>OZ057416.1:6682650-7360150 GCA_964056705.1 Troilus luridus
ATAGCCCTGAAGATGAGCTACACAGTAGGTCGAAACGTCGGCACATATATAATATAATAAGTTTCAACTTATTTGTGGTGTTTTTTTTACTGCACCCCCAACTATTTACATCCTATATTAATATAATAATAGTTAAAACACAATCAGATAGATAAAGTTGCTATTGAAACAATGATCAGAATAAAACTAAAGTAACTATTAATTGGGCAGTGACAGATGATAACCGGTATAAAAGGAACCGATTACATTTTTTCCTAAATCGATTCGCTACGTGATCGATTCAGAGACTATCCTTCCCACCAGATTTAAGAAGTATTAAGCTCAAACGACTCGGAGAAGAGTCACGGAAAAAAGTAATGGTCGTATTCGGGTTGGGAGTTTTGCCTAAAGATGGGGTTGATAATGCACTCTTAGATACAGTTTAGATGGAGGGTTATAAAAAGTGGAGGTACGGCTACAGGCCGCTATTATGGATAATGGTACGCTCATGGATAATAGCACTGTCATGGCAGGGCTGGCATTAACATAACGACAGTTCTTCGTCCCAGAATTGTCCATTACTCGCATTTAATCCTCTCCGTGCCCGATCTTGAAGGCTACGTCTCTTGCATAACTACGTTTAGTAACAGCATAGAGCCGTAAAATGTAACCGATTTAGGAACGAACTAGACTCAAGGAAAGATATGTGTTGATTTTAAAATCTGAACCTCGAATAAAAAAATGACTATCAAAAGATTAATAAAAAATTAATGCGGAAATAGTTCACTTGATGTATATTTAGAAATATTGTAATTGGTCAGGGGGTGCAATGTATAAATTTTACACCTGTCGGTCGTCACTATCTATAGTATCGACCTGTCGATTTTTGTGATCTGTTTTACCCTCAAGTTTTGAAACTCTCGGAATTATGCTGATCTGTCTCAGTCCAGTGTCGAGTTCTTTTGAAATAGAACTAACGCAACGAACGTGTCATTATGTAATTCTCCGAAATTACTAATTAAAATTATGTCGGGTAGTACACTTAGCCTCACACTTGCGCAAACAAACCAAATTCGCGGTATTGAGCATTGGCTCTTCTAGGTTTTTATAACCTTAAGTTTTTCTTTAATTAGCGATCTTTTCTACAATTCTTAAATGTTCAACTAAATATGCAGTTTTTCTTTCGGGAAATATGTGGCTCAAGGAGCACACTTGACTCTTGAAATTAACTATTTTGTTATTTTTCTTTTCTGAAGATTTTATTTGTTCATTGTTATTGTAAACATGTGAATTATAAATACTTTTTTTAAATTTAAATAAAAAATTGTTTTCTCATCTTTATGATATAATCTTATAATTTATAATCCTGCAACTTTGAATTAGAAGGTAGGTAATGGAATTTAATTAAATTAGTTGAAATTCTTTATTTAATAGGTTAGGAAAAAATGAAGCAGCTATCGAAAAACTATCGATAGTATTCGATTGTTTTCAGCCGATAGATTCGGCCTATCGATAGTGCTAACTATCGACTATCGCCCAATCCTACTCTTAACGCAATCCTCCCTCCTACGCCTTGGTATAGCCCTCAGATGCTTCCCAGTCGGTACAACATTTTAGGAATTCGTTCGTCACTGAGCTCATCTTAATCTTCATGACGCTATAATATTAACCACGTTGTGTAAACTCCTAAAGTCTCTAGTGGCCTCATCCTTTTTTGGACCGTATATTCTACACCTCATATTTTCGAATAACTTACGACATTCCAAACAGTGCATTACCAAAAGAAATATATATCAAATTATATACATATAAAAGGGGATTAAACCCTGTTTTCCTTTTCATTAGAAGAAATGTCCGTGTTTTTCAAAAGTATATTGAACACAGATGTATTCAGATATATTTGAAAACTCTCACTTGTAACACCGACACAACACTGTATTCGGTATCAGTACAATTAATGGCACCAACACACAACTGAATGCGTTCAGCCTTCTCTAGTATTCATAGTTAAGAAAAAAAATGGGATGTTAAAAACGAAATTTTAAGATTGGTCTGTTTTACCAAATGTTGAAAAAATAAAATAATTAAATTGTTAGTTTTTTCTTCAAACATATCACCCAATTCGCTTTATCCGTTAAATTCCAATAACAGGTAACATGGAGGAAGAGATGACCTGTACAAGAGAGTCCATGTTGTAATCGAGAAAGGTACAATTTGTTCGATGTAATATTTGATGATTGTTTTAAGGATTATGTTTTTTCTAATTTGCGATGTAATACACCACGCGTGTTAGTGAACGCACTTTTTCAGATAAACTCTCTAATTTATCTCCAAATTTCAGACCATAATAAATTAATACTTTAGTCTTTCAGAATTGTTTCATTGCTAATAAAGTTGTTGCATAGTCGTTATTTAACCCATTCGAGACCGATTGCACACACGGGAAATTGATTTCGAAGGCTATAAGACGGTCTGTGTGCCGTGCGTGCAATAACAGTAATGTGCAATTATCAGTTATTCTGAGTAAACTAGTCGTCGAAATATGATTTTTCTTGAATTAATTAAATCTGTAAAGTACAGGAAAACCAAATTTGGGATTCGTTTTACTGTGTACCAAAAAATCTAAAAACTTATTTTTTAAAAACTTTTTACTACTTTAAAAAAATTGTTTTTGCTTTATATTCTGTCTTTATTATTGAAAGCAAAATAACGATTTTACGAGGGCTATTCAGAAAGTAAGGAACGTTTTGGAATTAAATCAAAACCCCTCAAGGTGGTATCCTTGGCCCAATCCTTTATACAGTTTATACAGCTGACATCCCAACTCATCCTAACACTATCCTTACCACTTATGCTGATGATACATGTGTATTATCAGTCAACACCAATCCAATTATTGCATCCCAAAGCCTCCAATCCCATATCACTGATCTTGAAGAATGGTGTCAAAACTGGAGAATTAAAATAAACTCTCAAAAATCGCATCAAATCACTTTTACCTTACGTAGTAAAACAATGACTTCCTGCCCTTCAGTATCCTTTAATAATATCCCACTGGTGCCTGTAGAACAGATCCGATACTTAGGGTTGCATCTTGACAAACGATTAACCTGGAATCCTCATACGAGACTGAAAAGACAAGAAACCGCTTGACGTTTCAGGCTACTTCAACACTTTCTAGACAAACGCTCTACCAGTGGGTAGTTTCTCTACATGTCATTATGTATCGCTTAGCCCATTTACTTGATGTATTTTTTTTTGATACAGTTGTAAATATCAATAAATAAATTAAAAAAAAAAAAAATCAAAACCAAGTAAAAGAAAAACACTTTATTATATACACGTGAAAGTTGTGTATAATAAATATTGTGTTATACTATTGAATATAGTTGTGGTATAATATTGAAAATACTTTTCAACATAATCACCATTCAAATGCAGACACTTATCATAGCGGTGGACAAGCTTTGAAATCCCTGTGTCATAGAATTCTGCCGACTGTGTTCTCAGCCACTTAGCGACGCGTACACGAAGCTCCTCATCTTCGTCAAAAAGCTCTGTTGCTAGCCAGGTCTTCACTTTCGGGAATAACTGAAAATCACTTGGAACAAGATCAGGAAAGTGTGGGGGGGTGAGGAAAAACTTCCCAGTTAAACGAGTTCAGGAGTTCTTACGTACGGTTTGCCTTGTGAGGTCGGGCATTGTCATGCAAAAACAAAATTTTTGATGGCAATTTTCCTCGGCGCTTGTTTCGGACAGCTCTTGTTTTTGCAATGTTTGCAACAAATAACGAATCACAACTGGCAGGATTTTGGATTGCAGCACACGTTACAAATTTGAATATTAAAAAAAAAAAGTAGCGCGGGAGAAGTTCCCGTTGTCACATCTGGGCGCTACTGAGGTGCCGAGCACGAGCACACCAATGTATACGCTTTTGGCGCGCGCCTGGCGGCATCAGGTAGAAACGTTCCTTACTTTCTGAATAGCCCTCGCATATTATCTAACTATTTTTGTAAAAAATGTTTATAAATTTTGTAATAACGTATACATTTTACCTTACATTGCACACCGGGTCTTCAATCCGCTCCTCTTATTTATGTGAATTCACTTAAGAATTGGGTGATTTCACTAGTAAACATTTTGTTTTGTTTTTATTAAAAATGAACAATATAAAGAGAAAAAAATGTCGCTCTTGGGAAGCGTGATCGAAAAAAAAGCTCATCTGGAATGGGTTAACTCATGCGGGGTAAACCTAAATACACAATATAAAATAAAAGTCCTCCCCCTCGTCTGTATGTCTGTTCAAGATAATCTCAATACCTACAGCACGGATTTTCATGTGGTTTTCTGCAATAGATAGAATTATAATAGATAGAATGATTCACGAGGAAGGTTTAGGTATATAATTTGTCAAGTTTTTTGAAAATTGGTTGGAATCTAACGATAACTGTTGGAAGCTTAGAAAAAAAACTGAATCTTTTGTATTTTATTTTGAAGAGAAACGATATGCCCGAGGCCGGGATTCAAAACCGGATCCTCTGCCTTACCGTGACAGGACTCTACCAACTGAGCTACCGGAGTTGATACAAGCCTATTTTCTCTTCAAAATAAAAATATTTAAAATTAAAACAACTAACTAATAAATTATAAAAAAATATAAATAATAATATGATGTATGTAAACAAGTTCCTAAAATTAAATTAATGTTCAAAGAACATTCGTTTTCGAGTATACATCGCAAAACTTGCGAGAACACGGGGACATGGGGATCAGATAAGAGAAAAGATTTGTACCCGGCTGGTATCAACTCCGGTAGCTTAGTTGGTAGAGTCCTGTCACGGTAAGACAGAGGACCCGGGTTCGAATCCCGGCATATCTTTTCTCTTCAAAATAAAAATATTTAAAATTAAAACAACTAACTAATAAATTATAATAAATCTTTTATTGGTCTACAAAAAAATCCGTGATAGCATTTATCTATCTCATAAATATAGATACTATATCTATCTTCTAAAAAATTGGTTATGAATAATGCGGAATTTGGAAAACTATTTAGATTTTTAATAGAGTGACCGATAATTTTAACTGTTATTTTATATTATCAGTTACAGTTCTTATATCGAAAATTGTAACGCCGAAATTAATGTTAGTTGGGAAGTGACCTGATGCCCTTGCGTTTCCTGCCCTAAAACAGTGGGACAAAGACTACAGTACCTATATTAACTGGTATCATTGAGACAGGTACATCAGCAATCGGTTTCGAACCCTTGGGACACAGATGTGGCCAATATAAAAAACCTAATGGGCCGTGATAGCAAGGACATCAGCTCGTGGGAAGAGCAGCAATCTCGCCACCTAAACGCCCCTAACTGTCGCCTTTAACTCCTACTTCGTTCTTCTTATTTCCGTTTCCTCCGAACTATACCTGGTCGCCTCAGGTTCAAACAGACGCAATAAGTGGTAAAGTTTTTCAAAATGATTAATAAAGATAAATAATTCAATAAGCATTTGAATTTAAAAACGAAATAAAGTGAATAATGGCGAAATTCCAGGCTGATTCCGCTTTATCAATCCCGCACTAAAGCTATCTAGCGGATATTTATGTAACTAGCTGCATTGCATTCAACTTTAAACTCCTATTCATTAGAATAATTAAAACACTAGATATAATTGGTACTTGTGTATATAATGCACGCCCGAAATAGGCCAATGATCTACGCATGCCCAAGCAGTTACATTTTATAACAGTTACATTCCTAACAGTTACCTTGGATAACCTTTTCAAATATTTTTATTGGGATCTAAGTTTGGCCGAGATCGGCTCCCTTCGGATATTTTGAGGCCTGCGGCGGGGCAGGGGGCAAATTTTTTCTCTTCAAAGATCTCGGCCAAACTTAGATTCTTCTTGCCCAAAATATAACATGAAATGTAATAATAATGGAAATAAATAAATCTAAGTAATAATAATTTAATTGGATATATAACATATAATAAAATAATGAAGTATGTAATGGAAATAAACATAATAATGACATAAATAAATAATGCAATATATAAACAATTTAAAATTAAAATAATTATTTAGAAACATACGATTCATACGATAAGCATTGTCGTATAACTATAAATCACGAAACAACAAAAAGTGTAAAATGCATCACCAAACAAACAACAAACGAGCAAGAAACAAAAATGAAGATACAACAACTCTCGAACTCACTAGTATACAAACAATAATGTCTGTCAAAAATGTAAGGTTATCCAAGGTAACTGTTATAAAATGTAACTGCTTGGGCATGCGTAGAACGTTGGCCTATTTCGGGAGTGCATTATATACACAAGTACCATATAATTCTTTAACTGATTGTTTCGATCGACCTGATGCCGGGTCCACACCAAAGCAACACAAGAAAAACAAAACAGCAACTCAATGTTTCCCAACATTTATCAAACAAAATGAAAACATTCAGCAAAGTATTTTGTTTTGTTGGGGTTTTCAACAACTTTTTATTTTCCCGGTGGTTGTCGGTAAATATCAAAGTGTTGATGTTTTGTCTGCGTTTGTACATCAGACTTCGGTAGTACACCCCGGTTGCCAAGAATCTCAAAGTAATCACTGAGCGTTCTGTCACACTAATGGCTTTTCGAAAATTTGTATTTATCTTCTGTATCGAGAGTCCAATAATTTGTATTAAATTTTCTTTAAAAGTTTTTAAAGCTAGATCGCATTTCTCTACTAATGCCGATAGTATATTTTCGTAACTCTTCCAGTAATTCTTCAACATAGTTTTTTTGCCGGTTTTTTAAGCTCGGTTTAACCCAAAAACTTTTTTCTTTTTCTGGTTTAAGAATAAAAAACCACCTCTCATAATAAATAGCAGATTCGATCACAAAGCTGAACGATTAATAATTATTATTGTTTTCGTATATATGGACAGCACTTGACAACTTGTTTCTGTTTTCGAGAACTTGCAGTTTTCTTGCGTTACTGTTTTGTTTTGTTGGTTTGGTGTGGACACGGCATTATGCCGGATTTATAATAATAATAATATTGTGATGAAATTCGCCGAGAAACATTATAGGCTGAGTGTTTAATAAGCACTTAAAAATAAAATACACTTAAAGGTTCGTAAGGAGTAAAAAAATGAATAAATTTTCTTAATTACACTACAATTTTTTAATTTAAAAAACTGTACCACAGCAACCCATGAATCTAAAAACCTTAGCTAACCCACAAAGTTCAGCACACAGTATAGGCTGTATTGTTCTTAAACTAAAGGCTGTGAAGGTGATTCGACCGAGATCACTCTCAACCACCAGCTTTTTCCTCAAATTAAGAGACCCCATTTTTTAGAGCCAGGGTTAAGCCCCATAATGGTTAGCAGAATCCATTAATATTATTTGCCTGTCACAGCAAAATTCGAACCCGGGAGAGCACAGCCCCTCTCCCATATATTTTTGTTACAAAAACAAATCCTGTTATCAGTTCCGCAGGCTGTCCCTTCGAGTAAAATCACAAGTTTTAACTTTTTATTCTTTTCCTTTTTAATAATATTCTCGAGCTTTGGGACTCCACTAAGCCATAGAATTCCTCTCGTATCCAATCCCTACAATCCAAAATCCTTCGTAAAATCCTTAATGCTCCTTATTTTGTTAAGAATAAAATCATCCATAACGACCTTAATGTCCCATTTGTTCCTGATTTGGCCCGAACCCGCTATCTATCTTTTCATAACAAACTTTATTTCCACTCAAACCCTCTAGTTTCAAAACCTAGCTTCCTCTTCAATTCGCGATAATCCTCCGAGACGTCTGAAAAGAAGATGGCCCCGTGACCTTAGTTGAACTTGTGATTTTTTTTTTTTTTTAAATAATTTTCTGAAATAAATAATCATTCCATAATAACCGAAATTATGCATATGTTTGCGTTTCCTGAAAAATTTTCAAAATTGGATTTATCCCCCTTTTGCATATCGACGCCTCATATCACCATCTATACTTCGAAATGTTAGTTGAAACATTTATTTCTTGATGAAATTATTCTTATTATAAACGTTTTTCCCAATTTATTAGTACTATTCATGAGAAGCGAGGGGATGGTTGACTGGAAGATAGACGTAAGGAAGAAAATAGTTGGGGGTGCAGTCAAATAAAAACACTAAATAAGTGGTTACTTATTTAATTATGTGCCGACGTTTGGCTATACCTTCTTTCATTTTACTTATGTAAACTCCCTAGGAGTCTATTATCTTACATTTTATAGTTTTATATATATTTTACTACCTTTTCCATAATTTTACTTCTCACCTCTGATGTTTATACTTTTCCTTTTTTTAAATAACTTTCTGTTTACTTCCTTCTTTTATCTTTGTAAAAAAAATCTTTTTGGCATCACCACCGTTCTGTACATTTTCTTTGTAATTTTTTACTCATATATATCCCTCACTTTTGTTCTAAATTTCTACCTCTCTACATATATATTTTTTCTCATTTATCATATACTTAGTCTGCAATGTATTTTTATAGTTCTGTTATTTTGTCTGTTTTTCTTTCTTAGCCCTGAAGATGACCCACAAAGTGGGTCGAAACGTCGGCACATAATTAAATAAGTAACCACTTATTTAGTGTTTTTATTTGACTGCACCCCCAACTATTTTCTTCCTTACATATATTATTACTATTACTATGTTGGGACTACAACCCGCAAGCGAGTCCTGGCCTCATCCACTCTAATCGCCACTTCTATCGCTGGCTGTTGCTATCCAGCTGTTCTCTCCCGGGCTTTTGGCATCGCCCCAGCTACGCAGTGCATCCATCTCAGTCTAGGCCTGTCAATCGTTCAACTGTTTTGTTATTAGTGCGACATGACCTGCCCACCGAAGACGATTTCATTTTATCTTTGTAGTGATATCTATAACGACGAGTAGCTATAAATTTCTTCGTTTGTTCTCCGCCGCTATTTCCCTCTAATATTAACGGAACCGAAGATTCGTTGGATTACTTTTCTTTTGAAAACTTGAAGCTTTTTATCCCCCGACTTTGTGGTAGTCCAACTTTCTGATCCTTACATAAGCACAATGCGAGTAAAGGTCTTATATAGAATTAATGTAGTTACCCTGTAGATCAATTAACCATGGTAGAGACTGTACTGTTTCATGGACAACGGTTCTGCAGGGAGGTGATTTGTTTGATCTCGCTCAACCGCCGGATTTCCTCCTTACGTTGGGTACCCTATTTTTATAACATTTTATAGAGGCTGGGTGAGCCCTAGGAGGGTCCTAGATCCTATTTGATCTATCTCCGGCTGCAAACAGACTAAATAAAAGTTTTGCCTGCAGCGGGATTTGAACCAGGATGGAATGGAACATGGTAACTAAGTGCTCTACCACTGGGCCATTCCGCTCCCTTCAAAATTAATTTAATAAATTAATAATACTTCTCGTTCCAAAATTTCTTGTTGGTGGCTATTAGTCTACTTTTAATTTCTACCTTTGTTCTATTGTCATAATTACACTCTTTATTTCATACTAAAACCCATGATTTTTTTTATATTCGAGAATATAACGAACTGAACGAATGAAAAGTTAAAAGTTGTTATGACTCAACTCGAAGTGACAACCTGCGGATCTGATACCGAAATCTTGCTGCCTAGCTTTACCACGAGCCTTTACCCTGCTACCATGGTAAAAAGATAGCTATAAGATGGATACTACGCCATTACACGGCAGGTTGAAATAAAAGGCTGCTCTGTTGACGACGTAAAAGAGCGCCCTGCGGTCGACCCGGGCACCGCAAACTGAAAGGATCCAGACCACTAACAGCTCTCAGCGGCCACCTGCCCTCCTCGCTCCATCTTCTTAGCCTCCTTCTATTACTGTCATTAATACTCTCGAGGAAAAGGAGCAGGATAGTTCTAACGGGTCGCTACATCGATATATATCGATACAAACGTCGGAGGAAGCTCAAGGCTACTTCTTTCAATAAAGTACTAGAGGATTACTGAAGTACTAAAGTGCTACATGAGCCAGCCCCAATCGAAGAGGGTTACGATATTGATGTTAAAAGAATATCGATCTATCGAGTAGCAAACAAAGATGAAAAGTTGAGATGTTTCTCCGTTAACAGGAAGTTCTATTCATTCAAACCTACGAAAAAAAAACCTGTACCACTACAAACCATGAAGGGTCTGGGGTTCAGTACATGGTAGAGACTGTACTGTTTCATGGACAACGGTTCTGCAAGGAGGTGACTTGTCCTAGGTTACGCTCGACCGCCAGATTTTTTCCCCTTATTTTGGGTACCCTATTTTTATAATATTTTATGGAGGCTGGGTGGGCCCCAGGAGGGTCCTAGATCCTATATTACCCATCTCCGGCTGCAAACAGACTAAATAAAAGTAACTGCCCGCAGTGGGATTTGAACCAGGATTTCCGGCATGGAAACTCAGTCCTAATAAGATAAAGATAATAATAAATCGTAAAATAATAAGAAATATAATTTTTGGAAACCTACGAAAGATTGGCGAATTATATATCAACTGACTAAGGTCAGAGTCGCACCTACGCTGTAAAATTTAGGAAGAAGCTTAGGTAGATGATGAAGAAAATCCCGCCTCAGATGAAAGAATTGGAAGGAAACGATGTAGAGGAAGACCAAGAATAAGATGGTTGGATGACATCGAGGAAGATCTCGAAGATAAGGAGATTTAATGAACGAGCGTAGCGCCCGTCCGTAAGATATACGACGTCAGCCAACAAGAACTCAAATCAGCAATCTTAAATTTAACCTTCAACTCTTCATAAATACTTCCAGTTGATGTTCAAGTGTCTTTGACCGATTTTTCTGAGGTAATACCTCCTATGTATTCTAAACAAAATTACGACAACCCATTTTGTTATAAAAAAAATCTGTACCATTACATCCCATGAAGAGTATTACATGTAGATATTGAGTGTTGTTTCTATGACAACGGGTAGGCAGGAAGTCGACCTCAATTATGGGTACCCACTTTAAAGAGGCTGGTTGAGTCCAAGGATTTGAACCCGGAACCTTCCGCATAGCAACTCGGCACTATACACACTCAGATCCTATATTACAGGGATTGTATACTTTTTTTTTTATCACGTACCGGCCACTAAAGACTACGCGAATATCATTGGTTAGACTTCTTTGGGAGTCTTGATTTTCTTTCTTCCTAAATTTGAAAGTGATTAAAGAAGAGAGGTTATTAGCCGAAAGCAGGTAGCCACCCCGAGCAGCTTGAGCTCCTGGACCATGAAGCGAACCGAACGAAGAAAACAAAGAAACTCTTCACAGGCTTCGTTAAGGACCGGAACATCTTCCATCTTGGATTCAACAATATCATGCTCGGTTTAACATGCTGAATTCAAATGTTTTAATAAAACTTCCGTCATTTTTTAAAAGAAAATATATAAAATATTTTTGATTTGAAGATATGCAGGATTGATGAAGAGAACGGATTTGTCTGACTTGGATACGACCTATGGTAGCTCAGTGGCTTAGAGCACTGCTACGGAGAAGCAGAAGACCCGGGTTAGAATTCCGGCCAGGGCAAATATTTTCTCTTCAAAACAAAAACATTTAAAAATAATTACCATCAAAATAACAATTATTAAATAAATTATAAATAATATATTGACGAACGTCAACAAAATCCTAATTAAAGTAATGTTCAATGCACATTCTTTCCCGTGTATACATCCCAAAAGTTGCGAGAACACGGGGATATAGGATCTGTGAAGAGAACGGATTTGTTTGACTTGGAATCGACACCTGGTAGCTCAGTGGCTTAGAGCACTACGGAGAAGCAGAGAACCCGGGTTCGAATCCCGGCCAGGGCAAATCTTTTCTCTCCAAGACTAAAATATATTTTTTTTTTTTTTTAAATGATTTTATTGAATTGTACAACTGTAATATTATACATCTAGTACAAAGGCTGTATGAATAGACAAATGCATGAAAGGACGTGTAGAGGCACTACCCATTGGCAGCACTCTAATTACATTTCTATTATAGAAGGTCTCGAGGCCATCTTCTCTTCAGACGCCTAGGAGGATTGTCCGGGATGGAATTGGAACCAAGGATGGAAACTAGTGGGTTTGGATGGGCCTGGAGTTTATTATGGAATGATAGGTATCTGGAATGGGCTAAATCGGTAACATATGGAACGTTCAGGTCATTATGGATGGTTTTATTTGTGACAAAATAAGGAGCGTTTAGGATTTTGCGAAGGATTTTGGATTGCAAGGATTGAATACGAGAGGAATTTGATGGTTTGGTGGAGCCCCATAGTTCAATTCCGTAAGTCCATATAGGTCTTATAACAGTAATATAAATAAGTCTTTTGTAATTGATTTGAAGCTTTGAGCGTTTGTCTAGTATGTGTTGAAGTAGTCGGAAGCGTCGAGCTGTTTCTTGTCTTTTCAGTCTTGTGTGAGGGTTCCAAGTTAGACGTTTGTCTAAGTTGAGTCCTAGGTAGCGGATCTGTTCAACAGGGATAAGTGGAGTACTATTAAAGGATACAGTAGGACAGGAAGTCAAGGGTTTTCGGCGAAGGGTAAAGGTAATTTGATGGGACTTTTTGGAATTGATTTTAATTCTCCAATTCCGACACCATTCTTCGAGGCTAGATAAATGTGATTGAAGGGATTGGGATGCAATATATGGGTCGTTATTAACTGATAACACGCATGTGTCATCAGCATAGGTGGAGATGAAGGTGTTAGGATGGGTTGGGATGTCAGCTGTATATACCGTGTAGAGGATAGGACCGAGGATGCTACCTTGAGGAACACCAGCAGACTGGGAATAGAGAGGAGAGTAGGAACCATTATGATTTACTTTAAATGTTCTGCCAGCTAGAAAGGAGCGAATAATCAAAAAGTATGTAGGAGGAAGGAATTGTCGGATTTTGTAAAGGAGACCTGGGTGCCAGACTCGATCAAAAGCCTGTTCTACATCGAGAAAGGCTCCCGTGCAGTACAATCTACGCTCCAATGCTGAGGAGACAACATCCACCACACGATGGCATTGCTGGATAGTGGAGTGGGATGTTCGGAAACCAAACTGGTGGTCTGGGATTATGTGGTTACTATCTAGGATGGGATACAGACGTTTTAGTATGAGCTTTTCGAGGATCTTGCCCATTATGGGTAAGAGGGAGATAGGACGATAGGAGGATGGAAGTTCTGGAGGCTTTTTGGATTTTGGGATCATTTTTACTATAGATAGTTTCCATGTATCGGGAAAATAGGTAGAACGGATTACAGAATTATATATGTATGTGAGGAATAGGATAGCTTTTCGAGGAAGGGATTTTAGGATGTGAGCTGTAATTAGGTAATGTCCAGGAGCTTTACGGGAAGGCAAACTATGAATAACATTGGATATTTCTGACGGATGAAAAGCCTTAGGTGGGAGACTCATTTGGAGTGGGATATCCAGTTCTGCTTCAATACACTCAATGTGAATAGGGTTGAGGATATCAGGGTGTGGATTAAAGGTTTTGAAGAGGTGTTGGGCGTATATGTGAGATTTTTCTTCGTCAGATCTGGACCAAGTTTGATTTTCAGTAAGGAGAGGATGATTAAAATCTTTGAATTTAAGGATCTTTTTTGTGGTCATCCAAAGTGATTTGTTAGTAGTCGTAAGATTTTCAGTCACACAAAGCAAATTTTGGATTTTGTAGTTTCTAATCTCCGTTTTCAGTTTGTTAGTCAGTTGGGTGTAATACGTTTTATCTGATGGGTAACGAGTCCTGTGCCACTTCGATCTTGCTCTGCGTTTTTCGCTCAGCAAGCTGCGAAGGTGCTGTGGCAGGTTAGTCTGTTGTGTGATATTATTTCTGTTTATGGAAGTGTTATCTTTTATACTGTCTGTTATTGTTGCTGTAAGTATTTCTATTGCGCTGTCAATGTCTTGTTTAGTCTTGAGTGGAATCCGTAGGTCTAGTTTGTTTTCCAAATCGTTACTAAATTGCTCCCAGTTAATTCGTCCTGTAATCAATGAAGGAGAGGAGGGCTTAGGAATGATGGTTGAGTGTAATGAGAGCAGAACTGGACTGTGATCTGAGGAGAGGTCATCCAGGGATTTGATTAATACGTGGGAAGGAGAAATCTGGGATGTGACAAATATATCCAGGATATCAGGGCGTTTTTTCAGGGAAGTTACTAAAATATTGAAAAATAATTACTATAAAAAAAATTAATTAAAAAATATATAAATCTTTCTTTGTCCTTATATAGAGGGCAACGCGCATTAAGAAAGGACTTTTGAAAAAGCCTCCCCTAAGAGGTTGAAAAGGGTGATAAAGTTTTGTAATAAAAAAACTTCATTTTTAAAGCGAGCACCATGAAATTTTTATTTAGTTTCTACATTAAAAATAAAGAAATATGTGTTCTTTTTTTTTAAATCGACCCATATTAGAGGAAAATACGGAAATCGTAATATGCTAAGTTAGAGATGCAAAGTAAGAAGGCTTTACATTTTAATATAATATAATTGTATTCAAGATTTTGCAAAGAATACAAAGAAATTATTTAAAACAATTAACTTATTAAACTAATATCAGTTTACAAAAACAATATTCTACAGATTATAACCTAGGCCTAACTGTTATCTAATTACTTAAATAATATAAGATATTACTACTAATACTAAATAACTAAACTATTTATATAAATTTGTACAAATACAATAATATTACACTATAGTTAACAACTAGAAATTGACACTTACAGCTCGCTAATTAAAGTCCACCGACCGTAAGACTCTCCAAATATTACAAACTGACGCACAGCTTACTACACTTACTAATTACTTATCATACTGCCACTGGCTGACACTAACTCACACGGACTGTCACTAGTTTACTACTGCTTATTACTAACTGACTCGGCCGAAACAACTAGCCTTTTTATATAGGCAAGGTAGGTCGGGGTGGGGCACTTCTCGGAATATCGAGAATGGTCTCGTTTCATCCAGGTTGATCCAGAAAGTTCTACACCGTTCTTTGATCCCTTCCGCTTAATCCCACAGCTCGTCTAATCCTCTCAGCCGGTCCTTCTTCCTTCTCTGACCGTAACAGTATCATTCTCGTACTTTTTGGCTGGAAATGTAGTCGTAATTAAAACAATAACTCCTTTTCAACCCAAAGCCTTACTTATCCCCTTATTCACTACGAAAATAACTCGATTCCGCTTACTTAAGTACAATAAACTCATTTGGAGGAAACTAGACTTAACCACTTATTCACCGGGGTTGTAGATATATGAAAACTTATTAAGACGACTTGGTTTGAAATGCACACAATAGAAATCATTACGAGTACACAATATTGATAGTTGTTTTTTTTTATTTGTTTCTTTGGAACTCAATACCTGCTTCTATTCGTCATTCCAATAACCTCTCAACCTTTAAATCCCGTATTCAATCACCTAATTTTATTAGAATCCCCAAAAAATCGGGAATAGTACGTTTCGTTTTGAGACTAAGGTTTTCTAAATGATCGATGAACGATTTATTTTATATATATGTGTGTATCTGCATTATTGTATATGTGAATACGCCTGTGATTTTACACACTTCTAGGCACATAACTTTATATTTACTTATTTATAATAGCGTTAATAGTTATCATAGTTAGTATTGGTTACATTTTTTCTTTCATTATTTTGTTCCTTGTTTTGTTGTTATCTTGTCTTTCAAAAAATTATATATATATATATATATATGACTATCAATTGTTTCCTTCTCTATAATCATTGTTATCATATTGCTATTTTATTTTATTTTTCCTTTATAGGAAATAGTTTTCTTTAAATATTGTTTTAGGAGGTAATTGATAATTGTTTTCAATTATTTTTTTATTTATTCCACATTTATTAATTTAATTGTAATCAATTAACTAAATGTTATCTATTTTACACTAAGTCATTTGGGTTATGCATTATTCCTGTAAGGTTATTCTAAAGGGACTTGTCCCAGAATAAATAAAGTCTTTATTATTATTATCAATGTTTTTCTTTCAGCATTGTTGGTTGATATGTCCCAACCGGACCATGGTCAAGGTTAAACTTGATCGTCTTATTTATCGATATTTAGAAATTTCCGTACAATACTAGCAGTTCCTAATAACACTGCTTTTTGTAGTATTTCAACTTCCTTGTTCAATTCAAGGCTTTTCAAGGATCTTATTGTTTCCTCTGGGATAAGTCCATTCGTAGACACTACAATTGGCAGTACTTCAACCCTCACCAGTCCACAAAGATGCTTCAACTCTCCGCTAAGCTCCTGATATTTCCGAATTTTTTCTCCTATTGTTTTTTGCGCGTTATCGTCGGAAGGAACTCCTATCTCAATAATCTGCGCTTTCTTTGCTGCCTTATCAATAAGCACGATGTCAGGTCTGTTGTGATATATATGGTGGTCTGTTATCATCGTATGGTCCCAATATAATTTAACATTACCACTTTCTAATAATGCTTTAGGGTGATATCTGTAGAAAGGTTGGTGATCTTTAATTAGATCACATCTTTTAGCAACTGCTAGATGAATGACCTTCGCTGCATTATTGTGTCTTTGGAGGTATTCTTTTCCCACTAGTACCTGACAGCTCATTATTATTATTATTATATCGATAGTTTTTTCAACAATCTAAAAATTATGTATTATCATACATTGAATAAATTTAATATCTAAGAATCGAAAAAAAAATCGACTAAGGCTAGAAATCATATAAGTACTGGCAAGTTTGTTGAATAGAAGATGCCAGTAAGATAACGATGGGAAAGAATAGCTTGGTAGATGGGCAATATTCTCAGATCGTGACCGGCTCAAACAGACATCTCCATTACGACCGCAATACTTACCGGCTCCATCAAACTATTCTTCTCCCAAACATGGCAACATACTTTCCTTCTTATGTACATATATAACCATATATGTAACATAGATAGGTAATTCTTTTCGTAGGATATGTTCATGTTTAAGGTCATCATCGTAATAGGGAGAAAAAAAGAGGATGATAAATATAGTCAGATTACAAGAGAGGATATAAAAAATCTGTACCACTATAAGCAGTGAAGAGTCTGGGATTAATTACAAGGTAGAGATTACATTGTTTCTTGGACCTTGTGCAGGGAGGTGATTTCTCCTCCAGACCAACCCCGAGATCCCCCCCCCCCTTATTTTGGGTAGCCAGTTTATAGAGATTGGGTGAGCAGCAGAAGGGTCCCAGATCCCATAGGTTCCATCTTCGGCATGGCAACTCGGCGCTCTACCACTGAGCCACTCCGCTCACTTGGGTGAGGTTATAAACATTTATTCAGTTTTGGTTGGTTCGTGGAAGGTTCCCGATTACTTCAAGGTTTTATGAACATTAAATTCATTAACAACCCATTAATGTGGTTGAGTACGGGTACTGCAAATCCTTATCTAATCAAATTTTATAATTGATTACCTTAAGAATATTTTATTCCTTAGAGGACATTTGCTTGATTAACCTAAAATGATTTCATGTTGAATAATATATATATATATATATATATATATATTATTCAATATATATATATATATATATATATATATATATATATATATATATATATATATCAATATATATACATATACATATATATATATATATATATATACAACTCATATATATATAACTCATATATATATATATATATATATATATATATATATATATATATATATATATATATGAGGAAGAAAATGGTACGGGTAGAGTTAAAAAAATTCTCTTATATAGGGAAATCTATTTATTTGGAAGCCCACGATTCGACCTGCCCTAAATTCAATTAAGTCCAAAATTTCAATTTTTTCATTTGTTACTTTGACGGATTTTAACAATACTTCTTTGTCAATATATAGTACCACTTTGCTATTATATAATTCGATCTTATATAATAACATAGTTCTTATTTCTACTACTTACTACATATAATATTAATCTATCAATACATTACATATACTACTCTTTACCCTATACTCTTTTAATTTATTTGTATCTTGTGTATTTAGCCCTGGAGAAGACCTGCAATGTGGGTCGAAACGTCGGCTTCCAAATAGACCAGTGCAGAAAATACAAAGGGAGCTCAGAAATTCGAGGATTGTGAAAACGGGTGTGATAAGAAGGGGACGAGATTGCATTAGAAATAAGGGCGGCCATTTTGAAAATGAACTGTAAAACTACATATTTTTTTCAATAATTTTATTTTTCAGCATTCTATGATTTTAATTGCTTTTTCTTTTCATTTTATTATTAGTCATACCTTCGTGGTTTCTGAACCGATTTTTGATTTTAATACCTCTTTGAAAGGTAATGAAACGTAGATGGTATTTAATGATTATGTACGTAATAATTTAAGGGGACTTTTTTGAGTAAATCGACGTTTTAGAGGCAGTCGCAGTATTTTTATTTCATTAAATGTTTTTGTTTAACGATTTTGGCGTAAGATATCGACAATTAAGAAGATTTTACTATTAATATTCTTTATTTAGAATATCTTTGTTACAAAAAAAAGGGTCAGAAAGACCAATTTTTAGAATTTATAGCTATTTTAAATAGAAATTTTTACGGCATGGCCACTCGGCGCTCTAACACTGAGCCACTCCGCTCACATGAGAGAGGATATAAACATTTATTTAATTCTGGTTGGTTCGTGGAAGGTGCCCGATTACTTCAAGGTTTTATGGACATTAAATTCATTAAAAAACCATTAAGGTTGAGTATGGGTACTGCAAATCCTTTACAAATCCTGGCGCAACCCTATAGCTTTCTAGAGGAGTTCCTAACTAAATTTATTAACAAATGCCGAAGCATCATTAGCTGCATGTTTTATTTTCATTTTCTAGATTTCATCAACAATCTACTCCGTTAACAATTGAAAGGGATAAAGCAATTTCGTTCGGAATGAATAATTCCCAATCCTTACTAAGCTATTGCCTTTATTAGATTAGCCTAGGTTTGGAAGGGAGTGAGCCCACAAAAGGCCTTGTATTGGCAAAAAGGTCACGAACGGGAAAGCTGCAATATTGAGAACGATATCCACTAATGTTCGGGGGAACGATCGGCTAATCCTGTTAGGGAATTAGCTGGTACAAGTACAAGTAGTCGAGGAACCTTCTTTAAAAGTTCATCCCTATAGATGGAGGGAGGACCGCCCCGAATCCCAGAGGATGATCTGGGACCCGCGGCACGTCCTGGTCGAAACCATTACCCGCTACCACGATCCTAATCGTCTTATATAAAGCAACTATTACCTCGGCCACAATGGCAGCTCCATGACCACTTATTAGGGATGGACGAGAGAGAGGGAACCCTGCCCCCTCTACTCCCGGTTCTATTAGCCATTAGGTTCCTCCAACGGCGATTAATGTACCAGAGGTCGTCCGCCCGAGTGTTTCTCGAGTTAATTGGAAGAACTCTTAATGCTTGAGGGTGATTTGGAATAAACCTGTGTAGTCCAAATCGTATATTTCAAGATCATATCGTTGCCATGTTGGGCGTAATTAGATAATTAACAAATGACTATGAATAACAACGATCGAAACAGCAGTAAATAAAAAACATATCGAAACAATAAAATAAGAGAGAAAAATGTTGACGCTATTTATTTCTCTCAGGTCGAATGCCCATCTTTCCACTAATATATTTTAAATTTCTCAGCAACAGAAGAAAGTCGACTACAGACCAGTAAAAAGCTTGAGATTAACTCTTGGGGTTCATAAAAAGTAAAATATATTTTCTTCTGGGAGAAAAGCAACACCCATGCCAAGACTTTTATTTAGACTGTTTGGAGCCGAACATGGATCATACGGGATCTAGGACCCTCCTGGGGCTCACCCACCCTGTATAAAATGTTATAAAAATAGGTTACCCAAAATAAGGAGGGAATCAAGCGGTTTAGCGTGATCTAGGGCAAGTCGCCTCCTTGCAGAGCCGTTTTCCATGAAACAGTACAGTCTGTACATGTACTGAACCCTAGACCCGTTCACGGGTTGTAGTGGTACAGTTTTTTTTTTTTTTTAGCATTTAGAAATACATTATGATTGTTTTGAAAATGTTCAGATTGGCCTTTGCCTCCAACAGCTGATTACAGTCTTTAGCCAGATGTGGAGAGGTTCCTACTCGGGGTTACCTTAGGCAATATTTAAATCCACTATATACACACCTTCACGTCCGCCATTTTGCAATAATATGCTGGGCTGACCTCAGTAAACATGAGGGAATCGAAATTCCATCAATATCGATATTACAGTCGATTGCGTACACCTTGTAATATTTTTTTTTTAGAACATATTCCTTAGTATAGTTTATTGCCCCATTTTATCTGTATTTAGAAGATTTAGTAAGTATGTTGAAATTCAGATTAAAGTCAAAAACACATATATAAACATATAAGTATTTTTCTCGATTATTAAGTATTACGTAGAATATTTGGTACAAAGAAGAACCTCCAGATTGAATTTCTTTTATTTACCCAACGTCACATCATGGTGCAGCGGATGTGAGTCGAACGGTGCAACAGAGGGAGTCTTTTTACGTTCCCTCCAAAGGACAGCATAACAAAAGATTTTCACACCTATTAAAAAACTCAAAGACCTCCTGCCGGTCTGCGAACCCACGACCATGAACACCAAATCCTCGACACTACAGACTTGAGGTTACCTGGAGAATTTATGAGGTGAGAAAAGGGAGAATTATGAAAGATGCATCTTGTAAATAATATGTAAACGAAATGATATGATCTCGAAGATTATGTAGTACCTGTAATGTTATAAGGTAGATGAGGTCGTTATTGTTGAACGATGAACAACTCTATCGAAAATAAGGTACTGCGTAGAATATTCGGTCCGAAAAAGGATAATATCACTGGAAATTACAGGAGATTAAACGACCCGTAATGACATAGCACGCGCCCGGTTAATATAGTTGCATTGATAACATGATGAAAATTAAGATGGGCTACAAAATATTTTGGGTTCAATAACGAACAAAATTCTAATAAGCACTGGCTGGTAAAAATCCGAGCCGTAGCTGGGAGGATATTGCGTTAAGGATATTAATCGATCTTACTGGATATCCAGGCTTCGAACTTTATCGTTTACTTAGGTTTTTGTAATTTATTACTTTTAAACTTAATTAAGTTAAATAATCTACAATAATATCAATTTGGATTATTCCCTTCTAGTTTCCATTTATTCAATATTATTATTTTATTTTATTCAGTAATAAATTAATTCCGAAACTAAAAATAAAACGGTAAGTTTACTCCTATTTCAGAATCCATTAATCTGTTAGCACAACCCAAGGAAATGAATAATGGAGATTTCCATTTGAGTTAATCGGTTTTAATTACTAAAGTAACAATTAAACAAAATCGTTAAACTAAGCAAATATATTATTTACAACTTTTGATTATTTAATCCCTTGAAAGCTGAAACAATAAATACTTAACCTGTACCACTTCAATCCGTGAACGGGTCTGGGGTTCAGTACATGGTAGAGACTGTACTGTTTCATGGACTAAGGTTCTGCAAGGAGGTGACTTATTCTAGGTCACGCTTAACCGCCAGGCTGTAAACAGACTAAATAAAAGTCTTGCCCGCAACCGGATTGCAACTCAGTGCTATACCACTGTGGCACTCCGCTCCCTAATAGGTATAATACTTGTAATAATTCTATTAATAATATTATCTCCAAAGGCAATGTTTGATCCTGAATAAGAAAATTTTGATGGTTGCTCTAGAAATCACGGAGAGAAAGATATCTTGAAAAATGTTAGGAACGATTAAACAAGGGGACCATTCGAACTCTACATGCGAAAACGCCGAATCCAGTTCTATGGGCGCTTACAAAGAATGGACCCGACCAGACTGACAAAAAGAGTATTCTTCTTCATCCGAATACCCTTTTGTGCCTCTCAACGTAGGAGAGGGTTTGGCGAGGAGGCTATTAGCTAGGGATTATCTGAATCAAAGGTACTTTCATACAGGAGATTAGCTCAGCAAGAAAGGCCCCGTGTCCTCGGGACAACTAGTTGTTTGGTTGTACTCTCCGAACTTGGGTCTTCCCAGGGAAGGTAGCCCTGAAGTATGTACTGTACATGACCTCATGTCAGAATAATTGTCGAGTGAACTGTTGTGTAGTGTGTGTAGCCGTGTACTGAACTCGGGAGTCCGGGGGTTCGTTAATCCCCACTAGCCTGGCACATAGACTAGTCCCTGCGGAACAAAAAGGGCATTCACGTATCTTAAAAAGTTGGAAACGACAAACACGCTGATTAAGGACGTTCTTCACTTAGACTGGAACATCAGAATGTCCTCGGTTTTCAAGAAAAAACGGGCGCCATTTGGACGCAGGAGAGAAAACAAAAACACGGAGAGATAATGAAAGAGATATGGAAGAAAATAAATGAACATATAGTTACTGGTCAATGGCATTAAACAAAATTTTTAACAAAATAGTTTTGTAACAAGGGAGTTTCATAGTCAATAATTCTATTTATTATAATTCATTATAATAATTCTCTTTTATATCTCTTGTAAACATTATCTGTTAGATATCTCAATGAATATATATTTCTCTTACAAGTCGTCCACCGTTTTATAACTAGATGAAACTGACGTAGTCCATAATGAATCGATTGTAAAAAAAAGAAAAGAAACGTTATGAACTAGTTGACGTTTATTGGGATAAGGAGGATCAGTCAGTGATAATGAAATTAATACAATTAAACATGTATTATTAATATATTAAAAATTATATCATAATACTGCATGAAATATGAATTATTCTTCTGAAAAATCGATTGAATGAAGAAGTAGATATTAGTTCCAAAACAATGAGACATGATACAGAGAATTAAGTGGCAGCCATTTTACTAAGTTACGCGACCATAGCAGCTGATTACGGAGCGATAAGGATAATCTGTTATCAGTAAAGGCGTTAGTGCTCCAATTATCACGGGCTGCGGAAACGGGGCCATTATTGGGCTCGTTAAGAGACTTTTTAATCAAAATGTTGTAAAATATGGATGGTCCGCCTGGTGGGGGAAAGCCTCGCAAAACTTGGGTCCTTAAATCTTAAATATCCTGCCGGGGAATTATCCTGGCAGTTGAATCCTGCGCCCCCCCCCCCTCACAGGGTATATAAATTAGAATATAAATAATAAATAGAGGAAAGGTGCCTTCACTGTCTTCCTCCGCTGACGCCCGCTACGCCCTAATGAAATACCCTCTTTCCCGCATTTCTTTATTTAGTTTTTCATCTGAGCCCTTCTCAATTTTCCCGGTTCCCCTATTCGACAGGGCTCAGTCGGGATTAATTTTCCTACCGCGGTTCAGCCGGCACCGAATAAAGCAGAAACGCAGATTTTATTATGAGTTTTTAGGCGTCTGCTAGACTGAAAAAATAACCTGTACCACCACAATAGCCCAATATTGGGAATTGGTTTCAGTAGGTGGTAGAGACTGAACTGTTTCTAAAGCAACGATTGCTCAGGTAGGGGATTTGGTTAGATAAAACTCGACAACACCCTTTGCAGATGCTGGGTGAATCCTGGGAGAATCTGCAGACCTATAGGGCCATCTATGGCTGATTATAGATTAAATAGTCTCAAAAATAAATCCCACAAATCCCTTAATCATTTAATAACATCCCACTGAATCCTCCAGACCTATTTGGACTTACGGAGTAGAGCTTTGGGGCTTCACTAAGCCATCTAATTCCTCTCGTATCCAATCCTTACAATCCAAAACTCTTCGTAAAATACTCAATGCTGCTTATTTTGTCAAGAATAAAGTCATCCATAATGACCTTAATGGCCCATTTCTTGCTGATTTGGCCCGAACCCGCTATCTATCCTTTCATTCCCACCCAAACCCTCTAGTTTCAAACCTAGCTTACTCTTCAATTCCCGATAATCCTCCGAGGCGTCTGAAAAGAAGATGACCACGTGACCTTCTTAGTTGAACTAGTGATTTGAGTACTACCAGTGGGTAGTTTCTCTACTTGTCATTATCGCATGTCATTATTTATCACATAGCCTATTTACTTGTTTTATTACAGTTGTAAATATCAATAAATAAATAATAATAAAAAAAAAAGTATGCCATGCAAAAGCATCAGAGGGCACACACCACGGCCTCTATAGCTCTTTAGATAAAACAATAGATTACCTTAGCCATTTTAAAGTAGCAAAAACAAATTAGCTTAGTTATGAAATATAGAGGGGAACTTCTGAATCTAAATTACAAACCATTTGATTAGCAAAATATATGGCTAAGCTAACTGTGTAATTTGAACGAAATGGAAAATAGTTTTCAATTCCTGGCAGTATGCCCCGTCTTGAAATCGTATAGAAAAAAAATACTGAGGAAAATTTAATAGCTTCAATCCTTACAATCCAAAACTCTTCGTAAAATACTCAATACTCCTTGCTTTGTTACGAATAAAGTCATCCATAATGAGCTCAATGGTCCACTTGTTACTTGTTTGGCCCAAATCCGATATTTCATGACAAACATTATTCCCACTCAAAGTCACAAGTTTCTAATCTAGCAACCTCTTTAATTTCCGGTAATCGTCCTCTGAAAAGAAGAAGGCCTCGTGACCTTCCAAGTTGAATTTAATATTTCAGTACTACCACAGGGTAGTTTCTCAAATTGTCTTAATCCATGCCACTATCTATCGCTCCTGTCATTATATTTACTGGTTGGTTCTCGTTTGGCTAAATAAAAACTTAGTAATGGTAAATTAGAGACAAAATCTTTCCCAAATTCAGAGGTCGCTATCTCTTCGATTCCCAACAATCCTCCGTGGCGTCTGAAAAGAAGATGGCCTCATGATCTTCAATGTTGAGTTCGTTTTTTGAGTACTAGTAGAGAGTTAGTTTCTTTACTTGCCTCAATTCATGGCATTACATTTGCTTGTTGTATTATTTTAAAAAAAAAAAAACCTGTACCACTATAACCCATGAAGGGTCTGGGGTTCAGTACATGGTAGAGACTGTACTGTTTCATGGACAACGGTTCTGCAAGGAGGTGACTTGTCCTAGGTCACGCTCGACCGCCAGATTTTTACCCCTTATTTTGGGTACCCTATTTTTATAATATTTTATAGAGGCTGGGTGGGCCCCAGGAGGGTCCTAGATCCTATATGATCCATCTCCCGCTGCAAACACCCTAAATAAAAATCATGGCCTGGAGCGGGAATTGAACCAGGATTTCCGGCATGGTAACTCAGTACTCTACCACTGAGCCACTCCTCTCCCTTAAAATACAGTTGTAAATTTCAACATTTTTTTTAATAAGAAAGAAAATAACCTTAAACTAAATACGTTTTCCGGCCTACTTAGGGTCATAAGAAAAAGAAGCCTTCGGTCTCTAAAACATTGGAGAAAAGATCTGCCGATGTCTCGAAAATCATCAGAACAGAAAGAGAATATTAAAGAGGAAAAAGAAACAGATACAGTACAAATGCACCGCCAAGGCTCAAATGCAACTCTTAATCTAAAGAAAGGTAGCCGGACAAGAGTTGGAAAAGGTTAAATAAAAACAGTTGGATATAATTTTTAAAAAGTGTGGCATTTTATATTAGTTTTTACTTTTGAAAAATAAATAAAACTTCGCTTCCCATATAATATAAAATACAATAAATATTTAATAGCCAAAACTATAAAATGAATTTCGTGATTCCGCATACACCTCTACACGACGTGCTCGTCAAAGTTTAATTTTTGATAATATGATATATATAATATATATTAGCTGCCCCGGCAGACGTTGTTCTGCCCCGTTAACCCTAAAACGAAGGGCTTCCAAATGTTCTCCAACCGTTTGAATGGCAACTTCATGGATTATTGGTGCATTGAAACGTATTTTTATCTCGCATGTTTTCCTACAGCAGTTTTACCAGCTCTGATTACAATTTTATGATTACCAGATGGCAAAAGATCCAGTTTAGTTTTAAACAATGAAATCAATTGATTTTTTTCGATGAAACAAAGTTTGTAATTGTACTACAATAGAACTCCTCACTGAACTGTAATTTGCACAACGCTGATCAATTTCCCCTAGCTAAAAGAGGTAGCAAGGATAAAATATGTCGATTTGATGATTCTCAAAAATTTGTTACTAACTGGTTTTTATTTTTGTTAAATCTCAAGATAATTATCTAAATTATTTGAAAAAGTAAGTAAAAATATTTTCTCAAATAATTTAGATAATTATCTTGAGATTTAACAAAAAAAAACCAGTTAGTAACAAATTTTTGAGAATCATCAAATCGACATATTTTATCCTTGCTACCTCTTTTAGCTACCACAATCGAGAATTGTAGGGCGTCTCATCGAAACGAAGCTATTCATGAAGACTCAGCTTGTGGACCATGGATCCCGGACTAGTAGGGTTGTACAGTGTTTTCGAAATATTAACTTTTTTTTTTTAATTTTCTGTTCATTAATTCTTTAGATAAATTTAAAAAAAATAAGCGATTACTAATAAAAATGAATGAGCTCAGTTTTGGCTAGCCCAGACACAACAGTTTAAGCCATTTATATGAGTGGAGCTTATTCTTACTGAGCAGAACCACAAAGGTCAACCCAATCCATGTCCTTCGGCGGAATTGCCTTTCAGAACCGAAACCACATCTTTACCGCTGCCGGCCTATCAAATGATAACCGTCAACTATTTCTTATGTTGATAGAATGTTATATATAATATTCCTCTTTAAAATACATATAAGTAAAAAAGTAAATAATAAATGATCTAAAGCAGGAATTACCATTAGTCAATCCACCAAAAAAAATGGATATTCTACTTTATCCTTAAGACTTACCCACGAAGTAGTTCATAAGGATATGGTTTAAATATATTAATTTGGCAGTAAGACGAGGGACTCTGAACAAGAAAAGCAGAAGAACTCTTCTGGTTTGAGACAGAAGAGTCCTTAGATCTTTGGACCTGTCTTAAAAACGGCACAGGAGGAGGATCAGAAGCAATGCCGAATTAATGGAACTCTAGGGGAGGCTGATATCATCTGTATTATTAAGAAGAGTAGGCGAAGATGGTTAGAGCACGTGGAAAGAATGGAGTCCTTCTGGCTGCCTAAAATGATGTGAAATGGTTCACCATGAGAAAAAAGAAAAGTGGGTAAACCCAGGCGTCGGTGGATGGATGAATTAGAGGATGATCTGAAAAGGATTGGGGGAAAAATTGGAGAAGTATGGTGGCAACTGTGCGACTCTTTCAGAATTGAGAGCCATTGTAGAAGTACTTACTAACCTATTATCTGCAGACACCTTAGGGGCTCAACAAAAAAAACATGTACCACTACAACCCATGAAGGGTCTGGGGTTCAGTACATGGTAGAGACTGTACTGTTTCATGGACAACGGTTCTGCAAGGAGGTGACTTGTCCTAGGTCACGCTCGACCGCCAGATTTTTCCCCCTTATTTTGGGTACCCTATTTTTATAATATTTTATAGAGGCTGGGTGGGCCCCAGGAGGGTCCTAGATCCTATATGATCCATCTCCCGCTGCAAACAGACTAAATAAAAATCATGGCCTGCAGCGGGAATTGAACCAGGATTTCCGGCATGGTAACTCAGTACTCTACCACTGAGCCACTCCTCTCCCAGGGGCTCAACAAGCCTCTATAAAATGGATAACCTTAAGTGTGGAAAAACCTGATGTTTGGATGTGGTCTAGGACAACTGTAGAAACAGTACAATCTCCACCATGTAATTTGTCCAAGACCCTACATACAGAGATTGTAGTAATACAGGTTTTTAGAACTTATTTAATGTCTGCCGACTTGTCGGCCTAACTCTCATCCTGTGCTGAGTACCAAGCACAAGAAGAACATTTTTAATAAACAGAAATGATATGAACGAAAATATAATAAAATATAAAGATTATTACATAAGATGAAAAAAAAAACCTGTACCACTACAACCCATGAAGGGTCTGGGGTTCAGTACATGGTAGAGACTGTACTGTTTCATGGACAACGGTTCTGCAAGACATAAGATGAATAATGAAGAATTTAAAAAACATAAGTGTGAAAGACTGGTTATGAACCATATAAAATAACTGTATCACTGCAACCCGAGAAAGGTTCAGTACAGGATAGTGAATGTACTGATTCTAGGACGATTGTTGTCCATGAAGATGTTTTGTCCGAGATAATGAGTAATCCCCAGGTTTTTCTCCCAATCAAGGATGCCCAAAATAGATGCAAGGTGAAGCCCGGGAGGGTCTGTAAACCCAAATAACGAGTCCATCAAGATAACAGATTAAATAATGTATCTGCCACAGCTGGATTTGATCCAGTACTTCACAACTCTGATCCCATGAAATCTACAAGAATTATAAAAACAGAACACTAAAAGTCACACGAGAAACTAATTTCATAAACGAAAATACTAATGCTAAATACAATGGCATAATAAAATATTTAAATAATGGATTATAACGTTTATTAAATTACATAATAAATAATTTTACGATCAATAATGTCAGAGATATCACTGTTTTTATTTTCGTCATTATAAGATAATTATTAACACGTTATTACGAGTAGTTACAAGCCAAACATTTCTACATGTTAAATTATTTATAACATAATTTTAATTTTCATATAATTTAATATTTACTATAATAATTTATTTCTATATTTAATTATGTGCCTCTTATATGGAATATTAACATTTTCGAATGTTATTTTTCAGGTTTTAAATTTTTAAATTTTAAAGTACTCACCCAATTAATATAATTAACATAATTGCACTGCGGGATTCAAATGTATTTATGAAGTAGTTGGACTAGTACCAAACCAATTCCTAAAATTAAAAAAAAAAAAAAAGAAAGTTCGAAAGAAATACCGAAGCGTAGGTAGGAGGATTACATTCAAAGTGATATTATGATGGGTTTGGGTAAGGGTGGTAAGTTTGTAACAGCGAATAGCGGTATCGAGATTGAACCATTGGGTTCACTATTCCTTTTATTGTTATTATTATCAATAGACAGAATTATGCGCCTGTAAAATAAGGCCTTTATAATCGCCAACATACAAAGAGGATATACAGTTTGAAATGGATAAATCAAATATTTATTTATAAATATTATCTTAAGGTAAATGACCAATACTGTAAGGCGCCACCTTAGCAACCTCGTTACTGCTACATTACACTTTAGTACTACAACCTCCTGTAATAATACAACCCGTAGTGAGTAACAATGGACGCCAAACTTCCATAAAATAATTATAATACGCAGTCATGAGTATACTGCGCACTGAAATGAAAAATTTTATACTTAGGAATAGCTGTTTCCTGTTTTTAATTTCAACATAAATTATAAGCTGAATTATTTAAATTTAATAATATGGAATTATTAAGATTAGTCTGATTTTAATAAATATTGGCACTCCAAGCAAAAAATTGTATACATTTTCAAATATCTATTGTATTTATTTATCAAAACATATAATGGGCTGCACAAGCTCAATACGAAATATGAAGCTATTGTTTTTGAATTGATAAGTACCTCCCTACGATTTGTAATTAACCTGTACCACTACCACCGATGAAGGGTCTTGAGTTCAGTACGTGGTAGACTGTACTGTTTCTTGGAGAACGTTCTAATAGAGATGTGATGTGTCCTATTTCAACCTGTAGATTTTTTCGCCTCATATTGGGTTCCAACTTTATAGAGGCCTAGTGAGCCCCAGGAGGGTCCTAGATCCCACAGGATCCATCTCCGGCCGCTAACATATTAAATACAAATCTGCCAGCGAGCGGGACTTGAACCTAGGACGGTAGTGCTTATCACTGAGCCATTCCACTCCTCACAAATTGTGAATAGTCATTGTTAAGGCTGAAAAAAATACGAGACGATTTCGTTTTGCTATTACAGTTTTATTGTTATTAAGTGGAGAGATTGAAACGTGAATTAAGATTTCTTGAGTTTATATCCGTTTTCGCGACATGATTTTGGAAATTTCATCAAAATTCTTGTGCGTGTGCATCAAGAAACAAATTGTAACATGAAATTTAACTATGACAAATTTTAAATAGTTACTAATGTTTTATGTTATTGTAGCTAGTATGAGAAGCAAACAGGAGCAATGTGGAAATGTGGTAATTTTATTTAATCTGTTAGCGACCGGGGATGAACCCTATGGCCTATAAAGAGGCTATCCAAAATGAAGGGGAAAAACTGGTGGTTGAGCGGGATATAGGGCAAATCACTTCCCGCCACAAACAAGAAACAGTACAGTCTCTACTATGTACTGAATACCCTTCACAGGTTGTAGTGGTACAGTATGAATAGCAATATTATTTATAGTTGATTGACTACAGAATATTATAGAGTCAAACTCCAGTTGATTGAAAACAAATTCTATAACTCTATTATACATTAACAGAACACGTCGCTAGTCTCGCGAGCATGTTGGTGCCCCGAACTCAGAAATATTTCTCCTACCTAAATCGCTGAACGTGGCCAAAAAAGCTTCCAAAAGGTAACTTATAATGTTTTCGTTGTAAACAGTCCACAATCAATTTTAGAGCATTGTTGTATCCTGCAAATAAAACCGTGTAATTTATATAAAAAATATATCAATAATGAAAAGACAAGTAATTATTAAAAACGATTAATTAACCCAGGAATCGATACTATAAAATTATCGAACAAAGAGGTAGTCATTAGCAAAGAGCAATGTTTTTCATTAGAGCGGAGCTGGATTTGATTTAAAGTCGGAGCCCCAGGGAAGGGAAACCTTTGCATTATTGAGCGACACCCCGTCCGCTGTTTTGGCTGGCTCGCTTTAAACTCGACCCATTAGCTGCTTTATTAAACTTTACCCTTCCTCCTCAATCATTGATATGGCGCTAGTCAAAACTCCCGTGTAAAACTCCGTAATAATCAGTTGCTATTGGCTGGTTGCCGCGGGAGTGGGGGAACGCTCATCCATACAAATTGCCCCAAATCCCTCCCCCCACATTAATAGTTTTTGCAGCCCTCTTCCCTGCCAATCCCAGTTAGCGCAAAGGCTACAATATTCATAACCTTTGTACAAGTTAACAACAATAAATGTTTCGAAAGGCTAATTGATTCGATGCAATTGCAGGGATGTCATTGGTGCATTTGTTACCGGGGGCAACGCTCCAGTTCGGGCCGATGGATTTTTAGGCAAAATGAATCAACGCTCGATACAAAACGCACGGATAATCAGCGAAATCTGAAGTTATTCATTTGTCATTATATTTTATTATATAATTCACAATAAAATTATAAGTTTATGTTGTTTTTTTTTATACCTTTTTTTTTTTTTTTATTTATTTATTGCTATTTACAACTATATTACAGTAATATAACAAGTAAATTGGCTGAGTGATACATAATGACATGATATAATGACAAGTAGAGAAACTACCCACTGGTAGTACTCAAATCGCATGTTCAACTAAGAAGGTCACGTGGCCATCTTCTTCTCAGACACCTCGGAGGATTATCAGGAATCGAAGAGGAAGCTAGGTTTGAAACTAGAGGGTTTGAGTGGAAATGAAGTTTGTTATGAAAGGATAGATACCGGGATCGGGCCAGATCAGCAACAAATGGGACATTAAGGTCGTTATGGATGACTATATTCTTAACAAAATAAGGAGCGTTGAGGATTTTACGAAGGATTTTGGATTGTAGGGATTGGATACGAGAAGAATTCGATGGCTTAGTGGAGCCCCAAAGCTCTACTCCGTAAGTTTTTTTTATTCCGTTGATACAAATACGAGGAAAGTTTCGAATATGAAAAGAAAACGCAATTTTCGTGTCATGTATAAAAAAAACTGGAACCGCTGTAACCCATGAAGTATTGAGATTATTTGTCCGAGATCACGCTCAACCACCCGGTTTTCATCCCCAATATAGTGTACCAACTTTATAGAGGATGGGTCAACCCCCGAAGGTTCTCCAGATCCTGCAAGATCACCCACGTTAACAGATTAAATAAACTGTCTACTACAACCGGGTACTGTACTTCAAACTGGGACCTTCGGGACGGCAGACCACGTATGACAGATATAATAAAAACCTTGAATGTAAGCACTGATTTTGACGACCCTTAAAACAGTTTTTCTTGTGAAAAGTGATTTTTTTCACTTTCGAGACTTGGTAACGACGATATCTCTTCTTTTATTTATTTTTTAAATTTCTTCTGAATGGTGCACTCACAACTATAAAAAAAAATCAGACGTGTAATAGATTTGTAATTATACAACTATTATACATTATATAATTATAGGATAAATAAAAGGTATCAATTTGACTGAAGAAGAAACCCAAGGACATTCTCTGAAAAAAAAAGAACTAACATCGAAGGGGGTCGGTCCAACTTTTCCCTATTATTTTTTAAAAAATCCAACTTTATGTTTGTTTTTTTTCGTTTTTTTAATTTATTTATTGATATTTACAACTGTATTAAAAAAAAATACATCCAGTAAATAGGCAATGTGATACAAAATGACATCAGTAATGGCAAGTTGAGAAACTACCCACTGGCAGTACTCAAATCACTAGTTCAACTAAGAAGGTCACGTGCCCATCTTCTTTTCAGACGCCTCGGAGGATTATCGGGAACCGAAGAGGAAGCTAGGTTTGAAACTAGAGGGTTTGAGTGGAAATGAAGTTTGTTGGGTTCGGGCCAAATCAGCAACAAATGGGACATTAATGTCGTTTAGGATGACGGTATTTTTAACAAAATAAGTACGTTGAGGATTTTACGAAGGATTTTGGATTGTAGGGATTGGATACAAGAGGAATTCGATGGCTTAGTGGAGCCCCAAAGCTCTACTCCTTAAGTCCAAATAGGTCATATGATGGTCATGTAGATGAGTCTTTTGTAGTTAATTGGGAGGTTAGAGCGTTTGTCTAGTAAGTGTTAAAGTAGCCTGAAACGTCGAGCGGTTTCTTGTCTTTTCAGTCTAGTATGAGGATTCCAGGTTAATCGTTTGTCGAAGTGCAACCCTAAGTATCGGATCTGTTCCACAGGCACCAGTGGGATATTATTAAAGATACTGACGGGCAGGAAGTCATTGGTTTACGACGTAAGGTAAATGTGATTTGATGGGATTTTTGAGAATTTATTTTAATTCTCCAGTTTTGACACCATCAACTTTATGTTAAAAATAAATTCTTGTTTTCATTTCATTTTCTTACTTATGCCTTTATAATATAATTCCTGTTTTACAAAAGTTTATCTTTATTGTAATTCAATGTAGTATCGACATTTTATTACACACTATCTTTTATTTTTTGGTTGGCTCTTTTCGTTACCATTTAAATCTTATTTTTTTGTAAATAATTTAAGCCGAAAGTTGTCAGCCGAAAGCGAACAGAAAGATATGCTTGATCTGTTATAAGTACAGTTTATTTTATTACAGCCTGTATATATTCCTGTTTCATGCATTCCCTGTCTATATGTTGAAGATTGAAATAATGTTAGAACATAAAAAAATCATGCAAATAAGTATAATGTATATTTATTGTTTTATATATATAAGCTGTTGCCGGTTTCGCCCCCCCCCCCACGATTTCGCCCACATTAAATTCGAATCAACACCTAAAATACGCGGGAAATTTTCGTTTTTTTATTTAAATAAGGAAAATGGAATATAAACAAAAATGAGAGCACTTATTTCGTTGTGTGGTCGACTTTTTTTTCAGGAGCGAGAAGTTACCACAGCAATTGAAAATACTTAGGAACATTTTGTTAGCATATTTTCTAATGATGATTACTGCTCCGTTCTCGTGTGTCGTAACGTCACGTTATTAACCCTAAAGTATTCTTCTATAAAACATAACTAATTTGGGGGGGAATTTAATATATAGTACCTAAATTAGCCCATATAAGACGATACTTCGTCCTGTCGTCGCCTATGGTGGGGAGGCGTGGACTCTAACCAAACAGCATGAGAGATTATTGAATGCATGGGAGAGAAAGATTCTTAGAAGAGTGTATGGCCCAACCAAGGAAGGAAATTGTTTCCGCATTAAAAGGAATCAAGAACTTAAAGACCTATATGGAGAACCTGACATAGTTTCTTGTATTAAAAAAGCAAGATTGAGATGGTTGGGCCACAGAATGGACAAAAAAAGGCTCCCAAAGCTGATTCTGGAGGGACGTCCAGACGGAGAAAGAGGAAGAGGAAGGCCTAGAATGCGATGGCTGGACGATGTGGAAGCAGACCTTAAGCTCCTGGTGGTAAGAACATGGAGAAGAGCAGCGGGAGATTGTTCAAAGTGGAGGAGAATTGTTGAGGAGGCCAAGGTCCTTCATGGACCATAGCGCCATATGATGATGATGATGAAATTAGCCCATACATATTATCTATAATATATAATATATATATATATTTTTATTTTTATTTTTTTGAAGAGAAAAGATTTGTCTTGGCCGGAACATAAACCCGGGTCACTAGCGCGGTGCTCTTACCACTTGAGCTATCAAGGCAGGCATCCAAGTCTGACAAATCTATTCTCTTCACCGATCCTACACCCCCGTGTTCTCGCAATTTTTGCGATGTATACACGGTGAAGAATGTTCATTGAACATTAATTGGGATCTCGTTGACTTAGTCAATTTTATATTATTATAATTTATTTTTTATATCGTTCTTTTGATGCTGAATATTTTTAATTTTTTTTATTGAAGAGAAAAGATTGGCAGGGGCAGAACCCGTTTTTTTTTTCTAAAATCGCATATTCCAACTACATTGCTATCTCACCCACATACTATATAGCTACACTATTTTTAAACCCTTTCCCAAAAAGAATACAAACTTACAGACACTATTCCACTTCAAGGTCCCTGTAACCATCAATTGACTCCTTTAATATAGGAAATGATATCTCACCGCCTTCAAACTACCTGACCATGACTTTTAAGAAGCTTAAGAAGAAAAAAAAAAACGCATCCAGATTATATGATGAATCTATTCGTTGTATCAGAAATATCTTAGACCAATTGTGTTTTTATAGTATTATGGAGCCGTTATGATTGATACGAAAAGTTGAACATGAAGACCTCACAGAAGGCGACTTCAATGCGCACATTTTCCCAGGGCATAGAGATACTAAACATTTAGCGCCAAATATTTTTTCTACGTAACATATTTGTGTAATGCAATATTCTTAACATATATAAATACGTACATATAAATTTTATCAAGTAGATATAATATTTTTTTTAAACTTAGTCTGGAGTAAAATCTTCCAATATTTTTTAATTTATTACATTATCAGATTATTTTAACATTTTAAACATCACTTACTAAGGTACAAGTAACTGTATACTACATACCTGCACATAGATAAGAAGAACCATGTTCATATTATTTTTCAAATATTAAATGCAATCACGATTAACCTGGAATCCTCACACGAGACTGAAAAGACAAGAAACCGCTCGACGTTTCAGGCTACTTCAACACTTACTAGACAAACGCTCTAAGCTCCCAATTAATTACAAAAGACTCGTCTACATGGCCATCATACGACCTATTTGGACCTACGGAGTAGAGCTTTGGGGCTCTACTAAGCCATCGAATTCCTCTCGTATCCAATCCCTACAATCCAAAATCCTTCGTAAAATCATTAATGCTCCTTATTTTGTTAAGAATAAAATCATTCATAACGACCTTAATGTCCCATTTGTTGCTGATTTGGCCCGAAACCGCTATCTATCCTTTCATAACAAACTTCATTTCCACTCAAACCCTCTGGTTTTAAACCTAGCTTCCTCTTCAATTCCCGATAATCCTCCGAGGCGTCTGAAAAGAAGATGGCCCCGTGACTTCTTAGTTGAACTTGTGATTTGAGTACTACCAGTGGGTAGTTTCTCTACTTGTCATTTTCACATGTCATTTTATATCGCTTAGCCCATTTACTAGATGTATTTTTTTTTTTATACAGTTGTAAATAACAATAAATAAATTTAAAAAAAAAAAAAAAAAAAATGCAATCGTTTAAAAATGCTTAAGGCTATTTTTTCCAACCACATCAACAGAACAAGAATTGTTTTCGAACCATTTGTATGATTAGAAAATGTTTATTTTTATATAGATAAAAAAACTTTCTAATTTTCCTCCACAACGTAGAACAATTGATGCGTTTTTAGGATAATACTTCAGGATGAAATACAACAAAAAAACTGGCAATACTTTAAAATCGTTTAATTATATTTAACGGTTTTTATCATCGTTTTTATGTTAGAAAGCGTGCTGATTCATTCCCAACCTTTGTGCAGGGAAGAAATTTGGCCGAGATCACACTCATCCATGTTTTCCTCTAAAGTTGAACACTCTGACGCAGAGTGAGCCACAGAAGATCTCCAATTCCTACAAAGTCCATATAGTTCATTTATAACCTTGAATGTCGAGGTACCCATTTTCTCATTGTGCCATGGAAGACAATCGAACCCCAAGCGAAGACCTAGCTAAGGTGAGACTGACTCCTATAAAATTCATGAAGAGCTGGAGGCCTGTTTAAACTCGGTTTAAACATTCAGACGAGAAGGCAGTAACCGGGAAACGTTTTAGCCAATATTGGTGGGGGTATTAGCGTAAGGGGGGGATAGCTTTTCATAATGGCACTTCCGAGAGTCGCTTTGTCTAAAACGGCTTTTAGTATAAAGAAAAATACTGGGCTTTTTCCAGCTTAGATTTTCCCATACTCCCTCGAAAACTACACGTCTTAAATACTATAGCAGCTAAGATTTTCCATTATATACATCATATTATATATCTTATATATCCCTGAGATTTCCATATATATTAAAATGTACATATATATTTAAATTATATCAATCATCTAAAGCGCTGAATGGATGAAGGTCCCGGAAGTAATCATTTCATCAAATGAACGTGTCAACAAATATTCCAAGTACAGATGATGATATTACATAAACAGTAAGTCGGTTATTTAATCTATAAACAGTCATTAATGATTACAACTAACGACCGCGCCGCACAGTGGAACGAGCGTTAGGAGCGTCTGGACATTCATTAATATCTCCACTTCTGGTTCTCCTAGAATAAGGCTATTGTTACGGTTTTTGAAGGAACTATTTAATTATATGATAAACAGGATCAAACCTTTTAGGATAAACGTGTAAAAATTCTGGATTTGATATTTCGATGTTAGATTATTTAGTATCAAACATTGTACCATTTATTGTATCAACATACTACGAGAATAGGTACAATGCAGTATTCTATGGAAAGACAGATACATAGGTATTAAATAAAGTTATACAAAGGAAAAAGTAACAAATCAAATAATTTAATTATTAAACAAAATTAATAAAATAATTGATAATTACTTTTGTTAGTTAATATACTAGGTATAATTGATACATCAAAATTATAATAAATGAAAGTGCCTATATATAATTGTTTTATTTAAATAACGAAATAAAAATTAAATAAATCAAAAATTAAAAACTTGACGATTTGTTGTAGGGACTATTGCACCTATGTGCCCATTACACATATGTCGTTCAAATACCACACGCAAACTGAGTTTCATTGTTAATACTATTATGTTAGATGAGGGTTGTTCGAATAAATGAATGTAAGCAAAAACTGGTAAAAAAAAGAAAACTTGCGAAAAGTAGACGCCAATATCAACAGAAATTATTTCAAATTAATTCTCAAGGCCCATAAAATAAAAAGAAAAAATCATTTTCTCGGAAAATAGCACCTAGTAGCAAAACCCGACTAATGGAAAAAAAACTTCAAACATTCTAGTTATTTACTGTGAAGGTAGTATTTTGGGCGATTTTGAGCGATTTTCGCAATTGATTATTTAATTTTATCACCCAATTTTCACCGAAAAATCCTAGACGTTTGAAATAATCCCAAGTTTTATTTGCCTAAAATATCTTATTATGGATGTGTTTTTTTCCAGTAGGTGCACGATTAATTTAATCCATTACCTCAAACAGTGGATTGCTTTAAATATATGTGTTTTTAGAAAAATTTATATTTCAATTCAGAATTTTTTATATAAGATTTGATTTCACAATAAATTTATCTATGGATTTTGTTGAGAAGAAGTATAAAGTATAATTTAAAATCAAAATAAAGGACAAATTTAGTTATTAGAGAATTGGTCCAATGTCCAACAAATGCGTTGATTCGTTCCACTGTGCGCCGGCTTCGCACGGGTATAACATAGATAAACTTTTTTGTAGATACATAAAAGAGGAATATTTCACCATGCATTGCTTTGTAATATTTCAAAGGGATTATGCAGTCTTCGATGACTCCCAGACGGCCTATTTCCAACACTCCGAACAATTATCATTATATTCCAATCAATTTACACAAAACCATGACAAATTATATACCTAAACTTTACTCGTGAATCACTCTATTGTTGAAATAGATGAAAATCCATGCAGTAGTTTTTGAGTTTATCGCGAACAGTCAGCCAGACGCGGGAGGACTTTGTTTTATAATATCTAAATATATACAATCATTAACAAAACTATTTTTATTTTCGTTAAAAAGGAAACGAATTAACAAGTTATGATCCGTTGTGACTTAACTCGAAGAAACAACCTCCGGAATTGATTTCCAAGAACATATCATAGGCGAATTTGAAACCAGGATAGTAACTAACGTCTCTACAGTGAGCTGTAACACTCCCTTATTGTTCAATTGAATAATAATTATATCTAATTACAATTACTGTATCTATTAAATTGTTACATACCACGCGACCTTTGGCGAGCAGCCAATTCATCTTGGATCAGCCATTGCGTCTATATCCAGTAAAATTGTTAAATGCTCATATATTTCAGTCCGTTTTTGCAAAAAGATAAAAATAACAATACTTTTCAGCCTGCTTACGACCTATACTAACATAAAAGAAACTTTATTTGCAATTTTACAAGCAGTATAAGTGTGAATTCATGTTCCGGGCTACTAGGTATTAAGAAGCAGTGATTTTAATTAATTACAGTAACCTTTTTAAGTTTTACAATAACAGGGAAAATGTAGGAAATAACCGCTTAAAAAGAAAATATAATAAATAAATAAAAATGATAAAAATATAGTAGATAAATATTATAATAATAATTAAATAGAAAATAAAGAAACAATTAAAAATAACTATAAAATAAATACAGATAACTAGATTACAATACCTGCAAATAGTGATTTATTAAGAAAGAAGTATATGTTTTGTTCTTTTGTGCGTGTAGCGTCGTAGCGAATGTTTATCATAGTTACCGATTTCTCAGATTAATGGGTTTTCAGAAGCTGGACTTTCGAAGTATGCTTTTGTTTGGGCTGAAACATATTGTTTTATATTGGGAAGTTCAAGATCTCTAAGCATAGTCTATATTTTCGTGTAGCGGGGATAATTATTGATAATCCTCATGCATAGGTTTTGTACCCTTTCAATCTTTCTATAATTTGTAGCGCAGGTTGAACTCCAGACAGGTGAGCCATAGGTTATCAATGAGTGGATTACTGTTTTGTAAAGGATTAGTTTGTTTTTGGGGCTTAGCCTGGATTTTGTTATTAAAATAGGGATACATTTTGTAGATGGAATTTTTCCCCTATAATAACATATGCATGCCCAATATTTAGTTAAATTTCTAAAACTAATTACAAAACATTACAAATATTCCAAAACAAATGCCTTCGAATTGCTGGGAATTATGGATATTACACTAGAGTTAAAATTATGCATAAAGAACTATGTATACCTTATATTAATGTATTTATCAACAAACTATCTAAACATTTTTTTTAAGTGTAAAAAGAATAAAAACTTACTTATAAAAAATATTGGGAACTCTACACAAAATATTACAAAGCGGTGTACATAAAACAACAAACCATTTATTATTGTAGGATACAAATTTCTTTTATTTCATTTTTATTGTGTAATATATGTATATAAGTTACTAAGAATGTATAGTTACAATTTTGGTTTATTTTATCTTTATAATATTTTTCTCTCTGTTGGATGTTTTTTTATACATTTTTTCGTTCATTGTAAATTATGATTCTGCACAGATACCTTTAAATTTGTACAGTTTGAGACTGGTCTACTTGGTACAGCATGTAATTTTGTGAATTGTAGCAAATTATACAAGAAATAATTTTTTTTTTTAATTTAAAAAAAAAGACAATACTTTAGACAGCGATATATAAAAAGTATCCGTTATTTGGAAGATTCGACTGGGCGAATCGATTAGTTGACAATCAGCGAACGACTAGTTAGAAAAATAGAATATATTTTAACATTATATTAAATTTATAATAATTATAACACTTGATAAAACATTAAGTAAAGGTTATAAGTTTGTGCATTAGTCTTACAGCGGCTGGAATCTCCTGGCCAGGGGTGGTTGCCATGGATACTCCCACTGCTGACTGTATTAGGACTATGACAGTGTCTATCATTATAATTTATTAACTATGGACTACATATAACTTAGAGACTAATTCCTTACATACAATAAAATAATTACTACATCTCTCTATTCTCAACTCTCTAAGATATACAATAACCTCAGGTTATCCACCCAATATAACGATCCATTGACTGTTTGATCCAGTAGAGGATTATAACCTAAACAAGTACAACACATGAAGGGTCTTGGATTTAGTGCAAGGTGGAGGCAGTTCTGTTACTTGGAAAACGGTTGTGCAAGGACGTGATTAGTTAGAGATCACCCTCAACAACAAGGTTTCGTCCCCCAATATAGAGTACCCACTTTTTAATAATAAAGTGAATAATATCAAATACCAATGGATAATGTTTCAAATAAATGGCAAAAGAACCGATTATTATTAAAGCATTCAGAACTTTTCAAACTACGACGTGTAATATTATTTCTCCGTCAAATCATTTCCATAGCGTTGCAAGGTAATTGCCTTCTTACCTAAACTGTAATTGCCAAATTTGTGAATGTAATGCATCGCTAATCCTCAGAAAATCCTTTTACCTGGCCAAGGACACCTAATCAGGGACTAAGAGTATATTTTTCTGATTTGGTTTTGATAAGCCTAAAATACAAAAAACTGTACTAATACAACACACGTCTTCAGTTTACACTAGTACATTCTGAATGGTTTCTAGTTGATTTGTCCCGTAGGTAATCTCTGTATAGAGGCTGGGTGAGCCCCAAGAGGATAGAGATCTGCCAAGCAGATTTAAACGCAACCCAGCGCTATTCCATTGAGGCACTCGGCTCCCTCAACAGAGGATTACGGCATCGACAGAAACCGCAGACAAGCAGAACGAAGCAGATGGCTAGTACAATAAGCTAAGTGCAGGATAATGAAGAGGTCATCGGGAGTGACGGGAAAAGTGCGGCCGTCAGAGGAAGGAATCCAATAAAGGTTGAGGTCGTCGCTCGCTAAACTGATTAACTTATCATCTTTATCAATTTCCCGAGCCATCGGGGAATATGTTTTTCATTAGAGCGGGGATCAACTTGTCCTCCCCCCCCCCCCCCTCCCGCTACATCCTAACATATTAAATGGGGGGGCGTTCTTTGCCACTTCATTCAAAGGGCGTCCCGGGGTCATTGTGGGGAGAGTTCCACCGAGCCGTTTCTCTCTTTTTTCATTTAAAATTGAGTTAAATAATCATCAGGAAGTCGGTTGCTATTTGTCTAAAAAAAAACATCATACGCGTAATAAATGTATATATAACTAGCTTTTGCCCGCGGCTTCGCTCGCGTTGAATTTGGTCTGCCACATAAAGTTTCGTGATAGATAATTTTAAATAAATAATTTAATTTTTTTTTCTTTTTTTTTTTTTCTCCACCTATGCTGATGACACATGTGTGTTATCAGTTAATAACGACCCATATATTGCATCCCAATAACTTCAATCACATTTATCAAGCCTCGAAGAATGGTGTCGGAATTGGAGAATTAAAATCAATTCCAAAAAGTCCCATCAAATTACCTTTACCCTTCGCCGAAAACCCTTGACTTCCTGTCCTACTGTATCCTTTAATAGTACTCCACTTATCCCTGTTAAACAGATCCGCTACCTAGGACTCAACTTAGACAAACGTCTAACTTGGAACCCTCACACAAGACTGAAAAGACAAGAAACAGCAAGACGCTTCCGACTACTTCAACACATACTAGACAAACGCTCAAAGCTTCAGATCAATTACAAAAGACTTATTTATGTTACTGTTATAAGACCTATATGGACTTACGGAATTGAACTATGGGGCTCCACCAAACCATCAAATTCCTCTCGTATTCAATCCTTGCATCCAAAATCCTAAACGCTCCTTATTTTGTCACAAATAAAACGATCCAGAATGACCTGAACGTTCCATATGTTACCGATTTAGCCCATTCCAGGTACCTATCATTCCATAATAAACTCCAGGCCCATCCAAACCCTCTAGTTTCCATCCTTGGTTCCAATTCCATCCCTGACAATCCTCCTAGGCGTCTGAAGAGAAGATGGCCTCGAGACCTTCTGTAATAGAAATGTAATTAGAGTGCTGCCAATGGGTAGTGCCTCTACATGTCCTTTCATGTATTTATTTATTCATACAGCCCTTGTACTAGATGTATATATTACAGTACAATTCAATAAAATAATTTTTTTTAACAAATATATATATTTTTTTTAACTATATGTTACTCGTACATCCAAAATGTCTAACTTCAAAACTGACGGATTCCATACAATCTTTGAACCCCTATTATATTAAGGGGGAAACCCTTGGGGTGGAATTATCCAAATTTCTTTGTTAAATTATACAAAGAACCTATCTGCAAATTTCAAGATGCTAAGTTCAGTAGTTTCTGCTGTGGGTTGACCGCTGGGTTAGTTAGTCAATGAGGTTACAGTTTTATATAACCTTCGCCTGTGTAGTGTGTTGATAAAAAGTAGCCAATGTCCTTCCCCATTCTTGAGATTATCCATATCAACTTTCATCACAAACGGACCAGCAAAGCCGTGAAACATACATTGACACTGATTAACAAACGGGACGGACACAAGTTTACTGTTGTTCGTGGCAGTAAAGGATTATTATGTAATGTTATTGAATTTATTGAAAAGGATTATTTAGTATAACGATTTCACTTGTAGTACGGTAGCAGCGAAAAATTAAAACTGAAAGGATTAGGTTTATGTAGATTTTGCGAGTAAGAAACGTGAGCAAGTTACTCAGAAGGCAGAACTTTATCCGACTTACTTGAAATTTATCGTTATATTATGTTCAAATTACACAAAATCATTGTGAATTGTAAACTTAGGCATTTATAATATTAGTAGGATATCAAAAACTATTGTCACTCATGTTCTTTCTGTTATTTTAACAACTATGATCATGTGATTTGCCTTTAATAATGTACTATAACGGATTCTCCATAGTACACAAAAAACTGTCTGGGGGGCTCGTGCCACCGGGCCCCCTCCCTAAATCCGCCCTTGTTGTAGCCTATGTGTTATTCTGATAAATGACCAATATTACTGTAAAGTTTCATCCATATCCGTTAGTAGTTTTTGCGTGAAGGAGTAACAAACATACATCTATCCTCACAAATTTTCGCATTTATAATATTAGTAGCGAAAATATGTAGATTTTGCGAGTAAGAAACACGTGAGGAAGCTACTCAAGGGGAGCCCTGTAGCGATGCTAACAATATTTAACAATTAAATTAAATAACCGCGATTACCTACTGACCATATGTCGGAAGTAATATTGATAATGTGTTATAACCTAGTACTTTTTAATGATATTTATCGTTGTATAATGACCAAATAACACAAAATCATTATAAATTGTAGCCTATGTGTCAATCTGATGTATAACCTATATTACTGTAAAGTTTCATCCAAATCCGTTCAGTAGTTTTTGCGTGAAAGAGAGACAAGCATACATACAAACTTTCGCATTTATAATATTATTAGGATTATATAAAACCTGTACCACCAGAAACCATGAAAGGTCCTCGGATTCAGTACGGGGTAGAGACTGTAATGTTTCAAAGCCAACGGTTGTGCAGCGAGGTGGTTTATATTAGATTGCGCTCCACTGTCAGGTTATAACCTCAATTAAACCGAAGTAAATCTTAACCTTTCCACTCTGGTTAGAGAAGGTGCTAAGGCCGCTGAAAGAATAGCCCGTCCTGTTCACTTTTACAGGAATAATAAAAGACAAAAAAAAAAAATATATATATATATGAGCCATTACAACCCATACATACAATCCCATAAAGGAAGGTTCAGTACGTGGTAGAGACTATACTATTTCATGGACAACAGTTGTGCTGGAGGTGACTCCCATATTTTGGGTACCCACTGGGGCCCCCCCTCGCTGTTAACAGATTAAATATAATCTACCACGGCTGGATTTGAACTCGCCAAATTCGGAATGTCAACTCAGCGCTCTACCACTGAGCCGGATATAATATGATTTTGGATTCCTTTGTTGATCCTTTTAATTAATAGTCAACTAGAGTAGCAAGGAATTCATGTGGTGTTCACACGAGATATTTTTATTTTCATTAATTATAAAGGGTTAGAACTTTCCCAAGTCCAACTCTCGCTAGTCCTACACTCCTCTGGACGCCCCCGAAGAAGAGAGTATTAATAGGAGATACAAAGAGGTAAGAAGTCCTAAAAGGTACGCCATTAAACTAGCGGCCTCTTTGGCTTCGAGAGCTACTCACTTTATTACACAGCCCTAAACTGTCGGGCTTTTAACATCTGCTACCGTGGGCCTTGCGATCTAGCCTCTTATCGAAGCATTAGGCTTGATGGCACTCCACTCCGGCCCCCGGTAGCCGGAGAATTCCCTCTAAATCTTCATGGATCGGCAGTCAGGGTGATAGGATGGCATCTGGAGAGAGATCCTGTCCGCTTTAGGAGGAAGGCCTGATACCGAGTGATCCCCAAGGAGGACTCCAAGAACTACCGAATCCGGTATGAGGGCATGGCATATTTATTCTTCGAATTCCATAAAAACATCCAAATAGAAACAATGAATGACAACACATGAATTTCTTATATCCTTAACATAATTAAAATCTGCTTTTTAAAAGAAATTTTACTTTCAGAATGTTATAAAAACATTATAACAAAAATCAAGGATGTTAGGATGAGTATGTGGGTTGAAATATGAAAATCCATAATTTTTGTGTTTATAATAAATAATACATAATAAATAATACATTCTATAAAAGTGTTAGGAAGCAAAAATCTGGATGTGTGCTTATTAGCACATTTTTTACACCTTTGCATGTGTATAAAAGAGAAAAGATATGCCCCCGGCCGGGATTCGAACCCGGGCCCTCTGTCTAGACAGACTGTTCAGATAGAGGACCCGGGTTCGAATCCTGGCCGGGGGCATATCTTTTCTCTTCAACATAAAAATATTTAAAATTCAAACAACTAACTAATAATTATAAAAAATTATACACCTTTTCTATTTAATGAGCGATAATATTATTTTAGTGTTTCAAATTAAGTATTTTTTTCTTACTAACTTTTATTATATTTCCATTTATGTACATCTTACCATTAAATATTAAATGAATTATTCTTAAATACTAAATTTAAGAATAACTAAGTTTCCTCGAAGATATAATGTCCTAATGCTAATAGTGCATTTTATATATTTTTTCCCGTTTTTCCAAAAATTTATGGTTGCGATTTAGAAAAACTAGTGCCATATATTGATATTTATTTTGGCTAATAGTGTTTTTGACTTTTATAAAAAATAGGAGGTACCTGCTGTTTGCCTAGCGGAGGACCCCCCCCCCCCATTTTTCCGATTTTATAATTGTTCAAATCATTCTTGGCGTTCCTTTTTCAATCAAGTACATTCATTTACGACCCATTTTTATTTAGCCCACCTTATGTAAAGTTCTAACGCTTTATAATTAATGAAAATAAAAATATCTCGTGTGAACACCACATGAATTCCTTGCTACTCTAATTGAATATTAATTAAAAGGATCAAAAAAGGAATCCAAAATCATATTAAAATTTACATATCTACAATAGCTACAAATATTTTTAAATTATCACATTCCAACTACAAAATACAATATTTATATTTTGTGCTATGCATACCATAGAACACATGGAAGTCCCTGACTTTAGTACATGGTAGAGACTGTACTATTTCAAGGACAACGGTTGAACACAGAGGTGGCTTGTCTGATCATGCTCAACCGTCAGGTTTTTCTCAAATTTAGGGGAAGCTGGGTTACCCCCTGGAGGGTCTGTAGATCCCACAGGGGGACTGTTAACAGATTAAATAAATTGATCTGACACAGCTGGATTTGAACCCGGGACACTCAGCATAGCAAATCAGCACTTCACATTCAGCGTGGAGGAGCATTTAGCCATGATTGTCATTCATGGTCCTAGCCGTATGTTTCCCACTTTCTAGATGCTCTTGCCTTTTTTCCTGCATAGGCGTTCAACATAGTCCAGGCACGACATTCTTGGGCGTCCTCGGAGTCTTTTACCTTCAGGGATGTAAACTACCGTTCCATTCTGATCCTATGGTTGATAGACTATCCTTTGCTATATTTCTCCACATTTCTATAATCTATATATTATTCTGTAATACCTAGTACTACAATGTTCTTATAGTTTTTTTCCGTTTTTTCTTCTTAGACCTGAAGATGGCCAATATTGTAGGCTGGAGCGTCGGCACTTATAATAAATAAATTTATAATTATTTAGTGTTATTTTTGACTGCACCCCCAGACTAATCTCCTTCATAAGAGGAGGCTGGGTGGGTCTATAGACCCCACATGGTCCACCCGTAATTTTTTGGCATGACTCTAGGAATTCTGTCATCTAGATAACTTCGAGTTCTTCCTCATCATTTCATTGCGGGTATGTTTCCTTTGTGTTTTTCCCGCAATCCTTAGAAGAAATTTCATCTCTGCAGCCACGACTCTGGAGCTTTCAGTGCCATATAAGAGTATACGTAGATATATACTGTTTTGGAGATGTTGAGCTTCACTTTTCTACTAACCTCTCTGCCTTATACTAACATAGTAGTCTAAATATAAAATTGTAACTTGTACTACTAGAAGACAAAGAAAAAATTGTCTTCGATTTTTATGTACAATTTATGTTGGCGACACTATATTAATAAATATCGATTGTAAGAAATATGAAAAATTGTAATGTAAACGAGTGTCTACGGTGCGCGCATGGGCCATTCCACGTCAGTGGAACAAGTGCAGTGTAGAAGTTAATTACGAAGTGAGTGCGTATACGCAGGCCGGCAGTCATAACTTTAAACTTACACTCATCTAAACTTGCTGCGTAAGCATCAGAAGTAAACGAATCCAAAGGGTAGTAGGAGGAGCAAGCATACTGTGGTGATTGAACTAACCATATAAACTTTATTTCAATGTCATGTAAGTGATTTAAACTAACGATAATTAAAAGAATGTTATATTTGCCGGTTGATTGTATTTTCTTTCTAAGATTCTATTTGCAGTGGAGATACGACGTTGGAAAGGAAGAAGGGCTCCGGGCGACCATTAATGGATATTGATGAGGTTCTGAAGGAAGCTGTTGGGTCAAATCCGTCCACAAGTACTCGCGAACTTGCCACGGAGTGTGGTGTGTCGAAAGATACTGTTAGTCGCCATCTTCTCTCCATGGGGAAGGTGAAACGGTAATTTTTTTTTTATACATTCCATTATTTTTAAATATAATCGATTGACACAAAAAATTGAGCAAGCATTTAGTAAAACATCTTGAACGACAATGGATGACCTTGTAGGTATGTATATGTATATATATATATATGGAAGAAAATTAATGAAGAGGCGTTGGGAAGAAAGGAAGAGAGGAAAAGCAGTGAAGCTGTGATTGATTCATGTTCTAGCGCTCTCCTAATGGGCAATAATTGACAATAATAATAATGGAAGAAAATGGTCCGGGTAGAAGTCAATAAATTTCTCTTAAGTTGGGAGAAATGTTAATTAAAGAGCCAAAGTTTCGACCCACATTGCAGGTCTTCTTCCACATACATATATACAAGACCAACTATTATCAGTATTAGGTTAGATAGTGATGTGAGTAGAATTATTGACGGACTTACACCGCCCCTCCCCCTCGAAAGACCTGAAGAAGACCGGCAATGTGGGTTGAAACGTTGGCTTTTTAATAAACATTTCTCCCTATTTAAGAGAAATTTATTGACTTCCACCCGAACCATTTTTTTCCACATTTAGTTAAATAATTTAATTTTAATTTCCATTTATCCTTAATGATGTGCACGAATAATAGTAGATTTCACTAATTATATAGCCACTAAAATTTAGAGAAGAGTTTATTAAATTAAATAAACTACATCATCGGAACAGAGTTGGCTATAATCTATTTATCAACATGTTATTTAATATTTCAAATTATTTTATTCGGAGCTTATATTCGGGCGGGTTTTGATGAAACAGTGTTAACTCGATTGTAAATTGTTTAGCAGCATCGTCCTCTCTACAGAAACAAATTTAATTATACCAATTAACCATTTAATTTGCTTTCAATACTTAATCGTTTTTCGATTGGGCGAAATAAATGATAACAGCGTTCAATTGCTGTTTAACAATGTGTATGTCGTTAGTTTTTTATGAGATCAGTGCAATGGCGTCCATTGTCCTGCCATCCTGGAAACCTTTCCTTAGGTCGATAGTTGGGCGCTATCAACAGGATATACTCTCGTTAGTTCAGTAAGTTCTAACGGATCTTGTGTATTAGCCAGTCAGCGGAGACTGTTAACCTAAATTGTTTATAACCTGAACACTGATAACAGCTACCTTGTTACTCATATTAATCCAAATAGAATGAATATGATATGAACATAGAAATATAATAAATAACTTTAATTCACAATATTTTATTTATTTTTGAAGACACAATACTGTTTCTACATAATCTGGTAGTTGTGCAGATCTACATAACCAGATCTCAGATCAAACTCAAATAAAAAAATCATCTTATTTTTATTTGAAAAGAAAAGATATGCCCAGGGCCGGGACTCGAACCCGGGTCGCCCACGGCTCTAGCGTGATGCTCTACCAACTGAGCTAACTTGGTTCGCATCTCGGCCAGACACATCTTTTCTCTTCACAGATCCCATATCCCCGTGTTCTCGCAATTTGCGATGTGCACAAGGGGAAGAATGGTCATTGAACATTACTTTAATTAGGATATTGTTGATTTACGTCATTATATATTATTATAATTTATTTTATTTTATTTTTTATTAATTGCTGTAATTTTTAAATATTTTTATTTGAAAAGAAAAGATAGGCCCAGGGCCTGGACTCGAGCCCGGGTCTATCTTTTCTTTTCAAATAAAAATATTTAAAAATTATAACAATTAATAAAAAATAAAATATAATAAATTATTTAAAAAATCATCTTTCTGTGATTAATTGTAATGTAATTATACAAAAGATAAATAAATACAAACGATATTCGTTCTTACTACACGCAGAAAATAATTAAGATGGATTCAGACATGGATAAAATGGATATGTACCTTGAAATCTGGAAAACAAATATTTTCGTGAACATAATTCTTACAAAATTACCTGATATCTTATCCTTCAATCAATGAGAAGAAAACTAATTCATGTTAAGTTCATTTAGGTTTTTTGTTTTCTCTGGAGAGATACTAACAAATAAATGGCTATCTTACAATCTAAATAGAAAATAACTGGTTAGAAGGCGAGGTAATAAAATTGCGAAACAAAATACCCGGGTGCTATTAGATTGGAATTTAATTGAACTAAAGGAAGCAGATATATTGAGAATGGGCCAAGAGACCATTAGTGCTCCTATAGTCCCACAGATAGCACCACTAGTATTTGCATTAGCTTTATCTCCCGGCTTTGGTAGCGGCTAAATCCTAATAAATTAAAAGATAACGGCTAAATACCGGTTCAATGAATTATCCCACCACCTCCTTTATCTTCCTCACCATTAATAGTTCCGAGGACCGGCGCGTATCTAGAAGGCACAGCTGTTACGCACGCTGACCAAATGCGTATAACAGTGCCTTGGGAATAGCAGAAGGAATGGAGAAGTTATGTCAATAAATTATGTTGAACACATTCAACAAACCGCATCCGCAAAGAAGTCTGGGTACTTGCATATTAGGCGGTCTCCAGGGACTGTTATCCGCCATTGTTTATAACCTGATACAGTCACTGATAACACCTACCTTCTTATTCAAATCAATGGAAAGAAATATATACAATGCTAATTCTAGAGCCTCTAACCTCTAAAACTTCTCCATTTCTATCCTTGTCAAAATCCATTTCATGACCTCATATTTGGTATTATTCCGAACTTCTGGAAGTATTTCACAGCTTATTTTGAAGACTGCTTTTCCCGAAAGGACTATTCTGTTGATTTTAAATAGGCAATAGCAAAGAAATAAGACAAAAACACAAAATTGAATTTTTATAAACAATACAGAAATTTAAATAGACAGCAAAATAATTCAAATGATACGAGTGATAATAAGAAGAGGTTACCCGAAATAAGGAAGTGGGTTTCATGGGTACTGGCTAAGTCACATGTACCATTTTTAAAAATATCGTTATTTTTATCGAATATATACTAAAATCGATGTTGAGCAACAACTGGTTTTGAAGATAGGGCCAACAGGTCAGTTTTTTAAAGTAGAAAATCCTTGATAGGATGTAATTAGTTGGGGGTGCAGTCAAGAAAAGACGCAAAAATAGGTGAAACTATTGTATATTTTATGTGCCGACGTTTCGACCTACTGTGTAGGTCATCTTCAGGGCCAATAGGAGTGCCTGCTCGGGCAGAAAGTAACTGAAAATCCTTGGTTATACCGTCCTTCGGAAGGGATGCAAACTGGCACACAGTGGAACGAGCGTTAGGGAGGCCTGGACATTGATTAATATCTCCGCTTCTGGTTCTCCCAGAATAAGGCTATTGCAACGGTTTTAAAGCTTTTTGAATGGACTATTTAATTATATGATAAACAGGATCAAACACTTTAGGGGAAACAAGTAAAAATTCTCGATTTGATAAACCTATGTTAGATAATTTATTATCTAACATTGTACCTACATACTACTAGAATGGGTACAATACAGTATTCTATGGAAAGACAGATACATAGGTATTAAATAAAGTTATACAAAGAAAAAAGTAACAAACCAAATAATTTAATTATTATTAAGTAATTTATTATGAATATAATAATTGATAATTACTTTTGTTAGTTAATACACTAGGCATAATTGATACATCAAAATTATAATAAATGTAGGTGCCTATATAAAATTGTTTTATTTAAATAACGAAATAAAATTTTAAAAACTTGACGATTTGTTGTAGGGACTATTGCACCTATGTGCACCATTACACATATGTCGTTCAAATACCACACACAAACTAAGTTTTATTGTTAATACTATTATGTTAGATAAGGATTCGGATAAATGAATGTAAACAAACATTGGTAAACAAAAGAAAACTTGCGAAAAGTAGACGCCAATATCAACAGAAATTATTTTAAATTAATTCTCAAGGCTCGGAAAAGAAAAAAAAAAGAAAAAAATCATTTTCTCGGAAAATAGCACCTAGTAGCAGAATCCGACTAATGGAAAAAAAACTTCAAACATTCTAGTTATTAACAGGGAAGGTAGTTTTTTGGGCGATTTTCGCAATTGATTATTTTAGTTTTAACCCCCAATTTTCACCGAAAAATCCCAGACGTTTGAAATAATCCCAAGTTTTATTTGCCTAAAATATCTTATTATGGATGAGTTTTTTCCCAGTAGGTGCACGATTAATTTAATGCATTACCTCAAACAGTGGATTGCTTTAAAAATATGAGTTTTTAGAAAAATTTATATTTCAATTCAGAATTTTTCATATAAGATTTAATTTCACGATTAATTTATCTATGGATTTTGTTGAGAAGAAGTATAAAGTATAATTTAAGATCAAACTAAAGGACAAATTTAGTTATTTGAGAATTGGTCCAATGTCCAACAAATGCGTTGATTCGTTCCACTGTGTGGCAGTCCGAGCCTGTGCGGTGCCGGATACTCGTTAAAGAACCGTATCCTAAGAATACTTGGATATAAAAAAATTGTGACTCCCACATTAACACCGTCCTGTACAGTCGTATAAACTGATGTTAAATAAATAAACGTACTATGTTAAATTAGGAAGGAAAAAATAATAATTGAATCTATATAATAAAAATGAATCGCCATTTCCTTGCTTAGCGCAAAACTCGAGAAAGGCTCGACCAATTCGGCTAATTTTTTTTTCAAATGGGGAGAAAAACCATAAAAATTTCGAGGGAAACGTTCGGTGGCCGAAAAACCTTGAAATATTCGGGGTTATTTTAGTGTTTGGCCTGCATCTCCGGATCGGTGCGTTTTAGTGAAAAATCTTAAATAACAATTTTTAAAGAAGATGAAATTCGCTACGATTCGAGCCCAACTGCAGCTCTGTATGTGCAATAGATTTCGAGTTCAGTCCCAATCATATAAAAATAACCGGAATCTCAGCTATATATATATATATATATATATATATATATATATATATATATATATATATAACAAAAATGAATCGCCATTCCCTTGCTAAGCGCAAAACTCGAGAAAGGCTCAACCAAATCGGCTAATTTTTTTTAAATATTTTTGCTAAGGTGCAAAGAAGGTTCTTGTGGGAAGAAAAGTCGTAAAATCTCGAGGGAAACCTTTGGTGGCCGAAAAACCTTGAAATATTCGGAGTTATTTTAGTTTTTGGCCTGTATCTCCTAATCGGTGTATTTCTGAATAAAAAGATAAGTAACCATTTTTAAAGTAGATTACATTTGTTATAATTTGAGCCCAACTGCAGCTCTGTATGTCTAACAGATTCTGAGTTCAGTCCCTATCATATAATAAATAACTCGATTCTAAGCTATCTTCTATCTAAATAATTAAAACATTTCTTTTCCCATGCAACCCACTCTGTTCCCAGCTGTCAAACATTTGACGTCAATTAAAGCAAAACAATGGCGTTAGTTGTTAGTAAAAGTTTATTCGGGTTCGGTCCCTATCATATAATAAAATTCATCAACAAAATCAATTGATTTCATTGTTTAAAACTACACTGGATCTTCAGCCATCTGGTAATCATGAAATGTTAATCAGAGATGATAAAACTCCATTGTTTCAATGCACCAACAATCGATGAAGTTGCCTTTCAAATTGTTGGAGAACATTTGGAAGTCCTTTGTTTTAGGGTAATACGGCAGAACGTCTTCCGGGACAGCTAGTTAATAATAATTGAAACCTATCAAATTTATTGAACTTGCGGACATTTTTTTATATTTTTTTTGTTTCTTGTTTATCCAATTTTTTAATTTATTATTTTTCAATATTCAAATTTAGCCTACTGGCAGTATATTGTAATACATTAGCCGTACCAACAAGGCTTATAATAAACATGCTATATTGTTGTTTCAGCAAAAGCGAGCAGATTAAAAAACAAGTAAAAAAGTAATCTTAGGCTTGATTGTATGATAAAAAAGCTGTATTACTACAACCCGTGAACGGGACTGGCGTTCAGTACATGGTAGTGACTGTACTGTTTCATGGGCAACGTTTCTGCAAGGCGGTGTCTTGTGCCATATCACGTTTTTGGTATTTTTGGGTACCCTATTTTTGTAATATTTTATAGAGGCTAGGTTAACCCCAGGAGGGTCATAGATCCTATATCCTCCGGCGGCAAACAGACTAAATAAACGTCTTGCCGCAGCAGGGTTTCAACCAGGATTTCCGGCATGGCAACTTAGTGCTCTACCACTGCGGCACTCCGCTCCCTGATTGTGTGATACAACAGTATAAATGTAATAATAAAAATATATTCCTTGGTAAAGAGAGCAATGATTTTGGAAATATCACGCTCGCCCACTGTTTTTCACATCTTATAGAGCTTAAGTGAGCCTCAAAGCATCTACAAAAACGAAGCAATCGATCCAAAGAAAAATAATTTAAAGATTAGTAGGAAGTCTCCTTAATGTTATCGCGGGTTCGTAGTCCGGCAGGTGGTCGTCGAATTTTTTTAACGGAGAAAAAAATCTATTGTGCCGTCCTTCAGAAGGAACGTTAAACGGGGGGTCCCGAGACTGCGAGATGTCAGGTACTCGTTAAGAATCCCTATCCTAATTAAACCTGGACAGGCAAAATTTAGAGCTCCCACTGTAGCATCGTCCGATTAGCCATAGCAGCATAAAGTGGCGCTAAATAAATAAACAAGTTATCTCGCCACACTTAAAGAAAATAAACGGACATAGCTTATTTACATTTTATTAATTCATTAACAAATGGTTATCAACTGCCTCATCTAATTGGTCAGGAGAACCAATCGGCGTTTCCAGGCAGCCAATAGATTCCAGCGAAACAAGAACGAGATAAAATGGAAATTTATCGCCTCGGAGTAATTAAGAAGTTATATAATTAGGGCTAAATCGACCGGCCTGATTTAGGAGGCCGGGCCCTCTCCAGCGAGGAAGGCAAATTCAATTATTCTAAAACACGCTCCGACCTCCTGGATTAGCGGATTCGTCTGCAGTGGCTGGCAGGAAACCGGAAAACGCATTAACTGAATCAACTTTTAACAAACGGATCAGGAATCGTGTCGATTGTTTTTAAAATAATCGATGTGCGTGTAGCCAACGGGGGCCAGCGGATGTTCGACACCGCACTACAAAATTCAACCAATCACACCTGCCAAAACCTCAATCACCGCCTCAGGTTTTGTCAGTAGGGGGGGGATCAAAAATTGATAAGGCGGTGTGAGGATTAAAAACACAGCTCCATGTCATCCGCCTCCATCTTGGCCTATCTCCATGGTAACATGTTTAGTCATTACTCATGGTATTACTATATACTGACAATATATCTACAGCCTCGGTGAATAAGTGGTTAAGTCTATTTTTGTAGACTTAGAGAGAGTTAACTGTAATGAGGTAAGCATGATCGTGTCATTCTATTTTGGCTTGTATTTGGTTAAAATGAAAGAAATATCTCCTTTTCTAGTCAATGTCTGACTTAGTCCCTTATTTATTACGAAAATAAAACGAATATGCTTCCCTAAACACAAGAAAATCATTTTGGAGAAAAATCGACTTAATCACTTATTCAGCGGAACTGTAGATATATTAGTCTATCAGTTCGTAAATAATTAGTTAATCATCCTTAAAGTTATTCAAGAACCATACGTTGCTTTTATCATTGTTATGTCCAATTCTGTTTGTTATTTCTTTATTTAACACTATGCTGTTATGGCTAATCGGAGGATGCTGTAGAACAGAAAAATATTTTACTCTGGGACCAGGTCCCCAAGGAATAACAGATGTGTATAAAATTAAATGAACATATATCATTTAATTTAAAATGAATAAATATAAAAGTACATGAAAATAAACATATACTAAACAGTATGTTAAGCAAACTATAGGGCAGGAGAATAATATATTGTTACGGTCAGAGCGGGAAGGAGAACCGGCTGAGAGGATTAGGCAAACAATGGGATGAAGCGGAAGGGATTATAGAATGGCGTAGAGCCTTCTAGATCGGTCTAGGTGGTCCTCGTCCTTCCGAGAATTGTCCCACCCCGACCTACCTTGCCTATATAAAAAGCCCAGCTGTTCGGCCGGCCCCAGTCAGTAATAAGCCCAGTCAGTAATAAGCCGAGTCAGTAATAAGCCAGTAGTAATAAGCAGTCGTTAACTAGTGATAGTGCGTGAGTTACAGTGAGTTAGTATCAGTCTGTAATAAGTGCTTAGTGAGCAACAGTGACAATTAGTGGCCGTGTAATAAGTGTAATAAACTGTGGGTCAATCTGTCATATTTGGAGAGTCTTACGGTCGGTGGACTTTAGTTAGCGAACTGTAAGTGTTAATTTGTAATTGTAAACTATAGTGTAATATTATTGTATTTGTACAAATTTATATATAAATAGTTTAATTATTTAGTATTAGCAATATCTTATTATCTTAGAAATTAGATAACGTTTAGTAGAATATTGTTATTGTAAATTGATATTAGTTTAATAATTTAATTGTTTTAAATAATCTCATTGTATTCTTTTTAATTTGTTAATAAATATTAGATTCTTGAATTAAGTAATAGTTTAGTCCATTTTACACCCAGTAGCCCGTAACAATATTATTGGAAATAGAGACCAGGGAGGCTTCAATGGTTTGACCATATGAGAATGAGAGACAATAGATGACCAAAGAAACTCTTCCTTTATAAACCAGCAGAGATGTACAAGACATTTACAAAGTATTTGAAATACAAAATGCAAGATACTTTTAAATTAAGTATTTCAAATACCAGATAGAAAATCATTAAATTATTTAGGTATTGTAGTGTTTTTAAGTCAGCATTGCTGCCAGCAGACCCTGTGTGTTCGCCACTTGCAATAGAGGAATCAGAATCCTTTAAAAACATGTAGTAAGATTCATCTTTTGACTTTTTTTTTTATATCACCTTTAATATTGTCTAAAGCCTCCGATTTTTGTTTTTCAGATCGATTAATTTTTCCTGTTTCAGACAGGATAAGTTCTTAAATATATTATTTCCGCTCTTTTGGTACCCGTTTCGTTTTAAAGAACGGACGTGACACTGAGGCTACTATTGCACCATTTGCTGTAGGCTTTAACTGCAAAAACTTTTTAAAACGTCTATTTATATTTTCTTCAATGACATCTACCAGAGAGCTGCAGTATTTTAGATTTTCATCTAAACTGCATGTTCAGTTTTATCATTTGTGACTTGTCACATTTTGTGAAAAAATGCATAGATAACTATTACTAAAAGTATTTTAACAAACAGTATTGACAAAATACTAAGATACGAAACAATAGGTATTTAAATGCAAGATACAAAATTGAATTTGTAAAAAGTATTTTAGATACAAGATGAAAATACATATTTTGTATCTTGTATCTGTATTTCAGATACTTGTATCTCAAATAAGTCACATCTCTTTAAACCTGATTTTGGAAGAAAGAGAGGAAGGCCAAGGAAGACATGGGTGGAGGATGTAAGAGAAGGAATGGAAGCAAGAGGGCTGCGAGGGGAAGAAGAAGAAAGGACTGATAGGAAGGATTGGTGGGAAAAGATTTTGGGTCTCGGGGTACATTGATTGTAAAAAAAAAAACAACCGAATAAATAAAATAAAAAGTATGTTAAGCTGAGATAAAAAAATAGCATAAAATATAATAAATAAACGCACTTAGTATTATTAAAAATAATATCGCTATAAGTTTAGAAAAATAACAGTAATTGATCTGTTACTTCCGGATTCAGTTATTAATTATTTCTTATACCATTAACAGTTACTTCAAACGTTGATAACATAGTTGTTATCAGTTTCGAAAATGGTAAAAATGTATTTTTATTTTGAAGAGAAAAGATTTCTCCAGGCCGGGATTCGAACCCGGTTCGTCTGCATTGCAGTGCTCTAAACCACTGAGCTACCAGGGGTCGTATCCAAGGCATTTCCGTTTTCTTCACCGATCCTATATCCCCCTGTTGATGTATACACGCACATTTAGCTTAGTGGTTTAGAGCACTGCAACGCAAATGCAGACGACCCGGGTTCTTATCCCTGCCAGGACAAATCTTTTCTTTTCAAAACAAACTTATTTAAAAATAAATTATAAATAATATAATGACGTAAGTGAACTAAATCCTAATTAAAGTAATGTTCAATGTACATTCTTCCCCGTATATTGCTCAAAAATTGCGAGAACACGTGGATATAGGATCGGTTAAGAGAACGGATTTCTCTGACATGGATACGACCCCTGGTAGCTCAGTGGTTTAGAAATGTAGACAACCCGGGTTCGAATCCCGGCCAGAACAAATTTTTTCTCCTCAAAACAAAAATATTTAAAAAAGTATCACCATCAAAATAACAATTAATAAAAATAAATGGTAAACATGTAAATTGAAAGGTTAGGTTAGAAATGGAAATATTGTTTTTTTTGAGAGAGTAATTTATTAATTGGGAGCGGAATGGCTCAGTGGTAAAGCACGGAGTTACCGTGCCGAAGGTCCTGGGTTCAAATCCCGCTCGCTGGCAGACTTTTATTTCATCTAGTAGGCCCCGGAAGCCTATGGTATCCAAAATAAATTGGGGAAATCTAGCGGTTGAGCGTGATCTAGTACAAATCTCCTCCCAGCACAACTGTTATCCATGAAACAGTGCATTTTCTCCAGCATTTATTGAACCCAAAACACTTCAAAGGTTGTCCAGTCTATCACGCTCTTTGCATGGATTTATAAATGAAAAGTGTTGATATACAAGCATATCGTGTGAGTTCTGAAAAGAGTATACTAAAATCACGGAATTGATACAATTAAAGATCCGTTAACTCCTAATTTATGGAAATCTGATGTAAACCTACAATTTATTCGAAATAGTCTTAATTGAATCAGCTGATAAGTCTCTTATAAAAAAGGCAATTAAATTCAGATTTAAACAATATGTTAAAATTATCAAGGGCATATTAAATATACAATGCTATTTAAAAATATTTATCGTAAATACTTATGTAGGTATCAGCTGATCGATTCCAAATTATCGTATTGCGTTAGCACATAAGTCTGTAACAGTTCGAATCAACTCGTTATTAAAGTGGCTCGATAACTTCTTTCGTGGCTTGACTACAAGCAAATATCTATATTGTGACCTCTATGGAATTCTTGTATGACCACCTTGGTTACTTGTCTATCCTGGTCCTGATGACTACCGCTGTGGACGGACAGGCAGACAGTCAGGTCAAAGCTGCAATGGAGAAGAACGAAGTCGTGCCGGACGTTCTCCCCAAAGCACCCGACAACTTACTACAGGTAGGGCTTTGATATTAATATCGCAATAAGATAATAAATGTTCTGTTCCATTATTGCTTTTGCGTTCTTTCCGATTCTCTCTCATTCTTCTGAATCCTGAGACTTCACGTTAAAGCATAAAAGTCAGATCCAGTCTCTGGAGATCCGATGAAGGATTCCCAATACTGTCATCTTTACAAACCTCGACGTTTCGGACACCTCTGATTGGATCAGAATAAAAAAATAAGAGCTATGAGAATCGTACACAGGTTAGAATACCGAGAGTAAGACCCGTCATTTCCTGGAAGGAGGGCATGCGCCATGCGTTCCGGAAGCGGGGATTGGATTGGGGCAGGAGGGAGCTGGTACTGGAGAGGACCGCCTATTCCATACTCGCATTTCATCTAACGGAAAATAACAGTTAACTAATAACAAACAATTATAACGAGGCTTACAGTTAATTATCCAGCCTTTTACAAGACATAGGACGATTATATCTACAGTCCCCGTGAATTAGTGGTTAAGTCGAATTTCCTCGGAAGAAAATAAGTTTTTTGTACTATCGTGTTATTTTCGTAGTGAATAACGAATTAAATCAGGCATTTTTTTTTTTTTTTTAATTTTAAATTATATACATACATTTTAAACATTGGTGGGGATAATCCCTTACAATGAGAATGATTTTGCATACATATTTGTTTAGTTAATAAGTTTTTGTTGTTGGTAAAAATTTAAAAAACCCAACAGAAAAAAGAAGTTACATAGGATTTTATACAAAAGATATACATTTATAAGAGTACATACAAAACATTTTTATATACAACATTATTATTATATACTACACTAGCTGTACCCTGCCACGCTTCGCTGTGGCACTTGTGGTTGCATGTGTTGGAAATGATAAACAAAAAAGCATACGTTTTATAGAAGTTTAATATTGCAATACTTGTGGGTAAACAATATTTTTTGTTTTTCCATTGTTTGTGTAGATATAAAGACTATCTGGTTTGCCAACACGGGAACGCGCAACATACAGTTGTCCATGTGAAAAGCAATCCACATCTAAATCTAAACCACACATTACTAAAGATTGACCTTGCGCTTTATTGATAGTGACTGCGAACGCCAATCGAATTGGAAATTGCAATCTTTTAAATTGAAATGTTGTATCGGTCGGAATCATGGGAATTCGAGGAATGAGGACATCTTCACCTTTAAAAGGCCCCGTTAAACTCGTTGCTTCCACTATGTTGTTCATTAATTTTTGAACTGCGAGTCGCGTGCCGTTGCAGAGTTTTGGCTGATTAATATTCCGCAACATGATAATTGGCACACCTATTTTTAATTTTAATATGTGTGGTGGCATCCCTGGCAGATCAAGTGAATTCTAAAATTCCGTTGGATAATTAACTACTTCATCTGCTTCCACAACAGTGTCTATCGACTTATAGGTAATTTCCTCACTTTGAATGCTGGATTTGAATTAAATCCATTAACGACTTCAGCTTTTGTCTGAAAACACGTGCCGTGATGTCATGTCTATCTACGGGTGATAGTCCAGGAAGTAACAGCTGCCGTATTTCGTTCCAAGCAGGATTGCAAGTAAACGTAATAAATAAATCTGGACGCCCGTAATGACGAACATATGTCATAGCATCTTGAGCATATTCCTGCATGTGACGTGGACTGCCTATGTATAAAGATGGCAAAATAGTTAGCTTTCCAACGTTGGTTGTATTACCGTCATTTACAACTGCATCCCGTAAATGAATATATTCTTCGGAGCGGAGTTTGGTCTGATACAAACGCAGGAATAGAAAACGTTCCGTTTCAATTTTCGCATACATATCCACAATGTACTGGTGAAACAACTGACGGTATTTTAAAATACAATTATCCTCGTCCTTTCGAATCATTAAGCGGTGAGAGTAAAAGTTCATTGCACTGCACTTTTTATTGATTTCTGCACCATTTGCTGGATTTATCATCTTCACGTTGAAATGATAACCATCGGCACCATCCCAGAAAATAAGTGGATATTGCAGAGCATCGTAACATCGGTGAGTTTCTGCGACGTTTATCAGTTTATTGTTTCTTCGATGAAGAACAATATCTCTGGGTTGGAACTGATCTCCGACTATGACAATTGCTACTTCATCTATAGTGGGAGCATTATATCTTCGAACATGTTCTCCAGCAGGCGTTTTGTCTGCGTGGATGACAATCTTGTGAGTATCTGATGGCATCATATCAACTGCTGTTTTAAACAAACGCACCAAATTGTTATTTTCGTGAAGGAGCTTTTGCAGTTGCGATATGATGGATCTTCGTAGCGATGTATCTATTCCGCAACGTGCATCGATTTCATCTCTATCATCGTCGATTACAAATCGACGTACATTTGAAGGAATTTATGGTTACTATCTTGGAACGGGAGTAGTGATCCAGCTTTGTGATATATTTGCCCTTTGATTTTAAAACTTGGCATGAATTGAGCAGTCACAATTTCTACACCAAAAGACGTCATTTGGAAGCATGAGTTATATTTCCTGATTTTCGATAAAAAATGCTTCGATTCAGCGGTAGATCCAGCAAGTAGAGTTTTCAACGGCTCTGGTGGTGCTTCAAGTTGAGGCAATTTGATTTTTCCGCCAGCGCAACACATCCCTTTGGTTTTGTTATTGAACCTCAGAGCCTGGCAGTAGGTACAGACTTGACTCATCTGGCCAATGACAACATGCTGACTTGAACTATAATCAACAGCTGGATCGTACCGGAATGCAAGACGATTGTATTGCAGATTCAGATCTGCTGTTCTTTGGATTCGTGTATTAGCTATTCTCACCCTATCACTTTCATTCCGTTGAGAACGAACCAAATCTGTTGCTACAGCACGCGACTGCCGTGCTCGCAATCGTGCATCCTCACGCCTAGCTGCTCGTCTTTCTGCTGGTTCCACGTTACGCATCTGGCTAGTGCTAAGTCTCTTCCTCAGTCATATTTGAAAGCCGTCTTCTCTCTCCTTCAGCGTGGCGAGTACGACGACCCAAATACGGTTTCCTGCGAGGCATTATTTCGATTTTCACTGGAATAGAAGAAAGAGATAAGATTACAACCCAAAAACCAACGACCTCGATTTTTTCTTTGGGCTGTCACCTGTATCATTTATAAATAAAACTGTTTAATTATAAAAAATAATAAAATACGTAAAAAATGTTGGCCGATTAATTTATATTAAAAACAATTTTTATCTCACTTTAATTAAGTTTAATGGGGAAAATTTATATAAACACTTTTGTTTGTCTCGGCAAGCTGAAAAAAATGACACCTCGAACGTTTCGATAAGACAAAGTTGATAAATTCAGCATATATATATGCGCAGTTAGGGTTATGTTAGTAACGTGAAAAATATATAAAAACAATCGTTGGAGCGTGTTGTACATCATAGTAAAATTTTAGCTGAATCGATGCAGAACATTTTGAGTTTTTGAAGCATACACAAACGAACATAACATTTTTATATATATAGATTATATTGCATATAAGAACATTAATTTAAAGAAGAACTCATTTCAAAATATATATTATTTATAGTAGAATGTGTTTTGTTCGTTTGTGTCTGTATTTTGGTGTTGTTGTTTTTGTATAATTTCCTATTTCTTGAATGAGTATGTTATCTGATAGTTGGCATGAGGTGAAGAATCTGAGGGTTTGTTGGTGTATAAATTCATGTATTGTTGGGATATCTAGTTCATTGTGCATTGTCGTGATTTGATTGGATAGTTTTTTATGATTCGTAGACATTTGTTTTGGAAGGTCTGTATTTTTTTTATGTGTGTTTTGCTAGCTAAACTCCAGACTGGGCATGCGTAAGTTACCATGGGCCTAATGACTCCCTTATATAATATTTTCTTATTTTTTTCTGATAGTTTTGATTTTTTGTTGAAGTAGGGGTACATTTTATATAATATTCTACGGGCACTATTTAGTTTATTGTTTATATGATGGTTGAATAGTAGTTTGCGGTCCAAAGAGATTCCTAAATATTTAATATATCAGGCATTGGCTTGAAAAGTAGTTATTGCTTATAATTCATCTCCACTTCAAGCCCAAGATATAGCAAGATTCTGCTGACCTCAATATAACAAACTCACACGGGGAAAAATTCGAATTAACCACTTATTTACCGGGGCTGTAGATATTGTCGTACGGTCCCCCCATTGCGTTCATGCCGCCATGGCAATTAAGTAAAAGTAGAAGTCATGTAGATAATAATTACTAATATATTTAACAACAGTGTTCATTGTCTTTAAGTTGAAATTCATATTGGATGTTGAATGACTTGTATGTCTATGTATTAGTAAACAGTTTTAAATAATTATATTTTGTTTACTTGGATCTATCCTCTGGTACCACCTTCTAGATCCACCATTTTGTTTACTTGGATCTGTCCTCTGGTACCACCTTCTAGATCCACCATTTTGTTTACTTGGATCTGTCCTCTGGTACCACCTTCTAGATCCACCATTTTGTTTACTTGGATCTGTCCTCTGGTACCACCTTCTAGATCCACCATTGTCTAAAGTAGAGTTTAGTAATAACCAAGTTCCTTTCTTCTTCTTTCCCAACACCCATCTGCGCCTCAACCTAGGGGAGCCTTGAGAGTTTGTCCATTTAACGTCACTGACATGGATCATCGGACGATGCTACAATGGGAGTATTAAATTTTGCATATACAGGTTTAATTAGGATAGGGATTCTTAACGAGTACCTGACATCATACAACCTTTAGGACCCACCATATTACGTCCCTTCTGAAGGACGGCATAACCAATGATTTTTTACTCCCTTTTAAAAAATCCTAGGGCCACCTGCAGGGATAGGAAACAGCGATCTTGGACATAGTAGGTTATTATGATAACTACCAGACCACAGGTCGCCCCTGAAATAATGTACATTTTATTGTTAAGTTCATAAGTTAAAAAAATACCTGAACGTATTTAAAAAAGAAACGCCAATAGATATATGTAATAAAACAAGATTTATGATAGTGACATACAGAAAGTTTTTTGTTTTTTTTAATTTAATTTATTGACATTTACAACTATAATATTATTATAACAAGTAAATCTGCTGATATGTACATTATGACATGAAAAACACTTGTGGAGAAACTACCCATCGGCAGCACTCCAAGAAAATTTTAAGATTAGTTTGGTTCAATTTTGAATTCTTAATAGAAGCTAAATCTCTAATTTTTTTAAGTACTCATTTAAAAATATTCTCTTTTTTTTCTTTTTGAAGATTTTCAGAGAAAATACTCTTCAATCTTAATTTATAAGAATGGCAATGTCGATACCCTCTCATTTCTTTTATGCGAAACCAGTTTAGATAATCAACTCCCCACTGAATTTATAATAAACTATAACAAAATCCAATAATAAGTTTAATAATATGTGTTATCCTATCAATGGATCAATGGATGGATACCAATAATGATGTCGAATGTTACATTTAACTGACTCTTATAAGTGACAAAACAATAAACTGAAATAAAAGTTGTAAAACAAAAAGTGTACCTTATTTAAATTCGGTCCAGTTCTTCCTTGGCTCTAGCCTGGTACCGAGTTTGCCTGATGTTTGAGCCTTTCTTTACCTCCAGGTATGATATTATTGGGTGTAATTAGGGTCTTCTATCCTCAGGGATGCAGTTCATAGTTTCCATCGGGTACTTATGGGCTACATTAAATACCTGAGGGTGCAATTACTGAATGTAAATAAGTAATATGTTTTGCTGAATAACTAAATTGTTAATATTCTATTTTAATTTAGGAATTTCCTCAAGGTAGTATCCTTGGCCCAATCCTTTATACAGTTTATACAGCTGACATCCCAACTCATCCTAACACTATCCTTACCACGTATGCTGATGATACACGTGTATTATCAGACAACACCAATCCAGTTATTGCATCCCAAAGCCTCCAATCCCATATCACTGATCTTGAAGAATGGTGCCAGAACTGGAGAATTAAAATAAATTCTCAAAAATCCCATCAAATCACTTTTACCTTACGTCGTAAACCAATGACTTCCTGCCCTTCAGTATCCTTTAATAATATCCCACATGTGCCTGTAGAACAGATCCGATACTTAGGGTTGCATCTCGACAAACGATTAACCTGCAATCCTCATACAAGACTGAAAAGACAAGATACTGCTTGACGTTTCAGGCTACTTCGACACTTACTAGACAAACACTCTAAGCTCCCGATTAATTACAAAAGACTCATCTACATGACCATCATACGACCTATTTGGACTTACGGAGTAGAGCTTTGGGGCTCCACTAAGCCATCGAATCCTTCTCGTATCCAATCCCTACAATCCAAAATCCTTCGTAAAATCCTCAACGCTCCTTATTTTGTTAAGAATATAGTCATCCATAACGACCTTAATGTTGCTGATTTGGCCCGAACCCGCTATCTATCCTTTCATAACAAACTTCATTTCCACTCAAACCCTCTAGTTTCAAACCTAGCTTCCTCATCAATTCCCGATAATCCTCCGAGGCGTCTGAGAAGAAGATGGCCACGTGACCTTCTTAGTTGAACATGCGATTTGAGTACTACCAGTGGGTAGTTTCTCTACTTGTCATTATGTATCGCTCAGCCAATTTACTTGTTATATTACTGTAATATAGTTGTAAATATCAATAAATAAATAAAAAATAAAATAATCTGAAGCCTTGAATGTTCAATGGGAATCGAATGTGTCAAAGAAGGAAGAAAGAACACTACTAAAACTATATTTAAAATATTGAATGACAATAAAATTTGTAAGTTTTAAAAAAAAGTCAAATATTGATTTAATTGGCATAATGACATTTTATAGGTATGGTGTGTGCATTAGCAAACATATAAATAATGTGAACAAGAGTATCAACATAGAAATATATTTAATAAACATATTACAATCTTCTTAGATCGAAAACCAAATAAGTGGATTAGATCAAGGACTGACCTCCCAGATATTATGGAAAAAGTCCATTTAAGGAAGTGGACCTGGACCGGACATGTCATCAGAAGGAATAGTGAAACATGACCGCTTATGGATTGGTCTCCAAGAGAGCACGCAACGAAGAGAGGACGTACACCGACAGACTGGCACAAGGATATGAAGAAGAGCTGCGGAGGGGCAGTCTGGAAGAGAGTAGCATTGGAAAGGAAAGAGTGGAAACGGATGGGACACGTGCATTATTTAGTCTGGTTGCAAGAGTGATAGGAAGAAACAATCCAACTTAAAACCTCAACTAAAGGTTGATTTTGTTTATATGTGTCTAGGTATAGGAAAAATATAGAATGTTTTGTATATATTTATTATAGTTTGTGAACAAATAAAGGTTATTATTATTATTATATTAAAATTTTCTTATACAAAATGTAATAAACTGTATTCACCCAGACTATTAAATATCAGAAATAATATCACGATAACTAATAAATTTTCAAAATAATGATAAGTGAGTCAACACGATTCTACAAAATTCATTTATTTTGCACAGAGAAGAAATAGACACAATTAAAGTAACAAATTCGACTAAAAAAAAAATTATTTCAAAAGAGTAAAAACATAAAAATAAAATTACTTATTATTATTTTCAGTTAAACAATTTGTCCCGATAATTAAGAAGCATTTTTTATTTCCTTTGAGAATTAAAAAGTTAATAGAAGCTGTGGTGGCTGGTAAACATCTGACAGGTACATCGAGGCATAGGTGGGAGGATTGTGTTAAGAGTGGTCTGCTGGATTTGGATCTGTTTAGTGGCCCATGGACTGAACTTTATAAGCAGAGATTGGTGGTATCAGAATATATCCTTTGGGTTCACTAAGCCATTTTAATTATTTGAGAATGTTAAAATGTCATTCCTTTGATATAGAATTATAATTAATTCTGTCATATTTGTTCGATCAAGCTTAGATAATGACCTTTGTTTGTTTGTTTGTTTTTTGTTGCTTAGAGGCGTAAAACCCTAGCCTTAGGGTCATCAACGCCTGTAGATTTTTGATTTTTATAATTATTTATCTTTTTAAAAATATATATATATATATACATACAAATATATAAATATATATACACACACACGTACTAACAAAAAATATATCTATAATAAGGAAATAAAATAATCGGAAAAAACAACAAATGCATCTATAGTAGGGGCAATGGATGATCAAATATTGGTTATTAATTTACAGTTTGTAATGAATTTCACCACTTTATCGATTTCAGATTTGCTCTCTCTAAGTGCTTCTCTAACATTGGGTGGTATTTTGAGCTGATTTAGTATTTTTTTATAGTAGCCGCATTCCTCAAATATATGTCAAAGATTTTTATAACACCTAGGGCATATCGGAGGTGCATCCCTTGTAATGAGATGTGCATGGGTAAGCCAGGTGTGTTCTAAGGCGAGCAATAACCACCTCTTCATGGCGTTTACTGCGATTAGATGTAGCCCAAGGCTTTACTTCCCTTTTTATATATTTCAATTTACTGGCTGAACTTTCATCCCACATTGCTTGCCATCTTTTATCTGTATATTCTTTTAGGGGGCGAGTAAGTTCTTGGGCGGTTAGAATAGCTGCGCCTTTATAATAATAATAATTTATCGAATATAAGATAATTTTATATGAATCAAAAATTTTAAAATGGTTAAAACAAGTATTAAATATGTCCTGATGATGGAAGCGCAACCTCCATTTTTCGGTGTTATTATATCATGAACTAAATAAAGGATGATAATAAATTTGGCTTCCTATTTAAAATGTAATCACTTACCATGTTTTCAAGAATGAGTCTAGTGTCAACACCCTTCCCATCAACTAGCCCTGAAGATGACCTCCAATGTGGGTCAAAATGTTGGCTTACCAATAAAAAGTTCTCCCTATATAAGAGAATTTTCTTGACCTCTAACCGGACCATTTTCTTCCTCATATGTACAAGGTCAACTAATATTATTCAACATAACTTGTTTTTACTTATCACTTCCGCCTTTTACCAACTTGAATAAAATACATGAAACATAACACAGCTGAAAGTTGCATGGAAAACTGAATTAATAAACCCTGAAAACAGAGAAAGGCATAAAAAAATATAAAGAAAGCAAAATGTAAGAAAACTGACATCCTTCCTACTGTCTCTCTCCTCCCCTTATCTTCTTTATTAACATTAAAGTTAAAATAAACCTAAAATATTTATAAAAGTTGTTTCAACTTTTTTTTTTTTAATCGAACTTTGGCATTCTTAGACTTCAGGCCAAGGGTGACCAACCCAAATGATCTTGCCGGATGCATCAGGCATCTTGGAAATGCATCGTAAAATTTTATTGAAATGATTTTAATTTAGTAAATTATATCCAAGCCAATATATTACAATCCATATTTGTTATATACTTACACAATATCTATATTGTAACAAACTAGCAGTTCTCTTAACAAACTTCCGAAAACATATCATTGGTTTTTATCAGATTTTAACACACCAGCACAAACTTAATTAGGCACATTTAAAAATATTTTCTCAATATTTAATGTAGAGGTGGCCAACCCAATGTAGAATTGCATGCCATGTTTTTTTTGGAATTGCATCATGACTCCGCTATTTAAATTATTTATCCCATATCAGGTTTGGACACACTATAAACTTTTTTTGGAGTGAAAAATTAAAAATAGTTATAGTTATTGTGTTTACTATTATTCTTAAATAAAACATAGGTTCTATAATAATAACTAAAAAAATATTCCATGTATCCAAAATCATTCTCATTGTAAGGGATTATCCCACCAATGTTTAAAATGTATGTATATAATTTAAAATTAAATAAAAATTAAAATCTCAAAAAAAAAAATAAAAAATATATTGCTATCATAATTAATTTTTTAATGTATGGAAGCACAAAATGTATTTTTTAATACATTAGTTTTCACTATTCTGGTCATTGTAAAATAAATTTATTTTGTAAAAGTGTAATGAATCTCCCATTTCTGCACAATGGTAAAATATAGAGAACCTAGAAGCATCTATGAAGCCCGACTAACAAGTAAAAGGCCTATGGGAAGACCTCGACTGTCTTACGAAGACCTCACGATCACGATCACGAAGGAAAGAGGTAGGAGTGATGAGTGCACTCACAAGAGGCCGGGATGGTTAGTTGTGATGGCTGGAAGAACCTCCATGCACAAGAACAAGGAAAAGAAGAAGAAATAATGAATCTTGTATGTCGAAAAAATATTCAAGGTAGGCCATGGGTTGGCTACTCCATGGCTATGGGTAGGCTATTGTCACCTAAATAGCGTAATTATTTATCAAGGAATAGATAATTATAATGTAGATAGTTAATTATCTACTTCCTTTAGTTTCATAATGTAAAAAAAATATATTACATGATATTCAAAAGCCAACATGATAGAAGATGATACGATGATGAGGTTGAAGGCAATTCTGAGCGCAGCCTTCAACCATATTCAACATCGCTAAACTTCTTTTCATTTTATTCAGTCACTTATAATCCTGTTTATGTTATATAATATTTTACAAAATTATTTTCTACACTGACCTTACTTTGACAGGTACAGTACGGTATTTCCAATGTGAAATTAGGAAATATCCTGAATCCAGCCGCACTAAAGAAAGCTCCCACAGTTTCCTGGAATGGGGATGATAATTCTTATTACACACTCTGCATGATAGGTAACATATTTCACTTATTTTTTTTTTTTTTATTAATGTTGTAAGCTTCAACAACGATGATGAAAAGGAAGATAAATTAATAATAGACATTAACGGAACAAGGGGAGCCGAAAATCCTGGTTCAAATCCCGCTCCAGGCGAGACTTTTATTTAGTCTGTTAGCACATGGAGATGGATCATACAGGATCTTTTTTTTTTTTTTTAATGGAACAAGTTTAGGGAGAATTTAATGAAAGTAGTCTATTTAAAAACATAAAACAAACAAAATATATATGTAGTAAAAGAAAAATAATATGTAATTTTATTTGAACTACCTTGAGGAACACCGGCAGACTGGGTAAAGAGGGAAGAGTAGGAAAAATTATGGTTTACTTTAAAGGTTCTATTACTGAGGTAGGAACTGATAATAATGAAGTTAGTAGAAGCTAAGAATTTACGGAGTTTGTACAGCAGACCCGGATGCCAAACTCGATCAAAAGCCAGTTTAACATTTAAAATACTTTTCAATATTTATATTTGTTTTTTTAACAAATTTGAATTGAATTAAGAAAATTATAGTCTTTGTGAGGTCTACTGAATTCAAAATGCCCAAAGAATTAGGTGTTTGAAATAATTAATTAAAAACAATCAATACTTCTCAGAATATTTCAGAAACAGATTATATTTAATTATATTAAATTGAACTACTTATATTATGATATTTTAAATATGTACTTGATTAGGATTAGTTACGGGTTCAAATACGGCCGTATCAAATAAATTATTTAATCTGTTAACAACCACGGATGGACCCTGCGGGATCTGCAGACTCTCCAGGGCCCCACCCAACCATCTTTAAAGTAGGTACTCTAAATTGGGGGACGAAACCTTGAGGTTGACCATGATCTTGGACATATCACCTCCCTGCACAACTGTTATCCTAAAAACAGTCTCTTCCTAAACCTAAGACCCTTCATGGGTTGTAGTAGATCAAGGTTTTTTTTAAGTAAAAAAATTTCTTTAAAAACTTGTGGGTTCGCTTCAGCAACATACTCGAGACTGGCAACACCTAGCGCCATGTGCATGAGTTAAAAAATATCTTTTAATCCACTTTAGTTAAAGGTTATAATTCCATTAATATAAGAATAATTATATTTATCTAAAAAGTCGTTTAATAAATGTGCAATTGATACTAACAATAACTTAAAGCATCAATAACTGGTTGCACTTTTCGTTTCCCCAAAAAGATTTTATTTTAAATAGTTAATTGTCTGGTTTTGTGAATTGATCAAATGTACAAATGATATAAGTATTGTTGAACTTAACGATGATAATAATGCTAAAATTGAAAATAAAATCTATGTAAATACAAATACAAGGTATCAATAATATAACTACAAACTAATTATTATTTCAATTAAATAATTGATATTTTGTATTGAGCTTTTTTAGCCCATCTTATGTTTTCATTAATAAATAAACTACTTAAAAATGTATATAATTATTAATAATGGATTGAATTAGCCAGAGGGTGCAATCAAAGATAACACAAAATAAGCCAAACTTATTTTGTTGTGCCAACGTTTTGGGCTAAGATATAGGCCATCTTCAGGGCAACCAGTAGTGGATGCCGAGTCTGAGGTGACGCGTCCAACTATTAACTTTCAACTCAATTTGAGTCCACTTTACCCAGCCAACTATTTTCCATTCAAACATGTATACAATTATTATTCAGGGGTCAATATATGTGAAAACCATACTAATTTTAATAATTTAATTTTGCAACTTTCAAATTTAAATAATTCAGATTATAATTGATTTAGAAATTCAAAAAAGAACACAGTTATTCCAAAATCTCGAGTTTTCACTTTGTCAGCAGTCCTCTTGACTACTGCCTATATAATTTTTTTTTAATTTATTTATTTTTTGTTAGTGTACCATTAGTTTGAAGTTAGAACAAATTATTTAAAAGTTCATGTATTAATTATTTGGTGCAGGGAAGTAGCACTCCCATCAGCCGATTGTATGACGGCAGTATCCCACTGATATTACTGAATGGTGAAACATATAAATACATTAATATATAAATTAAGGAAAACATTCGGCTTATATGCTACTGAACATATGTTTGGTCATACCACAAGTTGTTCTTATTATGTTTTTTGCAGACCCAGATGCCCCGAGCAGAACCAATCACAAGGCTAGAGAATGGGAGCACTGGCTTGTGGGAAATATTCCAGGGGACAAACTGGACGAAGGAGAAGTCCTCTGCTCCTATGCTGGTCCTACGCCTCCTCCAGGAACTGGTAAACATCTATTTCACCATAAAAAAAAGATGTAGATATTCCATATTTGGGAAAGTTTGTAAAGTCAATGCTAATTACATCCATATTGATTGGTATTCAATAATGGATTAAATTGCATTGTCAAAGGACAGATATCTAATATTAACTTTAAATAATATATAATACTTGTGTATTAGTCGGTCTACATGAAACCTAACTCTTCTAATTTGAGATATTTGTTTGTATGTTATTAAATTGTTTTCTGTAATGTTTTTTTAGTGTTTTCGTCTTGTTAATTTTGTTTATCGTCTATTTAAATTTCTTAATTGTTAATTAAATTGAATTTTGTGTTTTAGTCTTATTCCTTTTATTATATCCTAATTTAAATTGGACAGAATAACAAGAGCTGTGAAATACTTCCAGAAGTTCGGAATAATTCAAAAGATGAAATTATATGAAAAAGTCATCATATGATAATGAAATAATGTCATCAAATGGATTTGACAAGGATAGAAATGGGGATATTTTCGTCGAAAGTGTAGAGAAAAGATAAAAGAAGAGGAATGTGGCTATAAGGGTCTACAAATTTCTTTTCATTTTAACATTTTGAATATTTCAATTTCCATTAATATAAACAAGAAGGTAGATGATATCAGTATCTGAATTATGAGTGTTTAGGTTATAAACAATGGTGGATAACAGTCCCTGGGTACTGGCTAATACCCAAGTACCTAATACACAATTGTGAATGTGTTAGTTGAAGGAATTGCTAAAGTATTATAACTTGTTTTCAGGTCTCCATCGCTATGTTTTTGTTGTTTACAAGCAGCCTGAAAAGTTGAAATTTGAAGAACCATTGATTACTCCGTAAGAATTTATTTGATATTTGCTGATTTATATAATTTGCTGTAGATATCTTCATTTCTTTATTTTATTTATATTTTTAGCTTCGGAAGAAACAGAGCGAAATTCTCTGTGGCTAATTTTGCCAATAAATATCACTTAGGAGATCCTGTTGCCGGTAACTTCTTTCAAGCTAAAGGCTAAAATAGTACCAATTAAAAGGGGGATAAAATATTTTAAATATGTCCATTATGATAAAGTATAATAAACGATTGTCATTTCCATTAGCAAATGTTATGATATATTGTATATTATTTATAGTGTGCGCAGTTTGTTTTCAGGTTGGACCAGCAGATTATGCAACAGCCAGGTCCAGATTTATATTCATTTTAAATTTATTACATATTTGATGTAGTGGAGGGAAGAAATTAATGCAGTAAAAAACATATGAGAATAGATTTATTGAGCGTGCACATTGTCTTATTGAAGCATTCTAAACAAAGAGAGTATGAACCAGTGCAGTCTTCATGATAGGAATTTTGCTTTTAATCATGGCGTGTTTCCATCACGTGAAGAAGTGCAAACTTAAACTTCATGATCACGACATTTTGTTAAACACATAATGACTCATTTGAAATCATAACTTAAGAGGCTAACTACTATATTCCCTGTCTGTTCCGCAGGTGGTCGCTTCGAGTTGCGTTACACAAGTTTTAATTCTTTGTTCGTTCCCCGTTTATAGGCCAGCACTCAGGTGTTGGAAGGTCGCAATAAATTGAAGAGAGCTGGATTTTTGATATCTTGCAAGGGCATGTCTGAGTAGTTGAAATTCAAGTTTTCTAACGAAAAAACCGATGGGAAAATTTTTGGATGCCAAAAAACCGAGTTAATTCAGTTGTTGGCCTTTATCTCCTAATCGGTGCGTTTTTTATAAAAAAAAAGATAAGTGGCTACTTTAAAAGTAGATTAAATTTGCTACAATTTGAATCCACTGTAGCTCTAATAGATTTTGAGTTACGCCCATTTGAAAATTGGTCATTTTTTCCAAAAATTCCACTTACAAATCTTTTTTATCAAAAACGCACCGATTAGGAGATAAAGGCCAACAACTGAATTAACTCGGTTTTTTGGCATCCAAAAATTTTCCCATCCGTTTTTTTCGGTAGCAAACTTAAATTTCAACTACTCAGACGTGCCCTAACAACGTATCAAAAATACAGCTCTCTTCAATTTATTGCGACCTAAAGCCCTTTTTTGCCACCTGGCTCCTGGCCTATTAATATTTTCCAAAAATACAAGTTATTATGAGCTTTCGCATGGAAAAGAATGTAATTACGGGAAATGCTTATATTTTGGTAATTATTTCATCTAGAAATGAACGTTTCAACTAACATATATCATCTTAAATACTTCCAAATGTTAGTTGAAACTTTTTTTTCTAGATGAAATAATTGCCAAAATATAAACATTTCCTATAATTACATTATCTTTTCCATGCGAAAGCTCATAATAACTTGTATTTTTGGAAAATATTAAAAATGAAAGGAATAAACAGTTAAAACTTGTTGTGACTTAACTCGAAGCGACATCCAGGGGAATAAATACCGAAAATTCAATAGGATATACGAATGCAAACTTTTACAGTAGTTTTGTCAATTATCGTGACTCACTTATTTTTAGAAGTCGTACGAAATTCCACTCCAGTTCCGCTATTAAGATGTCAAACATGTTCGTACATAACTGTTTACGTAACTTATTTATAAGAAGCGAGGGGATGGTTGACTGGAAGATAGACGTGAGGAAGAAAATAGTTGGGGGTGCAGTCAAATAAAAACACTAAATAAGTGGTTACTTATTTAATTATGTGCCGACGTTTCGACCCACTTTGTGGGTCATCTTCAGGGCTGTAGCAGTGGGAGGCTGGAGCAAGACCTTATTTATAGCAGATAATATTTCAAATTGGCCTGACATACAACGTATAAATCGGACAGAAAAATAAAAACACGTGAAAACCCAAGGTTGGAGTTTCAGGGAATAAGTTAATAACACAGTTGTTAGTGTTGTCGACAACTGTCAAGGCTCGACCTAACCACTTCCTCTCCCTAACAGAGGATAAGTGTGTGACTATCATATAATGTCTTTATTAATTAAACCGACCAGTATATAAAGTATGTTTGTATTTACATGATTGCATTTTTTAAATTAAATAATATTCAGTAATAGTTTAAGCGTTAATAATGAATACAATTATTGATAGTGAATACAATAACAAATTATTAATTAGAATATTAGTTATAAATTAGAAAATAAAAAATCATCTCCTCCCCCCACCATTATTTATTTCCAGAACAGTACCTCTTAACCTCAAAAATTACGATAATAATTTCCTTCCCAACTTCTGTTTTTAAAAATGATTGAATATTAGAATATCTACAAATACTAGAATGAACTTAAATAACATTTATTGATGTTAAACATTAAAACTAAAATGGAGGATGGAAATAGTTGGGGGTGAAGTCAAAAATTCCCATCCACCATTTGTACTTACAGTCAACAAATTTCCTCTCTAAAATTAAAACTAAAAGCTCAAGAGGTACGATCATTAATCGATTATCAAAACTAATGTCGTCAGGCGTGGTTCGGACAATCGATAGTTTGAATGACACAAATTATCTTTAAAACGGGATAATGCAAATCGACAAAAAATAAAAAAACAAGATCACCATGGTTATTTAAAATAATGTTTATTTTATTATGTAGTGCATAAGTTAAAAAAGTACATCTACGTAGTTTATAAAAATATGTACTAGCGTGGCAAAATTTATAGTAGTGTTACAAAGAACGTTGTAATATTAATTAACTCCAATATTGACTCTTAATAGCAGCTAAGTCTCTAATTTTTTAAACTAAAATAATAGGGTAATAAATACTAGCTCAAGGAAATCATATTTAGTATTTTTTTTTAGAAAAAAATACTCTTGAATCTTAATTTATAAGAATGGCAATGTCGATCCCTCCTTGTATCTTTTAGCGAAGCCAGTTAGGATTATCAACTATTCACTATATTTATAATATGATATAATAATAACTTAATAATGCATATAGTAATATGTAATATCCACAAACGTAACTTGTATAAATGTATCATATGAGTAATAATGTCGGATTTAACTGACTCTTATAAGTGACGAAACAACAAACTCATCAACAACAAACTGAAAGAAAAAGATTAAAACAAAAAGTATACCTTATTTAAATTGATTCCAACTAGATATATGAAATAAGGCTGTAAATTAACAATGTAGAAGTTGAAACTTTTTTGAGAACAGTAGCCAACCTAACAGAACAAAAAATTTCATAATAAGCTTTTCTATAGGCTCTAACTCGTTATTGACTATTTTATAAATAATAAATCGAACATTTTAAAAGCTAAATGTTTTTAATTAAGTAGAAATTTAATAAAGACATAGTAACATTACAAAGTGCTAATACTTCTTTTTATGGAATAATATTTATTAACCATAGCACTATGTGATAACTACAACTAGTAATCTTATCAACATTAAAATGCAGTATTTTTATATTTATATTTTTTAATGATTTTTCTTAATTGAGTAAGAATAAAGCAAAAATATATATATTTCATTAATTTACTTTTTATTCACTAATGATACATGAAGGCTTGAAATGTTTAAAAATGCTAAATATAGTTTCAATTTTTTTAAGTTTTTCAAATGTGATTTTTATAATAGTATTTTTTTAATATCTAATTTTATTACCCAATGGTCAAAGAACTGGTTTGTATGCATAGTCTACATCAAACCTGAATTGAACTTCGGAGGGGGGCTATAGTGTTTCATAATTATTTTACAAATCGAATAAATTTTGCTCCTATTTCTATTCTGAATTTGATTTTGATTCTAGTTTGGTTCAACTCTACTATAATTAGTAAAGTGGCTTTTTTAAATTGAATCCATCGAGCTTCCCCAAACTTACAGTATCCTAGAATTTGATTTATTTGTACAAAAATACATAAACTCATTTTATCACTCAGATTTATACTGTGTTACTAATAAACTTATTGCTAATAGTAAGATTTTATAAACAGATTATTTTCTGTGTATCTGATTAAAGGGAAACTGATAATGACCTAGATCCGGTCTGACCAGTTTACAGTTACAATAAGTAGTTCTTGTTTAGAACTTGCACAAGTAAGAACCAACTGTTGCTTCGAATTGAATCGATAAAAAAACGATAATGTTCGAAATCGTAAAACCTTCCTCGGTAGTTCTCGCCGCTGTGTTGATAAGCGTCACCTGGGCAGCAGAAAGCGGTTTGTCAGCAATGGAGAAGCACCAAGTCATTCCCGATGTTTTACCAATTGCACCAGCCAGTGTTCTTTCTGTAAGTAATTCCTGTCATTTCATACTTCACCAATTATTTATCACAGTTAAAGATTGCATTTGTTAAATAAAGTAAACAAAACAGACAGGTTACTCAAGACATTCATCAGTTCAGTCTTGCATTCCTGTAATAATTGGCATAATTACTCAGTTATTTTCTGTTATTATCAGTCATTATTAAATACAGCTAATTAAACATTCAAATCAATTATTTATTGAGGAAAATTCTACCACTATGGCATCCCATTAACTTAGAAATAATATAATATTAAAACAAATTACAGTTTGTTTTTTCAAGTGTAGTAAATTATTTGTTTTTTATTGCTTAAATGATATCAATAACGCATTTAACTATACTTAACAAAAGAAATCCATTATCCAACCTTTCTAGTTTTTAAACATTTTTATTTTCTCTTCCTTTTATGTTGTTACCCGATGAATTTTATTTATATTTTTTAAATTTTATTATATTTAACATATTCTTAGGTGAAATATCCAACCCATACTGTTGATTTGGGAAATGAACTGTCGCCAACCATTGTCAAAGATGAACCGACTGTTACCTGGGAAGGTGACCCAAATGCATTCTACACTCTCTGCATGACAGGTACAGTTTGATACATGTTTATTTTATTTATTGTTGAGAATTATTCAATAAAAAAATTATATTGACAGATTATTTGCAATCAGATCAGGGGAAATCGTAATATGTTTTTACTGTAAATATGGCTATATAGGTTTAAGTTCTACTGATATGATATCAATGAGTCAATGAGAAATTATGTTGTATTTGATAAGATAACAGCCTCAAACAAGACATTTATCATTTTTTTATTCAGCTTGATATATTACCTTTGTCGAAATTGGCTCATTAAAGTCTAGAATGTTCTTTAAATTGTCAAACATTTTTAATACATAATCTAGTGCTATTCTTATTTTTTAATAAAAGCTTTAAATTTAACTGGATACCAAATATATATGTTGTATAAATATTTCAAACTAAACAATCTTTCGTTATAAAATGTAAGTAGATACTTGATTTAAATTGAAAAACAAAAACTCTTAGAAATTGCAATTTCAGCTGATTCGAGAATTTAATATATGTTCTTGATTTTACAATTTTTTTTTAATGTTTTAAGATTATCGATAAGTTTCAGAATACAATAGAAATCTAATGGAGTTAGATCATTAATCTTCTAAGATCCGTCTGAGGTCCTTCACCTAGAAGGCTATAATTATAGTATACTTGGCTATTCAATTCTCTATCTCACTATTCATATATTATTAGTATATTTAAATATAGATATTCTTAATTTTTAAAGTATCTATAAATAAATAATCATTCTATGATAATAGTTAATAGAAAATAATTATAAATTATGTCCTAAATTTCTGTATTTTAAATTAAATCTGTATATGATATATTTATAGTAATATTTGGAATATGAATTTTCAGGCAATTTATACTTCTATGTCATAAATAGTTTTTTCAGTCAATGAGTTTGTTGTTGAAAAAATAATTATTTCCGGAATGATTTTTAATCTATTATTTTACTCTGAATTCATAATTTTCATAAGAAATTGATCTAAATACTTTTTTATGTGTCAAGAATGATGTTATTTAACTAAGAAGCCAATTATTTTTTATTGATCAAAATAATATTACAAATGAAATTTTGTAAACTTTTTTCTTTACTTAATATTATTTATTATTGTGTTAGCTCTAGTTAGTAATTAAAGAGTTCAATAGTAGTTACTGAGATATTTAACATAAAAATGTCAAAAAGGTATTGTTCACTACTGTTTTGTACCGATAGTAGTGAACTTAATAACTAAAAAAATAAAATAAATACGCATTAAAAAAAAACAAAAAAACGCATAGTTATTTGATTGAGATTATTATATTAGAGATATTTAATAAAATGTTATCTATAACCACTACTCGCTTTGTGGGGTAGCTCATAAGACAAAGTAACTCCTTGCACAACTGTTCAGTCTCTTCCCTGTACTGATCCTAAGAGCCTTCATGGGTTGTAGGGTTACAGATTTATTACTTCAGAAATAATTATTTTTAAATTTATTTAATAATTATGATTTAAAAACATCGTCCAGGTCTGGTACAAATATACTTCTATTAACTTAACTAAAAATAAATAAATCTAATAAGGATTGGAATTCATTAGATTCGATTATTCTCAGTTTTAATTGAAATCGTTACTTTTATTTGATTTATTTATAGCAATGATCAATTTTAATCAACCAGGTTTATCTAAGGATTTCACTATATATAGAGGTTAATCTCAGTTCCCATTTAAAATTTTATGCTTGTATATTTTTTTGTAATGGCCTGATATGAAGTAGTTACATAAGTTGAAACACTGATAATCAGTTGTTATATAACACTTAATTAATCAGTATGTAATAATGGAGGTTTCACCTTTATCATGCTTAAGATGTGATCGTTAATCTTTGAAATATTTACAACCACATTAAATTCTTGAAAAGCGTGTTATTCCATGATTATTAATGTTTTATTAGAAGTCCTTGTATGAGTATCCGAAAATACCAACAAAATAATGTTATTCTTATTTTTTACGGATCATGCTCTTTAATTATAAGATTAGAATATTATCCAGAAAATTGTAAATCAAATGAAATTCTATTAAAACAAAATGAATTTGATCATTTGACTTTTTAATTAATATAAATATTATTTCTAACATGAACTTAGAATGTTATAAGGAAGAAAATAGTTGGGGGTGCAGTCAAATAAAAACACTAAATATTCAGTTCTGCTCCAGCCTCATGCTCCTATAGCCCTGAAGATGACCCACAAAGTGGGTCGAAACGTCGGCACATAATTAAATAAGTAACCACTTATTTAGTGTTTTTATTTTACTGCACCCCCAACTATTTTCTTCCTTACGTCTATCTTCCAGTCAACCATCCCCTCGCTTCTTTAGAATGTTATAATTCAACTTTATTAAGTAAAAGCAAGACTTTTTTTTTTTCTTTTAGTCAATTGATTTTTATAACTTCATCTGTTATATTTACTGGTTTTTGATATTTCTCTTGTTTATTAATTCTTAATATCTTGCCTTATTTCAAAATATAATTATCGATGTAAGAAAACTTGATTTCCTTTTGATTTGAGAAAACTTTTGATATCCTTCGGTTTGAGAACATTGCAGATAAAGTATATTGTTATCAAGAAACTTTATCAGCATTAAAATGACTTCCAGTACATTGGTTATCACCAAAGAGATAACTAAATTTTATGACTGGTTGTTAAACAGTTTTAAAAAAGATAAACAAAAATATTGACTCTATTTATAGTTTGCCATTATCCTATTTTTATATACATTATTGGAAGGTTAAAACACTTAAATTGGAGATATGAATTGTATTCCACTTCCCTCTGTGATTTTCTATCATCTTCAATCTCTGAACTTTTTTCAAAATGAGTGTTGCCTTGTCATAACTTTATATCATAATAATGATGCTATTTGTCGGAGGAATTTCATTCACAAATTTATCACTAATATTTTTAGTTAATAATAGATTTTAAAATAAAAAATCTGGGGCTCAATGTTCTTATTGTATTTCTTCAAAGAAATTCTGTAGGTTTATTATTTCTAATTTTTTTTTCTCAGCATTCTTTTTTTTAGAAATTTGTTGAATAAAGAAACATTTTATTGTCCATTTTATGAGAAAAGATTATATCAAAACTGGTAATTGAAAATAAATATGAGAGGTTGATTAATCTGGAATTTAAATGTGGTTATGGATAGTTAATGCTTAAAAAATGTTTTTCAAATGCAATATTGTTCAATTTTCATGGAATCCACACTTGGGAGCAATAATATAAGTTTAATAAAAACTAATATAACATTTTAGATTTTATAAAAATATTTTTTGGGGACATTTTCGCATCATTCGCATCTCGTATCTATCTCAGACTATAGAAGGACCTTGTTTCTTTTTTATTATAAAAAAAAAAAATACACAAATATTTCACAAGTACTTTCCAGAGAATTTAATAATAAAGTTGAGGAAGACTTAGGATTCAGTGGAAACTCACAAAAAAATGCCTCATATATACGTTATTTTTTTTACCAACCCGTGAACGAGTGTGGGGTTCAGTACATGATATAGACTGTACTGTTTCATGGACAACGGTTCTGCAAGGATGTGACTTGTCCTAGGTCACACTCAACCGCCAGAATGTCCCCCCTTATTTTAGGTACCCTATTTTTATAATATCTTAAAGTGGCTGGGTGAGTCCCAGGAGGGTAATGTAAAAAAAATTTACATTACATTTTCGATTTTTTAATTATTTACTTCTTGAGAAAAAAGTCAACTTTTGTTTTAAATTTTTTGTAACAAGAACATGTATTATACAAAAAACTTCATTTGTTTCTTCTGGTTTAGACCGTGTCGGTGAATTTTCTGCCAACGTTTCGCCAGACATGCTGCTGACTTCCTCAAGGCTTAATTGAGACTGAAGATGTCCAGCTAACCCGCGGCCTTATATAGTAGCCACTCGGGTCCACTCGTGATTCATCGGTTCCTTCCGTTAGTCGATCGGGTTTCTTCGGGTCCGGGGGCGGAGTCTGTTTTTCCATGCCTGTGATTGGCTGCTTTCTGATTGCTTGGGGACTGATAGGCTGGATTTCGGCTTGATTGTCGCTGCTGGTTTAATTTGTTGTTCTTGTTGATTGTCTTTCTTCTGTTCTATGTTAGTCAGCAGCATGTCTGGCGAAACGTTGGCAGAAAATTCACCGACACGGTCTAAACCAGAAGAAACAAATGAAGTTTTTTGTATAAATAGTGGCCGTGGAAACTTGAAAGAGTATTTAACATGTATTATGTTTATTATTTTATTACCAAAACTATGAAGATACTGAATTGTCAAGTTTAGATTACATGTTTTTACTTTTTTTTTTAATAACTTTCCCAGAAATAAAAAAATCAGCTATTTGTTTTTTGAATTATTTCCCTCATTTTTGCCCTAACAAGAGTTGTGAAGAAAAAGGTTGTGATGATTTTATCATGGCGAGTTCTGAGGCATTCGTCCATTCCCCAATACAGTAATGCATTTTTATTTTTTTTAATGGGTTCCTTCAAAAAGGAATACTGTTTAATAACTAAAATCATTGCTTTTCAAAAAATTGATTTATTTCATTTATTTACTGCTTTGTGCCAATAATAGTTTTGAAAATAACAAAATTAAAAATACTCTCATCATTTATCCGGTTGAGTTCTGAGGCCTTAACTTCACCCATTCTACCGTACGTTAAATTTTCAAAACATTTTCAAGGGTGACAATTGAAATGGAAACGGTTACAATTGAATTAAAAAGGGTGACGATTGAGTCGTAAAGGGTTAAATTTGCTTTAGAAAGGGTTTCAACTCATTTGGAAAGGGTTGGTTGTGACTTGGAAAGGGTAGCATTTGATTTGAAGTCTATTGACTTGGAAATGCTATAGATGTTGTTACATATAGATATAATTAATAACATAAACTCAAAGTGTCACGCTTCTTATTTCTATTTTAAGCATTATAACATACAAAAAAACTCGGAGGTCTTCTCTGGCTGATAATTTCAAAAATTTCACTCTTAAGGGCACATACACGATCAGTATTACTGACAGTATAGTCAGATACTGTCAGTAATACTGATCGTGTAAGGGCAATATTGATGTATTGATGAGTGATGGTTCACTCCATCATTCCTTAGTTCAATCCGGCATAGGGGAGGGGGTACTGACAGTATCACTGATCGTGTTGCCCGTTTCTTTCATTCCTCAGTATTTTGTAGCTGTTGACGCACCGACTGATTCCCGATGCAATAATGAAAACATAGCCAAATTTTTTCAAAAGTTATAATGATTTATCTAATGTTTTTCTTAAAACTTCATTTTTTTCTTGTAACAACAGGATGGAACCTAATTTTATACGTAAAATTTTGTATTGTATATGGAAAAAAATTATATTTTTCCAATTGTCTAAATGAGAGCTTCACAGGTTTCTATCGCAATCCGGCTGATGGAGAAATCAGCGTTAAAAACTTAAAGTCCTCAAAATTTCGGCATGTTGCTAAATAATGTAGGGAAACTGCCAACCGCTGTTCTGGGCATATACTTTCCCTCATATTTGTATCTTATTTCTGATTTTTACATTAGTAAAATACAGAGGGAGTTTGGTTAGAAGTTTTACAAAAACAATAGTACATTAAAATAACAGAATAGTAAACATACATAAAAAGAAAGTAGATAATTATAATACTAAACATTGTAATGAAGATAAAATCAACAATATAGCCCTGAGTCGACACTACATCAAAATATGGAAAATGAGTTAAATACTGACAGTAATATTGACCGTGTATGGCCCCCTTTAAAGTCCATGAGGTGTACTATCACTGATGTGTCAGGGTAATTTTAATATCTGAATAAAGTTTTTATCAGTAATATTTGTCTTAATTTGTAGAACATTTTTAATCTCTAGATCCTGATGCGCCAACTAGAACTGCTCCAAAGGCAAGGGAATGGCACCATTGGTTGGTCGTCAACATTCCTGGCTCAGATATCAAGAAAGGAGAAGTTTTGAGTGCGTACATTGGATCAGCACCACCCAAAGGAACAGGTAAAATCTTTTACGATAAAATTTGTCAATGTAATCACATTACGAGTAGTGGTCACAACACTAGTGCTATATAGATATTACCTCTGTATCTGAAAATATAAGAATTAAAATAAAGCACTGATTAGATATGCAAAAAAATAGGTGATTTTAGAAGAAACAAAATCCTATCAGATAGCCCAAGTTTCCACTAAGCTATTAACATATTGAAATATGGAAGATAAATATTTCTCTTGATTTAACTAAATTGTTGTATCTATATTAATATTGAATTACTGGTTTTTCAGGATTGCATCGTTACGTTTTTGTGTTGTATAAACAACCAAAGAAATTGGAATTCGATGAACCAAGGCTACCCAACAAGTAGGTTTCACTGTTTTTCTATTTGTTAATTTATTTATTTTAACATATAACTATTATTTAATTTATTTTTTCAGTTCTTCCCAAAACAGAGCCAACTTTTCCATCGCTAAATTTGCCAGCAAGTATAACCTTGGAAATCCTATTGCAGGAAATTTCTATCAAGCTGCTTGGGATGAATATAGCGATGTTGTCCATAAGAGACTTGCTTAAGGGATTAAGCTTTTTTGGTCTTCAGACCTTTTTTTTTTTTTTTTTTTTCTTTGATCTGAACCTAGTTTAGATATAGACTATTTAAAAGACACTATATACTAACAAAAATGTGATATGGTTTAATAATGATTTTATTTCTCTATAAAACCCTTTGCACTAAATATAACATGTAATGGCATTCATTGACAATTTTTTGTTGTACCCTCTCTTATAAATATACAGAGAACACAGCCCAGCCATTAAGAAAGAAACAGAAAACACATAGAGATGATTTTTTCTATTTATAATTCAAAGCTAACTAAATAAATCGAAGCAGTGTCTGATCCATTGGGCAGTGGCAGAAGGCTCTCACATCTGACTCATTAAATAAATAATTTAGATTATAAACAAAAGTTTTTATTTTAAGGTGCCCCAGGAATCGTTGTGCACAGCCTTCCACCTTGTTGAGGAGACCTTGTTCCTTATTATTATTTAATTAGCAATTATTACATAATAACCCAAATATATTTTTAAAACATAGGTACAATTCTTTAAGAAAAAATTCTGTAAGTAATGTTTTGGGCAATAAAAATCAGTTTAGAGTTTCAAGTTTATCGGATAAATTTAAAATTTATTGTGTTATTTTTATTTATACATAAGTTTTTAATACCAGATTTAGGAATAATTTTATTTTATTTAGAAAAATATGTTGGTAATTATTCTGTAGGCTGTCGCTTAGAATTGAGTCACTACAAGTTTTAACTTTTAATTTGTTTCCCTTTTAATATGTTTGAAAGATACAAGTTGTCATGAGCTAAGTGTGGAAAATATAATGTAATTATGGGAAATATGTATAATAGGGTAATCATTTCATCTAGAAATGAACATTTCAACATATATCATCTATACTTCGAAATGTTAGTTGAAACTTTTATATCTTGATTACCGAAATCTACCCATTACCCATAATTACATTCTTTGTTGCATACTAAAGCTCATGATAACTACTTTGAGCTACCAGACAAACCGGGTTCGCGTCCCGGCCAGGGCAAATCTTTTCTCTTCAAAACAAAAATATTTAAAATTAATTCCGATAAAAGTAGCAATTAATAAAAATAAATTATATGTCCTAATAAAATAATGTTCAATGAACTTTCTTCCCCGTGTATACATCTCAAAAATTGCGAGAATACAGGGATATTGGATCAGTGAAGAGAACGGATTTGTCTGAATTGGATGTGATCAGTAGCTCAGTAGCTCAGTGGCTTAGAGCACAGCTACGGAGAAGCAGCCCGGGCAAGGCAAATCTTTTCTCTAAACTAATATTTAAAATTAATTACCATAAAAGTAGCAATTAATAAAAATAAATTATGAATACATATCAATGTTGTCTTCCTATTTCTGCAAACTGCTCTAAAATGTAAATCAATACTCGAGTTTTTGTGATCTTATTCCTTCATGAAATGAATGAGAGCATCCTTGTATTCAGCTAGATATTCGACTGCATGAAACCACATGTTCCATCTAGTTATGACAGAACTAGGAAAACGTTTTGCTTTCAATTCAGGATAATTCTCTTGTAAGAAATGTACGCACTTTTCATCTTCCGAGCATTAAGGAAGGCCATTTTAGTTATAGTTACCATCAAGTTAACTCTTTTAACTCCTTCATGAAAATGTCTCCCTCCAAGTTTACTTTATGAGCCCAGAACTGGAAATGGAGCAAACAATATTATCAAGTGTCCGAAAACAACCACCCATATAAGGATCAGTCAGACAGAAGCCCATAAATGTTTTCCCACTCGATGTAACTGTGCAAACAATCCATGTTGGGTTGAGCACATGAGGAAGAGCCTGCTCTGTGCAGGAAGCTAGCTGAACCTTCAGGCTTGCAGTAGGAGGAACTAAGTCCTGAATATGATTGCCAAGAAACAGCGTCCTTCGCAGTCAGTGGCTCCATCCACAACGATGACGATTGGTTTGTCCTTGAAATTCTGGCCCACTTCCACAGGGATTTATATGTATTCCCCGTAATTTTTTCGCCTTAGGTAAATCCCCAGAGCCTGATATGTACCTGTCAGATCGAGGCGTTCGGGATCAATACCTAGTCAGCCGAGACGCTTGGTTCGAAAACCCAAAATTTGTACTTTTGCTCGCATTATTGAAAAGTTTGCATATTGTTGAGTTTTGTCGTAAAAATCACTGCTATTTCGCGTTTTAGCGTGTTTCACGCTAAGAAGACCATTTATCACTTTAATACGCTAAAATATCGTTAATGCTATGAACCAGTGTCACTAGCGGCTAGTCGCAAACAGTATACTGGCTCATTACTAAAATAGGGGCTTGATAGTTCTTAGTAGTTCTAACGACTACCACTTCACGACACTGTAACTGCTTAAGTACAATTTCACCTGACTGACAGTAACATTTATAAATATCAAACATAGTAATTAATAATTCAAATGGATGTGAAGTTTACGCTTGAATACAAAGCAATTAGTTACACGGATTAAACTCGATAGCATGATCTGTGAACCCTTGACTTTATAACGCGACTGCATTATAGGCTTATACCATTGTTTGATAACTCGAATGCGTAATCAATTTATATAATTTAAAATAATTCGGACTCTAAATCAAAGCGACCAAAAAAATCGTGTGGATATACGTACTGGATATTTTAATTATAATTATTTAAAAAGCGAGCAGGGTAGTTCAGTATTTTTATTCTTTGTTATAAACAAAAATCAGCTGTGAAATATTCGTATTTTAGCTATAAACATTTATAATGTTAAAATATCTGAAAATTATTTGAATTCCCCATCCACAATATGTCTGGAGGTAGTTGTACATCCTGTACACAAGTATACAATTTACCTCCGATCGAGGAGGAAATAGAATGTGAACATGTAGAAGGAGAATCATATTCAAATAAGTCTGGGCTTGAAGGATGGGAGTTCAGTTCGGAGAATGACACGGCACTTTCGGGAGACACCCACATCAACTTATCTCAGGTCTCCTCCCAAAGTCAACCTCTAGTCTATGATGGGGAGAACTTAGTCCCTGAGCTGGAAGATCTGTACATCGAAGAGGATAAAGGGGGGGAGTTCCACTTCGACGAACTGTTGTTTATGATCAGCCGTAACTCGTTGAAGAAAATAGGTAGCATGAAGATAGCCGTAGAGCATATAGGTGGTGGCGACTTTTTTGTTATGATACACTATTTCTTCTCAAGAAGGACTAAGTTGTACGAATTATACAATTACGGGTATGTAAGAAAGAATTTTAATTCGACAAACGAAGCAAGATACGAAATTGAGATCGATGTTATGCGCCATAAAAAAAAGATTCATAGCTTATACGCGAGACCGATGGACGATTACTTCCTCCTGACTGAGCATTACAAGTATGATGAGCTTCACTTCGTCAAGAACAGGACTCAATTCAGCTTCGAGGACTTTCTGAACGTCACTACGGAATCCGTGAACATAATAATGATGCGGCAGATTGCCAAGAAGGACTTCAAAGGTTACAAATTCGTCAAGAGTGTCATAACGAATAGAGAGGTGTGTGAGACACAGTTCAAGTGCTATCCTTTCGAATGGTGCACAGTCAACAATAAAAAGACCGAATTAAAAAGGATCAGAAAAAGGGTAACTCTCCCGACTAACGAAATGCAAGAGAGCAACGCATACCTAACGAGGAACGGTCAATTAGCTTTGGTGAACTGGTGTGGGGATGAACATTACGCCGTCATAGACCCAAAAGCCGTTATCACACCGGGTTACCATCCTAAGAACCCTTACGACTTGAGGCCATTCTTGTCGAGATACCTCCGGACACCTGAAGTACAGAGAAAGGTCGAAATGGACACGAATCGGCTGGTCTTGAAGTCGAAAAATTATATTTCAGATCATCCGGAAGTTATGGCAATCATATCCTACATTTGCAAACAGATCTTGTTGACCAAACCACATAAGGTAGTGCTTTTTGTCAAGCGTTGTATATTGCCGTACTTGTGATGCATACGCAAACTGTCAGAATATAAACGAATTAACATAATGCCAATTTTAATTAAATAATACAAGCAAAAGCGCTCTTAAAAACTGCTAATATAAGATTGTAATACAAAGCCATAAGTCTCTCAAGTACAAACCATCCTTTCACCAATTCAGAATTACAATAAAAATGCTTACATGATATAGGACAAAACAATAACCTATAAAAAACTAACTAAATATTATGCCATTCCAAGTTGGGGATATTGTCAGTATGGGGTGATTAGCATTTAACTTATATTCTTAGCCATTATGATATTTGTTTCTAAATCTTCCTGGACTGAAGTAATTATTTGACACTTAAAAAGTTTTAAAATTAGCCTTAATTGTAGATCTGGGGCACATAAGGATAGATTTTTGTTAATATACAGTAGATCCATTAACTAGGATATATAACCTTTTTAAATAACCTATCATTTTATTGTAGTATCCCTGAAGATTATTATGAAAATTGGAATTAAGTGAAAACAAATGGTTTAATAGTTTTTGTAAGATCTTAGGTTGTTTGTTTGTTTATTTAACATCACTTTATCTGCTATTGTTCGGATGATGCTACATTGGGAGCTCTAAATTTTGCCTATCCAGGTTTAATCAGGACAGGGATTTTTAACGAGTACCTGACATTGTTAAGGCTCTGGACCCCCGTTTAACGTCTCTTCCGAAAGGACGGCGTAACTAAGGATTTTTTACTCCCTTTAAAAAATCCTAGGGCCACGTGCAGGTCTACGAACCTGCGATCTTGGGCTAAGTAGTTTGTTATGCTAACCACTAGACCACTATGATCTTAAGTTAACAATGAAATCTGTTGCTTTAAAAACAATAATAATATTCTACCCTTTCCTTCTTGCATAACATCACTTCCTTCACTTATTTTTTTAATCTTCTCTAGGGCTTTGTGAATAGCTCAAGTTCTTTGAGATGGTGCATTCCTACCCACCATAATTAACTATTAAACAATTTCAAAGCAAATCCTTTATACTCTCAAATACCAGCAAGCACTCAACGTTTTGCCAATTCTGACATTAACAACAGTTTATTTAATGATGAATTGTGCTATGATTTCATACATTCTTTGAATGGATAGCCTTTGACAGAATGTGGATGTCATATTGGAACAACATAACTTTTTGTCACCAGCTGCTTTACTAATTATAGTAAATAAACTCCCCCCCCCCCCCACCTGATACCCAGAAAACATATTATAAATGTTGTCTAAAACAAAAGAAAATAATTTTAATAAAAATATAAATATATAGGTACCAATCTGTAATAAAAAAAAAAGATTTAATATAAATTATTTATTACTAAAAATATTTTGTGTTTAGTAAAATATAACTCCAAAATATTTGAATCACTGATTCTTTTCATTTTTAGATTAACAATTATGTTACAATAATTAAAAATGAGCGACCATAAGTTCGTTCAACTGTACAACACTTAAAGCTGCCATTTTTTGATATTAATTATCCAATATATTAGCTTCCGTATTCAGTTTTAAACATATAAAAAAAAAAATAATTAGATACACCAATTTCGTAATACAAACATGTTAATAAAGGCATATAAGTGCAGATTACACATATTACAAAAAAGATTTAATTATTTAATTTGTAAATCAAATTTAATAACACATTATATTTTAAAACTGATTGTACACTTGCGGTTAAAAATGATTTTGTGTCAAATAAAATATATATATTTTTTTTAACAAATAGTTATTTAATATAATTTTCTTTCTTTATTTCATATATTTTTTTATTTATATACTCTATGTTCATACCTAATTTAAATAAATAAAATTAAATAATTGCTTGTTCTATATACAAGTAAATACTCACACGTGGTAAGAAACATAAACATTTCTCAGTTTGCTAAATTAACCTACTAATACTATGAATATCACAAACTTTTTATAAAGTAAAAAGCTAATGAGGAATGTAAGATTTTGGCATTGTTATGAAAATAAATAACGATAGCAGATAAGTGATCTGCCATTGAGATGTTAGACATGAACGTTGAAAAAGTTCTGTCCATTTGATTTACACTCATTTAAGTACGTTTGCCCTTTCTGTATTCTCGTATAGAAGTTCGTCATAACAAAAATAACGTTCTTAGGATGATTCAATTTTACAAAGGTTAACAAAAAAATTTAAAACGATAAGAACTAAAGAAAGAGGTTAGTAAGAAGTTGTGCCCTCGTTTCAGAAGATTCGTACTTCGTAGCGATTTCTTGTATTTTCAATCTCCTTCTTGTATGAGGTGGCTGATAGCTAAAACAGAATTTCATTTAATATAGCATGTCATTAAAATAAAAAGCAAGAATAAATTCACAAAAGTTATTATTTCATTAATTAATTGTAGTAATTGTATTAATCGGATAATTATTGCTTTTCCTTAGAAATTAATCCTTTTTTTTGGGATATTATTAATAATCATACCAATTTATAAGATGCCTTATTTAAAACCATTTGTAAACAAACCATAATAAAAAAATTTGACGTACACATTCTATAACTTGTTTATATTATTTCAAAAGAAAAACCAATTACAATTTCCATTTAAAGTACAACTGGAAGTTACAACACTCCCGACTATGAAATTTCAACTGTCATAAAAATGTACTGCTACACTTCGTATAATGAAGAACCCAACATATATTAATATATTCTTTTTTAATAGAAAAACCTACCTTTCATTATCTAGTCGTTTTCTACGGCATATGTTAAGTACTGTCTGCCTCACCAGATCTCCAACCTTCAATCGACTCACTACAATACCTTCGACGAGTGGTGTGGCAACGCATGGCCTGAAATTCATTAATTAGAAATAGTATGTAAAAAAAACAACGTAATTAATCTTTTTTTAATAATAATTTTATGTTCAACTTACCTGGTCGCAGAAGGTCTCACCTTGACCCTAAAAAGTCCACTCTGCAGAGCGTGGATGAACAGAATTGTACAATGCTGTATCGAAAGGCTTTCTTGACCATGGCCGGTGTGCGGCATCATCTCATCTGTTTATAAGCCAATTTAATAATTTCTATCCTTCTATTATATATATTAAAAAAAAATTTTTTAAGCATATAATAAATTTAGAAGACTGCAGTGTCATACGGGTAGTAAATTACAAAGCGCAGATTCAGAAAAGGAATATTGTACTCAGATAAAATTTTAAATATAGATAAAATTATTGAGCAGGAAAAAAGCAATAAGTATACCATAAAAAACAAAAAAGTCAAAGGAAAAAAAGGGAAAAATGCGCGGTTCAAAAATATTCAGTTTAAAAATGTGTACAAAATTGTGTAATTGAATCTGACAGATGAAAAATGCTAAAAACGCTTTTCCATAAAAATATATAAAATAATTATTAAACAACAATGAGATTTAGAGTGCTTAAAAAAATTATATATTATAACAATGGGAGTTGCTCCACCGCTATTATATAAAATATAATTTTAAATATTTTTATTTTGAAGAGATAAGATTTGTCCTGGCTGGGATTCGAACCCGGGTCAGGACAAACGTTTTCTCTTCACATTAAAAATAATCACCATCAAAAGAACAATAAATAAAAATAAATTATATATATAGAAAATATAGATAATAAATAAAGATACTTTGAGCGACTTGCCTAAGGGGAAATTCAAATGGTCTTCTAGACTCTCCAACCAAACGACAAACACTGGATATGTTGTTAGTTGCCTTTTCCCTTTTTCTTCAAGGCCTGTGAAATTAAAATGAATCTTGAACAATTTGTAACTGATTATCTTAGGATTTTCATTAAACAAAATAATAATGAGTTAAAACATTTAAAGCAATCAATCAATCATAGATTTATTAAACAAACGATTTAACTAATAAAATCCTACTGAGTATATTAAATTAAATTAATAAAAACAAAGCGATGTTTCAGTCTTTTAATAATAATAAATTATTTATTTATATTAAAAAAGACCTGTACCAATACAACCTGTGAATGGGTCTGGGGTTCAGTACATGGTAGAGACTGTACTATTTCATGGACAGCGGTTCTGCAAGGTGACTTGTCCTAGGTAACGCTCAACCGCCAGATTTCCCCCCCTCCTTATTTTGGGTACCCTATTTTTATAATATTTAATAGAGGCTGGGTGAGCCCCAGGAGGGTCCTGGATCCTATATGATCCATCTCCGGCTGCAAACAGACTAAATAAAACAGCAGGATTTGAACCAGGATTTCCGGCATGGCAACTCAGTGCTCTACCACTGATCCACTCCGCTCCCTATTATTTATTTATACTATAGAATAATATATAAGACATGAAATATGCATAATAGGGTCTTAAAAGTAAAATACAATTATAATTTAGTTAATTAATTAAAATGAAAATAAATTGTGAAGTAACTTCTAATGACAAATAAAAGAAAATTTTTTTCCCCCTAAATGTTGCTGTGCCAGTTTGCTTGTACTGAAAGTGTCTCATATGTCTTCATAAAATTGCAATTGTAGACTTGGGGTATTGCTTCATTTGTGGTGCAGAAAAATTGAAACTAGGGAAAGAAACCTGTACCACTACAACCCATGGTAAGGGTCTGGGGTTCAGTACATGGTAGTGTTTCATGGACACAACGGTTGTGCAGGGAGGTGATTTGTCCTAGATCACATTCAACTGCCACATTTTCCCCCCTTATTTGGGTACCCACTTTATAGAGGTTGGGTGAGCTCCACGACAGATTAATTAAAAGTCTGTCAGCGAGCACGATTTTGAAACAGGACCTTTGGCATGGCAACTCTGCGCTCTACCACTGAGCCACTCTGCTCCCTAAACTAGGAAAAGAATGATTTTACAAATGATGTTTCAAGAGTGGAAAGACTCCAAGGAAGAACAGGAGGAAGATGCGGTATAAACTGATTTGAGGAAGTAAGAAAAGGGATAAAATGCCATTGTAAAAATAATATAACAGGCTAATACCTGAATGCTGGTGCCTAGTTACCGGGACCGGTTGCCTGGTAGGAATAATGAAGGTGACTTGGGACATCGGGTCTGCCCAATATAACGTCGGGAATGCATTCTTTTCGTTCTGGGCAGCTTTCAACTTTTCATCTGGAAAGGAAAACGGCAAGTGTTTATTCAGCTATTAATTTCTATAAGCTCCATCACTAAAATATTAATTTTTCAAAAAACTATTATAAAAAAAACATTAACTACAAAATAAATTAATGTGAATAGGAATGCAAATTAAATTAATATCTGGTTTATAGATCACACAACTTTCACTAACCACTCTAAAATAAATTAAATTCTTTTTTTTTTTTTTTTTTTTTAGTTATACAGTAGAGCTTCGATTATCCGAACATTCGATTAACGGAACTGTTTTTTTTTTTTCAAATGTAATTTTAATTAATTTGATCAGATCATCCATCATATCATCATTTCTATTGTTAAAAGTTAAAATTATTGTTATTTTAAATAAAATTTGACAAAAAATAAAATGATTTTTCCATGAGGGGGCCCCAATCATTTCTCAGAAACAGCAAAACAGTAAACTTAGACTTCACTATGTATTTGTTTACTAAGAACTGTAAACCTAATTAGGTAATTTCATTTGTTTCTCTGAATCCCTTCCGGATTCGTTGTGTTGGTATTTATTTTTTAGTGAATTTCGATTATCCGAACCACCCCTGACAACATTAGTTCGGATAATCGACGCTACAATAGAAATAATTATCCACAACGAATAATTTAAATAAAGGCATTTAAAGTTTTCCCATTACCTTTCACTTTAAACATTAGATTTTTTTTTTTAATCTTCAGCTTTCCAACAGGTTTTATACATAAATACATACTTCTACTTTGTCTGGAAATTTGTTTTCAATCAGGAAAAATATCATAATTTACCTTGTTTCTCCATTAGTTAAATATCAAATTCTTTTATAGTTTATGATTTATCCAGTTTTTATTACAACTAACAATAAGTGATTAATTATTTAAAAAAAAAAAAAAATTAAAAGTACTTTTGAGAAATCTGTTTTGAAAAATAAGCATTTAAAACCTACTTATTTCAATGAGCACATTGTTTCTTTTGTTTAATGTCACTTTATGCTGCTATGGCTAATCAGACTATGCTGCAGCGGGAGTCCTTAATTTTATCTATCCAAGTTTAATCAGGATAGGCATCTTTAACAAATACCTTCCATTTTACGTTCCTTCCAAAGGACGGCATAACCAAGGATTTTTTACTCCCTTAAAAAAAAAACCTAGGCCATCAACGAGCATAAAGGCTAGCTAAAAAATAAAGTGGCAATTTTGGTGAAAAAATTAAAGTAACAACTGGTGGCACACGCATATAAACACGATATTTTGCAAGACTTACTTAAATGGACTCGGAATGTGTATAAACTTTTTAAACGTGTATTTAGTGTGAAAAATTGAATTAGAAAATTTCCACAATGACGATAGTTTCCAAAGTATATAGTAATATACAATATAATATAATATATTGGATATTAATCCAAGTGAAGGTAAAAATATTTTATTAACATCAAAACTGAAATTTTGTGCTATGCATATTACTAATAATGATTTATTTTTGAAACAATTTCTATATATCCGACCCCGGACACGAAAAAACCCGATCGACTAACGGAAGGAACCGATAAATCAAGAGTGGACCCTAGTGGCTACTATATAACGCCGCGGGTTAGCTGAACATCTTCAGTCTCAATTAAGCCTTGAGGAAGTCAGCAGCATGCCTGACGAAACGTTGGCAGAAAATTCACCGACACGGTCTAAACCAGAAGAAACAACTGAAGTTTCTTGTATAAATAGTTGCCGTGGAAACTTGAAAGAGTATTTAACTTCTATATAAGTTTATACAGTTATTCTTAAGGGACCTGATCTCAGAATAAAGTTATTTTACAATTCTATTCTATATTAATGTTTTCATAGGTATGTATAGATTATACACGACTAAAATAAAAACCTCAACACAATCTTCTAAAAATTACCTTTAGCGGCAACAGAGGAGGAATGTAAAGGCCAACCAAGAGAATTCAATACTCGAGGAAAATGAGGCGATACTTTAGATCGATCTTCCTGAAAGTAAAAATGTATATATTATGAACTATACAACTAAAGGACCACATATAATAAAATACTAATTGAAACAGAGATTTAAAAAACATTATTTTTTTTTCGGTCTCTTCAAACCTTGTTATGATTTAACATATTTTTCTGAACAGAGTATTTAAAAATATATTCAAAACAATTTAAGTTACATAATTTATTATAATACATAAGTGGAAAAATTCCAACTAACAACCTTAAGTCTCTAAACTAAACTATGGAGTAACCTTCCATATGATTCAGTAGTTGCATTTGAGCCTTGGAGGTGGTGGGATGTGTGTTTTTTGGGTGCATTATTCATCTTTTGGTTTGCTATTATTCTCTTTCTGCCCTGAGGATGCCTGAATAGGCGAAATATTGGACAGGTATTTTTAATTTCCTGTTTTAGTTTAGAGACTTAAGGTTGTTAGTTGGAATTTTTCCACTTATGTATTAACATTTATTTGATGTCTCTGTTGAGCGTTCCCTTTTTCAATACTTTATTATCATATTAAAAATGAATAAATGAAGGTTTTGGCAAAATAATGATCTAAGCAGATTTTTTTTTTTGAGAGAAAGAAAATGGTCCAGGTGGTCCAAGTAAAAAAATGATCTTCTATACGGAGAACTGTCTATTTGGAAGCTGACATTTCGACCCACATTGCAGGTCTTCTTCAGGGCTATGAGTGGGATCAGGAGTTGACACACTAGACTTTTTTTTTAAATTTACAAGCCAATAATTGACCTCTGACATTAGGTAGCACCTTTGTTATTCCATCCGATTCTAGTGAAAGTGGCATTTCTTGTGTTATTGTTTTTAACAATTTTATTTTTAGCTAAATTGATCAGTTCGGTACTTATGTATTAGCCGGTCTGCAGGGATTGTTATCCACCATTATTGATAACCTCAGAGATAAGGAGGTAGGCTTCATGCAGACTGACTAATACAGAAGTACCATCAGTTCATTCAGTCACTCGTTTATTGTTGCGTATTCACATTACTTTTAATTGTTAAGTCAGTCATTAATATTTGTATTAATTAAAAAGGTTTTTATATTTCATATTTTATTAACTTAAGTTTCCATTATACTTATATTATGACTGTAGTATATATCTCTTGAATACAGAGGAATATTGATTTTGAAAAATATTTTATATGCTTAAATAAAATCAATTGTATTTCTTATACCCAAAAATGCATTTTCAGAATTATAAATAATCCATTTTAACATTTATTGGAAACTCAGAGTTTAGCAGTTAAAATTCTAAATAAGTAATATATTAAATAAATAAATAATTAAAATAATAAATAAATAACACTAACAACATTGGCGAGAATGTCCTGGTAATGAGACTGTCCTGATTTGACATAAAAAATGTGGCATGTGTCACTCGTTCTCGGTTCCATTTTGTCCAAGGCTTCTACATCTTTGAGGAAACCCTCTTTTTTAGAGTCCAAAGCAATTATTGAAGTCCTCCCATTCTCCTATAAAAAAAGAAAAAAATACTTAATAAGTAAATATTCACAACCAATAATAATAGCATTGAGGTTTTACAGAAATGTAATTTTAACAATATAAGGTTGACTTAATATAAAGGAAATTATCTGCCACAGTAACTTAAAACTTCCCTTTGAAATAAAAAGTCCTGGTCGATGACACTGTAAATCAAAGGTGATTTATGGTCGTTCAAAACAGAACAGTAAAATTTAATGACTAGAGTAAAGATGTTCCACTCCATCATTCTATGGTGTGTGATCCACACTCCTAGGGGCCATTTTTAAAAAAAAAATTCTGTGCTCAGGTAGCTAATGGTTTTTAACATCACAAAGTGTTATGAGTAAAAAGTTTCTCCATTTAACTTTTCTTGTTATAATATTTTTCTTTAAATTTATAAAAAAAAAAAAAAAATTGATTTACAGTTTGTCACCTAAAATATGCTGATATTTCAATTTAAAAAAAAAACTGTATCACTACAACCCATGAAGGGACTGGGGTTCAGTACATGGTAGAGACAGTACTGTTTCTTGAACAACAGTTGTGGAGGGAGATGATTTGTCCTAGATCACGCTCAACCGTCAGATTTCCCCCCACTGTATAGAGGGGCTGGGTGAGCCCCAGGAGGATCCTCGATCCCATAGAAACCATCTCCATCTGCTAACAGATTAAATAATTATAATACGTAGCTATGTTGAAGTAACATCTTACTAAAAGATTAAATAATAGCCATGCCGGGGCAGGATTTGAACCAAAGAACTTCATCATGGCAACTCAGCGCTCTACCACTCAGCTGCCCAGATCCATTTCAAAATAAAGTTTAATGCAATTCTTATTGATTGTTAATGAGTAGCGTAACTTAAGATATTTGTTGTTGGTTAACCTGCATTAGGTTTTACCCTGATATGTACGCTAGTGACCCCTTAGTTTAACTAAAGCAGTTCTAACGATAAGGCATAAATGTTGAAACAGGCCAACTAAATGAAAAAATTCAATTAATTATTTTTTTCTTTCTACAATCGTTTAACTAAAGAGGACAAGTTATACAACAGCCAATCAAATGAGGTCCTACTGAGGACAGAAATCGAGTAAATTAAAATTATTTTACTTGATAAGTTAAAAAAATAGTCATGTCTTCAAATTGTATGATTCAAAACACAATGCAGCTTACGAGTTTGGTGAGGAAGCCGAAATGAGACATAAACAGCCGAGTGGTCTGAAACTCGTCGCAAAGCTTCGGAGGGACGCACTCTTCTGGTGGGCCGTTGCATACGCTCGTTGCAGCTTCTGCTTCCCCTCTTTCCAAGACTAGTCGGGACATTGCTCCACAATCCCCATCAAGTTCAGGAATACTTCTTTCTCTGTTTGTAGAATAATAAAAAAGTGTATATCAGGTATATAATATATAAGTATACAATTGTATGTTATAAAATACGATTCAGCTTTTAAAAAATTAAACTTACGCCATGCATTGTGGAATTCTTCCTCTGAAGTCGGGAAAATATGCTCTGGGGCCGTGCGAAGGTGGAGGCGGAGGGTTAATACATACTGGCCTTCCAGGGCCTTCTTGATACCTCCCTCTCGTTGTGGACCTAGAATTAAATCAGATCTAAACTGTAGATTGAATGTAGTACTTTCTAAATAAATAAAAAAATAGTAATAATGATTAATGAATCCATTCATCAATTTTTTCTTCTGGTTTCGATCATGTCATGAAATTCTTAGCCAAAGTTTCCCCAAACATGTTGCTAGCTTTCTCAGGGCTTAACATGAGAATGTACAATAGCTAACCAATCTCGGATTAAGCATTGAGGGAGTTAGCAGCTATTATGAAATTTAAAAAAAGAGTATATACTTTGAAGAGTATATTAAATCGATAATAATTTTAACATTTGAACATGAACATAAAGTAATAATGTTGTAATAAGTTAAGTAACTGAATAAAAAACTTTCAATTGCTGGAACCTTCTGGCCAGGTGTTTTCAGTGGTTGTCATGGATACATGACATTATAGTTTAGGGATATGATAGCAGCACATCTGGCGAAAACTGGCCATGGGAATTTGACGACACAATCAAAACCAGAAGTAATACTTTATGAATAAATTCAAAATATTGGATATTGGAGTATTTAGTAATGATTAGTGCTTGAGATGATGATGGGGTTGTCATTAAAGATTAAACACAGTAATGTAATAAGTGGTCATATTTCAGCCTTTGTTGTAAGTTGCAATAGTTACAATTGAAATTCATAGGATAGATTTTTACCGATGCCTGGGAAGTTGCCTCAGCTGAAAAGCCCACGTATGTCGCCCAAATCCTCCCCTAAGTATAACGTTAACGACTGGTTGAGGCTCTGAAATCATAAAATTATCTTATTAGTAATGATCCAATCATGAAATGTAAATCATCTTCAGCAAACAATGTTAAAAATATTCCTCTAAGTGTGCACATAATGAAAAATTTAATAAAAACATCAATACTCCATTACTATTCCAAGATTGTAAAAGAAAAAAAATACTGAAATTTCAATTGTCATGGAGCTTGTCATGGAAGGATAGGTATCTAGTTTGGGCCAAATCAGTAACATATAGGATATTAAGACCATGATGGATGAGCTTGTTTTTGACATAATACGGAGCATTGAGGAATTTACGAAGGATTTTGGATTGTAAGGATTGGTTACGAGATGAATTGGATAGTTTAGTAGAGCCCCAAAGCTCAACTCCGCATGTCCAAATAGGTCTGATAACTGTCATGTAAATGAGTCTTTTGTAATTAATTGGGAGCTTAGAGCGTTTGTTCAGTAAATGTTGAAGTAGGCGAAAACGTCGAGCAGTTTCTTCTCTTTTCAGTCTTGTATGAGTATTCCAAGTGAGACGTTTGTCCAGTACATATAAATAAATTGAAGAAACTCATAATTGTGAATAGGCCAGGTAAACTCAGACATTTTTTTTTTTGTTAGGCTCAACAAGAAAATATATTATTAATTCTGATGGATGTTTATCAATACATCGATAACATTCTAAATTAAAGGTAGATATCTATTAAAACCTTTTCAGACCCATGCATAGTGACAAATGTACCGTGATGAAAAGCATTAACCAAACCCATGGGTACCATCCAAGTATTTTTCCATGCTTACCACCAATCCTCCACATTTACCAAATAATTATTTTCTAAGCCCACCTTTGTTAATCATTATTAGCAGTTGCAGATATAAAAATAAAAGTGCAAACAGAAAACAGATCTTGTTTTTTTGTTAATTTAATTGTAAATAATAAATTGTACCAAAAATGATACAAATACAAATACGGAACTTTTTAAAGAAAATTAAAGTATTAATATCCCATTTTTTATTTATCTTAGGGTTAGTATCTGGCGGTTAGAGCACATCTTGGGAATTAGGTCACCCTTACCGTCTTTACAGCTTTGGTGTTTTGAACCGTGAGAACGACCCATCTTCGTAGATCCTTCTGGAACAGATAAATAAGCTGGGGGAAAAATAACAACACAAGACATTTACTGGTTAATTAGGAATCAGGATCGAAGGACAGGGATACTAAATAAGACAAACAAAGGATGGAAAAAGGATACAAATAAGTCAAATAATTAAATAATTAAATTAAAAGAATTATTAAGAGTGCATATAATTCTGAAGAGAATGGTAATTAAAAACAAATACAAAAAAATATTTTATTTATATAATAATTATATGATTAGAGATGAATTGTGGTTAATTATTTATTCTTCATTTATTAAAAAACATTGTTAATTTTTTTCTATCATAAAGTATTTTAATAACCAGCTTAATTTTTCGTATTTGAATTATAATGCTTTTTAAGTTAAATTGAACAAGTATCAAGTTGTTTTAACATAATAAAACAACATAGTAATGTTACAATCTGTTGGTAAGTAACCATGTCATTGGTCTCATGCTGTGAATGTACACTTTTTACATTACCAAACTCATAACAATGTTTAAATTTGTATTTTTATAACAAAAAAAAAAAAACTTATTATAATTTTTTAATCATTGCTTTAATTTTTAAATATTTTTATTTTGAAGAGAAAAGATTTGCTTCCTGCCGGGATTTGAACCCGGATTTCCGCCTTACCGTGGCAACGCTCTAACCATTTGAGCCACTGGGGTCAAATAGGTAGAGAGCGACCCAGGTGGCTCAAATGGTTAGAGCGTTGCCACGGTGAGGTGGAGATCCGGCAGGTAGCCCTACGATTTTTTAAAGGGAGTAAAAAATCCTTGCTATGCCGTCCTTCAGAAGGGATGTAAAATGAGTGTCCCAAGCCTGTACGGTGTCAGGTACTCGCTAAAGATTCCTATCCTAATTTAACTTGGATAGGTAAAACTTTAGGACTCCCGCAGTAGCATCGTCCAATTAGCCATAGTGGCATAAAGTGACACTAAATGAATAAACAAACCTATACCACTACAACCCTTGAAGGGTCTTGTGTATGGTACACGGTGGAGGGACAAAAGTAGTGGAGGGAGGTAATTCGTCCGAGATCACGTTCAACCACTAGTCTTTTTACCCACCTTATAGAGGTTAGGTGAGCATCAGAAGGATCAGTAGATCCCAGAGGGTCTACTGATCCCTGGTTCCATCCAGGCCTGTTAACAGCTGTCCATCCGATTTTGAACCGGAAACCTTCAGCGTAACAACTCAGGACTCTACACACTGAGCTACCATTTATTGAGAACAGACGTTAAACACACGAACAATTATTAGAGAATACTTCCGTACATATAAAAAATAATAGGAAGTTATGATTATTTTTAAAAATTACTTCTACGGACAGTAAAAATTAATATAACCATTATAAATTGGAAAATGAAAATTTTTTACAATTACAATACTTGCTTTATTGCATACAACGGAGAAAAATGTTATTTTTAAAATAATTTATTTTATTATATTAATTTTTTTTTAAATATTTTTATTTGAAAAGAAGAGATATGTCCAAGTCCCGGTCCTGGACATATTTTTTCTTTTCAAATAAAAACATTTAAAAACAAAATTAATAAAATCAATAACTAATATCAAATAAATTATAATGACGTATATCAACAAGATCCAAATTAAATAAATGTTCAAAGAACATTCTTCCCCTCGTATACATCGCAAATTGCGATAACGCGGGGACATGGGATCAGTGAAAAGAAAGGATACGACCATGACTGGGGAACGAGCCTGATGTAGCCAGGATAGCTCAATTGGTAGAGTTCCAGACTAGCGATCTGGGAGACCCGGGTTCGAATCCCGGTCCTGGACATATCTTTTCTTTTCAAATAAAAATATTTAAAAATGATATTAATAATTGGCCTGTATTATGGTTAATAACATGGGTAATTTAAAATTAATAAAAGAATTTTTTTTTTAAAGGATTACTGCAAAAGGAAGAGAAATTAAAAAAAAAAAAGATAAGCAAGGCTGTAAGTTATCTCATTTTTGTCACAAGCATAAAGAAAATTCATAACCAAACATGATCTAACGACTCAGATACAAACCCATATTTTTCAATAATTAACAAAAATACATGAATACATAGAGGCTCAAACTCCAAATATCTACAAAATTTCATTTAAAAAATTGATAAAACTAAAAATATTCTCAGAAAAAAAAAAAATCCTAATTTTCCCAACAAATTGAAGTGGTCTCAAACTTTAGACCAGCAGTGTTACATTGGTATGTATTTTTCTCAACTCTTTATAACATATGTTTTTTTCAAGTTCTTACAGTAAATAAATGTTATTCTATCTTTTGGTATAGGTTCAAGACTTCATTGTTTTCATATTAATGCCCTAACCGAAAAAAATAGGCTTTAACAGAACATGAACAATTGTATACATACATACTATACATATAATATTTATATTATATATATAAATATGAAGTTAAATAAATTTAAACACTACCTTCATTATTTCCTAATGGATCGTCGAGAAGACAGAGAAGTATGTTGTTGTACAATATGAAATACTTGAAAGACGCCGCATTTGCATGACTATATTTAAGGAGTACTGATTCGTCAACGAGACTAGACACTGACTCGGGTCCGCATGGTGTAGGAAAATAGCCAGCCTATAAGGAAGTAAATACAAATTTTGTTTCCTTTATAATATTTAATTTTTATAAATAAATATAAAAATAAAATAATATCGGAAAGTAATGGAGATATTATTTAAAAAAATAATAATTTTGCAAAAATATAGGAAAATAAAAATAATAGATATTATAGAGAGAAAAAATAATCTAGGTCGGTGGTTTCCAACCTGAGACAAGGCAGCGCCCAGTTGAAAATTCAAAAATTCTCTTTTAAATATTTTTGTTCATTTTTAAATACGATGTAACACTGGACTATATATCTTAGATATTTATAAAATGGGTAAAAACCAATATATCCAGTCTGTTTTTATTCTTCTTTTATTAAGACGTTTCGACAAAATTTATGTCATTTTCAATCTTTTTCTGGATCCTTTAACAATCAAGTATAACTTGAAAAAGTTATAAGTCATACATCTGTAAAAATTAACAATTGTAATGAGCAAATATTTACAATTTTTTAAATTTTAAGTTTATTATTTTTTTTTATTTTTTAAATGTTAATTTATACAGATGTATAAAAAACAAATAACTTGAAAAAGTTATATTTGATTGTTTAAGGATGCAGAAAAAGTATGTAAAAAGATTGAAAATGACATAAATTTTGTCGAAACGTCTTAATAAAAGAAGAAAATAAACAGACTGGATAAATTGGTTTTTTTACCCATTTTATAAATATTTTTGTTTTGAAGAGAAAAGATTTGACCTGGCCGGGATTCGAACCCTGTCAAAATAATAATTTTGCGTAAGTCAACAAGATCCTAATTAAAGTAAAGTTAAATGAACATTCTTCCCCTTGTATACATCCCAAAAATCGGGATATAGGATCGGTGAATAGAACGAATTTGTGTGACTTAGATACGGCCTTTGGTAGCTCATTGGTTTAGAGGACTGGAAAGGAAATGCAGACGACCCGGGTTTGAATTCCTACCAGGACAAATCTTTTCTCTTCAAAACAAAAATATTTAAAAATAATCACCATCATAATAACAGTTAATAAAAATAAATTAAAAAATCTCAGTTAATTTTGGTTATTTTCTCTTTCCAGTACTTCTTTATATAAAATTGAAATTGTATCTTGTGATCGTAAAACTAAATGTTTTCTTTTTAATATAATAATTATTACCCTTGTACAAGGGGAGGTTTTCATTTGAACAAGAGGGGGTGCGGTACAAAAAAAGGTTGGGAACCACTGCTTTAGGAGGTGGAAAAATAATTCCGTAAATAGTGAAACTTTTCTACACTTTGCACTATTTAAGGAATTATTTTTTTTACCTTCACCTGGACCATTTTCTTCTCCATACTTATACAGAAAATAAATTCTTGAATACAAAATTGCTCATCCTTTTAAAAGACATCAGATTTAATAAATTTTGTTGTTAACTGTGCAGCTTGAGTTAAGGATAACCATCAGAACTCTTGAAATAAATTTGAAGAAAAAATTAAAGTTGAATTTGATGATAACAAGTTGTTTTCTTTTATGATAACAATTAAATTGAAATTTATGGTAACAAATAAACTGACATTTATAATATCCATATGGTGGAAACTGGGCGGCCTTAAAATTATTATATCTTTGTTAATTTTGTAGCCGTGCTCGCTGCTACCGAATGAAAAAATAAAATAAAATATACAAAGGGTAATTCCATGTAAAAGTCAACCGTGAATGAAAAAAAAATTACCATTTTTTATGGTAAAAATATCTTAGAGGATGGAAATTGTTGGGGGGGGGGGGATGCAGTCAAAATATACACACAAATAAGTGGAAACTTATTTTTTATTTGTGCCTACGTTTGGACATACTTTGTAGGTCATCTTCAGGGCTATGAGAAAAAACAGACAAAAGCAAAAATGAATATAAAAATACATGACAGTACTAAGAATATAATAAAATAAAATAAAATTATAATAATAGTATAGAGATATAGAAAAGTTGGACGAAATAGTAGTAGAAATATATTATGAAAGGATATATAAATAAAAAAAAAAAAAAATACAGAATAAATGTACAGAAAGGTGATAATGCAAACAAAATACAAAGAGAAAAAAAAATGTTAAACAGAAAATTTCAAAATATAAAAAGTGAGATACAGTGGAATCCTGATATTTCGTATCCCGATTATTCGTATTTCCGGCTAATTCGTACAAATTTGTCGGTCCCCAGAGAAAATCTCGATAAATTGTATAAAATCAATGCATCTAAGACCCCTCGGTAATTCGTATTATTTTTATGCTCAAGGTCACTTACAACGTCATGTAATTCGTATTTCCAGCTTTAAAATCTCGTTACTTAGTACTGTTTTCGAAACGGGGGGGGGGGGTGAGGGGGGGAGAGAACAGTGAAGCAGATATGCCAGGGAGCAGAATGAGAATAAATGCTTTCTAGGAAATCACTCAATTTGTATTGTTTCTATACACATGTATGTTTGTATTGTTTAGAGGCACAGTAGATCCTATTGTTTTTTACGGGAGAGCGAGTGAGGGAGACATGTTTTATAAGAAATCTCATAAGTAATTCGTACTGTTTTCACTCAAAAGAAATTAAAGGAGTAGAGAGGGGAAGTTCTAGGAATTTTATTAAGCTTTTCTTACAATCACACTTTTATTTACAATTCAGTCTCGTTTTTGTTACCGTTATGACACATAATCATGCCTCCAAAATACGTTAGCCTCTCTAGTGAAGAGAAACAACAAATCATAAACGCTGTGACCAGTGGATGTAAGCTAATTGACGTATCCAAGCATTTCATCGTCTGGTTCCACGATCACATCAATTTTGAAGAACAAGGACAAAATCACTTCCCAGACTTGTAGAGAACTTAAAAAAAGTGGTTCGTACAAGCAAGGAATTCAAATGTACCAGTTGAAGGTAATATTTGAAGGGAAAAAGCCCGAGTTTTCACAGAAAAATGGGAATTGAAGACTTTCGTGCAAGCGATGGATGGTTCGATAGATTAAAAAAAATTGCATTAATACGTTTTTTTATTTTGTACTCCCGATAATTGGTATTCCCGAAAATTCGTACCAAATCATCAGTCCCTTGACCATACGAATTATCGGGATTCTACTGTATATAAGTATGGAAAACCTAGTTTAATAAAGATAAAATATAAAATGTATGATAATAGACTCCTAGAGAGTGACATAAGTATAATGAAAGAAAATTTATACAAAATATGATGCCAAAGAATAAATAGAGAAGAATTATGTAGAAAGTAATGAATAGGAATCTCGTGTATGACAGGTAGAGAAGTAAAATATAAATATAAAATTGAAAATATAAGTATTGGATGTTATATAAAAGTATACAATTGGAATGAAGTTATATTAATATAAAATATGATGTAAGTATAAAAGAAACTATAGAATAAAATATATAAAATTTCAGTTTAAGAACGGAGATATATTATAAAAAATATGATACTCAATAAAAAATTAACTCTTTGATTACAACATATTATGGATGCATAAAGTGATGATAGGAAAAATAGGTGTGAAGAAAGGAGATGGAGAAAGATAAAGAGAAGATATAAGTATTAAAAAGTGTACGAACCCAATAGGAGTGGCTGCTCAGTGAAAAATGAAACTGACAAGTAAAATACATTACAAAGTAAGACGGCAGCGCTAACAGCAATCTCTGACGGCTAAAAATATAACTAAGAAAGAGAGTATAGGAAAATAGGGAAAAATGCATTCGTTCACCTTTTCTATATCTCTATATTCTATATTTTCTTCTCGCATTTGCGGGTTCAAAACAGAGATGGGGGACAAGTCCAACCATCTGCAGTTATTATTTTGGTTTTTATATTTTTCAGCTCTACACATTCAGAATATTATTCTACACATTCTCTATATTATTATTATAATTTTATTTTATTTTATTATATTCTTAGTACTGTCATGTATTTTTATATTCATTTTTGCTTTTGTCTATTTTTTCTCATAGCCCTGAAGATGACCTACAAAGTACAAAGGGGTCGAAACGTAGGCTCAAATAAAAAATAAGTTTCCACTTATTTGTGTGTATATTTTGACTGCACCCCCCAACAATTTCCATCCTCTATTAGTTCTTCCAGTACTATTTCCTCTCTAACATAAAAATACTTTAGTATGGTGGTAACACTGTAGGTACATTTAGAAGAAGTTTTAATTTCATTTTTAAGTTTCAATTAATATTTTATTATTCGTGTTCATAAAAAAGTTGAGATTTTAATTACAAGTATTAGTTAATTGAAATTTTGTAAGTGACGTTTTCATGTTTTAAATTGTATTCAAAAATAACATTTTAGTACACTTTTAAATATTTAAAATGGTTGATAAAGTTCCTACATTGTATTCTGTAAAATTAGTTTCTTTGAAAAATACAATTATTTTGCATTCCAAAGTGACGGTAGTGTCAGTCACGATTCCTTTTTGTAATAAATTTGATTTTTAAATACTGAGGTTCTTCATTTTATTATTTTCCAACAGTTTGTTTTATATATTTCAGCCCCAGATACAATTTAAAATTATAAAGCCTGCCCAGAGGAAGATATTCAAAGTTTAAAAACACTCTCAAACACGAGTTCCTTTTGCATGTAGTGTCAGCCACATTTCAATTTTGGTAAATAAGTCATACTTCACAAAGTTTTATGATGACATTTTTTACTACAGAGGGATAATTGTAGAATCAACTATATGATCATACTCAAACTAAAACCGTTGACATGGTATTATACATAATATGAAGCAAAATAAGACGCATTTTGTGTCATATGTATAGTCAGTCACCTACGGAATTACCCTATATATATATATATATATATATACAACTCTCATCATCTTAGTCCAACCTCTCTACCACTCATGCAGTGTGAGGTTAAGAATATTCTTAATAACTCAATTATACAGTTAATAGCAAGAGTTGTACAATTTCAAAAATGCAAGAAATTGCCCCCCTTATCTTCAGTTATATATATATATATTTTTTTTTTTTTGGTTGTTTAAACAATAGACATATTTCTAAAAACTAAAAAGAACCCTAGAACTTTAAAGGGATACAGAACCATAAAAATAAAAAGTAAACATTTTTTTAACTCAGATGGTCAATTTCACATTAATCAGAATAGAAGCAGAGGAGATATTTGTTAAGTGCAACCAAAAATATGTAATATAATATAAAAAATTATGTTATCCGTTAAGTTGAACAAATGTTTTAAATAACTGTTACAGTTAAAAAATGTGAATAAATATGTATTACGTGCTCAAGGACGATTGTAAGAAGGGCTTCTGCAGCGTCTCTCACCCTCATCGAAACCGGCTTCAGTTCTTTTTCATCTTTCATTTTAATAGGCTCATCCCTTCTTTTACCCTTATTACAAAATAAAATAAATTAATGTTTTAAGAAATTTATTAAAATAATATGCTTCAATGAAACTAATGCAGTTCAATTATCTGTTTGTTTGTTTTTAAATTAAGACGTTTCAACACAATTTTAAAACAAGTAAGGACTTAAAACGTAACAATATTGAAATATATTTCATGATTCCATTACATGGTGAACAAAGTCTTATTTTAATAAAATACTTATAAACAAACCTGTGACTTTGTACCCGATATACCAAGTTCGATAACTTCTAAAACGTTGTAAAGGCAGTTTCTATTCTGAAGAAGCGTCGGCTGCGATAATATCCAAGCACTGACAGTCGTATAGGCTGCGACTATAGAGGAGTGGAGGTCCTTGGAGTGCGACTGCGGAGGACGCCAGGCCTGGTAGACGATGTAGTCGCAGACCCATTTCATTCCTCTCTCCCATTCAACCCTTTCTAAAAGTTAATAGTCATTTTAAAAAGATCTTTTAACTAGGGCTGGTAGAAGTATAGGTGGTTGGGATTTCATGATATAAATATTAATGCTTTTCATTCAGTTTATTATGTAACTTTGCCTGTAAAGCAACTACAACACACTAGATACAGGGCAACAAACTATACCGTCTGTTCGTTACGTCCTTGGCAATAGTTAATAAAGCGGGAAATAGATAAAATGATTTTTAATTCGCCAGTCTCCTGATATGAAAAGGGAATACCACCTTGGTAGTTTAACAATTATTAATGTTATTCCAGCGGTTTTGATCCATTTCTATATTCAAAAGTTTTTAATACTAAATAGAAAATATATAAAATTAATTAAAGTACTGTTGAAACATTATGGCATCATTTTTAGATGGCTCAAACACATTTTAGTGAGCAGGATACCTCAGTTTGTAAGAGAGCTGAGTTGCTGTGTTGGAGGTCCGGGTTCACATCCGGGTGTCCAAATAAATTATTTAATCTGTTAACTATTATAGATGGACACTGAAAATCTACAGATCCTCTTGGGGCTCATTCAAATCTATTTCCCAAAGTAGGAAAAAACCTGACAGTTGATCTCAGTCAAATCACCACTTTGCACAATTGTCAGCTTGCTGACAAGATAGAAGAAAAAGGAAAAATTAATTAAAGGGAATTTTTTGCTGAAGGAAACCTCAATCTGAGAAAACCCTTAAGAAAAAAAAAATTGTAAGGAAGAAAATAGTTGGGGGTGCAGTCAAATAAGACACTAAATAAGTGGTTACTAATTTTAATTACGTGCCGACGTTTCGACCCACTTTGTGGGCCATCTTCAGGGCTAAGAAAGAAAAACAGACAAAATAACAGAACTATAAATTGACTAAAATAACAATGACAAAATAACAGAACTATTTTGTCTGTTTTTCTTTCTTAGCCCTGAAGATGACCCACAAAGTGGGTCGAAACGTCGGCATGTAATTAAAATAAGTAACCACTTATTTAGTGTCTTATTTGACTGCACCCCCAACTATTTTCTTCCTTGCATCTATCATCCAGTCAACCATCCCTCGCTTCTCTTAAAAAAAAAATTGAATTGGAATAAAATTTATATGCACTATATAAAATGGAATCAAATCCACCAATGTGTAGCTAGTGCTTCCATCTAGTGGGAACAATTTTGAAGTAAAAGCATAGATAACAAAATAAAACAATGGGCGACCTGTGGTCTGGTGGTTAACAATACAACCTACTAAGTCCAAGATCATGGGTTTGTAGCCCAACAGGTGGTCCTAGGGTTTTTTAAAGGGAGTAAAAAGACCTTGGCTAAGCCGTCCTTCGGAAGGGACGTTAAATTGGGGTCTCAAGCCTGTATGTTGTCAGGTACTCGTTAAAAATTCCTATCCTAATAAAACCTGGATAGGCAAAATTTAGAGCTACCGCTGTACAATCGTCTGATTAGCCATAGCAGCATAAAGTAACGTTGAATAAACAAACAAACAAACAAAATAAAACGACTCATAAACCTTGTTGTTTAATCTAACCTTGAATTGACAATACAAACTAAACAACAGCCAAAACCGCCTTGTAAATAATACATAACTATTAGAATGTTTCAATCTTACCTATTCCTTTTATTCCAGTATTAGCAAGGCCGCAAAGAAGCTCCAAAGCAGCTAACGAAATACTAAGATCACTTTTCCAGGATGAAATTAGCCGATGGCAAACGAGATATGTAGCTCTTATAAACAAACTGTTTCCTGTATCTGTTCAAAATAAAAATATAATCTAAATTATTACCTTAATTCTAAATTTAAATTTAAAACCAGTATATTAATATACATAAATATTATTATATTATAAGTCAATACAACAAATATATTAATATACATAAATATTATTATATTATAAGTCAATACAACAAATATATTAAATTCTAGCTAACCTCCAGCTTGAGATGATGCCGCTATAGGATACTGGAATACTTCTTCACTCTGAATCTTTTCGACAGCTGATGTATCTTGCACCATTACCAAGAGCCCCCCTACATTAATTCAAATTTACAATAAACAAAAAGCAGATGAAACTTCAAAGACTTATATTATTATGTATTGTATAAGTTTATGTCCTTGAAATGAAAGTAACATCTAACCCTATATCTACAGCCCCGGTATTCACCGTAGTGGTTAAGTCGAATTTTGTCCAGAGAGAATTAACTGCTTTCAGATGACCGGAATCGTATCATTCTCGTATTTTTGGCTTGAAATGGAGTTATTGTCAAGGCAATGGCTTACTTAGTCCTCCCTTACTTAGGCAATGACTTACTTTGTTATTGCTACTATCATTATTATGACATAATTAGCTTATCATGCTTACCTCATCAGGTAGCTTCTTCGGTTTCAAAGAGAAATGACAAATCTTTATTTAAATTCTAAAATTCTTACTTGGATTTAAATAAATCAAGGGGGAAACTGGAAGGTTTACATATGTACCTAAAGTTTGTGATACTGCCATTACTTTTAAATTAATTAAAAGCCAGAATTTTTATTAACAATTAAAAAGATTATTTTATGTGCTAATCTGTTATATTACGTGCTGTTGTAATAAGGGGAACTTTGGACACGTATTGTTGCCATTAGCTGTATACAGCTGGCTCAAACTTTGAACAAAAATTTCAATAATTTGTTAATGAATTCAACTAAAGAACAAAAATAAAATTTTTTTTTTTTAAATTTATTTTTGTAATTTACCTAAAAGCAAATGAGTATTGTGAGGATCTGTTTCTACTTGAAGAGCATTTATAAGTAGATTCATAATTCTTGGCTTCAGTTGTCCAAATGTAATTTGTGGACGATCTGTTCCACCGCTGATAAGCTCTTTGATTACGAGATTCTTGAAACATCATAAATTTAAAAAATAAATAAATATTATCACAACAAAAAAATAAATAAATAGAAAAGCGATCAATTAAGATTTTTTCTTTTTATATTTACCGAGAAATGTAGAGGTAATGCAAGCATAGACAAAAGGAGGTGAATGGATGCTCTCCTGAGTTCAATCATTGACACTGAACTTGATCTGTGTAGCAAACAAATCAATCTATTTTGCATTAAAAAAATCAACCAAGCGTAATATTCTATAAATGTATATAAATTATTCATGGCTAAACTGGTATCAATTATATATGTGCCCTGATTTTCTGAGTACTAGAATTTGTACTTGAGGTTGAAAAAAAAAAAAAATTCGCTGAAAATATACCTTAGAACAAGATCTTGATCAGGAAGTACTCTTTCCAATGCTTCCAAGATATGCGGAACCATGATCTGGATGCCATCTAAATCCAGCCTCAGCAAATCCGAGCAGTTGAGCAATATACTCGCCAGCGGTTCCTCCACTTCTCTTCTCTTTAATATAAATATATTCAATTTATTTAAAATATTTAAATGAAAAAAAAAATCTTAAGTACCTAAAAAAATTAAATAGGCAGTTGTCATGAGGACTGCCGATTGAAGTGAAAACTCGAAACTTTGGAATAACTGTGTTCTTCTTTAAATTTAGAAATCAATTACAGTCTAAACTAGGGGTCGGCAACCTGCGGCTCGCGAGCCACATGGGGCTCTTTGGATGTGAACCTGCGGCTCTTTAGTTCCATTATGATATTATTAATTATTTTATTTAAAAAAATTTAATAATCGTTCTGAATCGATTAACGGGGATTAGGCACCGATTCTATCTCTCAGCCACTTGTGCTCCCTTTTCACCGCACCCCTCCCCCGTGACACGCGTCATCGCTGTCGTAAGGTCTCGAATAACACCGTCGTCGGATGTTTCTATGTTGGTTTTAAATTGGTTAAAAGACAATTTGGCTTCTTCACCTGTGCTTTGGCTGTGAGGTTTAGTTTGTTGTTTTACGTACAGGTCATGAATTTGGTAATCAAGATTGTTAACAGCATCTTATCAAAAGTACTCTATCATTGTCAGTTTAAAGAATTCTTAAACGAAATGGAGATTCAGTATTTCGACCTCCTTCCTCACAATAAAGTCGATGAGTTTCCAAATGTAAAGTGTTGAAATGTTTTGCTTTGTGCTTGAATGAAATAAATACATTCCTAAATGAAAAAGGCATTAATCACCCTGAATTAGAGAACGACAAATGGTTACAAAAATTTTACTTTATGGTGGATGTCACTGCGAAATTAAATGAGCTGAATCTAAAACTGCTAGGAAAGGGAAACCCAGCCTATGTTTTGGTCAAAGAATTGATTTGTTTTGAAGAAAAATTAATTCTTTGAGCAGAAGATATTCAGAGCGGTAAACTACTTCATTTGCAATTTCTAAGGCAATATTTCGACAAAATCAGTGCAACTGTAGGCACGAATTACTTCAGCACAGTTATAAAAAAAACTAAAGATGAATTTGCAGACAGATTTGAGCAATTCAAAACCAACCAAACCACTCTGTCATTCATAGTAAATCCTCTCAACACCAATAGTAACAAAATCCACCTTGAGCCATTTGGAGTTGATACTGGATCTCTAGAAATGCAATTGATCGATTTAAAAAGTAAAGCTTTGTGGAGTGGAAAATTTACAGAGCTGAAAAGCAAGTTGGAAGAGTATCAATTAGTATCAATTGCACAACTATCAAACGACAATTTAGTTAATAATAATTATTCATATAACAATAGAATTCTAATCTTTAAACTAAAGTTGATTAAAACAAATTTTATAACTCATGCACAGGCACAAATAGGAAAGAAAGTGTAAAAACAAATCTAATTTACAAAACACTTATCTACTAATTAAAACAAAAATAATTCCACAAGATACAATAAAATTCCAAAGTGGAATTAAAACTTTTTTAAAAAGTTTAATAAGGATTAATGATTAAATACAATATGTTATATCGATAGTGAACAGTATCAGTTTTATTTTGATCTCTGATTACCTCATTCATCTTTAGGCCGTGCAGCATAACGAGATAAAACCTCGCATAGTAGACAGGAAGTATTTCTTCGCCAGTTTTCTTGGAACAAAATATCCTGCAAAGAGTCGCTAAAGCCATTGCTCTGCCAGCTTGATATTTACTAGTGTCTTCCGGAGGTTCTGGAGGGTTACTACCGACTGATCCACTCCTACGACCGACTCCTTCCCCTGAAATGTAACAAAAAATTAAATATAAATTACAAGGAAGTTTTAAAACAGTAAACAGATGTTCATGTTATATATCAATACTTCTATGTTGTTTACTTCCTTGTATGCAGTAAAGCAAGTACTATAATGATGAATATTTTCATGATTACAGTACTTCATATGTTTTTTCTTAACTGCAAAAAAAGTTTTGGGAGCGACCTGTGGTCTAGTGTTTAGAATAACAAACTACTAAGCCCAAGAGCCATCTTCGTAGCCCAGCAGGTGGCCTTAGGATTTTTTAAAGGGAGTACAAAATTTATTGGTTATGGCGTCCTACAGAAGGGACGTTAAACGGGGGTCCCGAGCCTGTATGCTGTCAGGTACTCGTTAAAAATCTCTATTCTCATTAAACCTGGATAGGCAAAATTTAGAGCTCCAAATGTAGCATTGTCCGATTAGCCATAGCAGCCAAAAGTGACGTTAAATGAACAAACAAAAAAAGTTAACAGTCGGAAACTTCTTTTTTTTAATAGCATAATATCAAGTTCTTCACCTCAATTTTTAGTAACTACTTAATCACTGAAAGTATTTTACTTCACTTAAAGATAATAATGGGCTTAAAGTTTTATTAAAATATTAGGCAAAATTTCTTAACTCAGAACATGTAAGATTTTCATTATAATTTGCCAACTGAAAGTAGAACTTTATGGAGGCACAGCAATTGTGCTAAAAATCACCTATCGAGATGTTTCTAGTATAACTTTATTTTATTATACCTTTTGTTGTATTTTATAATTTAAAAAATATGCTGTTCAAGCATGTTTTGATTTGATTCAGGTCTTTTATTTTTCATATCAATTCATAGATTAATAGGCATACAAGGAAGTAATGTATCCATAAATTTTAATTTTTTTTTAATACTACGAGAACAATATTACAGAAAGTAATAAATATAGGTAAAGAAAGAAAAAAAAATATATATAAACGTTTTTATTGAAGTTATAAACAAAAATTTCGTTGAAAACTCTCGTTAATAAATTAGACTAAATTAATAAAACACAATTACTAAATATATGTGAATTTTATCCTAGTTTATTAATTAAAAATATAATGCAAATAAACTTACAGAAATGTAGCGACCAAGGGATAGCTAAACATCACAAAAAACATTATTCAAGATTAGTTTAAAATTAGTAATCTATAAAACATTAACAAAACAACCAAAGCACAATCAATAATCTGCAATACCATTAAGTACATCTCTCACAAAAAGTTATGAATAAAAGAAATTTTAATAAAGTTTTTTATTGTTAATAATCCATTAGGGTTTTATGTATTTCATCTACAAGATAGGGAAGTATTGCAATCGATTCTAAGTTCGGATTTGCATTATTCAATTCATCTGCAGTTTTTAGGAACCCCTGGCATTTACACAATAGCATTTATTGTGTTGTGAGTTAGTTGATTATTTCAAACCTCAAATCTGCTAGTTTTTATGTCTAGTTTTAAGACATTTATATGTCAAATCCATTATTTGTATATTACAAGTTCAATATATCGTATTAGAGAGATTCTACTGAACAAATATGAGTATGAATAATTATAATAATAAGGGTTAGCGAACCCGAAGGCTCGATGCCCCCCCCCAATCTCTGGTTACAAACTTCTGTCCACAGACCATTAGCGAAACCCAAATCAGTCAGATCATACTTAACGCAATCCTCCCACCTATGCCTTGGTCTACCCCTCAGACACTTTTGTAACACAGCGCTTATTAGCATCTTAGGAATTCATTTGTTACTAAGCCCAGCCACTATACAAGCCCATCTTAATCTTCATGACACTATCACTTGAATAATAATAACCGGGTGCAATATGAGTACGAATACAAATAAAAATATTCCTTACTATAATAAATTTCTTTCTTCTTGATTTTTATTTAAGAAAGAAACACCATCTTAATTTTCGATATTAGCTCAAACTATAATTTATTTCGGAGGAGAAAATAGTCTAGGCAAAAATAAATTCTTAAATATTGAGCAACAATTAGAAAATGACGTTTTGACCCAGACTGCAGTTCTTCATAAGGGCTTGGTGGCGACTAGTAAGGGAGTGCACGACTGACACTCATCTTAATATTTATCATCATCATTATCACACAACACTATGGTCTATGAAGGACCTTGGCCTCTTCGACAATTTTCCTCCACTCTGACCGATCTTCTGCGACTCTTCCCCATGTTCTTACCCCAAGGAGCCTAAGATCTTGCTTCCACATGGTCCAGCCATCGCATTCTAGGCCTGCCTCTTCCTCTTTCTCCATCTGGACGTCCCGCCATGATCAGCTTTGGGAGCCTTTTTTTATCCAGTCTGTGAACGTGCCCCAACCTTGCTTTTTTAATATAAAAGAAACTATATCAGGTTCCATAATATTTATACGGCCTATTAATAGCTTTCCAAAAATATTTATTTCTATTGAACTTAATTTAAGTCCATAATATTTATATGGCCTATTTATTAATAACTTTCCAAAAATATTTATTTCTATTCAACTTAATTTAAGTAAAATTTTGCTATTCTATAAATAAATTACCTAATTACCTAATTCACAAAAACTATTAGATAAGATTTTTTCAAAATCAAGAAAATAGTATTTCAGAAAGAAGGAAATAAAACATTGAAATTGTTGTAATTTTATTAAGCAAAATAAATATTTTATTATTCATAAATGCTTGAGAAACTTACGGGACAAGTTAGGGTTGGCATAAAGGCCAGTTCCTGCTTGAGCTGCTTCGAAGAGCCACTCGCCAAACAGGTGGAGGAGGCTGTTACATCTTGGTCTTCCAGGAGCGAGAGGTTGAGAGACCGTCGAAACTTCCCATGACCCACTAACGGAAGCTGTAAAAGAGATACAAGAATAATACGTTTTTAAAATAAGTTTATTATTTAGTAAAAATAATTAAAGTAATGCAAAATAATTTAACATTAAATAAAAGTTTCAACGAGAAGATCTCAGCTAAATTTAAAAACTTCATTATTATGTTAAAAGAATTAAGATACAATTAGTTTTTTCCTAAGACATAAACACAACATAAAGACTGACACTGGTAGGAAAGATAAATATTTGACAATTTCTGATTTACCAACATAACAAGTCAGAAAAAACAGCTGATTTAACTTTCTTAAAGTGACAACGAACTGATCAGCTTTATTTGTAATTTGAAGAAAGTTAATAATTTTTAGAACTCCCATAATAGTCAAAATCAATGCAATAAAACAATTGTGCATCTATATACAGTAGAATCCCGATAATTCGTATGGTCAAGGGACTGATGATTTGGTACGAATTATCGGGAATACCAATTATCGGGAGTACGGGATAACAAAATAAAAAAAATAAAAAACCGTACTAATGAAATTTTTAAAATCTATTGAACCATCCATCGCTTGCACGAAAGTCTTCAATTCCCATTTTTCTGTGAAAACTCGGGCTTTTTCCCTTCAAATATTACCTCAAACTGGTACATTTGAATTCCTTGCTTGTACGAACCACTTTTTTAAGTTCTCTACAAGTCTGGGAAGTGATTTTGTCCTTGTTCTTCAGGATTGATGTGATCGTGGAACCAGGGAGATGGAATGCTTGGATACGTCAATTAGCTTACAGCCACTGGTCACGGCGTTTATGATTTGTTGTTTCTCTTCAATAGAGAGGCTAACGTATTTTGGAGGTATGATTACGTGTCACAACGGTAACAAAAACGAGACTGAATTGTAAATAAAAGTGTGATTGTAAGAAAAACTTAATAAAATTAATAGATCTTCCCCTCTCCACTCCCCCAATTTCCTATGAGAGAAAACAGTACGAATTACTTATGAGATTTCTTTGAAAACATGTCTCCCTCACTCGCTCTCCCATAAAAAACAATAGGATCTACTTTGCCTCTAAACAATACAAACATATTTGTGTATAAAAATAAATACAAATTGAGTGATTTCCTAGAAAGCATTTATTCTCCTTCTGCTCCCTGGAATATCTGCTTCACTGTTCTCTCCCTCCCTTTCGAAAACAGTACTAACTAACGAGATTTTAAAGCTGGAAATACGAATTATATGAAGTTGTAAGTGACCACGAGCATAAAAATAATACGAATTACCGAGGGGTCTGAAATGCATTGATTTTATACCATTTATCGGGATTTTCTCTGGGGACCGGCAAATTTGTACGAATTAGCCGGAAATACGAATAATCGGGATACGAAATATCGGGATTCCACTGTATTATAAAGTTAATTGTTGAAAATACGAGATAAAATATGACAGTCATAATAATTATTGCAATGTATGCTCAATATAGTTTTTATTTCATTATCTATATTTAATTGTAAGAATAATATTAAATACAATAATAGTAACTCATAATATTTCAGATGAGTTAATTGAATTGAGGCGAGAGAAATCGTGTCATTTTCATTATAAATTAGTGGCTAAGTCAGGCCTTGGCTTAAACTGGAGTAATTTCTTAACTAATTTCAAGCCAAACAAATATGATAATGACATGGTTCCTCGATACAATTAAGTCAATTTGGAGGAAATTCAACTAACCCACATAATTGCCGGGCTGCAGATATATTATGTGATGCTGATATATGATTTTTAAATCAAACAAACTTTTTTTTAAAAGAGTAACAGAATTTATGTTCCACATATAAATAATAATAATAACATATAGTCCAGGACTCCATGGGCCATTTTTGCACTTGATTAGTATCAAGCTGAATCTTCGTGAATAGCTTCGTTTCGATGAGACGCCCGACAACTTCCTGTGCGAAAATTCTTGATTGTGGTAGCTAACAGAGGTAGCAAGGTTTTTTTTTGTTAAATCTCAAGATAATTATCTAAATTATTTGAAAAAATATTTGTCCTACAAAATGTATGGTTTGATCAAAGAGTTCCCTTCTTCCAACATGTATCGATAATGAGATCAAAAAAGAAGAGGTCAAAAAATATCAGCTGGTTAGTAATCATTTTTGATGATCTCGTTATCGATACATGTTGGAAGAAGGGGACTCTTTGATCAAACCATACATTTTGTAGGACAAATATTTTTTCAAATAATTTAGATAATTATCTTGAGATTTAACAAAAAAAAACCCAGTTAGTAATTTTTGAGAATCATCAGATCGACATATTTTAGCCTTGCTACCTCTGTTAGCTACCACAATCGAGAATTTTCGCACAGGAAATTGTTGGGCGTCTCATAGAAACGAAGCTACTCACGAAGATTCAGCTTGATACTAATCAAGTGCAAAAATGGACCATGGATCCTGGACTAATATAAATAAACAGAAAATGTTCAAATAATTTAAGTTTAATCCAAATGACCTTAAACTTACTCATCGGAGTAGAGCTGGAAGTTGAGGAGCTAGATGAAGATGTACTCATCGCCCTTCCGCTGAGGCCAATGAGGGCACTTTTAGAAGAGCCAGCAGCTTAATCAAAAATAATAATAATCATTAATAATATATATATTATTTTATAAATTAAAACCATAAAACTAACATAATCTACATTAAAAAAAAAATTAAAACAATAAGTTATGACATCTCTTATTGGGCTAGTACCTGTGGTGTACATTCCATATCATGCTTGATCAGTGAAACTCTGGACTTCTTAATTATGAGAAATTTATTTCATTATGTTTCACAATTTCCTTTTATCACATTCATTGGAGACTTAAACTGTGTATCGCAGACAAGGAATAACTTTTTTCAATTATTACGCCAGTAAAATGTCCTCTGGATACAACGTAACGACTATTTTATGTTTGCTACGCAACCATTACTTCTTGAACAATGTGTCTTCCAAATACATTGTATGCGTTAACCCTTAAGGTTACATAAGTGCAAACTAAGTACTTCTAAATCAAGTTATTAGTAGATGTAATTGAATCGGCAAGAACATAATATTTAAACATAACCTTCTGAGAAAAATTTTAAAACAAGAGAAAAATAAAAAATAAAGATTTTACAGTCCTGTAAAACCATGCGCATAGTTCTGTAATTTTACAGCAGAGAATAAGAGAAGTGTATGAGCCCAAAGAGACCTTAGTGTGTCTTGAATTGACTGGAATTACAATTATACATAAACTTACCTTATAACTGCTAACTTCATAAATAAGTTATTTCAGGATATGAATGTAACAATGCTTTATTAGCATTATGATTTAAAAAAAAATTAAATATATAAATGTTAATACCTTTTTGCGCAACTGATGAAACGCTAAAACTTTTTGCTGGTCTTCGGTGAGGAGGAGGTGTGGGAGTTTCTTTTTTAGCTTCTTCTTCCGTGTTCGGCAATACTAAAGGCTCGCTCATGATACCTACTCATATAAGACTGTGTTAGAAAAGAAGTGTTATAAAATAGAAATATTTTATTGTAATAATAAAAAAACATAAAGAAATGTAGAGAAAAAGACTATCTTACCTAGGAAGGCATCAACCAGCATTGACACACCCTTGATTGCAATCAAGAAGTTTGTAGGAAGAGCATTAAGGCAAGGATGAGAGGACGGGTCTGCATCAGAAACCATTGCATATTGAAGAAATTTCGGAGTCTGGGAAATTACTTGTGGCCGAGTGAGATCTACTGGTGATCCGAGCGTATGTAAAAATCTAAACCAAGCTTGTGCAACTGCATCATTACTCAGTTCACTGGGTACTTGATACTCCAATTCACCTGAAAAGTCAACGTTAAATCAACCAATTGGAACAAAATATCAATTTTATATCAATAATATTTAGTCATAATGAATAAAATTGGTCATTCAGGTCGTGCCACGAATTCTCAGATTGTTTTATAAGGGCCCTCTTCCATACCCTTCATAAGATCTTCATCCTCAATTGAGGTTGGGGTCATCCATGGGCTACATTTTTTAGAGACGCATCTCTTGAAAACAATTTTTAAAACTAATGAGAAGAGTTCTTCCATCAGAACTCCTTTACCGAATAGATTGACCCTTGCTAACTGGGGAACTGAACGACCAAGTTTGAACTCATAAAACAAAAAAAATCCTGTACTATTACAACCCATGAAAAGTCTTGGGTTCAGTATATGGTAGAGACTATTTTGTTTCTAAGACAACTCTTTTACATGGAGGTGACTATCTTAACCACAAGATTTTACCCAATTAAGCGTGCCCACTTTGTACAGGCTAGGTGAACCGTGGGAGGGTCTGCAGATCCCACACGGCTCCTTCCTAACATTATTTTTAAAAATTGTAAATGCATCACTGGTCCTAATCCCACCCTCGTCACCTATCAACATTCTCTGATTTTTCAAAAGTAAATATCCTCTGTACATCCTCAATTTATTTATTTCTAATTCTTGTATCGATCCTAAGCCTAAATATTTTATATACAGACCTAACTCTGTTAAAAACTAATCATTTGTAACACTTGATTTTTTAATTCCTAACCCATTTCCATTCGCAAAACATGACTTCACCAATGTGACGACCTGACAAGCGCCTTTCATTTGTTCATTAATTTATGTTAAGATTACATAAAGTAGAACTTATAACAAAGATTAAAATTCATAAAAGTAAAATAATGAGGCTTAACCTGTTTGATGTTTTGGGAAGTCGGGAGGGCACATAAAAGCTATTATCCTATGCGTCAAAGCTAGATTAAGACGTGACCATTGTACAATGAGAGCTGTACGATGTCTCCAGGATACAGCCATTTCACGTAAAGTTCTCCACAGAGGGGGAGATGGGAAACACTTTGCACAGGCAAGAAGCCAAACTTCAAAAAGTACACTTAGCACTCGCTCGCATAACTGGTCTCCAACGTCATCTGAAATGAAGAATAAATCTAAATATAACAGAGCAAAGCACACTTTGTGAGAATGTATCAATAATCATTGGGTGAATACCTTTGATGGTCGGTGTCGCTAACAGAGTTTCATTGATAGCCAGCATAAAAATCAGAAGAGCTTCCCACGTTTCGTGTGTCATAATAGTCGATGTCTGAGAGACCAACTGTAATGTTCTCAGCACTCGATGGCACAGAACTGCCTGCCTCCGTATGGTATCGGCCCCTATAATAGAATATTATTTAATCCTAAGCCATATCTAGATATTAAAACTAATATAAGTGCAGGTTTTTACAAAAAGTGTTGTTTTACAAACCCAAGTCCGAATACAGGAAAGGCCAGACTTGAAATAGAGAGAATTAGATGAAAATGAAAAAATTATTATTTAGAAAGAATCAATAGACAAAAGTTATCATGAAAAAAAAGAGCATAATTAAATAACTACCTTCTCCTTTCCTCGGTATGAAAAGGTTATGAAGATGAGCAATCATCTTCCTAGAATAAAGATTCGGGTCGTCCAAAAGTGGTTTTGGAACGCTAACATTTGGTGTCGGGTGTAAAACACTGAGCCAATCACAATAAATGTGAACACAATCTCGTATGACATCATGTTCGACCAAAGGGAGGCTAAGACCATAGCATATGACCTGGCAAAAATACAAAAATTAAATCTTTAAACTATCACTATTTTATACCAATGAGAACTATTTTAACAGAATCACCTCCATGCACCACAAAACATCTCTGTCTGTCGCAAGTGGACTAGGCCCTGGAGCTTGCGTAATACCAATATTCGATATCAGTTGTTTGACAACAGATAATGCAACTTCTTTACCCGTTTCCGAGGGGAATTTGGATAGAACACTCTCTCTATCGCTTGACTCATTTCTGACAATGTTTGTCAGAGAAGCCCATTCAGAGTACATTCCACCTCCGTCACACTCCTTAGATAAAATATACAGTTGCATTACAAATGTAAATCGAAAACTGATTACAAACAAATATTAACTTACCTTAAGGTTGACTCTGTTAAATATACCCAAATTCATAAGGAATGAGGTCAGTCATTAATTGGGCTAAAATAACTAACTAAAATAAGCATTACGAAACGAAATAAAAGGCTCATAAGCCCATCTGTTATCAGAGGGCTTAGCCGCCAACATCAAAACCACTTGGGTTCTTACATAAAAACATACCCTGACGAGGTGGAAACAATCAGCTTGTTATCGATTAGCTCTGAAGAGGGCAGCACAAGAGAGTTGTGATAAAAAAAGCAGAAGAAAAAAATGTCCAATGATGCTGATTATAGGAATTCGAATGAATTCCTCAACTGCAGAAACATTGGGTATTTAAAGTGATACAGCGAAAATGACTGACGGTGTGTAAATTTCGTTCGCATTCAACGGCAGATCCAGAATTTTTTTGAGGGGGCTCACCTATCAACCAGGTCTAATCTTCCCTAGAAATTTTAAATATAAATCTTTTGTTAAAGTTTCAAAGTCGCTTGTCACAATCGAAATTCAAATATAACAATAAACGCCAATGCCGTAAGATCAATGATTAAAAGTTTTTGAAGAATAACAACTTATTCCATCTTAAGGGAAGAGAATGAGTGTTTTTTTTTCTTAATAGAAAACAAATTTGTAATATAAGTATTGTTATTTTTTCTTGAATAGTATTAATTGTTGTTATTAAATAAAACTGAGGTGTGATATATGAAAATTTATTGATAATATTATAACAAAAAATAGCTAATTGTTGGACAGAATATCTTCTTATTTTTTCTCTTAAAAAAAGAGAGAGTGAGAGTGTCTTAAAAACAATAAAATAGAGAAATTAACTAATAGAATCGAAAACAACAAGGTGTAAATAGTGCGCAAACGGTATGTATCTTTAACCCTTGGAATTAGAGATGAAATTGAATTGGTTTAAAACTCATTATGACAGAATTCTGAATACCACAAAAGTAGTCCAATTCTGACTTCTGGAAATCAAAGTGCTGAGCCGTTCATGGAGTGTCCGCTTAAGATGGAAGGCTATGACATCCACAGTGAAATGATTAAAACGTGCGGGGAAGCAGAAGTCCTTGAGGTTGATTTTTTGTTTAAAATATCTGTAAAAATGAAAGAATGCTCGGAGAATGAAAATATTTCATACTTATTCCAATTTTTTAAAAAGAGGCCAAGGATGTATTGTAATAGCTATTGTGAAATCCTACTCCAACTGGCATGTTGTAAATTATTCTCATTAATCTACAAATCGTCGAATAGTAGAATCCGAGAATATTATTATAGATTAGCAACGAGTTTTTAGATGATATCGTCCAATTATCGATACAATTCTATCATTAGACACCTGGACAGGCAAAATTTATGACTCTCATTGTTGCATCGTTAGAGTAGCAAAAGCAGCATAAAGAGACGTTACATGAATAAACGACTTAGATTACTTAAGGAATACCATAGGAAAATTAAAATACACGGGGTTATTTCATCAACTTAATACTATTCGGATTGCACATTTTTAACTGAATAAGTTAGCCAATCCAGTAACCAAAGCATTCCAGTAAGTTAAGAATCGCTAATTACATTTAGGAAAAGTTCGAGGTTCGCTCGGATTTAAAACAAGGTGATTCTTTCCCCCCAGTACTATTTACTGAAATACTCTAGAGCAGTGGTTCCCAACCTGGGTGCGTGAAGACAACTCAGGGGGGCGCGAGACTAGGTGAAGATTAAAAATTCTCAATTAGTTTTGGTTATTTTTCTCTTAGCAATACTTCTTTTTGTTAAATGGAAAGTTATAATGTTTTTTTTTAATGTAATACTTGTTGTTTTTTACGTATAACCAATACAAATTTTGTGGAGGGCGGGCGTTGGAGGCTTTCATATAAACAGGGGTGGGGGTTTAAGTTTTTTTAAGGTGAAAAAGATTGTGAACCACTGCTCTAGCAGTGTGCTGATAGACACTAAATATTTGGTATACAATCTTTAAGGCAATGTATCTATGAATTGGAGAGCATATATTTGCAGTGACAAGAAGGAGGGGCTCGAATTGAAGATGAGATTTTTTTTTCATCTATAACTATAGAAATAATTAAAGAAAGTTGACAAATAATTCTCAATTGACTTTCTATTGCCAGATATATTAGTAATGTAACTGCCAATCCCCCCCCCCTCACTCTTCCATTGTACACCCAATAAAATAAAAAATAGCTTTATTAAGATTTCATAAATATTTTTTGAAGAACGAATTACACTAGATAACCTTAAAAGGAAGATAAAAATGGTTAGTGGGGATGGAACGGAAAGGATTAATTTCCGCGAATTAGGTTTGTTTACCTTCTATTTTGCTCGACGTTGTTCTCTTTCCTTGCAAGGAATGTGTTAACTTCAACTTAAAACATTGTATCTGTCATTTCAGTTGGATGTATCTATTGTGTTGTCCAAGTTTTAGAAAATTTACTTCAATCTTGATTCCATGTAAGTGATTTTTTGTTCTACTGCTAAGAGAATTTGAAATTTCATAATCATTAACTCTTTGATTTCACAACCATGTTGTAGATTGGAGAATGTGTACCTGTGATCAAGATATGTTTAATTAGTCATTATCGGGATATTGTAATTGGTATTATTATGAATTTAGATATTAAAACACTTCCTAACATTTCACAATTTTGACTAATTAGACAGTACTTTTTGAAGTATCTAATAGTTCTAAGTGGGTACTCAACTGTTTTATTTTTTATAACTATTTGTTTTATATTTTAATACACAACAATCTTTTAAAGTGTAACAAGAAAAATTCTGTGGATTAATAATGAATTTAGGAATTGGTATACTATACAGGAACATTTCACAAAGTGGTTACGTGCATTCAAGTAATTTGAAAATATCATCTACCCCAAGTAGATTCCTATATTCTGATACAGTGGTTTCCCAACCTGGGGACAAGTCGAGGGCGCATGAGACCAGTTAAAAATGAAAAATCACTTAATTTTAGTTATTTATCTCTAACCAGTACCTAATTATCTTAAATTGAAACTGTAAATCCTATATCTTGTGACACTAAAACTAAATGTTTTGTTTTCAATATAGTACTTATTGTTTTTTTTTCATATGCCCATAAAATTTATTCTGCAAAGAGGGCATATCAGGAATTTCAGTTGAACAAAGCATCCCTTGGATGCCTTGGAGGAGCGTAGAAGGTTTTCATTCAGGCTGCCGACTATTCATATAAGCGTGACAAAATCATGATGCATCTGGTTCCACTGTGAAAAAAATGTTGACTCGCCCAGGTAGAATTCAAACTGATCCCACAGCTGTTATTAAGTTGCTTAGGTTGATGCCTTCATGACCTCGGTTATCCTGGCCAAATTGGGAATATTCCCTAAGGATATGCCTTTTCTGTGACATGAGCTACCTGGGTTGCAGTGAATATCTAACATTATTATCATCATTATAATCGATCATATCTATTTCTTTATATAATCTATGGAGGAAGTTTTTTCAGCCTTTTTACATCCACTAGTCTTCCATCTGTCCTCTCCTGTTCCACTCCGGCCTTCCCAAAGTAGTTTCACCTTATCTTCCCTGCCTTGTTCTTGTTTTTCACCAAATTTAGCCTGATAAAACTATCTTGTTCCTTCTTTAAGGTTTCGTTATTAGAAGGTGGACCTAACCATCTCGCCTGATCCCATTTTGTCTTATCGTTAGCTGGCTTGACATTTAGCTTAGACCTAATTTAACATATTCTGTCTCTTTTTGCCTTCCCCTCAGTATTTCAGAGGTATCACGTTTCTGATGCTTAGTTTCTTGATTGGTTGCTCTTTGTCCAAGTCCCTGATTCAAAAAAGTGCATTTGGCTAGGAATAAACGTAAGTTCAAAGAATGCTACTTTCCTTTCTTTCTTCTATACAGGAAACCTCTTTTAACAGCTCTAAAGGTCCAACTCAGATTCGTTCAGTTATTTACTTCCAAATCAATAAAACTTCTTGTTATTTGGAACTTTTCACTTGCTCATTATTATCTCCTTAAATTATTTCTTTATCCTCTCCTGGCCAAGAGGCTGAACTTTTATCATGGGCACTAAATATTTATCACTGATCTATTATATTCGATAATAGGTAGAATATCTGATCATTTTAACCCTCTTTTTATTCTAACATCAATGTTATGTTTTTCAGGGATGCTTTCTTTGGTAAGAATCAGTCTATGATGGACTTCTTGTTTTTGTTAGGTCCTTCTCTTCTAACGGTGTGTTCTTATGAGAAAATTTTCTAATAGCCATGATCTAGTCATTGGCTGCACATTGTTAGAGTACACTTTCCTGATTGTGGTTTGTCACAATTTCATCTTGGACACCTTAAAACATCTGCTCACAGGTGGGAAGCTCTATTAACTTTCATTTATATCTCCTGTGACAATTGGTTCTTCTTGATCATTGTTTATTACTCTCTTATTGCTACCTAAGAAGTCACCTGTCTCTGTATAAATGGTGCTGTTTTTGCTGTATGCTGCTAAGATGGACATGGGGATTTATCCTTCTTTCATATGTATTGCCAGCAGCCAGTCACTCACAAACTTCTATGCTTTGATTAAAGTTTGTCTTTGATCATAATACTCATCCCTTTGCTGGCTATTCTTTTTCAGTGGTGCCTGGATTATGTTATAAGGTTGATAAATATAAAATATTTTTGTATATCCTGAAGGATTACTCTCAAATATTTAAAGAGAGATGAAACCGGCATAAGGCAGGATCCTCTGACAGTTTTTCTGTTAGAATCATGACTCGTTTTAAACTTTTATCTAAACTAGAAATTGTACGGAGAACCTATAGACAAATTTCATTACACTGCATTCCTTTTCTTTCATTTATCTATTCCAAAAAAGAAAACAATTTTTTTAAGTTTTGGTAAATTCTCGACTTTTCTACTGTTTGGTTTAGTTTTCTGTTAAGCGTGTGTTTTTTGTTTTTAAACTAATATTTATTTTCTCCTTGCTAGTTCGGCTGGCTATAAATGCGCCTTCTTTATTTTTAAGCTTTTTTTTTTTGCAAAATATAAAAAACTGCTCAGTTGATCCTGCCAATAGTCATTTGCTTGTCTCATAGAGTAAGCCCTGTACGCCTTAGTTTAGTGCTTGATACAAGACTGAAAAATCGCTAATCCTGAAGATTCTGGTCTGTATAATAAGACAAACTTTTTAAATTATTGTATTGTCATTGGTCCTTGAGAATTGTGCAAAGTTTCAATTTAATTCAATGTTTTGATTTGGGGGACAATGGAGTTCAAAGATTCTGTTACATGCATGCATACATATAGGCGAAGCTATTAAAAGTGTGTTAAAAAAAAAAAAAAGTAAATAAAAATGATACCACAAGTTTTTATGTAGAGAACCCTGTCTCTTTTTCCCCTAATCGTTTCAGGAGAATAAAAATACAGTTGAACGTTTATTTTTTTCCTAAGATTCTTATATACTCACATATTTATGTATAAAAATAACATTATTTTATCCTTAATTGTAAATTTAATATGCTTTACTTCTTAAAATTTTAAGTTTTTTTATTAAAAGATAATAATTATTTTCCTTAAATAATTTTTTTCCTGCACGTATTTTATTGATATTCAACACTCATTATTAAATCATTTAGGTATTACATTAAAGCTATTTACTGGATCTTAGAAGATATAACTTAACAAGTGAATTGATTTAATAGGAAATAATATTTTCAGAAGAAAAAAATTAACAATTAATTTTAAATTGAATAAAAACATGTCTTATATTTCTGTACATGAAACTAATTTAATTGTAGAAACAGCAGTGACTGATACCTAGGGTTGGGGAGGGATGATTGTTGCAATGGTCAAAAATACAACAAACATTTAGAAATGTTCCCATTATCCTGGCTACGTCTAAGGCAACTTGTTGATTGAGCCTCACTTAAGACATCAAGAGTAAATTCCAGACGCTCAGAGCTCTCCACTGTGGATTTTGAGATCTAGTCCATTTGTGGAAATTATAATTGGTATTTAGCATTATTATTATTATTCTTGAAATAATGTGAATACAAATTTTTAATCGTTATTAAGGAATAATGATTTTTTTTATTTTTCTTTTTTTATTTGTAGTTACTATTTGTAAACTATCTTAGATGATAAAATATTATTTTACGAGTGAAATAATTTAATAGGAAATAATAAATTCAGAAGAAAAAAAAAATTGAAAATTAAATTAACAAATTAATGGTATATTGGCTACCAGAATTTCTTATATTTCTCTGTATGAAGAAAAGTTCATTGTATAAACAACATTGACTTCTGCTTACGTGACAGTGCCTTATTTTGACAATCTGGTATTTTAAACTAATAGTTATTTTGAAACGAGGTATGGAGATGCAAAATGGGGTAAATCCAAATTTAAAAATTTATCAGGAAACACAATAAATATACATAATTCAGGTCATTATTTATTTAAGACAATTATTTTTAGAAAAACGATTGGATTTAGCATATTTTCAATGGTGAACCATGTACTACCGTACAGAGGTTTTCTCTAAATTTGTGAGAAAACATTAAAAAATTAAAAATGATAAAATATGGATATGCTTCTTTTTGTATCCTCAAAAAAATATATATATATAAGTTTTGAAAGAATTATATTTACGCATATAAAAATATAAGAACTGGCCCTTCCACTTCCAGCCCATTGAGGAAAAAGTAAATAATTACTACAAAAATAAAGAAATTATTCCTGAAAACATTTTTTTTTTTGTTTTTTTATGTATCATTTTTAATGATATTAAAAAATAGGTTTTTAAATTAATTTTTCTTATCTTAAATTTTGTTTTTCTATATACAGGGTATACTTGTAAAGAAGTCAACAGAATAATACTCATATTTTTTCTTCTTGGTTTTTAAATTAGTTTTTTTAATATAATTTTTTTTCTTGGTATTTAAATTAGTTTTTTGTATTAATTTTTAATAATATTTAAAAAAAGGGCTTTTGAATATTTTTTTTATTTTCTTAAATATTTTTTTTTCTAAATACAGGGTATACTTGTAAAGAAGTCAACAGAATGATCCTCATATTTTTTCTTCTTGGTTTTTAAATTAGTTTTTTTAATATAAATTTTTAATTACTATAAAACATAGTTTTTTATTTTATTTTTTTCTCTATATACAAGAGTATACTTGTAAAGAATGAAACAGTATAATGCTCTTATTTTTGTTTTCTTCCTATTAGTTTTTAAATTAATATTAGTTTTAAATATATTAAAATAATAGGATTTAAATTTTTTTTTTTCTTAATTATTTTTTTCCCTACGTACAACGGTATGTAAAGAAGTCAACAGAATAATACTCCCATTTTTTTCTTCTTGGCTTTAAAATTAGTTTTTTTAATTTTTAATTATATTAAAAAATTATGTTTTTGAAATTAATTTTTTTTTAGGCAAAATTATTGCTTATATCCATTCCAGTATTGAATCATTTCATATCACTGGTAATATCATTTGCTAAAAAAATATGGAATTAATTCATAGTAGTAATAAAATGAAGAACCATTGCTTTATTTTTTGTTTTTAAAATTGATTAAAAAAATTTAAACACGCAAAATGCACTGAAATCCATGTTTTTTTGTTTTTTTAATGTAAGGTCTTCTGCATTGGTGCCCTCATCATTTCAGGGGAATATAAACAAAGATTTTTTTAACATAATCTGTCTAGTTGCAATTTTTTTTTTTTTTTTTTTTTTTTTTTACCCACATAATTATATATAAAGTTTAACTTATTTTCTGTAGAATTGTCTAAATGTCAGTAAGTCTGGTACACTTACACTATTGATGTAATAAATTCTGTTGAAGTACAATGATTTTTTTCAAATACATTTTTTACTCTTTATTTATTTAAAAATTAATTTTGTCATTTGTTGTTTCTATTCTCTGAAACTCGTAATTAGATCATTTTGGTATTATATTTAAGCTACTTTCAATATCTCAGATGATACAACATGTCTTAACAAGTGAATTGATTTAATAGAAAATGATAATTTCGGAAACTAAATTTAACTAAACAAAATTTTGTTTTTCGTATTTGGTATTAACATATTTATATTTCTCTAATGAAGCTCATTCATTGTTTAAAGGACAGTGACTGATGCCTAGGAATGGCCGTGCACAACTTGTTGACCCCCGGAGATAGTTCGCGAGTACGCTCATTGGGGACAGCACAATCGTGACTGTGCGATTCAAAACCTACTTGGATTCGTTATTTTCGATAACTTTATGTTATTTTAAGTAACTTTAAGTTATTGAAGCAGTTTTGAACTCGAAATCCCGCGGATAGAATGATAAGAGAAGCGGAAAAGTGGAATATTTCGGGTTTGGATTTGGATATCGGGGCGCCGCTTGCTCCCGCCATTATGGGGATTCATCAGTCAATTAAATTAGGTTCCAATAAGATGGTAGTTATGATTTGGCCGGAGGCACATCAAGTTCTTTGATGGGCTGAAGACCTGTACCAACCCACTCTTCAACTCAATATCGCCACCCCCCAGGCCTGGGAGATGGCAAGGAACATCCCGCCTAATAGACGTGATCTCCGTGGACTCTGCAGTCTAAAACCCCTCATCCTTCTCCCACTCCCATATTCTCACCTCCCCTCATCCTTTCCTTCCTCTCCCTTCCCATCCCTCTCCTCTCCCATCCCTTAATAAAGTAAAGCCCGAAATGGTCCCTCCCCATTTGTTAAGCCAAGGCAAAGGCTAAGCCAAACAATGTAAGCTCCCGCATACAGCGGTAAGAGCATAATTGCCTTATAATACCTCAGGGTAAAAGGAGGCCTTAGCAATAAGCATTAGATTTAAGATATTTGTAGTAGACATAGATTCTTAGATTTAATAGTATTAGTATTGTAGTTATAAATAAAATAGGAGGGTAAGAAAAAAAAAAGAAAGAAAAAAAAAAAAAAGGTACTTATGACGAGGAACTAAAAATCCCTCGCATTGCTAATTACATTAGCCGGAGGCACACTAAATTCTTTGAGAGGCTGAAGGCCTGTGAAAATCCTTTGTTTAAAAATATAGTGTCCCCTCCCAGACCAGGGAGGTGGCAAGGTAGTGCCCCTTTGGTCGACGTCCTCTCATTGGCCTAGGGTAGGGGTCTGGACGCTCTTGTCCAATCACCCACTTCCTTTTCCTCTTCCCTCTTTCTTCTTCATATCCCCTAACCTCGTTAAGCGGTCTCTCGCCGACTTTGACTTATATACAGCCAGCGGCCTTGTGCCGGTGTTAGAGTACACGCCTTCAGAGGTCTCAGACTATGTAAATTCTTGAAATACCCTTGGTAATAGAAGAAACAAATTATATGTGATGTATATCCTATTATATTATTGTATATACTGTAAAAGATGTAAATATTGGACCAAATAAAGAGATTTGAACAAAAAAAAATGGTAGTTATGTAATCAGAGAAGGCCCCTCATCTTCGTTAATATTCTACCTGAAATATGGATAAGTTCAACACTTTATTATTTATTTCTCCTTCCAATACTAATCTAGTAGAATAAGGATAATACTAACCCATAAATTTACTATTGTACATTTACTAATCACAATCCTTTTTTGTTTCATGTTTCCTGAGGGATCTGGAAAAAAAAGAAAAAAAAAGGTAGTTATCCATCATAACTAACCCACCCCTCTTCCTCCTTTCCTTTCCTTTCCTTTTTCCTCTCCTTCCCCCCCCCCCCCTCTTCTCCCAGTTTTTATACCTATTTCTAGCTTTAAGTTTTAGAATAAGTTAGTCTGTAAGGCACTTAATCAGAGAAGGCCCCTCACCTTCGTTAATATTGTACCTGGAATATGGATAAGTTCAACACTTTATTATTAATTTCTCCTTCTAATACTAACAAGTAGAATAAGGATAATACTAACTCATAAATTTACTGTTGTACATTTACTAATCACATTCCTTTTTGTTTCATGTTTCCTGAGGGATCTGGAAAAAAAAAAAAAAAAAAAAAAAAAAAAGTAGTTATCCCAAAAGGTTCATACATTAAGCCTCGATTGGCCGCCATTGGGAACACATCTTAGCGTCCTTTTCCACGTGGCTTCAATTTGTTTACTTCCAGTTTTTACGGACATCATCAAAATGTAAGTTTTTTATTACTGTGTTACTATATATTGTTTTATTAATCAATTTAATTAATTAAATAGCTTATTTATCTTTTGTATAACACGAAGTTTACAATGACGGACTCGGACATCCACATGGAAATTACACCTTCCACTTCACAAAACATCGTACAGAGACCGCAAATTAAGTCACAAAGACTTAAACGTCAACTAATTACTGACGACGAAGGCTTTACATTAGTACAAGCCAAAAAACCAATGTCTTTTGTACCAAGACCAAACATCACAAATAATACACCCGTAATAACTAGTAACTCATTCACACTGCTGGATGCACATACTACCGAAAATACAGAAATCACAACACATACAAATCAAACAAAAATAAACAAGCCGGCCCCTATTGTTATCAGGCCGGCCATGTCAGCGGTGAGCTTAAAACGCCACCTAACTGATGCAGGTATCGCATCTTTTTACATTAGATCTAACCAGACAGAAAACAAAATTTTTCTCAACACATACAAAGACTTTAAAAAAGTTATAGGGCTGTTAGATAAGGCACAAAACATCAGCTATCACTCATTTGCCCCCAGAGGTACTAAACCTCTGAGAAGATATATTCTTAAAGGGTTTGACTTAGATCACCCTATTGATTCAATCAAAAATCACCTCGTTGCCCACCTACCTGGGTTTAAAAACATATGGAGGATGACGAAAACGGACAAAAAACGCCACTTAGCAACATCGTAGTCACTACTGACCACGATGTGACCCTGGAAAAAATTTCTAAACTGGGCCCCATAGATTACATGGGGTACAGCGTAGAAAAAATGAAAAATATCAGCGGCCCCAGGCAATGCCTCGCATGCCAGGAATTTGGTCACACAAAAAATTACTGCGGGCGCATAGTAAAATGCGTACGCTGTGGTGAAAATCACGAAACAGAAAAATGCCCTAAAACCATGCCCCCAAAGTGCGCAAATTGTGGTGGCCCTCATGTGGCCTCATATCGCTACTGCGTAAAAAGAATGGAACTTATTAAAAATAAGGTTCAAAACAAAATTGTTATCAATCAAGATAACAAAAACCTACCAAATCAGGCTACTAATAGTGCCTCAACATCAGAACCGCATTCATATGCCGGTGTCACCCTCAATGGAGTCATCCCCCCCCCCAACAAAATCTCAATCAGGACGATAAACCCACATGGGCTCTCGAGCTCATAACAATGTTTAAGGACATGAAAGAGATGTTCATGACATTAATGGGCACTCTTAATGTATTGCTCCAAAACTCTTTCACGAACAAACATGGATAGACATACTATCATAAATTATAACATAACAGAGCTCGTAAAGCGAAAGCTCGAGCTAGAAACCCTTCTGGCCGACTATAGGCCGTCCGTCATGGCACTCACGGACACAAAACTCAACAGACAAACACATATACACTTTACAGGATATCACACATACAGACTTGACACACAAACCCTACATGGAGGTGTAGCACTTTTAGTGTGTAACGACGTCCCCTCCAGACTACTGAACAACAACACACTAAACGATGACAAACACTCAGCAATCACAGTACTTGTCAGGCTCAAGCACAACTACAAAATCACATGCATTTACAGAAGACCGAATGCCAAACTAGACACTATCAAAACTCTACTTCGAGAAAACGAAACTGACAGACAACACATTATCGTAGGAGACCTAAACGCTAAACACCACACTTGAAACTGTACGAAACCCAACGCACTAGGTAACCACCTAACTAAAACAAAATACACAATCATACACCCCAACGCATACACTTACAGACATCTCTCAAACCCAGCATACACCTCCACACTCCACCTGCTACTCACACAACAGGCGCATAGATTTACAAACTGCATCACAATTGACTTTAGTGACAATGACCACATTCCAGTACTCTATGAACTAGGCAAGAACGCAACGATAAAACCACCAACAGACTACAAATACAAATTCAAACTAGCGGACTGGAAACACTACAAGAAACTAGTCCACACAAACACACCTAACATCACCTCACTCCCAACCACCCAATACATCGATGATGCCATAAACACACTATTCACTATCATACAAGACGCAGCCTCAGCTTCCATACCCACATTTAACCCCACACCCATACACTTACGTAAACCACCACAACACTTACTCGCTCTCATAAAACAACGTAACAACATCAAAAACTGCTGGTACAGGACAAAAGATCCTACCTACAGACCCATAATAAACAATATGACCAGACAAATCACATCCCTAATGGCGCAGTGGAAAACCTCCCTATGGCACGACCAATTACGCCGGACACACAACGATCCTCATAACTTCTGGAAATTAGTCAGAAGCCACAACACTAAGTCCAAATCGGTCAAAATCCATCGTGGCGATGAGCTTCTCACCCCTGCAGATCAGGCTACTATACTAGCTGACTACTACGTTGAACGTGACTCAGCACGTACAAACTCAATTTACGAACACAGACCTCTGAGTTTTTGCTCAGAGAACACTATTTTCTCAACATATAAAGAACTGACTGCAATTCTGAGAAAAACTAAGGGAAACAAATCTTCAGGTAAGGACAACACCCCGTATGTCCTCTACAAACAACTACCCAGAAAACCCCTCATGTTTCTCTTAAATATTTTCAACGCATGCTCACGCCTCAAATACTTCCCCACGGAGTGGAAACATGCTATCGTCGTTCCACTCCTAAAACCCAAAAAACGAGGAGCTGCTCCGGAAGAATACCGGCCCATCAGTCTCCTCAACGACATCTCAAAAATATATGAGAAATTAATCATTATACACATCCGTAAACACTGCGAAACACATGACATAATACCCCCTGAGCAGACGGGGTTCTCTCGTGGAGTTAGCTGTTATCACCACGTGGCGAAATTACAACACGATACAGCTCACAATCTAAATAAAAACCTCGCCACAGCAATGATATCCCTCGACTGCACACAAGCTTTCGATTCTGTATCCCACTCTACCATGATAGAAAAACTCAGGCTTCACCAATTCCCGGACCAATTGGTCGATATAATAGGCTCATACCTCAGTGGCCGGACTTTCTCTGTTCGTGTCAAATCTGAACTTTCTACAAAACGCCCAGTCACTTGTGGGGTCCCACAGGGCTCGGTCCTTGCGCCAATATTATTCAACATTTATACTGCCCATATAGTGGGGCAGAAAATCGACAACGTGCAAATCGCCGCTTATGCTGATGATATAGCGATCTACACAGCTAGCATGAACGCAGATCACGCCATGCTCAAGGCCCAAAAAGCAGCCCAACTGATCACAGAACAATTACAGGACATAAAACATACACATAAACACCAATAAAACTGACGCCATCACCTTCTCATACATGAAAACACTAAAAACACATCCGACACTAAACGGGCAAACTATACAGAACAAAACACATCTCACATACCTAGGCATGAAACTCGAATCACACCTCTCATTCACTGCGCACACACAACACAGAATACACATAGCACGAGCCACAGCCAATCAACTCAGACACCTACTCTACTCACCAGGGCTGTCACTCAGACTCAAGATCCTCCTATACAAGGCAGTCCTCAGACCCACATTACTACACGGAGCTCCTCTCCTCCATTACCTATATCCGTCAGCCCTGAAGTCTCTACAGACCTATCAAAACAGCATTCTTCAGAAGATCACTAGAGGCACTACATTAGAAAGACGTAACATGAAACACATACACAACGAACTACAGCTGAACACTGTACAGACGCACATCACTAGGTGTCACCTGAAATTCTTTGACAACCTTCCTGCATCCCACAACCCACTCTTCCGAGCCATAACCCCATCCCGCCTTCCTGCAAGGTGGCAGGGCAGGAAGGGACCTTTAAACCCCGTTAACATCATATCATAACTAACCCACCCCTCTTCCTCCTTTCCTTTCCTTTTCCTCTCCTTCCCCCCCCCTCTTCTCCCCGTTTTTATACCTATTTCTAGCTTTAAGTTTTAGAATAAGTTAGTCTGTAAGGCACTTAATCAGAGAAGGCCCCTCACCTTCGTTAATATTGTACCTGGAATATGGATAAGTTCAACACTTTTTATTAATTTCTCCTTCTAATACTAACAAGTAGAATAAGGATAATACTAACTCTTAATTTTACTGTTGTACATTTACTAATCACATTCCTTTTTGTTTCATGTTTTCTGAGGGATCTGGAAAAAAAAAAAAAAAAAAAAAAAAAAAAGGTAGTTATCGCTTCTCGGCCTATTGGCTAAGATCAAAGTGTAGTACACGTTCGCAAATGAGTGCTTGGCACATGTGCTGGGACAATGCAACGTGCACGCGGTTCTTCGCCAACGTAGACATGATGGTATCGTTGATATATTAGAAGCAACTGCGAGGAACCGAAGATACGGGGTCGTCGGAAAGAACCAGCCAGTTGACGACTCCGGCCTGCGACCAGACCTTGTGGTGGTTGGTGATAGAGCCATGATTATAGACGTAACTGTCCCCTTCGAGAACCGTAAAGAGGTGTTTGAGTTGGCGAGGGTCAGAAAAGAAGATAAGTATGCCGCCCTGAAGGCATCTCTGAGGACCAGGTACAGGGAGGTGAAGATAGCCCCAATAGTCGTGGGCGCCCTAGGAACGTGGGACCCAAATAATGATAGTTACCTGAGGGGAATCACCACTGGGCGTTCCTGAGGAAGATGAGGAGGCTGGTGGTCTGTGAAATGATGGCCTGGTCCAGGTGTATATACATGGAACACTTGTCTGGCCGGATACAGCGCTTTTTAGATGGCACCGGCCGGAGCTGGACTGGGCGGAAGATGGAGTTCCGCCAGCCGAACCGCGGCTGTTGGGTGAAGAGGAAGCAGGGCGAGCATCGCCGGAGCCGTCCACCTCAAGGGAAGTGGAAAGGGAAGCGTCGAGTCACTGATCGAAATTGGTCGAGAAGCGATAGTGATTCAAGTGTCCAAGTGGAGTAGTGCGGAGTGATGGTGGACCAAGTGTGATCAATTGTTATTAGTATTTATTGAATTATAATGGTTTTTTAAATTGTATATTTTATGCGTGTTTTTAATGTTATTGTTGAACAAAGATTGTCATGTTATATATTATGTAAAATTTTAGAAAAATAAACGCATTTATCTGTTCTTTTTTTAAACAAAAGTTAAACCTTTAGTTCCTATTAATTACCTATCACACAATATGCCTTCCAATCCACAAGCTCCCTACTGTTAAAGTCATGTTATAGTCAACACTGTATAAGGTAAACAACGTAACCAGTGAGGGAGTTTATAAAAATATATTCTTGTAATTTAAGCATTATTCTTTGCACTACTGGTGGTAACTGGTGCAACGGTTTTTTAAATAAAGAAATTAAGGGTTTATGATTGGTTTCAACATTAACTATCCTACCATACACATATTGGTGAAATTTGACACATCCATAATATATAGCTAAACACTCCTTGTGTATTATTGGATAGTTTGTTTGATAATGGTTTAATGTAGTCGAAGCGAAGGCAATTGGGTTTTTATCATGTAATATAACTGCACCAATTGCATCATTACTACTATCGGTTGAAAGCGTTAGTGGTTTATTTGTGTTATAATACACCAAGACTGGTGTTGAAGTAATTAAGTGTTTTAGTCTAGTAAATGATTTCTCATGATTTTCATCCCAGTTATATTTATTTTCTTTTTTTAACAATTGTCTTAGGTTACTTGTTTCAGAAGAGAAATTAGGAATGAATGGTCCAAGAAAGTTAATCATTCCTAAAAATCTCTGTAATTCTTTTACTGATTTAGTGGGTGTTATATTAATAATTGCAGAAATTTTATCAGGGTCTGGCTTTATGCCATCTTTGTCGAAAATCATACCTAAGTATTTTACGCTATTTAGTTCAAATTTTGATTTATTTTTATTGAATTTAAGACCTATTTCACAAGCTCTATTAAGAACCTCTTTAAGTATTTTATCATGATTTTCCTTAGTATCTGCAAATATTAAAAAATCATCTTGGTATATTAATAATCCTTTTATATGCGAAAAATTGTCCTCCATTTTAGCTTGAAAAATTTCTGATGCACTACTTATCCCATATGGTAATCTAAGAAATCGAAATCTACCTACAGGTGTGTTAACCTGTATCTATCTAAGGTTGTTAAGAGAGAACTTTCATAATCCAATTCTAAAGACCAGTATGCTGAAGTTGCATCTAAGATTGAGAAGATTTTTGCTTTGCTTTCACCAATTTTTGTTCTTATGTAGTCTATATTTGGCATTGGATACCTTGGTCTTATGATTGCCTTATTTAAATTTCTTGGATCTAGGCATACCCTAAGTTGACCATTAGGCTTTTTTACAAGAACTACCGAGTTTACCCAGTTAGTAGGTTCATTTACTTTACAAATTACACCTAAGGATTCCATTCTTTTTAATTCTTCTTTGAAAGGATTGCATAAACTAAATGGAATTTTCCTCATAGGGTCTATGACTGGTTTTATTTTATCATCTATGTGCAAGTGTATTACATCTTTAATGTGTCCTAACCCTTCAAATATGTTATTAAAATGTTCTGAATTATTCTCTTTTTTAGAACTTTGAGTAACTGTTTGTATATTTATAGTAATAAAATTGAGATCTAGACAAGCCTTTCGACCAATAATAGTATGTTTAGTTAAATCCGTTATAAAAAATTCCAATTTTGCACCATTTTTAAAGTTACTATCATAACAACAATCAAGATTTACTTTGCCTATTGTGGGTACTTCATGATTTGTAAATGATGTTACATATGGTTTTATAAAAAAAATAAAATAAAAATATGTTAAAGTCATGTTATAGTCAACACTGTATAAGGTTAACAATGTAACCAGTGAGGGAGTTTATAAAAATATATTCTTGTTACCAGTTAACATGTGTTGTTTTGTACTCTGATTTGTGATATGTTTAACACCTACGTCCCTGTGATTATCTCCGCCATCGAATTTAAAGCAAAGTAAGACGTGGCAGTGAGACCGGAATGATAGTAATTACAGTCCACAAAGGACAGAAGGCCTCTCGATCTTAATTAACGGCAATCATCAATCAGCGAACCCATAACCTCTTCCTCTCGATAGAGCAAGTGTGGAGGTTCTAAGGTGCGTCAATAACTAACATCTCAAGCAACAGCTTTCCTACCCTTTGCCAAAAAATAAGGAATACAGGTCCCACCCCCATCTCTTTATCATGCAACAGAGCAAACAGAATATTCTTGTTCCCATTACTAAGTCAACTGCAGCAGGAGTCATCCAAGCATTTTATAACGAGAATGCTGATCCACTGCAGAGGATAATCCAAGTAATTGATGGGACTGATCCTGGGGCGGACGAGTTATCAGGGAGGATTCTCACAACATATTATCTGAGCTGCCTGTTATATATGACAGACCTCTCACTAGACGACATCATCAACGAGGATCTCCAACTCGAAGGTATGATAGATGACATGGTCCTCATAGACTCGAATCTCCGAGCTGCTTACCTAGATCTTCAAGCACCCCGGAATCTCAGAAGAGAAATAGTTGCTTTCCAGGCAATTTATGGGGCATTCCTATTCTGTAGGCCTGTTGCTAACAAGAGGAACTTTGCAGCATGGATCAAGAAAAGGTTCGATTCATTTCTCTTCTCAATTGGTCTCCCCCAATCCGGAAACGCAAACCTCGACTACCAGGCAGGAGGTATTAAAGTAAATAAAGCCGTCCTCACCCGACCCTCCATCCGGATGGCTGCATATCGAGTAGCTGTTAGAGTAACGGAAGATGTCGTCCAGAATATGATAAGTGCCCATGTGAAATTGCTAGTGTCATTCACAGATATGACAACCTATACTCTAATTCAGTCAGTTATAGCAAAAGGTGGGTCAATCGTATTTTTAGGAGGGAACAACGCTAAACTCCTCAAGTTTTATGAGGAGAAAACACAGGTGGAAGAAAAGTTGACCGCGGCAGGGTTCAGAGACACGGACATTCCATTCGTGAAATTGATCTTTCCCAGCTATCAATGCTTTAAAGCAAGAGATTATTCCGGCTTCCTCACGATTGCCAACGTCATTGATAAAATAGAAAATGGAGAGAAAGCCACGTTAGGAGATTACCGGTACAAACATCAGGACTCTGAGATTGATCCTCATCAGGCAGAAATATTGTTGCGGGCTCACCGAGAGAACAAGACTTTGACCATTGACGAGGCATCCCGTGCAGCAGTCATACAAGTGCTTGGAGAGGACAAAGCTCTGTTTTTGTATGATCAAGCACGTGAAATTCTCGAGATCATCGCAAGACAACGCCAAATGGGAGCACTATTAAGATAATGACATTACGAACGGAACACCCCACATAAGAATTCAGGGAAGCATTGTAGCTACGTCTTAATATTTCAAGGATCCCAAAAGTTCCTAACTAACTAGCTTTGTGTTTATTTAGATGTAAATTTAGATATAGTTGTAGAAATAAATTTAAAACTAGAAAAGTTTGGTCGAGAAGCGATAGTGGTCCAAGTGGAGTAGTGCGGAATGATGGTGGACCAAGTGTGATCAATTGACTGAATATGTCTAATTATGCCTAATGATTTGTATTGGTTTTTATTATGTTATATGTGTGTTTATTGATGTTCTTGAACAATTTTATTATGTTGGATATTATGTAAAATTTTATAAAAATAAACACTATTATCTGTTCTTATCAGCTTAATCTGTACTTAACAGGTACGACTTCCATCGGAAGTCCAGAAGATTAATCTGATTTTTGGAAAATGACGGAGTGCTAGGGGCTTGCTCCACCTCTGTCGCGGGTTGACCCGGTATTGCAGTACCTCCGGGAACGGCCCATTTAATTATTACCTCATTTACACTTAGACAGAATCGATATGATTCGAATTTGAAGACTATCGATTATTACCTAGCAGTCATAGTCAATATTTTGATGTTAACTTTTTGTTTCATACACGGTAGCCAGTTATTATGGATTGTCAGAAGAATTCCACGCTCTATTTGATCCTTAAAAGAACCTCTCTTGCAAAAATTTTCACCCAAAGTTGGGTGAAACACAAAAAAATAAAAAAATATCTATTAAATGATAATTATCATCATTTAGATGAATTATAAATATAATCTCATTTATGTTTCACATTTTCAATGTTTTAATATATAAAGGGCATGATCTGTACAAACAAAATAAAAAGAAAGTATTGAAAATTGTATTGATGTCCAAATATCTTAAAATAATAATTAAAATCCAATACTGATGGAAAAAACTGTCATTTTGCAGTAATATTTTTAGATTTGCCATGATATGCGGGGGCATGCCACCGCCAAACAAAAATAAAATTAAAAAAAAAGTATTGAAAAGTATTTTGCCACTTGAATGTGTTAATATAATAATTAAAACCAAAGAGTGATGGGAAAAACTGTTATTTTGAAGTAACAGTTTCAGCTGCTTCTGCATCCCGTAAAATGGATACAATTTCGATAACACCTATGTTTCATATTTACAATATCCTAAGGCAGGCCCCACCAAACTAAAGAAAAAGTATTTAAAAAAAACGAAAATTATTTTGCCACTCCGTGTTAAAAGAATGATTTAAAGTTAATGGTGATAGGTAAATTTTTTTATTTTGCAGTAATAGTTTCAACTGCCTCTGCATCCTCATAAAGCAATGAATACAACTTTCATAATGCCTATGATGTTTCAGATTTATGATATCCGGAGGCATGCCCCCACCAAACAAAAGAAAGATAAAAAAATGTGTGTGTCAGCTCCGACGCACGACTGGAGTTTACTCCTTAAGAACTATTATTGTGTATATTATGTAAAAAGAGGGATAATTAAAGCTTCTTAAAAAATAATCAAAGCATATATAAATATTTATTCTTAATATTTACATCGTTCCAATGAAATATATATCATCAATTATTTCACATAATAATAATCTTTAATGTTTTTATATACATCATTCTTGAGAAGATTCGTTTGTTTTACCATGAACATTTGACATTTAAAATGATTTTGAATTATTATTGAATTGGTTATATATTTATCTTTTAAACTAGTTCAAACAAAGCTAACCTTAATTTGAGATTTTAACAAATTATCGCATTTAAACACTTTGAGAATAAAGTAATAGAATACATTGTTACCATAGATACCATACGTATCTCTTCCCGATTAGTCCTCTAATTTGACTTTTAATTTCTATCTATTATGTAAAACAAATAATACAATATTATCGAGATAGGAACATTAAGCACCACATTTAGCTAAAAATCGATTTCACTCCTCATACCTTGAAATAATAATTAATACCAAATAGTGATTGGGAAAAACTGTTATTTTGAAGCAGTAGTTTCAGATTTACAATGTTATGCTGAGGCCTGCCCCCTCCAAGTAAAGAAAAAGTCAATAAAATAGAGCCAAAACGAAACATTAACATTTATTAGAATGCAAATGGAATAAACCACAAGCAAAGCCTTATGTTTCAAATCTGGAGTAAAAACAAACAATTACCAATTGACGTTTCGCCTATTCAGGCATTATTAAGACACAAAAAAGAGTACGATCAATCACATCTCGAAGAAGAAGTGCAATACATCCCAACAAATAACCGCCCAAATAGGCTCATAACCTGAGACCGCACCTCCACCCCAAGACGTTTTAATATATGGATTAATTAAATTGAATAAAGATAACAAACCTCTCAGACCGATTGTAAATAATACCTTCTTACAAACTTGAAAAATTCTTTAAACCTTCCTTAGATAACTTTTACAATAATAACCCGTGCGATATCAAAAATGCATTTGATGCTAAAAATGGGATTGTTGATTTGAAAACTATAGAAGAGAATGAACGACTTATAAGTTTTGATGTAGTCTCTTTGTTTACCTCGGTGCCACTTGAAATGGTATTTGAAGCTATTTCTAATGAATTGGAGCAAGTTGAGCCTTATACATCCATTAAGAATAAGGTTACGTTTATAAAAGGGCTGAAAATAATTTTTGAGAATGGGTTTGTAAAATTTGATAGATTAGTCATGAAATATGTGGATGACCTACTGCTTGTGTTGAAAGAGGATGAGATTGACAGGTTTTATGAGGGCCTTAATGGCTTTCATAACAATATCAAATTCACTTATGAGCTGGAAACTAATAATAGGATTAGATTCTTAGATATGTATGTCAATAAAGATAGTGGAATTTTGAGAACAATGTGGACGAGAATTGAAAAAAGTAGCCATTTTATATTGAATTTTATATCTAATCACCGTAAACATATGTTAATAAATAACCTTAAAAACATTATTTTTAAAGCCATTAAACTCACTGATTTAAAATATGTAAGCTCTGTGAAAGATATTGTTTGCACGATGTTCGAAATTAACTTGTAGCCTCCATTCCTTATTAAAAAATATTGGAATTTGAACTATAAGAAGATTCACAATAATATGAACCAAGCTGCTGATGACAGAGATCTTGCATCATTGGGGGGGGGGGGGTGCTGGGATGGATGGAATGGAAAATTATTTTACCACCACCATTTTTAAAATAATGCTGATAACAAAAAAGTTTTATTGTGCAGGAATAATTTCACCTGTTATCGCATCCTCATAAATCAATTGATGCAATTTTCATAACAGATGTTTCACATTTACGATATTTATTTTTAACATACAAATATCCTAAAATAATAATTAAAACTGATAGGATAAACTGTTGTTTTGCAGTAATAGTTTCAGATTTACAATAATAAACGGAGTCATGACCTTTCCAAAAAAAATACTGAAAATTATTTTGCCACTCAAATGTGTAAAAAAATTATTTAAACATAATGGTGAAAGGGAACATTTTTTATTTTACAGTAATAGTTTCAACTGCCTCTGCACCCTCATAAAGCAATGGATACAATTTTGATAACAACTATGTTACAATTTTATAAGGATATCGAGAGGCAAGCTCCCTCTAAACAAAAGAAAAGTAAAAAAACAATGTACTGAAAATTATTTTGCCATCCTAATCTGTTGAAATAATAATTAAAACCAAATAGTGATTGGGAAAAACTTTTATTTTGGAGTACTGTTACAACTGTCCATTGAATACAAAAAACAGAACCAGTGGGGGAAAAAAATAGTTACCAACTAAAAACAAATTGATTGTATTTTTTGTTTATATTTATTAATAATAAAAAAAAGGATGGTGGTGAGAAAAACTGTTATTTTTCAGTAGCTGTTACAACCTTAAAAGTAGATATTAAGTAGTTGTAGATAGATGGAATGAAAGAGTTTTTAGCTGTTGAACCTTAATCCTGTTTTTTAATTACAGTGATTTTAACTTATTTTTCTTGTGTTTCATAAATGTTTTCATTGTAATTAACCTGACATATTATTGGTTATTGGTGTTGTAAATTGTAATGGAAAGGTTGTTCTAATAATTATTTCAATCAACTGTTACCACCAGCACCCCTACCTAGTATGTTAATTAACTAATTAATATTTTATCTAATCAATTATGATATCCGGTAAATATTTATGTAAAACAAATATCATTATGTTCAGTAATTTGAAAAAGTTGTTACCTCCAAAATCATAATTCATTTCTAGGTATAATGATTTGGTTCTTTTTTTTTTATATGTTATGGAGTTTGTTTTTTTTAATTCCTAAACATTTATAGGTTTAGTAATTTGAAAAATTAGTATGTTAGCTGTGGAATTTAAATTCATCTTTTGGTATAATGATATGTTTTTTTCAATTCCAAAAGATTATTTGTAATTAATTTCAGATAAATTTAATTAAAGGAGATGTAGATTTTAATTCAAAGGTTATTTTGTTAAGTATTTATATCAGATGTTAGACAGGATCTATTGACCGGTTACCACCACAGCGCTGCCTAGTAGGGAATGCTCCAAGCACTTGGTGCGGTAGATGATGTACTAATAGTTCGTAGGATTGAAAACGGATTATTAATTCTCAGAACTATTTGTTTCTATCTGAAAAAAGCCTTTGGATCAGCTTTACTTAAGATCTAGTTCGCTTTGGTGCGTTCAATAACGACTCGTTCGTTGTTTTTATACAATCCATTCCTAGTCGATTCTCGGAATTATTCTTATCCCTGGCCGAACGATCACCCCGATACTGACGACTCTAAGCATACTTACCTGGCGTGGGGGTTACCGTGATCACTAAGGCGGTTCCCCCAGGGTGAGGCTCTTCCATTGCACTTCGGTCGGGCTGACCCCTGCGAATACCCCAAATGTGGGTATCTCGGGCGCGTAATTTTTGTTAGTCGGGACTGCGTTCGCGCTGTCCCGGAATAAATATTTAATCAAATGAATAATTAATTAATAGCTAATTGTTTTATTAATCTTACTGCAAGTTGTTTACTTATAGTCCACATTTCTGAAGTAGACTTTAAATATCGATGGGAATTCATGAATTAATAAAGTTAATCAGCCGAAGGACGGGAGTGTGCCGAAATGAGATTGGATCCATCCATCAAATCATTTTAGATTACACTAAGGAATAGTTATTTATTTGACAAGTGAGGAAAGTGCCACTTTATTACACACGAGTGTGGTAATTAAACGAGTGTGTTGAAAGCACTTTTCTCACATGTTAAATATTAAATATTACCTGCAACCATTTAACAATTAATAAATTAAAGGTAAAACTTTAGATTTGTTAAAACTACACTAGCGCTAGTGGGTAATGCTAATGCTAGATCTCCAAATTTCTGATGTGTGAAGGATCTAATGTATTTAATGTCATCGCTTCAAAATAAATAAAATCTCTCTTGAGTTAAATATAAAAAAATATTTTTAACATAATCTGTCTAGTTGAAATTTTTTTTTTACCCACATAATTATGTATAAAGTTTAACTTATTTTCTGTAGAATTGTCTAAATGTCAGTAAGTCAGGTACACTTACACTATTGATGTAATAAATTCTGTTGAAGTACAATGATTTTTTTTAAATACTTTTTTAAACTATTTATTTATTTAAAAATTAATTTTTTCATTAGTCGTTTCTATTCTCTGAAACTCATAATTAAATCATTTAGATATTATATTTAAGCTGCTTTCAATATCTCAGATGTTACAACATGTATTAACAAGTTAATTGATTTAATAGCGATTAATAATTTCCGGGGAAAAAATGTTAACTAATCAAAATTGTTCTCCGTATTTGGTATTAACATATTTATATTTTTCTTATGAAGCTCATTCATTGTTGAAAGAACAGTTACTGATGCCTAGGAATGGCCGTGCACCACGTGTTGACCGCCGGAGATAGTTCGCGAGTACGCTCATTGGGGGCAGCACAATCGTGACTGTGCGATTCAAAACCTACTTGGATTCGTTATTTTCGATAACTTTATGTTATTTTAAGTAACCTTAAGTTATTGAAGCAGTTTTGAACTCGAAATCCCGCGGATAGAGTGATAAGAGAAGCGGAAAAGTGGAATATTTCGGGTTTGGAGTTAGATATCGGGGCACCGCTTGCTCCCGCCATTATGGGGATTCATCAGGCAATTAAATTAGGTTCTAAGAAGATGGTAGTTATCGCTTCTCGGCCTATTGGCTAAGATCAAAGTGTAGTATCTGTTCTTATCAGCTTAATCTCTGGTACGACTTCCATCGGAAGTCCAGAAGATTAAACTGATTTTTGGAAAATGACGGAGTGCTAGGGGCTTGCTCCACCTCTGTCGCGGGTTGACCCGGTATTGCAGTACCTCCGGGAACGGCCCATTTAATTATTACCTCATTTACACCTAGACTGAATCGATATGATTCGAATTTGAAGACTATCGATTATTACCTAGGAGCGATAGTCGATATTTTGATGTTAACTTTGTGTTTCATACACGGTAGACCATTACTATGCATTGTCAGAAGAATTCCATGCTCTATTTGTTCCTTAAAAGAACCCCTCTTGCAAAAATTTTCACCCAAAGTTGGATGAAACACACACAAAAAAAAAAATATTATCTATTAAATAATAATTATCATCATTTAGATGCGTTATAAATATAATCTCATTTATGTTTCACATTTACAATGATTTAATATATAAAGGGCATGATCTGTACAAACAAAATAAAAAGAAAGTACTGACAATTATATTGACATCCAAATATCTTAAAATAATAATTAAAATCCAATACTGATAGAAAAAACTTTTTATTGCAGTAACATTTTTAGATTTGCAATGATATGCCACCGCCAAACAAAAATAAAATTTTTAAAAAAAGTATTGAAAAGTATTTTGGCACTAAAATGTGTTAAAATAATAATTAAAACCAAAGAGTGATGGGAAAACTGTTATTTTGAAGTAACAGTTTCAGCTGCTTCTCCTATGTTTCATATTTAGGACATCCTTTGGGGGACCCCTCCAACTAAAGAAAAAGAATTAAAAAAAAAAAACGAAAATTATTTTGCCACTCCAAAGTTTTAAAAGAATGATTTAAAGTTAATGGTGATAGGTAAATTTTTTTATTTTGCAGTAATAGTTTCAACTGCCTCTGCATCCTCATAAAGCAATGAATACAACTTTCATAATACCTATGATGTTTCAGATTTATGATATCCGGAGGCATGCCCCCACCAAACAAAAGAAAGATAAAAAAATGTGTGTGTCAGCTCCGACGCACGACTGGAGTTTACTCCTTAAGAACTATTATTGTGTATATTATGTAAAAAGAGGGAAAATTAAAGCATCTTAAAAAATAATCAAAGCATATATAAATATTTATTCATAATATTTACATCGTTCCAATGAATTCAATTATTTCACATAATAATAATTTTTAATGTTTTTATATACATCATTCTTGAGAAGATATAAAATATAATATAAAACCACTTTAATTTCGGGCGGGACTACTCAGGATCTCAACAACTACATTTACCTCATTTCAGATACAAATTTTACTTAATTTATCTTTCATGAAATTTTAAACATTATTATGAACAGCAATATACTATAGGCGTTTGTACGTTTTTTGAATGTATTAACCATATATGTTAATACTACTTATACATCTCCTCTCTAACATGAATCACATGAACCACAAAAAACGGGGCTATATACACCTCCTCTCTAACATGTTAATATTACAATATATATATATATATATATATATATATATATATATATATATATATATACGATCTGAAATCATAACATCGGGGAAAAAAACATACATTAAGATCAATATTTAAATATTTTCTCTTCAAAATAAAAATATTTAAATAATCACAATAAAATAAAAATAATAGAATTATAAAATTAAGATCAATAATTTGATGGTGACCTCATACATTTTATATTAACATCCTACTTAAGTATAATTATCGTAATTGTTAGCAGTTAATATTTTTCATTGCCAATAGGCACACACAAATAACAATAAAAATTAAGAAAATCTCAAAAGTTTTACATATATTAATTTTGAGAGAATAGAGAAATGTAATATATATTTTAAAATTGATCTAAACTGAAATAATTTCATAAATTAGTTATAAAGAAAAGAAGTTATGATAGAGAGATTTAACAAACTATTGTCCAAATTTTAAATATAAAATAATCCATCAGAAAGACTATTATTACCATCAGCTAACACTTGTTAAAGTATTTATGTAACATTAACAAGAAAATCAATCAATCAATTAACACTGGCTCTATAAGCCAGTACGGGTCTTGGCCGCATCAAGGCGTTGCCTCCACTCTTCTCTGTCCTGTGACAAGGTCCTCCATGCTCTGGATTCAATAATGCTACCTGCACCCTTCTCGACCTTGTCTGCCCAACTTAATCGTGGCCGTCCGCGTTTCCTTTTCCCATCAACGTACCCAAATAACAGTCTCTTAGGAGTAGTGTTGTCCTCCATTCTGGCCACTTGTCCAGCCCATCAAAGCCTACCTTTTCGTATATACTGAACCACGTCTAGCTCCTGATACATTCAATATTACTCTCTGCATTCTGCCTGAGTCAAAATTAATCACCAACTCTTAGTGCTCCTTATATCCTTCTTAATATTTTTCTTTCGAAGAGCAGTAAACTATTGGCATCTGCCCTGGACAGAGGCCAGGTTTCCGATCCATAAGTTAAAACAGGCCTTATGCACGTCTTGTAAAGTATCACCTTTGCTTTTCTTGATATCAGATGACTTCTTAAAATTTTAATATGTATTTACCCCTGCATCTCCATGCATCAAACGTTGTAACTAAAACTTTTATTTTATGAGATCAGTTACAACTGCCACCTCTAAAAAAAAATGAAATATATAAGCTTTAAAACAATTATATTTACACATATAAGAATATAAGAAGTGGCCCTTCTACTTCCATCCGAAGTAACTACAAAAATAAAAAAATAAATTATTCCTGAAAACATTCTTTTGGTTTTTTATGTTCATTTTTAATGATATTAAAAAAATAGCTTTTTTAATTAATTTTTCTTATTTTCTTTAAAAAATTTCTATATACAGAGTATACTTGTAAAGAAGTCAACAGAATGTTGGTTTTACCCACATAATTACTATATATAAAGTTTAACTTATTTTCTGTAAAATTGTCTAAATGTTAGTAAGTGTTGTACACTTACACTATTGATGTAATAAATTCTGTTGAAGTACAATGATTTTTCTCAAATATTTTTTTCCTGTTTTTTATTATAAATTTATTTTTTCATTTCTTGTTCCTATTCCCTGAAACACTTTATTAAATCATTTTGGTATTATACTTAAGCTACTTTCAATATCCCAGATGGTACAACATCTCTTAACAAGTGAATTGATTTAATAGAAATTAATAATTTCAGAATTTTTTTTTATTATATAAACAATTTTTTTAATTATATAAAAAAAAGTTCCAATTAGGGATTAACATTTATTATATTTCTCTAATGAAGTTCTTTCAATATTGAAACAGTAGTCACTAATACCCAGGAGTGGTCCTGCACTACTTGTTGATGCCCGGGGTTAGTTCGCGAGTACGCTCATTGGGGGCAGCACAATCGTGACTGTGCGATTCAAAACCTGCTTGGATTCGTTATTTTCGATAACTTTATGTTATTTTAAGTAACCTTAAGTTATTGAAGTAGTTTTGGGATCAGAATCCCGCGGATAGAGTGATAAGAGAAGCGGAAAAGTGGAATATTTCGGGCTTGGAGTTAGATATCGGGGCGCCGCTTGCTCCCGCCATTATGGGGATTCATCAGGCAATTAAATTAGGTTCTAAGAAGTTGGTAGTTATCGCTTCTCGGCCTATTGGCTAAGATCAAAGTGTAGTATCTGTTCTTATCAGCTTAATCTCTGGTACGACTTCCATCGGAAGTCCAGAAGATTAAACTGATTTTTGGAAAATGACGGAGTGCTAGGGGCTTGCTCCACCTCTGTCGCGGGTTGACCCGGTATTGCAGTACCTCCGGGAACGGCCCATTTAATTATTACCTCATTTACACCTAGACTGAATCGATATGATTCGAATTTGAAGACTATCGATTATTACCTAGGAGCGATAGTCGATATTTTGATGTTAACTTTGTGTTTCATACACGGTAGACCATTACTATGCATTGTCAGAAGAATTCCATGCTCTATTTGTTCCTTAAAAGAACCCCTCTTGCAAAAATTTTCACCCAAAGTTGGTGAAACACACACAAAAAAAAAAATATTATCTATTAAATAATAATTATCATCATTTAGATGAATTGTAAATATAATCTCATTTATGTTTCACATTTACAATGATTTAATATATAAAGGGCATGATCTGTACAATCAAAATAAAAAGAAAGTATTGGAAATTATATTGACATCCAAATATAATAATTAAAATCTTAAAATAATAATTAAAATCCAATACTGATAGAAAAAACTTTTTTTTGCAGTAATATTTTTAGATTTGCAATGATATGCCACCGCCAAACAAAAATAAAATTTTTAAAAAAAGTATTGAAAAGTATTTTGGCACTAAAATGTGTTAAAATAATAATTAAAACCAAAGAGTGATGGGAAAACTGTTATTTTGAAGTAACAGTTTCAGCTGCTTCTCCTATGTTTCATATTTAGGACATCCTATGGGGGACCCCTCCAACTAAAGAAAAAGAATTAAAAAAAAAAAAACGAAAATTATTTTGCCACTCCAAAGTGTTAAAAGAATGATTTAAAGTTAATGGTGATAGGTAAATTTTTTTATTTTGCAGTAATAGTTTCAACTGCCTCTGCATCCTCATAATGCAATGAATACAACTTTCATAATACCTATGATGTTTCAGATTTATGATATCCGGAGGCATGCCCCCACCAAACAAAAGAAAGATAAAAAATGTGTGTGTCAGCTCCGACGCACGACTGGAGTTTACTCCTTAAGAACTATTATTGTGTATATTATGTAAAAAGAGGGAAAATTAAAGCATCTTAAAAAATAATCAAAGCATATATAAATATTTATTCTTAATATTTACATCGTTCCAATGAATTCAATTATTTCACATAATAATAATTTTTAATGTTTTTATATACATCATTCTTGAGAAGATATAAAATATAATATAAAACCACTTTAATTTCGGGCGGGACTACTCAGGATCTCAACAACTACATTTACCTCATTTCAGATACAAATTTTACTTAATTTATCTTTCATGAAATTTTAAACATTATTATGAACAGCAATATACTATAGGCGTTTGTACGTTTTTTGAATGTATTAACCATATATGTTAATACTACTTATACATCTCCTCTCTAACATGAATCACATGAACCACAAAAAACGGGGCTATATACACCTCCTCTCTAACATGTTAATATTACAATATATATATATATATATATATATATATATATATATATATATATATATATATATATATATATATATATATATATATGATCTGAAATCATAACATCGGGGAAAAAAACATACATTAAGATCAATATTTAAATATTTTCTCTTCAAAATAAAAATATTTAAATAATCACAATAAAATAAAAATAATAGAATTATAAAATTAAGATCAATAATTTGATGGTGACCTCATACATTTTATATTAACATCCTACTTAAGTATAATTATCGTAATTGTTAGCAGTTAATATTTTTCATTGCCAATAGGCACACACAAATAACAATAAAAATTAAGAAAATCTCAAAAGTTTTACATATATTAATTTTGAGAGAATAGAGAAATGTAATATATATTTTAAAATTGATCTAAACTGAAATAATTTCATAAATTAGTTATAAAATATTAATTTATCTACCAATCAGTATAGCAATACTAAAAGACTAGAATAAAAAAGAAGTTATGATAGAGAGATTTAACAAACTATTGTCCAAGTTTTAAATATAAAATAATCCATCAGAAAGACTATTATTACCATCAGCTAACACTTGTTAAAGTATTTATGTAACATTAACAAGAAAATCAATCAATCAATTAACACTGGCTCTATAAGCCAGTACGGGTCTTGGCCGCATCAAGGCGTTGCCTCCACTCTTCTCTGTCCTGTGCCAAGGTCCTCCATGCTCTGGATTCAATAATGCTACCTGCACCCTTCTCGACCTTGTCTGCCCAACTTAATCGTGGCCGTCCGCGTTTCCTTTTCCCATCAACGTACCCAAATAACAGTCTCTTAGGAGTAGTGTTGTCCTCCATTCTGGCCACTTGTCCAGCCCATCAAAGCCTACCTTTTCGTATATACTGAACCACGTCTAGCTCCTGATACATTCAATATATCTCTGCATTCTGCCTGAGTCTAAATTAATCACCAACTCTTAATGCTCCTTATATCCTTCTTAATATTTTTCTTTCGAAGAGCAGTAAACTATTGGCATCTGCCCTGGACAGAGGCCAGGTTTCCGATGTAAGTTAAAACAGGCCTGATCGTTGTCTTGTAAAGTATCACCTTTGCTTTTCTTGATATCAGATGACTTCTTAAAATTTTGCCATCCCAAAATAATATTTATTAGCAGTCAAAATTCTTCTTTGAACTTCTGCTCCAGTTGAGTTATCCCCTTTTACCAAAGAGCCAAGATAGACAAAACTGTCGACTCTTTCAAACGTGTTGGTGCTAAACGTGATAGAGGGTATTGATTTCCTTGAAGCGCTAGCAAGCATATATTTGGTCTTTGCTTGATTCACTTGAAGACCCATTCACTGTCCAGCTTTCTCCAAAGCAAGAAACGCTTGCTGTAAATCCCTCTGTGTTCTTCCGACTATATCTATGTCATCCGTATAGGCCATTATTTGGATGGACTTAGTCAGAATCGTACCAGTGACTTGTAATCCTGAGTCTCTTATGACCTTTTCAAGTGCCAAATTGAATAACAGGCAGGAGAGTCCATCCCCTTGTCTCAGACTCCTAGTTGTCTTAAATACTTCAGACGAGTAATTCTGGATCTTGACCTGGCTTCTCGACTCCCTCATCAACAATTCCACAAGGCTAATAGCTCTCTGGGGACATTCATTTCTTCCATACCTTGATACAGTTTACCCCTGAGAGATACTGTCATAGGCATTGCTGAAATCATCAGGGATTATCAGGGAGTAACCCATGTCTATATAAACAGATGTTTTCGTCACTGAGACCAAGCATATGACAGCATGATGTAATGTAAAGTATATGATGGATGATGTAATGGATTATCGATCTGGAGATTAGTGATGAGCATTTCTCTTTACTGAAGTTTTAAAGGTAATATATCCTACTGATGATTTACAAAATCATTTTTTTTCTATTTAAACTAATAAACTTTAAAATTTATTTATTTAGAATATATTTTATTGTTTAATTTATTTAGAGGAGTAATTGGTTTTTTTTCAACTTGGAAATATTTGTTATTATCTCTTTTGAGTTTAAAATATATGGTTTTGATATTATTTTTTTTCTTTATTGTTAGTACTGTATAATTTTGGGTATGAATTATATTTTACTTTAATATTTTTAGTATGTACTGTATGTGAAGAAGCTTCGGGTGTATCTATTTTAGTTAGATTGGTTCATAATCAAGGCAATGATTATTTATCAAGAATTTTATCATGATAAAATATTTGATTATATTATTACTTTTAACCCCTCTTGTTTGTAATTATTGATTATTAATGTGGATGTTTATATTAACCTGTTTTATATTTGTTTTTTTTAATAATTACAATAATAATGTATCCCCCTCTAGAACTTTATTAGGTATAGATATACATTCTTAGAGTACTTTTAGTAGATGCACTTTGTAACTTCTGCTTCTTCAGGGTTCATACTAACGAAAATCAGAAACAATTGTATTTTACAAAATAGTTTTTGCTTGGCAATATATAGAAATTTATATAATATAAATAGGGAAAGTAATATCTAATTTTTAATACGACTAATCAAAAAAAAAATATAACCACCGACCAATTAACAGCAATAATAATTATTTATTTATTATTTACAATAATCGTAGTATCCAATACTGCAAACATTATTAAGACCTTTACGAATAAAAAGTTGAAGCATGAACAAACTTATACGTAAAAACCACATCCATTATTTAAAATTATTATTAATGGGTCATTAATTGATTTACCATCCCCATCTTCAATTTCACTATGATGAAATTTTGGTTCACTATTAGGAATATGTTTAATAATTAAAATTATTAGAGCATTATTTCTGGCCATGCATTATACAGCAAGTATTGAACTTACTTTCAGAAGTGTAGTACCTATTTGTCGAGATGTAAATAATGGATGACTAATACGATATACTCATCCTAATAGGGCTTCCCTATTTTTTATTTGTCTAAATTAACACATTGGACGAGCATTATATTATGGATTTTACAAATTACATATAACTTGATCAGTTGGAGTATTCCTATTACTATTAATTATAGGATCCACATTTTTAGGATACATTTTACCTTGAGGCCAGATATCTTTATGAGGTTCTACAGTTATTACCTTGCTATCAGCATTACCTTAACTAGGAAAAACTTTAGTAATATGACTATGAGGAGGATTTTCAGTTGAAAATGCAACTTTAACACAATTCTTTACATTACATTTCTTATTGCCTTTTGTAATTGCAGCATTAGTTATTATTCACTTATTATTTTTACACCAATCTGGTAGCAATAATCCTTCAGGATTAAATTCAAATTACGATAAATTACCGTTCCATCCTTACTTTTCAATTAAGGATTTAATAGGAGCCATAATTATATCATTATGGAATGGAAAATTATTTTACCACCACCATTTTTAAAATAATGCTGATAACAAAAAAGTTTTATTGTGCAGGAATAATTTCAGCTGTTACCGCATCCTCATAAATCAATTGATACAATTTTCATAACAGATGTTTCACATTTACGATATTTATTTTTAACATACAAATATCCTAAAATAATAATTAAAACTGATAGGATAAACTGTTATTTTGCAGTAATAGTTTCAGATTTACAATAATAAACGGAGTCATGACCTTTCCAAAAAAAAATACTGAAAATTATTTTGCCACTCAAATGTGTTAAAAAATTATTTAAACATAATGGTGAAAGGGAACATTTTTTATTTTACAGTAATAGTTTCAACTGCCTCTGCACCCTCATAAAGCAATGGATACAATTTTGATAACAACTATGTTACAATTTTATAAGGATATCGAGAGGCAAGCTCCCTCTAAACAAAAGAAAAGTAAAAAAACAATGTACTGAAAATTATTTTGCCATCCTAATCTGTTGAAATAATAATTAAAACCAAATAGTGATTGGGAAAAACTTTTATTTTGGGTACTGTTACAACTGTCCATTGAATACAAAAAACAGAACCAGTGGGGGAAAAAAATAGTTACCAACTAAAAACAAATTGATTGTATTTTTTGTTTATATTTATTAATAATAAAAAAAAGGATGGTGGTGAGAAAAACTGTTATTTTTCAGTAGCTGTTACAACCTTAAAAGTAGATATTAAGTAGTTGTAGATAGATGGAATGAAAGAGTTTTTAGCTGTTGAACCTTAATCCTGTTTTTTAATTACAGTGATTTTAACTTATTTTTCTTGTGTTTCATAAATGTTTTCATTGTAATTAACTTGACATATTATTGGTTATTGGTGTTGTAAATTGTAATGAAAAGGTTGTTCTAATAATTATTTCAATCAGCTGTTACCACCAGCACCCCTACCTAGTATGTTAATTAAATAATTAATATTTTATCTAATTAATTATTATATCCGGTAGATATTTATGTAAAACAAATATCATTATGTTCAGTAATTTGAAAAAGTTGTTACCTCCAAAATCATAATTCATTTCTAGGTATAATGATTTGGTTCTTTTTTTTTTATATGTTATGGAGTTTGTTTTTTTTAATTCCTAAACATTTATAGGTTTAGTAATTTGAAAAATTAGTATGTTAGCTGTGGAATTTAAATTCATTTTTTGGTATAATGATATGTTTTTTTTCAATTCCAAAAGATTATTTGTAATTAATTTCAGATAAATTTAATTAAAGGAGATGTAGATTTTAATTCAAAGGTTATTTTGTTAAGTATTTATATCAGCTGTTAGACAGGATCTATTGACCGGTTACCACCAGCAGCGCTGCCTGGTAGGGAATGCTCCAAGCACTTGGTGCGGTAGATGATGTACTAATAGTTTGTAGGATTGAAAACGGATTATTAATTCTCAGAACTATTTGTTTCTATCTGAAAAAAGCCTTTGGATCAGCTTTACTTAAGATCTAGTTCGCTTTGGTGCGTTCAATAACGACTCGTTCGTTGTTTTTATACAATCCATTCCTAGTCGATTCTCGGAATCATTCTTATCCCTGGCCGAACGATCACCCGGATACTGACGACTATAAGCATACTTACCTGGCGTGGGGGTTACCGTGATCACTAAGGCGGTTCCCCCAGGGTGAGGCTCTTTCATTGCACTTCGGTCGGGCTGACCCCTGCGAATACCCCAAATGTGGGTATCTCGGGCGCGTAATTTTTGTTAGTCGGGACTGCGTTCGCGCTGTCCCGGAATAAATATTTAATCAAATGAATGATTAATTAATAGCTAATTGTTTTGTAACGGGCTGAAGGAAAATTTTATTTAAATAAAATTTAGTTAATGTGCATTAATTGAAGATTTCAGTTCAATGCTATAAATGTTAGCGAATGTTATATTTAATTAGCTATTTCTTTTATTTAGAACACTTTGAATGAAAGTAATCTGTGTTACGAATTGTACTCTAATATTTGCGATCCAAAAGAAGTCTTTTTGATCTGTTGAAGTCAAGAGTTTATTATTAGTTTTACGTATTTTAGAGAATGATTAGCATTTAGTTGCTTCTTTTCATTAAGATGTTTTTGAAAGATTTTAGGTTTTAAGGATTTTAATATATATGTATATGTTATCCCATGCCAAATAAGATTTGCTAATGTTATTTCTTCTTGTGACTAATAACATAATTTTTCTTTTTGTATATGGTTTTGGTTAAAGGCATTGTAGTTCCTTAACATTTAGTTCAGATATATTTTATTAAATATGAATTTTTATTAGAAGATTCTTGTCTGCTTGCGGTGACGCCAAGTCATCAGTCTGAAACAGGTCTGACTCAGCATTTCCGCTCCCTTCGAGTCGATCTGAGGCAATATTTAAAAAGTTTAATTCACTTCGCGAGTGGTTGGGATAAATATGACCACCAGATGGCACCACCTCACTGATCCCCGGATAAGAATGTTGACGTTGCTCGGATAAGCCTTCAAATACCCAGCCGTTTTTTTCCTCTCGGAGAGAGTGGAGCAGTGAAGACGGGCTGAGATAGAGCCACTGCCCGGCGGGCAAGGTGGGTGTCTCCTGACTGGAGATGGGGCTGAAGACGAGTTGAAGGCGTGGAAGATTCGGGAGTCCGGAACAGAAGAGAGGAAGGTAAGAGATTTCCTCGTTACAGTAATCGGACTAGACTTGGGGTGAGGCCAGAAGGTGGTCCGTTGAAGATAGAGCCAGTTATATATTTTAGTTTTCATTCGTCGCGTTTGGCCACAAGACAGATAGGAATCTTTTCTTTTCGCATTAGTGCACCCAGAATTATGTGTAGATAATGGATCGAGTTTTGTTAGGAATTATTAATTTTATTACTGGTTACGAGGTAATGAGTACTAATGGGGAATGTGTAAGTTGTAATTAGTATTAGTGCATATGTTTATTTTTGTAGATGATGGAGATGATTATTGTTGTAGACGAGGGATCGAGTTACGTGGAAATTATTAATTTTATTACTGATTATGAGGTAACGAGTATTGATGGGGAATGTTTAAGTTGTAAGTAGTATTAGTGCATATGGTTATTATTATTGATGAGGGATATGATTACTGTTATAGAGGATAGATCGAGTTTTGTTTGTAAATTATTATTTTGTTAGTGTTGTTATTGACGGTGCATCTTATGTTACATTAAAAGTTTTAGTTTTACAGTTGACTGAGAATTTCTGTTTAAATTGTAATAATTATTTTATTAATCCCTTACTAAGGAATGAATCTGTAATTGTTATTTTATTAATACCTTATCAAGAATAGATTAATGTAATTTTTATTTCAATATAATGCCGCTTCATTTCTGTTAGATAAATGTTTTTGGGGTTTATTTCTTCACCCAGTTTCCCTTATGTGTCCTCGATTATACCCTGTCCTCTCCCAGCCCTTTGCCCCAGCGCGGGTAACAGTTTTATTAATCTTACTGCAAGTTGTTTAGTTATAGTCCACATTTCTGAAGTAGACTTTAAATATCGATGGGAATTCATGAATTAATAAAGTTAATCAGCCGAAGGACGGGAGTGTGCCGAAATGAGATTGGATCCATCCATCAAATCATTTTTGATTACACTAAGGAATAGTTATTTATTTGACAAGTGAGGAAAGTGCCACTTTATTACACACGAGTGTGTTGAAAGCACTTTTCTCACATGTTAAATATTAAATTTTACCTGCAACCATTTAACAATTAATAAATTAAAGGTAAAACTTTAGATTTGTTAAAACTACACTAGCACTAGTGGGTAATGCTAATGCTAGATCTCCAAATTTCTGATGTGTGAAGGATCTAATGTATTTAATGTCATATTAAATATTTGTATAATATCGCTTCAAAATAAATAAAATCTCTCTTGAGTTAAATATAAAAAAATATTTCTGAAATTATTTATTTTAACATTTTAGGAATATAAAATGAATAATATTATAATACCGCCATTTAACATTTAAAATAGCAGAGTGGTGTTTGTCAAATTCGATCTAGGTGGCTTTTCCCTCACTAGTGGGGAAAAATGGGACTTTCGACACTAGTTTTAGTGGTGTAAAGTGAATTAAATTATTACTAAATTCAAGATACTAATATTTATTAACAAATTAAAAATAATACAATGAAATTGCTTACAACAATTAAATTATTAAACTAATATAAATTTACAATAACAATATTCTAAAGATTATAACCTAGGCCTAACTGTTATCTAATTACTAAAATAATAAACAAATACAATAAGATATTACTAATACTAAATAACTTGACTATTTACATAAATTTGTACAAATACAATAAATTACACTATAGTTTATAACTACAAATTAACACTTACAAATCGCTAATTAAAGTCCACCGACCGTAAGACTCTCCCAATATGACAAAATGACACACAGTTTATTACACTCACTTATCACTTATCCCACTACCATTGGCTGCACTGTCAAGGTCACTAACACGGACTGTCACCGTTCACTGTCAGAGAAGTCAACAACTTTACTACTCACTGACCCCAGGCTGAAACAGCTGGTCTTTTATACAGGCAAGGTTGGTCCGGGGTGGGGCACTTCTCGGAGGTTCCAAGAACTGTCTCTTTTCATCCAGGTTGATCCAGACAGTTCGAATTGTCTCGATCTTTCTGCACAGTTCTTTGATCCCTTCCGCTTAATACCACAGCTCGTTTAATCCTCTCAGCCGGTCTTTCTCCCCTCTCTGACCGTAACACTGTCCCTTCCTTAAAAGTGCTCTGCCCCAGAGCATAGTCCGGAGAAATCGGGCAGTTACGAGCTTCTCCCTATGGAGACACTTTTCTTTTCCAGGGGTTGAACGTGCACACTAATGTGGCGACCCCAGAGTTGGCGAATGTCTGTTCAATCATGTTCCTGGCTACGTTCCACTCCAGGCCGTCATATCCACAGCCCAACTTAGGAATCGCGAGCTTGGTGACACGCAGTCTCAGAAGCTTACTCTGCATCTATCAGAGGTCGAGGGTTCGCCGCAGTGCATCAAATGTGGGCTTCTGATCAGTGGCATACTTGGTAACTGAGTAGAATTATTATTTTTTTAGGAGGATCCATTGTTGTTTTTATTAATGTAAGGTATTCTGCATTGGTGCCCTCATCATTTCAGGGGAATATAAACAAAGATTTTTTTAACATAATCTGTCTAGTTGACATTTTTTTTTTACCCACATAATTATGTATAAAGTTTAACTTATTTTCTGTAGAATTGTCTAAATGTCAGTAAGTCTGGTACACTTACACTATTGATGTAATAAATTCTGTTGAAGTACAATGATTTTTTTTTAAATACTTTTTTAAACTATTTATTTATTTAAAAATTAATTTTTTCATTAGTCGTTTCTATTCTCTGAAACTCGTAATTAAATCATTTAGATATTATATTTAAGCTGCTTTCAATATCTCAGATGGTACAACATGTCTTAACAAGTTAATTGATTTAATAGGGATTAATAATTTCGGGGAAAAAAATGTTAACTGAACAAAATTGTTCTCCGTATTTGGTATTACCATATTTCTATTTCTCTTATGAAGCTCATTCATTGTTGAAAGAACAGTGACTGATCCCTAGGAATGGCCGTGCACCACGTGTTGACCCCCAGAGATAGTTCGCGAGTACGCTCATTGGGGGCAGCACAATCGTGATTGTGGGATTCAAAACCTACTCGGATTCGTTATTTTCGATAACTTTATGTTATTTTAAGTATCCCTAAGTTATTGAAGTAGTTTTGAACTCGAAATCCCGCGGATGGAGTGATAAGAGAAGCGGAAAAGTGGAATATTTCGGGTTTGGAGTTAGATATCGGGGCGCCGCTTGCTCCCGCCATTATGGGGATTCATCAGGCAATTAAATTAGGTTCTAAGAAGTTTGTAGTTATCGCTTCTCGGCCTATTGGCTAAGATCAAAGTGTAGTATCTGTTCTTATCAGCTTAATCTCTGGTACGACTTCCATCGGAAGTCCAGAAGATTAAACTGATTTTTGGAAAATGACGGAGTGCTAGGGGCTTGCTCCACCTCTGTCGCGGGTTGACCCGGTATTGCAGTACCTCCGGGAACGGCCCATTTAATTATTACCTCATTTACACCTAGATTGAATCGATATGATTCGAATTTGAAGACTATCGATTATTACCTAGGAGCGATAGTCGATATTTTGATGTTAACTTTGTGTTTCATACACTGTAGACCATTACTATGCATTGTCAGAAGAATTCCATGCTCTATTTGTTCCTTAAAAGAACCCCTCTTGCAAAAATTTTCACCCAAAGTTGGGTGAAACACACACAAAAAAAATAATATTATCTATTAAATAATAATTATCATCATTTAGATGAATTATAAATATAATCTCATTTATGTTTCACATTTACAATGATTTAATATATAAAGGGCATGATCTGTACAAACAAAATAAAAAGAAAGTACTGACAATTATATTGACATCCAAATATCTTAAAATAATAATTAAAATCCAATACTGATAGAAAACACTTTTTATTGCAGTAATATTTTTAGATTTGCAATGATATGCCACCGCCAAACAAAAATAAAATTTTTAAAAAAAGTACTGAAAAGTATTTTGGCACTAAAATGTGTTAAAATAATAATTAAAACCAAAGAGTGATGGGAAAACTGTTATTTTGAAGAAACAGTTTCAGCTGCTTCTCCTATGTTTCATATTTAGGACATCCTATGGGGGACCCCTCCAACTAAAGAAAAAGAATTAAAAAAAAAAAACGAAAATTATTTTGCCACTCCAAAGTGTTAAAAGAATGATTTAAAGTTAATGGTGATAGGTAAATTTTTTTATTTTGCAGTAATAGTTTCAACTGCCTCTGCATCCTCATAAAGCAATGAATACAACTTTCATAATACCTATGATGTTTCAGATTTATGATATCCGGAGGCATGCCCCCACCAAACAAAAGAAAGATAAAAAAATGTGTGTCAGCTCCGACGCACGACTGGAGTTTACTCCTTAAGAACTATTATTGTGTATATTATGTAAAAAGAGGGAAAATTAAAGCATCTTAAAAAATAATCAAAGCATATATAAATATTTATTCATAATATTTACATCGTTCCAATGAATTCAATTATTTCACATAATAATAATTTTTAATGTTTTTATATACATCATTCTTGAGAAGATATAAAATATAATATAAAACCACTTTAATTTCGGGCGGGACTACTCAGGATCTCAACAACTACATTTACCTCATTTCAGATACAAATTTTACTTAATTTATCTTTCATGAAATTTTAAACATTATTATGAACAGCAATATACTATAAGCGTTTGTACGTTTTTTGAATGTATTAACCATATATGTTAATACTACTTATACATCTCCTCTCTAACATGAATCACATGAACCACAAAAAACGGGGCTATATACACCTCCTCTCTAACATGTTAATATTACAATATATATATATATATATGATCTGAAATCATAACATCGGGGAAAAAAACATACATTAAGATCAATATTTAAATATTTTCTCTTCAAAATAAAAATATTTAAATAATCACAATAAAATAAAAATAATAGAATTATAAAATTAAGATCAATAATTTGATGGTGACCTCATACATTTTATATTAACATCCTACTTAAGTATAATTATCGTAATTGTTAGCAGTTAATATTTTTCATTGCCAATAGGCACACACAAATAACAATAAAAATTAAGAAAATCTCAAAAGTTTTACATATATTAATTTTGAGAGAATAGAGAAATGTAATATATATTTTAAAATTGATCTAAACTGAAATAATTTCATAAATTAGTTATAAAATATTAATTTATCTACCAATCAGTATAGCAATACTAAAAGACTAAAATAAAAAAGAAGTTATGATAGAGAGATTTAACAAACTATTGTCCAAATTTTAAATATAAAATAATCCATCAGAAAGACTATTATTACCATCAGCTAACACTTGTTAAAGTATTTATGTAACATTAACAAGAAAATCAATCAATCAATTAACACTGGCTCTATAACCCAGTACGGGTCTTGGCCGCATCAAGGCGTTGCCTCCACTCTTCTCTGTCCTGTGCCAAGGTCCTCCATGCTCTGGATTCAATAATGCTACCTGCACCCTTCTCGACCTTGTCTGCCCAACTTAATCGTGGCCGTCCGCGTTTCCTTTTCCCATCAACGTACCCAAATAACAGTCTCTTAGGAGTAGTGTTGTCCTCCATTCTGGCCACTTGTCCAGCCCATCAAAGCCTACCTTTTCGTATATACTGAACCACGTCTAGCTCCTGATACATTCAATATTACTCTCTGCATTCTGCCTGAGTCTAAATTAATCACCAACTCTTAATGCTCCTTATATCCTTCTTAATATTTTTCTTTCGAAGAGCAGTAAACTATTGGCATCTGCCCAGGACAGAGGCCAGGTTTCCGATCCGTAAGTTAAAACAGGCCTGATCGTTGTCTTGTAAAGTATCACCTTTGCTTTTCTTGATATCAGATGACTTCTTAAAATTTTGCCATCCCAAAATAATATTTATTAGCAGTCAAAATTCTTCTTTGAACTTCTGCTCCAGTTGAGTTATACGCTTTGACCAAAGAGCCAAGATAGACAAAACTGTCGACTCTTTCAAACGTATTGGTGCTAAACGTGATAGAGGGTATTGATTTCCTTGAAGCGCTAGCAAGCATATATTTGGTCTTTGCTTGATTCACTTGAAGACCCATTCACTGTCCAGCTTTCTCCAAAGCAAGAAACGCTTGCTGTAAATCCCTCTGTGTTCTTCCGACTATATCTATGTCATCCGTATAGGCCATTATTTGGATGGACTTAGTCAGAATTGTACCAGTGACTTGTAATCCTGAGTCTCTTATGACCTTTTCAAGTGCCAAATTGAATAACAGGCAGGAGAGTCCATCCCCTTGTCTCAGACTCCTAGTTGTCTTAAATACTTCAGACGAGTAATTCTGGATCTTGACCTGGCTTCTCGACTCCCTCATCAACAATTCCACAAGGCTAATAGCTCTCTGGGGACATTCATTTCTTCCATACCTTGATACAGTTTACCCCTGAGAGATACTGTCATAGGCATTGCTGAAATCATCAGGGATTATCAGGGAGTAACCCATGTCTATATAAACAGATGTTTTCGTCACTGAGACCAAGCATATGACAGCATGATGTAATGTAAAGTATATGATGGATGATGTAATGGATTATCGATCTGGAGATTAGTGATGAGCATTTCTCTTTACTGAAGTTTTAAAGGTAATATATCCTATTGATGATTTACAAAATCATTGTTTTTCTATTTAAACTAATAAACTTTAAAATTTATTTATTTAGAATATATTTTATTGTTTAATTTATTTAGAGGAGTAATTGGTTTTTTTTCAACTTGGAAATATTTGTTATTATCTCTTTTGAGTTTAAAATATATGGTTTTGATATTATTTTTTTCTTTATTGTTAGTACTGTATAATTTTGGGTATGAATTATATTTTACTTTAATATTTTTAGTATGTACTGTATGTGAAGAAGCTTCGGGTGTATCTATTTTAGTTAGATTGGTTCATAATCAAGGCAATGATTATTTATCAAGAATTTTATCATGATAAAATATTTGATTATATTATTACTTTTAACCCCTCTTGTTTGTAATTATTGATTATTAATGTGGATGTTTATATTAACCTGTTTTATATTTGTTTTTTTTAATAATTACAATAATAATGTATCCCCCTCTAGAACTTTATTAGGTATAGATATACATTCTTAGAGTACTTTTAGTAGATGCACTTTGTAACTTCTGCTTCTTCAGGGTTCATACTAACGAAAAGCAGAAACAATTGTATTTTACAAAATAGTTTTTGCTTTGCAATATATAGAAATTTATATAATATAAATAGGGAAAGTAATATCTAATTTTTAATACGACTAATCAAAAAAAAAAAAATATAACCACCGACCAATTAACAGCAATAATAATTATTTATTTATTATTTACAATAATCGTAGTATCCAATACTGCAAACATTATTAAGACCTTTACGAATAAAAAGTTGAAGCATGAACAAACTTATACGTAAAAACCACATCCATTATTTAAAATTATTATTAATGGGTCATTAATTGATTTACCATCCCCATCTTCAATTTCACTATGATGAAATTTTGGTTCACTATTAGGAATATGTTTAATAATTAAAATTATTAGAGCATTATTTCTGGCCATGCATTATACAGCAAGTATTGAACTTACTTTCAGAAGTGTAGTACCTATTTGTCGAGATGTAAATAATGGATGACTAATACGATATACTCATCCTAATAGGGCTTCCCTATTTTTTATTTGTCTAAATTAACACATTGGACGAGCATTATATTATGGATTTTACAAATTACATATAACTTGATCAGTTGGAGTATTCCTATTACTATTAATTATAGGATCCACATTTTTAGGATACATTTTACCTTGAGGCCAGATATCTTTATGAGGTTCAACAGTTATTACCTTGTTATCAGCAGTACCTTAACTAGGAAAAACTTTAGTAATATGACTATGAGGAGGATTTTCAGTTGAAAATGCAACTTTAACACAATTCTTTACATTACATTTCGTATTGCCTTTTGTAATTGCAGCATTAGTTATTATTCACTTATTATTTTTACACCAATCTGGTAGCAATAATCCTTCAGGATTAAATTCAAATTACGATAAATTACCGTTCCATCCTTACTTTTCAATTAAGGATTTAATAGGAGCCATAATTATATCATTTCTATTCTCTATATTAGTTTTATTTGAACCCTGAACATTAGGAAATCCTGAAAATTTTCTTTATTTGAAAATAAAGCATAACAAAAGATACACAAATAAAAACAAAATAACCATTTTTAAAAACAATATTATTTGTTATAATAATTACATAAATTTTGAAGTAACAGTTTCAGCTGCTTCTCCTATGTTTCATATTTAGGACATCCTATGGGGGGGGGGGGCCCCCCAACTAAAGAAAAAGTATTAAAAAAAAAAAATTATTTTGCCACTCCAAAGTGTTGAAAGAATGATTCAACTTAAAGTTAATGGTGATGGGCAAATTTTTTTATTTAGCAGTAATAGTTTCAACTGCCTCTGCATCCTCATAAATCAATGAATACAACTTTCCTAATATCTATGATGTTTCAGATTTATGATATCCCGAGTCATGCCCCCCCCAAACTAAAGAAAGAGAAAAAAATGTGTGTGTCAGCTCCGACGCACGACTGGAGTTTACTCCTTAAGAACTATTATTGTGTATATTATGTATAATTATACATCATTCTTGAGAAGATTCGTTTGTTTTACCATGAACATTTGACATTTAAAATGATTTTGAATTATTATTGAATTGGTTATATATTTATCTTTTAAACTAGTTCAAACAAAGCTAACCTTAATTTGAGATTTTAACAAATTATCGCATTTCAACACTTTGAGAATAAAGTAATAGAATACATTGTTACCATAGATACCACACGTATCTCTTCCCGATTAGTCCTCTAATTTGACTTTTAATTTCTATCTATTATGTAAAACAAATAATACAATATTATCGAGATAGGAACATAACGCACCACATTTAGGTAAAAATCGATTTCACTCCTCATAAAATTTTCATACCGTTCAAATTGTTTCTTAAGGAGTAAACTTAAAAAAAATCTGAAAATTATTTTGCCACCCAAATACCTTGAAATAATAATTAATACCAAATAGTGATTGGGAAAAACTGTTATTTTGAAGCAATTGTTTCAGATTTACAATGTTATGCTGAGGCATCCCCCCTCCAAGTAAAAAAAAAGTCAATAAAATAGAGCCAAAACGAAACATTAACATTTATTAGAATGCAAATAGAAAAAACCCCAAGCAAAGCCTTATGTTTCAAATCTGGAGTCAAAACAAACAATTACCAGTTGACGTTTCGGCTATTCAGGCATTATCAAGATAGATTGATAGATTGATCAAAAAAGAGTAAGATCAATCACACCTCGAAGAAGAAGTGCAATACATCCCAACAAATAACCGCCCAAATAGGCTCATAACCTGAGACCGCACCTCCACCCCAAGACGTTTTAATATATGGATTAATTAAATTGTATAAAGATAACAAACCTCTCAGACCAATTGTAAATAATATTAAGGGACCTTCTTACAAACTTGAAAAATTCTTTAAACCATTCTTAGATAACTTTTACAATAATAACCCGTGCGATATCAAAAATGCATTTGATGCTAAAAATAAGATTGTTGATTTGAAAACTATAGAAGAGAATGAATGACTTATAAGTTTTGATTTAGTCTCTTTGTTTACCTCGGGGGTGCTGGGATGGATGGAATGGAAAATTATTTTACCACCACCATTTTTAAAATAATGCTGATAACAAAAAAGTTTTATTGTGCAGGAATAATTTCAGCTGTTACCGCATCCTCATAAATCAATTGATACAATTTTCATAACAGATGTTTCACATTTACGATATTTATTTTTAACATACAAATATCCTAAAATACTGATAGGATAAACTGTTATTTTGCAGTAATAGTTTCAGATTTACAATAATAAACGGAGTCGTGACCTTTCCAAAAAAAAATACTGAAAATTATTTTGCCACTCAAATGTGTTAAAAAATTATTTAAACATAATGGTGAAAGGGAACATTTTTTATTTTACAGTAATAGTTTCAACTGCCTCTGCACCCTCATAAAGCAATGGATACAATTTTGATAACAACTATGTTACAATTTTATAAGGATATCGAGAGGCAAGCTCCCTCTAAACAAAAGAAAAGTAAAAAAACAATGTACTGAAAATTATTTTGCCATCCTAATCTGTTGAAATAATAATTAAAACCAAATAGTGATTGGGAAAAACTTTTATTTTGGAGTACTGTTACAACTGTCCATTGAATACAAAAAACAGAACCAGTGGGGGAAAAAAATAGTTACCAACTAAAAACAAATTGATTGTATTTTTTGTTTATATTTATTAATAATAAAAAAAAGGATGGTGGTGAGAAAAACTGTTATTTTTCAGTAGCTGTTACAACCTTAAAAGTAGATATTAAGTAGTTGTAGATAGATGGAATGAAAGAGTTTTTAGCTGTTGAACCTTAATCCTGTTTTTTAATTACAGTGATTTTAACTTATTTTTCTTGTGTTTCATAAATGTTTTCATTGTAATTAACTTGACATATTATTGGTTATTGGTGTTGTAAATTGTAATGAAAAGGTTGTTCTAATAATTATTTCAATCAGCTGTTACCACCAGCACCCCTACCTAGTATGTTAATTAACTAATTAATATTTTATCTAATTAATTATTATATCCGGTAAATATTTATGTAAAACAAATATCATTATGTTCAGTAATTTGAAAAAGTTGTTACCTCCAAAATCATAATTCATTTCTAGGTATAATGATTTGGTTCTTTTTCTTTTTTTTTGTATGTTATGGAGTTTTTTTTTAAATTCCAAATCATTTATAGGTTTAGTAATTTGATAAAGTTGTATGTTAGCTGTGGAATTTAAATTCATTTTTTGGTATAAAAATATGTTTTTTTTAATTCCAAAGGATTTTTTGTAATTATTTTCAGATAAATTTAATTAAAGGAGATGTAGATTTTAATTCAAAGGTTATTTTGTTAAGTATTTATATCAGCTGTTAGACAGGATCTATTGACCAGTTACCACCAACACAGCGCTGCCTAGTAGGGAATGCTCCAAGCACTTGGTGCGGTAGAGGCTGTACTGGGAGTTCGTAGGATTGAAAACGGATTATTAATTCTCAGAACTATTTGTTTCTATCTGAAAAAAGCCTTTGGATCAGCTTTACTTAAGATCTAGTTCGCTTTGGTGCGTTCAATAACGACTCGTTCGTTGTTTTTATACAATCCATTCCTAGTCGATTCTCGGAATCATTCTTATCCCTGACCGAACGATGACCCGGATACTGACGACTCTAAGCATACTTACCTGGCGTGGGGGTTACCGTGATCACTAAGGCGGTTCCCCCAGGGTGAGGCTCTTCCATTGCACTTCGGTCGGGCTGACCCCTGCGAATACCCCAAATGTGGGTATCTCGGGCGCGTAATTTTTGTTAGTCGGGACTGCGTTCGCGCTGTCCCGGAATAAATATTTATTCAAATGAATAATTAATTAATAGCTAATTGTTTTATTAATCTTACTGCAAGTTGTATAGTTGTAGTCCTTATTTCTGAAGTAGACTTTAAATATCGATGGGAATTCATGAATTAATAAAGTTAATCAGCCGAAGGACGGGAGTGTGCCGAAATGAGATTGGATCCATCCATCAAATCATTTTTGATTACACTAAGGAATAGATATTTATTTGACAAGTGAGGAAAGTGCCACTTTATTACACACGAGTGTGTTGAAAGCACTTTTCTCACATGTTAAATATTAAATATTACCTGCAACCATTTAAAAATTAATAAATTAAAGGTAAAACTATAGATTTATTAAAACTATACTAGCACTAGTGGGTAATGCTAATGCTAGATCTCCAAATTTCTGATGTGTGAAGGATCTAATGTATTTAATGTCATATTAAATATTTGTATAATATCGCTTCAAAATAAATAAAATCTCTCTTGAGTTAAATATAAAAAAATAGTTCTGAAATTATTTATTTTAACATTTTAGGAATATAAAATGAATAATATTATAATACCGCCATTTAACATTTAAAATAGCAGAGTGGTGTTTGTCAAATTCGATCTAGGTGGCTTTTCCCTCACTAGTGGGGAAAAATGGGACTTTCGACACTAGTTTTAGTGGTGTAAAGTGAATTAAATTATTACTAAATTCAAGATACTAATATTTATTAACAAATTAAAAATAATACAATGAAATTGCTTACAACAATTAAATTATTAAACTAATATAAATTTACAATAACAATATTCTAAAGATTATAACCTAGGCCTAACTGTTATCTAATTACTAAAATAATAAACAAATACAATAAGATATTACTAATACTAAATAACTTGACTATTTACATAAATTTGTACAAATACAATAAATTACACTATAGTTTATAACTACAAATTAACACTTACAAATCGCTAATTAAAGTCCACCGACCGTAAGACTCTCCCAATATGACAAAATGACACACAGTTTATTACACTCACTTATCACTTATCCCACTACCATTGGCTGCACTGTCAAGGTCACTAACACGGACTGTCACCGTTCACTGTCAGAGAAGTCAACAACTTTACTACTCACTGACCCCAGGCTGAAACAGCTGGTCTTTTATACAGGCAAGGTTGGTCCGGTGTGGGGCACTTCTCGGAGGTTCCAAGAACTGTCTCTTTTCATCCAGGTTGATCCAGACAGTTCGAATTGTCTCGATCTTTCTGCACAGTTCTTTGATCCCTTCCGCTTAATCCCACAGCTCGTTTAATCCTCTCAGCCGGTCTTTCTCCCCTCTCTGACCGGTAACACTGTCCCTTCCTTAAAAGTGCTCTGCCCCAGAGCATAGTCCGGAGAAATCGGGCAGTTACGAGCTTCTCCCTATGGAGGCACTTTTCTTTTCCAGGGGTTGAACGTGCACACTAGTGTGGCCACCCCAGAGTTGGCGAATGTCTGTTCAATCATGTTCCTGGCTACGTTCCACTCCAGGGCGTCATTTCCACAGCCCAACTTAGGAATCGCGAGCTTGGTGACACGCAGTCTCAAAAGCTTACTCCGCATCTATCGAAGGTCGAGTGTTTGCCGCAGTGCGTTATATGTGGGCTTCTGATCAGTGGAACACTTGGTAACTGAGTAGAATTATTTTTTTAGTAGAATCCATTGTTTTGTTTTTTAATGTAAGGTCTTCTGCATTGGTGCCCTCACCATTTCAGGGGAATATAAACAAAGATTTTTTTAACATAATCTGTCTAGTTGAAATTTTTTTTTTACCCACATAATTATGTATAAAGTTTAACTTATTTTCTGTAGAATTGTCTAAATGTCAGTAATTCTGGTACGCTTACAGTATTGATGTAATAAATTCTGTTGAAGTACAATGATTTTTTTCAAATACTTTTTTTACTCTTTATTTATTTAAAAATTAATTTTTTCATTAGTCGTTTCTATTCTCTGAAACTCGTAATTAAATCATTTAGATATTATATTTAAGCTGCTTTCAATATCTCAGATGTTACAACATGTATTAACAAGTTAATTGATTTAATAGCGATTAATAATTTCCGGGGAAAAAATGTTAACTAATCAAAATTGTTCTCCGTATTTGGTATTAACATATTTATATTTTTCTTATGAAGCTCATTCATTGTTGAAAGAACAGTGACTGATCCCTAGGAATGGCCGTGCACCACGTGTTGACCCCCAGAGATAGTTCGCGAGTACGCTCATTGGGGGCTGCACAATCGTGACTGTGCGATTCAAATCCTACTTGGATTCGTTATTTTCGATAACTTTATGTTATTTTAAGTAACCTTAAGTTATTGAAGTAGTTTTGGGGTCAGAATCCCGCGGATAGAGTGATAAGAGAAGCGGAAAAGTGGAATATTTCGGGTTTGGAGTTAGATATCGGGGCGCCGCTTGCTCCCGCCATTATGGGGATTCATCAGGCAATTAAATTAGGTTCTAAGAAGATGGTAGTTATCGAGAACGAGAGCTGGTCACCACCCCAATCTTCAAGCATTTCTATCGGGGTTGGTGACAGAGGAGATGAGAGAGAGGTCTAGCCAGGTGTCGGATTGCTGGACTAAAGGCAGACAAGCCTCCCAGCGGATGGGCGTCCAATGGAACATCCAGGAGGACGTACCATCACTGGAATATGGAGATGCCACAGTGAGAGCCCATGAAAGGCATAGGCTGCTCAGGATCCTCCGCCTTAAGAAGCAAATGGAGAGGGGAGAGGCACTCCGGCAGAAGGCAGTCCAAGGAAGGGTCCCGGAGTGCTTGAAGAACTCCCCTGAGTCGAGCCACTTCCTCCAAACCGGCGAATTCATGTCCTTCGCCGACTGGCGGTTCGTCCACAGGGCAAGACTTCAGCTGGTCCCTCTTAATGGACATCGAAGGTATGGGGGTGACCAGGAGAAGAGGTGCAGGCGGTGCACGTTCGCAAATGAGTGCTTGGCACATGTGCTGGGGCAATGCAACGTGCACGCGGTTCTTCGCCAACGGAGACATGATGCTATCGTAGATAGATTAGAAGCAACGGCGAGGAACCGAGGATACGGGGTCGTCGGAAAGAACCAGCCAGTTGACGACTCCGGCCTGCGACCAGACCTTGTGGTGGCGAAGGGTGACAGAGCCATGATCATAGACGTAACTGTCCCCTTCGAGAACCGGAAAGAGGCGTTTGAGTCGGCGAGGGTCAGAAAAGAAGAGAAGTATGCCGCCCTGAAGACCTCCCTGAGGGCCAGGTACAGGGAGGTGAAGATAGCCCCAATAGTCGTGGGCGCCCTGGGAACGTGGGACCCGAGTAATGATAGGTACCTGAGGGGAATCACCACTGGGGCGTTCCTGAGGAAGATGAGGAGGCTGGTGGTCTGTGAAACGATGGCCTGGTCCAGGTGTATATACATGGAACACTTGTCTGGCCGGATACAGCGCCCTTTTAGATGGCACCGGCCGGAGCTGGACCGGGCAGAAGATGAAGTTCCGCCAGCCGAACCGCGGCTGTTGGGTGAAGAGGAAGCAGGGCGAGCATCGCCGGAGCCGTCCACCTCAAGGGAAGTCCCCGGAGGGGTGGAAAGGGAAGCGTCGAGTCACTGATCGAAATTGGTCGAGAAGCGATAGTGATTTAAGTGTCCAAGTGGAGTGGTGCGGAGTGATGGTGGACCAAATGTGATCAATTGACTGAATATGTCTAATGATTTGTATTGCTTTTTATTATGTTGTATGTGTGTTTATTGATGTTGTTGAACAATTTTATTATGTTGAATATTATGTAAAATTTTATAAAAATAAACACTATTATCTGTAATGTTTTGAAAATCCAACTCGATCAGTGACTTCGTGATAGAGATGCCGAGCCCTCTGGTGAGTAAGCCTTCTTATTTAAAATAAATATTTTGTTTGTTGGGATTAGTGTGACCTGATTCCGAGGGTTAGTGTTTCCTTGCATAACAACATTCGGTGTTGTTGCCTAGAGGATCAGGAATGTCGGAGTTCTTCGGGATTGAGGGTGACCACGTATTAGTGGGTCACCCTTTGCCCAGGTTATCCTCTGGGCAGCACTACACAAAGTGCCCTGTGCCCGGATGTGGCAAGGAGTACACAAATAATGTTTGGACTGCCGGACTACAATCTTTAATGAGACACGTCTCCGCGGGGCACCGACTCGTGGGCATTAAGCCCCGCTATTTCTGCCGAATATGCAACAAGAATATTGAAGAAAGGCCAAAAATTACAGCGCACCCGTGCTTGGTACACGCGGTGGTGCCCGTGGTAGAGATGGTGGGGACCGCCTTCGGGTGTAGAGAGTGCGGAGACGTTTTCCCGACATCCAGGGGGCTCCAAAATCACGTCACGATGACGCATGCGCCGATGCCCAACACAGAAGAAGCAGTCACTGAACGTAGACCCAACAGGAGAGTCACCCGCCGAGCCCACCCAGAAACTGTCGCTGCTATAAGTGATAGGGGCCCAGTCACGCGTTCTCGTGCTAGACCGCCTAGCCCTGTTGCAGAGGAGAGCGGGGATAGGGGTGCCACGGGTGGGGAAGCCGAAACAAACAACCACGATGAAGAATCGGTGACCCCGGCTGTGGCTATTGATGTCCCGGAGCCCCAGCATATTGAAGAGGACAGGCTAGGAGCGGGAAGTGAGGAAGGGTTGCGGAACGTGGGGCTGGGGGGCGTCGTAAATGGTGACTCAGGCGCGGTCACGAATATGGCATCCTCAAGAAGAGGAGCTCCGGAAGAAGATGAGGAGGATGCCGTGCTGAAAAAGTTAAGGTTGGACCTGGGGGAGGTTCACTCTAGAGAAGTGAATCAGGAGGCATGGGTGGCATTCGGGGGGGTCCTGCAGAAAGTTATAGAGAGAGTCCGTCTCATATGTAAGATCCGGCCAAACAACATCGTCGCGGGGCCGAGTAGACGGACCGTGGACCCCTCTGACCCCCGCACCATTCAGGGAATATATAGACTGAATAGGAGAAAGGCAGTAAGGATGGTGTTGGGGGAGCCGCCCGTGGAGTGTAGCCTCTCCCAGGAGGAAATGACCGCGCTTCTGGAGGGAGAAGTGGTCGGGGAATTTGACCCATCCTCATTGGATGGTGTAAAGAGGGCCGAGGAGGCGGTCATCACGACAATGATGACACCAGAAGAAGTATATGACCGCCTCAGGAGATTTGAAAATTCGGCCCCAGGGGAGGATAAAATTGATTATAGGTCCTGGAGAAAAGTGGACCCTGGAGGCAGGCTTTTGGCTGCAATCTTTAATATTTGCCTTAAGCACCGGAGGGTCCCTGAAGACTGGAAAGAATCCAGGACCATATTCCTCCCCAAAGTGAAGTCCCCGACCCAGATGAAGGACTGGAGACCGATAGCCCTCACCAGGACTGTGTATAAGGTGTATGCAGGTGTCCTCACAGACAGGATTGCGTCCTGGTGTAGGGTAAATGAGGTCCTATCTCCCTTCCAGAAAGGGTTCACGGCCCATGACGGAGTATTTGAGCATAACTACGTGCTCCGTCAGAGGATGGTGGCTGCGAGGAAGCAAAAAGGAGAGCTCTGCACCGCTTGGCTGGATATATCCGATGCGTTCGGGACTATCCCACACGCGTGCATCACCGGAGCATTGGAGAGGAGGGGAGCGGGATCTGCGCTGGTGGAGATCAGCAGAGACCTCTACACAGACTCCTTCACCAGCGTCTGCTTGCCCTCGGGTGAGTCTGATCCCATCAGGATGAGGAGGGGCATAAAACAGGGGTGCCCTCTAAGTGGTCTGTTGTTCATCCTGGGGATCGAGCACATTATTAAAGAACTGAACTCCGGTGATCACCACACGGTCCTGGCCTATGCGGATGACATCGCCCTACTCTCCCCTAGTCCAGAGGGCCTCCAGAGACAGATCGACAAAGCGGCAGAGGCCCTAGGTAGGATCGGGTTGCGAGTAAACCCCACCAAGTGCAAGACAATGCATCTATCTGGGAAAGCACTGGTGGGGATTCGGGAAACCCGGTTCTGGATCATGGAGGAGGGGATAAGGATGCTGAAAGAGGGCGAGGTGCAGAGCTTCCTGGGCAACCCGGTTGGTTTCCGGGCGGTGCACCCTACGGCAGAATTGGAGGAAATAGTGGCGAAAGTTGTATTTTTTTATGAAAGTTCAGTGAGGGGTATCCTGCGGTCGGCACTGGCCCCCTGGCAGAAGATCGACGCCCTGAGGACCTTCGTCTACCCCTCACTGAACTTTCAAATGAGAAATGGCCAGTTCCCCAAGGGGGAGTGGTCGGGGGTGGACGAGGTGTTGAGGGCGGAGATAAAGAGAGTCCTCGACCTGCCAAATGAGGCCTCCAATGAATACCTCTATGGGGCCAGATCTGAGGGCTTGTGTGGCATTCCAATCGCTGCGGAAGAAAGCGACCTGGCACTTATTGACGGAGCATTCAAGCTACTCACTTCCAATGATGAGAAGCTCCGTCAGATGGCGTTATTGGACCTCTCAGAATCGGCGGCCTCGAGAACGAGAGCTGGTCACCACCCCAATCTTCAAGCATTTCTATCGGGGTTGGTGACAGAGGAGATGAGAGAGAGGTTGGCGGATGGGCGTTCAATGGAACATCCAGGAGGACGTACCATCACTGGAATATGGAGATGCCACAGTGAGAGCCCATGATAGGCATAGGCTGCTCAGGATCCTCCGCCTTAAGAAGCAAATGGAGAGGGGAGAGGCACTCCGGCAGAAGGCCAGTCCAAGGAAGGGTCCCGGAGTGCTTGAAGAACTCCCCTGAGTCGAGCCACTTCCTCCTAACCGGCGAGTTCAGTATATAGACTGAATAGAAGAATGAGTGCTTGGCACATGTGCTGGGACAATGCAACGTGCACGCGGTTCTTCGCCAACGTAGACATGATTCTATCGTTGATAGATTAGAAGCAACGGCGAGGAACCGAGGATACGGGGTCGTCGGAAAGAACCAGCCAGTTGACGACTCCGGCCTGCGACCAGACCTTGTGGTGGCGAAGGGTGACAGAGCCATGATTATAGACGTAACTGTCCCCTTCGAGAACCGTAAAGAGGCGTTTGAGTCGGGGAGGGTCTGAAAAGAAGACGGGTGGTCTGTGAAACGATGGCCTGGTCCAGGTGTATATACATGGAACACTTGTCTGGCCGGATACAGCGCCCTTTTAGATGGCACCGGCCGGAGCTGGACCGGGCAGAAGATGGAGTTCCGCAGGGCGAGCATCGCCGGAGCCGTCCACCTCAAGGGAAGTCCCCGGAGGGGTGGAAAGGGAAGCGTCGAGTCACTGATCGAAATTGGTCGAGAAGCGATAGTGATTCAAGGGTCCAAGTGGAGTAGTGAGTGATAGATCCAAGTGATGGGAGTTGCGCTCCGGCAGTCGTAGAGAGTGGACGCACGCTTCAATTGCTCCTGGGGATAATCCCCACCACTCCTTGAGATTTCTAGTGCCAGTAGCTTCCCAGCCGTCGATAAGGTAAGACGTGTTTTTACTAAGTTCCGTCATTAGTGCGCTGGAGTGTTTGTGTGTAAGTGGTTGAGACCCGAGGGACACTATGCGGCGATTCGGGACTCCCACAAGGACAGGAGATTTAATTAATTGTAATAATTAATTAAATCGAAAAAAAAAAAATTTCAAAAAAAAATTTTTTTTGGAAGACTTTTTTGAAAAAATATTAGGTCCAAAGAAACCCATATTTCGGCGGACCGAAAATGCACAAAAAAAATGTTGAAAAAGTTGATAAAGAAGAGACAGAAAACATCGAAAACCCAATGAAGCCGAGAGACTTCAACGCTGGGGTAGATGAGGAGAAGGCCCTCCATGGAAGTCGGGAGATTTTAATGGTAGGGCAGGATAGAGAAGAACCCCAGAGGGCCACAGAAGAGGTGGCCGGCAGAAAAGTGACGTCTGCGTCCGATACAGCGGACACAGACGCAGAAGATAAAAAAGGACCGGGGCGGAAACCCAAGAGGCCGAGAGAGGAGACCAACTCCCCTCCAGAGATCGAAGAGTCCCCTACTAAAAGGGGCGAGAAGATTGCGGATGAGGTAAGATCATACCTGATCCGGAAGAAGATAAGCCTGGAGGCCCAGACCTACTTGAACGGCCAGGTGAGGGACATCACCAACATAATAGTTGGGCTCCAGGCCCAGTGGAATATGGTCCCTGCACTGGTTAGAGAGGTGGTAGAGGAGGCCCTTAATAGGGACACCCTGCATAGCATCATCGCAAGCAAGGTGTCGGAGATAATTGCCCCCATGGTGGTGACATCGATTAGTGATGCCATAGGGGGCGAATATGAGAAGAAGAAAAAGGAGTGGGTCTCCCCCACACTCAAAAAGGTCCAAGGGATCATAGGGGACCTCCAGCTCAAGGAGCAGGAGGCCTCTATCCTCAGACACACCGTAAAGTTAAGGGCGGAAGAGAGGAGGAAAAGTGCGGCGAAAGGCCCTAAGGAGCCAGAAAAGGTGGTGGCTGGACCTTCTGGGGTGCCCCCGCCCAAGAAGAGAGAGGCCGACCGCGAAAAATATGATGGCCTTGAGCTGTCCCCCGCCCCAATGCCGCAGAGGTGGACGAGCGCCACACCGATCTGCCGCGGGCGAAATAAGGAGATGGACTCCAGCGAAGAGGACGCTGAACCCTGGGAGGAGGTCAAAAAGAAGAAGAAGAGCCAGCCGACCTCCCAGGATGAAGAGGAGGCTGAGAAAAAGGAAAAGAAGCCTAAGATCACCTTCGCTGGAGTCCTGGCGAGCATTCCCGCGTCGCCGAGGAGGCCGGAGGAGACCCCCACCTATATCACCCTGAAGGGTAACGTGGAAGGGTGGGAGGCTAGCCAGATCCACAATCAGCTCCCGTCCCAGGAGGAACTCAAGAAGATCGGCGCCAGCGTCAGCATGGTGCGGGTGACGAGAGCTGGCACCGTCCTGGTCAGGCCAAGAAGTTAGTGGAATGGGACGCCCTGAAGGAGAAAGGGCTTGAGGCGAGGCTCGCAGTGGGGAGAAGGCCTCGCCTGGAAGTGAGAGGCGTCCCGAGGCACTGGGACGGGAGCACCCTAGAGAATTACCTCTGGGGCAAAGTGGCCATAGAGAAGCCGAAGGAAGAAAAGGACAGGAGGGAGTGGTTGAGACCCTGCTTTGCCACTCCCGCGAGGGGCGGCCTCACGGTGAACTGGGTGATAGAGGTTCACCACGCGATGAGGTACGCCCTGATGACCCTGACGGCGGAGTGCGTGAGCGGTGGATGGTGGGGCTTGACCATCCGTGATAACGTCGACCCCCTGGTCTGCCTGAAATGCCTTGAGCACGGCCACATGGCGAAGGCCTGCACGAAGGAGTTGGCGTGCAGGTGGTGTGAGGAAAACGGGCACAAGAAAAAGGACTGCCCGGTAAAGATAAGTAATTCCCCGCCAACATGTAGGCATTGCAAGGCAAACGGCAGAGAGGGAAAAGAGCTCCGGCACTGCGCGGGTAGCAAGGAGTGCCCGACGTACCTGGAGCTGATGGTCAAGCAGGCGAAGAGAACCCGTTATGCGTAGGCTGCAGATTCTGCAGGTCAATATGGGCCGAAGACGAGTGGTCGCGGACGAGCTGAGAGCTCTCGCTAGGAAGGCTGACATCATGGCTATACAGGAGCCGTGGTGTCAGGGAAACGTGGTCGCCGGATTCGGTGTCGCGTCGAGGGTAGTCGCAATGGGCAGTGGCGAGAGGAGGCCCAGGGCGGCTATTGTGATAGTCAATCCAAACCTCGACGTTATGGAACTGAAGCAATTCACCACGGCGGATCAGGCGGCGTGCTATGTCAGATGGGGGAGGATATCCTTCGCCCTCGTCTCGTCATACATGCCGCCGAGGCAGCGGATAGAGGAGAACGTTGCCGCCGTGGAGGCCATCGCACAACGTTACAGGAGTGTGGTGGTCTGTTCCGACACCAATTCGTGGAGCACGGCCTGGGGGTTCGGTGCGCACAGACGCCAGAGGGAAAGTGGTGGATGAAACCGTGGCGAGGTGTCAGCTCATCGTGATGAATGAGCCCTCTGGTCCCACATTCGTTGGAGCCAGGGGCCAGAGTTGGATAGACGTGACACTCGCCACGGCCACCATGGCGAGGCGCATAGCGGACTGGACCCTACGGTCTGACACGAGCTCCGACACCCGGGCCATAGCCTTCAGTGTGGTAGAGGAGGAAGGCGAAGTCCTTCCGGTTGAAAAGGGCTTCGTGACCCGTACGGCGAACTGGGGAGCTTTCTCCAGTGAACTGGAGGGAATATTGGTCGATAGAGAATGGGAAGAGATGGCGCCGATGGAAGTGGGAGAGTCAGTTATAGACCGCAGAGTGGCGGAGCTGACGGGCGCCATCACAGAAGCGGCCAATATGACCCTCCAGTGCCGCAGAGCGAAGCTCCTCAAGAGGGAGTATTATAGGGCCAGGCGCAGGTACCAGGAGTGCAGGGACGAGGAGAGGAGACCTGCACTCCGACAGGAAACGAAGGGTAAGTATAGGGCATACCGAAACGGCGTGCGTCACCAGAAGAAGAAATCCTGGGACGAGTTTATTGTCGAGGAATCGGAGAAGAATCCCCGGGGTGTCCCGTACAGGGTGGCACTGGGCAAGGTTAAGCCGCTTACCATGATGGCGGCTATCAGAGTTGGAGAGGCCCAGGCAACCACCCTGGAGGAGACTGCAGCAATGTATACAGACTATACATACCCCAGGGATGATCCGTCCCAGGATACGGAAGAAGATGAAATGGTTAGACGCACCACGGTAGCTACCTGAGTGACAGGAGTGTCAGAGTAAGGGGTAGTTACTACGAGGTGGAAAGAAGAATAGAGAGAGGGTGCCCACAAGGGTCGGTCCTCGGGCCGGCCCTGTGGAAGCTCGTGTTTGATCAGTTGCTGGGGGAGCTAGAAGACGAAGGGTTCCTTGCCACGGCCTACGTCGACGACCTGGCAGTCCTAGTGGCCGAAAATAGCAGAGCCAGACTGAAGAATGAAGCAGAGAGATGCGCCAGCCTCGTAGCGGAATGGTGCGTGAGGCGAAAGTTGAGTATGGCCGCAGGCAAGACCCAGGCCATACTCTTAAGAGGCTCCACCGACAGGGCTCACCCTATCATTATGGAGATTCAGGGTGAAAGAGTTAGGCTGGGTGAGGAGGTGACATACCTTGGCGTTAGGTTCAGGAGGAACTTTGACGCCACCCCTCATCTAGCATACCTGAAAGATAGGGTGACCCTGTCACTTAACGGACTAGGAAGAATAGGGGGTGCTTTCTGGGGCCTCAGGTACCCGGCAACCATGACCATTTACAAAGGCGTGGTCTTGGGTATCCTGAGGTACGCATCCCCTGCGTGGAGCCGTAACCTCACGCAACCGCATAAGAGGAGGCTGGCGACCATCCAGAGACTGGCTCTGCTGAGAGTTTCTAAGGCCTACAGGACGGTGTCGCATGAGGCGGTGCAGGTGCTGACCGGAGCTATGCCCCTAGACCTCGTCCTCAGGGAGGACGCACTGAAATATGAGGTGAAGAGGCAGGGGCTTGCGGCGCTCCCGGAGGGACTCCGAGAGAGGATTGCGAGACCCCTAACAGATGGAAGAGGATATTGAGGGAGGACTCGATCGACGAGTGGAATGGACGGTGGGTGGGAAGCTTTTTTTTTTTTTTTTTTTTTTTTTTTTATTTGGGAAGCCAGAAGGGCTCAACCTTGAGGAAGTACTTCCCCACCGTCCAGTCGAGATTGGCGGCGACATCGGTCCTCCCGGACTACTGGGTCTCGCAGATCCTTACAGGACACGGCGGGTTCCGGGGTAAGCTCAGTGAGCATAGGAGAGAGATCGACCCCCGGTGCCCCGCCTGTGGAGTCCCTGAGACTGCGGAGCACGTAGTGCTCACCTGCACCACGATGGAAGGACACCGAGCCAGGTTGTCAGGAAAAACCGGGATCTTCGCCCTCGCCGAGGAGGACTTCCCCCGTTTGATGGAGAAGGAGAACTACCCCTTCCTCCGGGAGTTCATCTACGGGTGGAAGGAAGTGGTCGGGCCTGCTCATTTCACGATTAGCAGGGTCCGGCCCCTCGGCGAGCCACCGGACGAAGAGCCACCAGAAGAGGAGGTACCACTGGAGAGAGAGGAGGAAGGAGACCGGACTGGTTGAGACTGGCTGGATGACCGGACGGATGCGGCGGACCAGGCGTGCTGGACGGCGTCCGGACGGATGGGGACCAGCCAGGAAGAGTAAGGTGGTGCCCCAACAGCAAGGTGCACACCCGTGCACTGGGCAGCACCACAGAAAGATTTCAAAATTGTCCCCATTTAATTAAATGGAACCCCCCCCCCCATATGTGTACATATTTTACAATAAAGTTTATAAATAAAGAGTTTTATTTGGCAGTGGCGGGCGTGCGTAAACCCAACGCATCAACCCGTCACTGCCGAAACCCGTATGCCAGCAATGGCAGGTAGGGAGGGAAAAAAAAAGAAAAAAAAAAAAGATCCAAGTGATGGTGGACCAATTTAGGTCAATTGTGTTTGCTGTACATATAATTTTATTGTATGTGTTTTTTTATTGATGTTGAACAATTTTATGTTGTTATGTATTATGTAAAGTTTTATAAAAAATAAACGCTATTATCTGTTCTTATCTATCGTTGATAGATTAGAAGCAACGGCAGGAACTGAGGATACGGGGTCGTTGGAAAGATTCAGCCAGTTGACGACTCCGGCCTGCGACAAGACCTTGTGGTGGCGAGGGATGACAGAGCCATGATTATAGATGTAACTGTCCCCTTCGAGAACCGTAAAGAGGCGTTTGAGTCGGCGAGGGTCAGAAAAGAAAACAAGTATGGCGCCCTGAAGGCATCTCTGAGGACCAGGTACAGGGAGGTGAAGATACCCCAATAGTCGTGGGCGCCCTAGGAACGTGGGACCCAAATAATAATATGTACCTGAGGGGAATCACCACTGGGGCGTTCCTGAGGAAGATGAGGAGGCTGGTGGTCTGTGAAATGATGGCCTGGTCCAGGATTATATACATGGAACACTTGTATGGCCGGATACAGCGCCCTTTTAAATGGCACCGGCCGGAGCTGGACCGGGCGGAAGATGGAGTTCCGCCAGCCGAACCGCGGCTGTTGGGTGAAGAGGAAGCAGGGAGAGCATCGCCGGAGGCGTCCACCTCTAGGGAAGTCCCCGGAGGGGTGGAAAGGGAAGCGGCGAGTCACTGATCGAAATTGGTCGAGAAGCGATAGTGATTCCAGGGTCCAAGTGGAGTAGTGCGGAATGATGGTGGACCTAGTGTAATTAATTGTTATATGTGCTTCTTAAATTATAATGGTTTTTTAATTATATATTTTATGCGTGTTTTTAATGTTATTGTTGAACAAAGATTGTCATGTTATATATTATGTACAATTTTAGAAAAATAAACGCATTTATCTGTTCTTATCAGCTTCGACCTGCCAAATGAGGCCTCCAATGGGTAACTCTATGGGGCCAAATCTGAGGGCTTGTGTGGCATTCCAATCGCAGCGAAGGAAAGCGACCTACCACTTATTGACGGAGCATTCAAGCTACTCACTTCCAATGATGAGAAGCTCCGTCAGATGGCATTATTGGACCTCTCAGAATCGGCGGCCTTGAGAACTAGAGCTGGTCACCGCCCCAATCTTCAAGCATTTCTACCGGGGTTGGTGACAGAGGAGATGAGAGAGAGGTCTAGCCAGGTGTCGGATTGCTGGACTAAAGGCAGACAAGCCTCCCAGCGGATGGGCGTCCAATGGAACATCCAGGAGGACGTACTGGAATATGGTGATGCCACAGTGAGAGCCCATGATAGGCATAGGCTGCTCAGGATCCCCCGCCTTAAGAGCAAATGGAGAGGGGAGAGGGAGTCCAAGGAAGGGTCCCGGAGTGCTTGAAGAACTCCCCTGAGTCGACCGACTTCCTCCAAACCGGCGAATTCATGTCCTTCGCCGACTGGCGCTTCGTCCACAGGGCAAGACTTCAGCTGGTTCCTTTTAATGGACATCGAAGGTATGGGGGTGACCAGGAGTAGAGGTGCAGGCGGTGCACGTTCGCAAATGAGTGCTTGGCACATGTGCTGGGACAATGCAATGTGCACACGGTTCTTCGCCAACGTAGACATGATTCTATCGTTGATAGATTAGAAGCAACTGCGAGGAACCGAGGATACGGGGTCGTCGGAAAGAACCAGCCAGTTGACGACTCCGGACTGCGACCAGACCTTGTGGTGGCGAAGGGTGGCAGGGCCATGATTATAGACGTAACTGTCCCCTTCGAGAACCGTAAAGAGGCGTTTGAGTCGGCTAGGGTCAGAAAAGAAGACAAGTATGCCTCCCTGACGGCCAGGTACAGGGAGGTGAAGATAGCCCCAATAGTCGTAGGCGCCCTTGGAACATGGGACCCAAATAATGATAGGTACCTGAGGGGAATCACCACTGGGGCGTTCCTGAGGAGGCTGGTGGTTTCTGAAACGATGGCCTGGTCCGGGTGTTGAGAGTGCGGAGACGTATTCCTGAGATCCAGGGGGTTCCAAAATCACGTCAGGATGACGCATGCGCCGATGCCCAATACAGAAGAAGTAGTCACTGAACGTGGACCCAACAAGAGAGTCACCCACCGGACCCACCCGGAAATTAACGCTATTATAAGTGATAGGGGCCCAGTCACGCGTTCTCGTGCTAGACCGCCTAGCCCTTTGCAGAGGAGAGCGGGGATAGAGGTGCCACAGGTGGGGAAGTCGAAACAAACAATCATGATGAAGAATCGGTGACCCCGGCTGTGGCTATTGATGTCCCGGAGCCCCAGCACATTAAAGAGGACAGGCTAGGAGCGGGAAGTGAGGAAGGGTTGCGGAACGTGGGGCTGGGGGGCGCCGTAAATGGTGACACAGGTGCGGTCACGAATATGGCATCCTCAATAAGAGGAGCTCCTGAAGAAGATGAGGAGGATGCAGAACTGAAGAAGTTAAGGTTGGACCTGAGGGAGGATCATTCTAGAGAAGTGAATCAGGAGGAATGGGTGGCATTCGGGGGGGGGGGGGGTCCTGCCGAAAGTTATTGAGAGAGTCCGTCTCATATGTAAGATCCGGCTAAACAACATCGTAGCGGGGCCGAGGAGACGGACCGTGGACACCTCTGACCCCCGCACCACCCAGAGAATATATAGACTGAATAGGAGAAAAGCAATAAGGTTGGTGTTGGGGGAGCCGCCCGTAGAGTGTAGCCTCTCCCAGGAGCAAATGACCGCGCTTCTGGAGTAAGAAGTGGTTGGGGACTTTGACCCATCCTCATTGGATGGTGTAGAGAGGGCCGCGAAGGCGGTCATCACGACAATGATGACACCAGAAGAAGTATATGACCGCCTCAGAAGATTTGAGAATTCGGCCCCAGGGGAGTATAAAACTGGTTATAGGTCCTGGAGAAAAGTAATTCAAGGGTCCAAGTGGAGTATTGTGGAGTGATGGTGGACCAAGTTTAATAAATTGTGGTAGCTTAAATTTTATTATATGTGTCTTTATTGTTATTATTGAAAATTTTTATTATGTTATATATTATGTAAAAATTGTAAAAATAAACGCTATTATTTGTTCATATCAGCTTAATCTCTGGTACGGCTTCCATCGGAAGTCCAGAAGATGATCTGAAAGCAAACATATGTCTAAACTAAACGATATAGAACTTTCAGAGCTCAAGTCCAAACTCGCAGACACTGACAATGATCCAGCAGGATTAAAGGCAGTAATAGAAGCGTGCAAAGCAAACTTACCGGCGGAAGCATTTGTACACCAATGCACAGTTCGGTACGTCAAAGCCAGCCCAGGTTGTGGGAAATCTTTCTTAATTAGAAAATTTGCGACTCAGTACGATTTAGTGGTAGCTCCGTTTTCGAAGTTAACGGCAGATTACATCAACATAGCTGGAGACGATGGCGAAAAATATAACCTGTTGTTTAAAACCGCTCACAGAGCTATGTCCGTGAGGGGAGCTAGACGGATATTTGTGGACGAATTCACAAGTTTGCCATACGAATACTTGGCTTGCATAGCCTTGTTGAACAAAGCAGATGAGATCTTCCTTGTAGGAGACGAAAACCTGACCGAAGTCCAAGAACCCAGCGAGGGTTTTTACATCGGGAACAGAATAGAACTGAGCAATTTGTGCACACACACTTTGTTAGTAAATTTTAGAAACCCCAAAGACACAGTAGCTATGTTAAATAGAATATTTGGTTATGAAATGCGATCAAACTCAAAAATTGAAAAATTCATAGAAATCTTAACTATTGACAGATTGGCTGAAATTCCAACGAGTGCACTTAAAATGGCTTGGACTAGTAATAGTGCCGAAGCCAATTGCCAAGACTCTCAACAGACTATTCGAGCCAACCAAGGCGGAACGACGAAAACTGCGGTTTTATTTGTGACTAGATTGGATTCTCAACTTGTTGGGATTCCTGAACTGCAAGTTGTTGGTTTGTCTAGGCACACCGAAAAATTGTACATAGTCTCAGATATTTGCGATGGTGCTAACAAACTTTTGGAAAAACAACAATTGGACGCCGACTTCTACGAACACAAGCAACAATGGTTAACTTTCACCAATGAAAGTTACACTCCATTAAAATTCGAAGATCAGTCGGTTGGCATAGTTTTGACACCAGTGCAGCCTCCAAATGATTCTTATCTTTTGACAGACACTTTATTGCCAACTGTGGCTACTCAACCCGAGACCACTTGTCTTAACAACGTGACAAGTGTAAGTATACCCGACCAGTGGAGCAACGGAAAATTCGTCGGATTTGCGTGGATTACGTGGATGCTCTTGTGGCTCCAAGAAATTCAAGAAACAACCCAGTGGAATTAGTTTCAACCTTTTACTCTTTGGCTACAGGAGTTGGGAATTATTTCAATTCAAAATCTTAAATTCTAACTTTGCAAGTTTTGGCCAACAGGTATTTAAATATAGTCCCTTTCTTTCCATTTAACCATACAGAGAAAACTCTAGCAACCGAAATAGTAAATTCTTGGGTCAATAAACATGTAGACTTCCCAATGCACGAATCATACGGTTTAACTTAAAGATATATTCAAGCCAAAGCAAGGAATACCAGACTTTTACAAGGCTGGACAAGGAATATCCGCTTGGAGCGTTGACGTATGCGCAATGTTTTGTTCCGTGTTCAGAGTTCTTACAAAGCAGGCTCCAGCAACTGAAAAACCACATGTAGTGACAGACGCATACCTGGACGAGGAAGTTTTCATAAACAAGGTTAATGAAGCTTTTTCTCAAGTGAGCGAACTGGTACTAAATGCAACGACTGACGGAATTCAATTTGACGCAAATCAGAACCGTTTTACTCAGGAAATTGAACGTAATTATTGGGAAGTTTACGGCGTATCCGACGAATTATTGGACCACTACTATTCTTTTAGAAACAATTATAACATGGTTAGCTCAGCGGCCATGGGATCAGGAGCATCTCAGAAAACTTCTGGAGAACCAGGCACACTTGTAAACAACGGAATCATCGCAAAGACTTTGTCGGACTACGTGATTGAAGGAGACGGGACGGAAGTGGTAATTTACAAGGGAGATGACTTCAACAAAAGACAATTAAATTTGAAAGTTAATCAGAGAAAGCTGGATGCGATCAATGCGGCTTGTGACCTAAATTGAGTGTGGAGGTGCTGAATTTTGTGGTTTGATGTTTGCACATGGCACTTTGTTTCCATCCATCCCGAGAAAACTCAATAAGTTAGTCGCCCACAGATTTAAGAACTACAAACATTGGTGCGAATACCAGGCTATGCTTAGGGATTGGTGCTTCAGAATCAGTAGTTACATCGAGGGAAAAGCCATTGCTTGCAACGCTGACAACTACGGCACTAGTTTCGACGAAATGTCATGTCTCGATTCGATTAAAAGTTTGTCACATATCGACCACGAACAATTTAGGGTGCTTTCACGGTACGCTCGGAACCAGTTTTAATTCCAACAAAGATGGAACTTTCAAGAGTAGAAGTGGTCGAAGCTGAACCGACAAGAACGCAGACTGAAGCTCTTAGGTTTCAAGAAGGAAACAAACTAGCAGAAATTTTGGAAATCGCGCAAAAGTTTAAACACACTTTTCAACTAAGGGAAAAAGACAGGAAAATTTTTGAACCGCAAACACACAAAAAAAGAATTAACAGTTGGTAAGTACGGCAGTCAAGCAGAAATATGTTTAAATAAAAACTAGGGTCCAAGTGGAGTAGTGTGGAGTGATGGTGAACCAAGCTGTAATCAATTGTGTTTGCTGTACATACAATTTTATTATATGTGTTTTTATTGATAATTTGTATTATGCTATATATTATGTTAAATTTTTTAAAAAATAAACGCTATTATCTGTTCTATGCCGCCTTAAGGCCTCCCTCAGGACCAGGTCCAGGGAGGTGAAGATAGCGCCAATAGTCGTGGGCGCCCTGGGAACGTGGGACCCAAATAATAATAGGTACCCGTGGGGGTTCACCACTGGGAGGAGACGGACCGTGGAACCCTCTGACCCCCGCACCATTCAGAGAATATATAGACAGAATAGGAGAAAGGCAATAAGGATGGTGTTTGGGGAGCCGCCCGTGAAGTGTAGCCTCTCCCAGGAGGAAATGACCGCGCTTCTGGAGGGAGAAGTGGTTGGGGAATTTGACCCATCCTCATTGGATGGTGTAGAGAGGGCCGAGGAGGCGGTCATCATGACAATGATGACACCAGAAGAAGTATATGAACGGCTCAGAAGATTTGAGAATTCCGCCCCAGGGGAGGATAAAATTGATTATAGGTCCTGGAGAAAAGTGGACCCTGAGGGCAGGGTTTTGGCTGCAATCTTCAATATTTGCCTTAAGCACCAGAGGGTCCCTGAAGACTGGAAAGAATCCAGGACTATATTCCTCCCTAAAGTGAAGTCCCCGACCCAGATGAAGGACTGGAGATCGATAGCCCTCACCAGGAATGTGTATAAGGTGTATGCAGGTGTCCTGACGGACAGGATTGCGTCCTGGTGTAGGGTAAATAAGGTCCTATATCCCTTCCAGAAAGGGTTCACGGCCCATGACGGAGTATTTGAGCATAACTACGTGCTCCGTCGGAGGATGGTGGCTGCGAGGAAGCAAAAAGGAGAGCGGTGTAGATATATCCGATGCCTTCGGGACTATCCCACACGCGTGCATCACCGGAGCATTGGAGAGAAGGAGAGCGGGATCTGCGCTGGTGGAGATCATCAGAGACCTCTACACAGACTCCTTCCCCAGCGTCTGCTTGCCCTCGGGTGAGTCTGATCCCATCAGGATGAGGAGGGGCATAAAACAGGGGTGCCCTCTAAGTGGTCTGTTGTTCGTCCTGGGGATCGATCACATTATTAAAGAACTGAACTCCTGTGATCAACACACGGTTCTGGCCTATGCAGATGTCATCCCCTAGTACCTCCTACCTGGAGGGCCTCCAGAGACAAAGCGGCAGTGGCCCTAGGTAGGATCGGGTTGCGAATAAACCCTGCCAAGTACAAGACAATGCATTTATCTGGGAAAACACCGGTGGGGATTCGCGAAACCCGGTTCCTGATCACGGGGGAGGAGATAAGAATGCTGAAAGAGGGCGAAGTGAAGAGCTTCCTGGGCAACCCGGTTGGTTCCCGGGCGGCCTCACTGAACTTTCAAATCAGAAATGGCCAATTCCCCAAGAGGGTGTGGTCAGGGGTGGACGAGGTGTTTAGGGCGGAGATATATAGAGTCCTCGACCTGCCAAATGAAGCTTCCAATGAGTACCTCTATGGGGCCAGATCTGAGGGCTTGTGTTCAATCCCAATCACTGCGGAGGAAAGCGATCTGGCACTCATCGACGGAGCATCCAAGCTGCTTACTTCCAATGATGAGAAGCTCCGTCAGATGGCGTTATTGGACCTCTCAGAATCGGCGATCTCAAGAACTAGGGCCGGTCACCACCTCAACCTTCAACCATTTCTATCGGGTTTGGTGACAGAGGAGATGAGAGAGAGGTCTAGCCAGGTGTCGGATTACTGGACTAAAGGCAGACAAGCCTCCATGCGGATGGTCGTCCAATGGAACATCCAGGAGGACGTACCATCACTGGAATATGGTGATGCCACAGTGAGAGCCCATGATAGCATAGGCTGCTCAAGATCCTCCGCCTTAAGAAGCAAATGGAGAGGGGATAGGCACTCCGGCAAAAGGCAGTCCAAGGAAGAGTCCCGGAGTGCTTGAAGAGCTCTCCTGAGTCGAGCCACTTCCTCCAAACCGGTGAATTATGTCCTTCGCCGACTGGCGCTTCGTCCACAGGGCATGACTTCAGCTCGTCCATCTTAATGGACATCGAAGGTATGGGGGTGACCAGGAGAAGAGGTTTAGGCGGTGCACGTTCGCAAACGAGTGCTTGGCACATGTGCTGGGACAATGCAACGTGCACGTGTTTCTACGGCAAAATAGACACGACTTTATCGTTGATAGACTAGAACAACGACGAAGAACCGAGGATACAGGTCGTCGGAAAGAACCAGCCAGTTGACGACTCCGGTTGCGACCAGACCTTGTGGTGGCTAAGGGTGACAGTGCCATGATTATAGAAGTAACTGTCCCCTTCGAGAACCGTAAAGAGGCGTTTGAGTCGGCGAGGGCCAGAAAAGAAGAGAAGTATGCCGCCCTGAAGGCCTCCCTGTGGACCAGGTACAGGGAGGTGAAGATAGCCCCAATTGTCGTGGGCGCTCCGGGAACTTGGGACCGAAATAACCATAATACCTCAGGGGAATCACCACTGGGGTGTTCCTGAAGAAGATGAGGAGGCTGGTGGTTTGTGAAACAATGGCCTGGTCCAGGTGTGATTGGAACATGGTTTTTCATTCTGGAGTGCAGATATGTCCTGCTGAAAATGCTTTTGTTCAGGCATTTCCACCAATTCCGGCTACAAACTTGTAATGGGTCAACTTTCCTCTTCTTCGACCAGCCAGCTCGGACCATTCCACCACAACGGATGATGGCACAATTCCTGAGGAGTCAAACCTCTGGACAAACAGTCGGCCGGATTCTGTTTCCCATTCACGTGGGCCCAGCTTGGCCTTTCGACAAGACATTCAATCTAAGCCACTCGATTGGCTACGAATGTGGACCAGCGGCTGGGTGACGAACTCAGCCCATATAGCACTATGGTAGAGTCAGTAAACGCTCTAACAGATGGATTCACGTTACGAGCCCGAGATTTTAAACGAGAAAGAAAAATTCACCGAGAAAAGTTGGTAAAATATGCAAAACCAATTTAACGAAATAATTAAGAATGCTGAGGATGATGATTTTTCATTAATTGAGCAAAATTTAAAATCAGTTGGAGCAATAATGAAGGCAAATAGAATTAAACGGAAACAAACGTTTTCAAATATTAATGAAATTTCAAAGGGAAAGAAAATAAATAAATAGAGGAATTTAGTTTCTACAAAAAAAAAAAAAAAAAAAACTGGACAAAAAATAAATTTACCAACTCAAGTGGAAAAAGATCAAATTGCTCTCACACTTTTGCTTAAAGAGAGTAATTAAATTAATGTAAATCACAACAAAGTTCATTGATTGTTTAGATTATAAACAAAAATAAAAAATATGGGGAATGAAGATGGTGGCCTCCTCGTGGTGTTCCCTGGATAGACATAACTAAACCACCTTCAATAAAAGCACTAGCAAGTTTTTACGGATGTATTTTTTAAAAATAAATTAGTACAGCAAAACACATATTTTAATCCATGAATTATTAATTATTTTATTTTCTATTAAGGTTAAAATATGTTCTAGAGTAATTTCTTAAAAGGTAGGAAACAAAATTAAAATGAAAAAATGAACGGTACTTGTGTACATAACGCACGGCGGAAGCAGGCCAATGTTCTGCGCATGCCCCAGCGGTTACATTTTATAACAGTTACATTTCTTAAGGTTACCTTGGATAACCTTTTAATATATTTTGATTTGAATCTGAGATCGCCTCCCTTCGGATCTTTTCTCTTCAAAATATCCGAAGGGAGGCGATCTCAGATTCAAATCAAAATAGGAATGTAATAATATTGGAAATAAATAAATCGAAGTAATAACTAAGTAATGTTGTATATAATGTAAATAAATATAATAACGAGATATTTCCACAATCAAATTTGGTCCACCTATCTTCTTGTTTTCTTTACTCTCCATGTCCAATACACATAATTCCCGCATATAATTATTCCAATCTATAATAATTTTATTGGATATTTTAAGCTGCTTTTCACAAAATTTAATCGAGGTCAACTCCTCGCACCAACAATATGTAAATCTTATAGCTGTACATAGTGAAATTTTGCTTCCCTCGAACCAATTGTCTTTCCTAAGTCCCACTTACTCATTACACTGTTTGATATCACATCTCCAAAACTTACGATTTCCAAGGTATAGCTTCATTTCATGGGAGTTGCTACATTTCCTATTTTTCTGCAAAATGTTTTTCTCCTGGCAAAAATGAATTGCATCTTCCTCGGTTCTTGCCAAATCCCAAATAAGCATTGTCGTATAACTAAGAAACACCAAACAACAAAATATCGACATTATCTTGTATTATTAACAAAGAACAACTGAGCAACAAACACAACAACGCTCGAACAGACTAGTAAACAAACAATGATGTCTGTCAAAAATGTAAGGTTATCCAAGGTAACTGGTAGAAATGTAACTGTTATAAAATGTAACCGCTGGGGCATGCGCAGAACATTGGCCTGCTTCCGCCGTGCGTTATGTACACAAGTACCAAATGAACAATAACATAAATAAACTTGTAGTATTTATAGAAAGGTTTCTAAGGTTTATTAAAATATTAAAACAATAGTTTCACTCATGTTATTTCTGTTATTTTATTAATATATTTTTCTTCACAGTACATAAAAAACCTAGGGTCAGGAGGGGGCTTGCCCCCCCCCCTCTAAATCCGCTCTTGATGGTAAACAGAAAGTATTTAAAAATAGGAAACGGTAAGACACTTGCGGATTACTAGTTGGCGGAGAGGGGTTCGGGAATCCGAAGGTAGCCGATCACAGCCGAGGTTGGTACTTGTAAGGGTATGCCCTAGACTCTAGTGTGATTGACGCCAACCGTCAGCAGTGATTGAGATGGGTATGGGGAGAGGTGGTGGGAGGGATGGCTCGGTACCGACCGAAGCCGAAGTGTGCCGAACGGATTGTTTAGACATTTCTGTATTTGGTATAGTAGCCATAGATTTGTTTTTATGCGTAGGATTTGCAAAGGCAAAGTCTACTTGTATACCTACATCTTTTTTATCTAAACTTTTTGTTATTGAGGCAAATGATTTTTGAAAGATGGCTGGAATTTTGATTTTTAGGATTGTTTTTGCTTCGGTATAATTCACTTTGTCATTAATTTGTATAGCTTTTATCTCTTTTTGTAATAGAAAAGTTGGGCATTTTCTGTCTAGAGCATTATGCTCTCCTTTACAGGTAACACATTTAGTGGTATTTTCGCATTTTTTATTGTCGGTATGTCGAATTTCGCCGCAGTTTGCACAAATTGACTCTTTTTTGCAATCTTTTGTTACGTGGGTGAACCCGAGGCAGTTATAGCAACGTACCGGGTTAGGAATATATGGTTTGATGTTTACCGTCAAAAATCCTATTTTTAAGGTTTCAGGGGCCTCAGGGGTGGTAAATGTTAAAATATACGTATGTGGATATTTTTCGACACCACCTATTTTAATTTTAATTTTTAGGACGTCAGTGATGATATCTTTTAGTTCTTCTATTGTTGCATCTTGCAAGTCGTAACATCTAATGACGCCCTTCTAATAATTCAGGGGCCTATGCGGACTGGCCAGAACATCGAATTGTCCCCCAAAGTTGGTCATTGCTAATATTTTTTCGGTCTGTTTTGAATTAGATGTTTCAACTAGCAAATTTCCGTCTCTTAATTTTTTAATGTTTTTCGTTAATAAACTTATTAATGAAAAACGGAGATACACTTTTAAAGTTATTTTCATCTGTTCTAGATATAACAATATATGTGGGCATTTTTTTAACCGTATCATCGGCTAGTATAGATATTTTGTCAGGAGGTGATTTCATTCTACCTCTTTTCCGAGGCCGTGGACGAGAGCTGGGTGGGTCTGTCCCATTCATGATATTTTATTTATGTAAAACAGAAAATATGGGAGAAAAATAGCTAAAGATAAAAAAACAAGAAAGGAAGAGAAAAAGATAAAATAAATGAAAACGTACCTACCTTATTTCCTCTGGTAAAAAAAACATAAAATAAAATAAATTAAATTAAGTACCTATCTTCTCTGGTAAGTAAAAGTTATATATATAAAGAATAAGAAAAATAAAAAGTGAATATAGAAAAAGGAATGAAATTAAAAATATGGTCTAGGATCTTATCTGTATAATCCTTAGGAGCTCTTCTCTCTTGGAGGACACAGCAACAACTGACCACCTTATATGTAGAGGGCGCTAACTGTCTGAGAAAACATCAAAACAAATTGAAAAATGATAAAATATGTATTTACCCCTGCATCTCCATGTCTCAAACGTTGTAACTAAAACTTTTATTTTATGAGATCAGTTACAACTGCCACCTCTAAAAAAAAAAAAATGAAATATATAAGCTTTAAAAGAATTATATTTACACATATAAGAATATAAGAAGTGGCCCTTCTACTTCCATCCGAAGTAACTACAAAAATAAAAAAATAAATTATTCCTGAAAACATTCTTTTGGTTTTTTATGTTCATTTTTAATGATATTAAAAAAATAGCTTTTTTAATTAATTTTTCTTATTTTCTTTAAAAAATTTCTATATACAGAGTATACTTGTAAAGAAGTCAACAGAATGTTGGTTTTACCCACATAATTATATATAAAGTTTAACTTATTTTCTGTAAAATTGTCTAAATGTTAGTAAGTGTTGTACACTTACACTATTGATGTAATAAATTCTGTTGAAGTACAATGATTTTTCTCAAATATTTTTTTCCTGTTTTTTATTATAAATTTATTTTTTCATTTCTTGTTCCTATTCCCTGAAACACTTTATTAAATCATTTTGGTATTATACTTAAGCTACTTTCAATATCCCAGATGGTACAACATCTCTTAATAAGTGAATTGATTTAATAGAAATTAATAATTTCAGAATTTTTTTTTTATTATATAAACAATTTTTTTAATTATATAAAAAAAATTCCAATTAGGGATTAACATTTATTATATTTCTCTAATGAAGTTCTTTCAATATTGAAACAGTAGTCACTAATACCCAGGAGTGGTCCTGCACTACTTGTTGATGCCCGGGGTTAGTTCGCGAGTACGCTCATTGGGGGCAGCACAATCGTGACTGTGCGATTCAAAACCTACTTGGATTCGTTATTTTCGATAACTTTATGTTATTTTAAGTATCCCTAAGTTATTGAAGTAGTTTTGAACTCGAAATCCCGCGGATAGAGTGATAAGAGAAGCGGAAAAGTGGAATATTTCGGGTTTGGAGTTAGATATCGGGGCGCCGCTTGCTCCCGCCATTATGGGGATTCATCAGGCAATTAAATTAGGTTCTAATAAGATGGTAGTTATCGCTTCTCGGCCTATTGGCTAAGATCAAAGTGTAGTATCTGTTCTTATCAGCTTAATCTCTGGTACGACTTCCATCGGAAGTCCAGAAGATTAAACTGATTTTTGGAAAATGACGGAGTGCTAGGGGCTTGCTCCACCTCTGTCGCGGGTTGACCCGGTATTGCAGTACCTCCGGGAACGGCCCATTTAATTATTACATCAAACATAAAATTTAATAATTGATACGATTAATTAACTTATCTATCGTTTATTATCTATGAGTAATATAATTTACTCCGATGGTTCCAGAACATTCCTGGTTCGGAAGGAGATTAGTATTAGTATGTTAGGAAGTCACCTGCTCTATCAGTCCCTTAAAAGATCCTCTCTTGAAAACGAGTGGTAAAATTTCGCTATAAAATCATTGTGGCTTTAGTTTCTCGAAAGTTTTATATTTTCGCCTATTTTGTATATAAGTACCCACAGTCTTCTTCCAACCAATTTTTATAATTATAAAAAAGAACTAGTTACTAACTAAATAAAAATAAAAATAATTGACTTCCTTATAATAAATATCATTAACAAATAGTGAAGAGGAAAACAGTTATTTTTCTGTAGCAGTTACACCTGTTACCTAAAACATACACAGTTTCAAGAATATAACCTGAGACAAGAGGATAAGGTTTGAAGCCAGAACTAAGAGAATGATCAAAATCTCTGATGATGAAAGGAGTTGGGGATCCGAGAGGAGGAAGCTATAATGGCCAGAAAATTCATTTATGATTGAGTCGAAGTACCCTAAATAAAGTTGGCTGAAACTTAAAAAAAAAAAATATTACTATCCATTAAATAATAATTAACAGTGAATAGAAGAGGGCAAAGCTGCTTCTTTTATATTTGCAGTTACACAGCTGTTTCTGCATCATCATAAAACAATGGATACAATTTTTGAAGATGGATGTTTCATGTTTATAACCATGTCCTGGGACATATTACAGTTTCATTTCCCTCTAGGCAAATGAAACTGTAAAAAAAAAATACTGAAAGTTATTAGCCTCGTAAATGTGTCGAAATAATTATTCAAACCTTAATGGTGATGGGGAAAGAACTGTTATTTTGCAGCAATAGTCAATTTAAAGTAATATCAGATTACAATAATATTCGGAGTTGTGATACTTCCAAAAAAAAAATTACTCAAAATTATTTCGCCACTCAAATATGTTAAACTAATGATTTAATCTTAATGGTGATAGGGAAAATCCTCATAAATCAATTGATACAATTTTGATAACACATTAAATTTTATAACGATATTCTGTGGCTTACCCCCTCCAAAGATAAGAAAAAGTAAAAAAAAAAAATACAGATAATAATTAGGCCATTCTAATCTGTTGAAATAATAGTTGAAACCAAGTAGTGATGGGAAAAAAAGTGTTATTATGGAGTGAGTATAGTATATCTATATACTATTGTATACTGAGTATAGTATCTACATACAATTTGGAGTATTGTGCAAGCTTTATTTTGTATAATCAGCAACTGCCTCCTTTAAATTAAAAAACAAATTTTAAAAGAATTATTTTAAAGCAGTTAAGAATATCTGAAGCCTTGCCTCTTGACAATTGTGGAATAAGAAATAGTTACTAACTAGTAAAAAAAAAAAAAAAGATTTATTTTTATTGATAAATATTAATAATTTTCAGTAGCTGTTACAACCGCAGAAGTAGGCATTAAGTATTAGTAGATGAAGGGAAACAGTTGTTAGCTGTTATAACTTATTTTTCTTGTGTTTCATAAAAATTGTTATTGTAACTAATTTGATATATTATCGATTATTGGAGGTGTAAATTGTAATGAAAAGGTTGTTTTATTCATTATTTCAATCAGCAGTTAGAGCGGTTACCACCAGCAGCGCTGCCTAGTAGGGAATGCTCGAAGCACTCGGTGCGGTAGAGGCTGTACTGGGAGTTCGTAAGATTGAAAACGGATTATTAATTCTCAGAACTATTTGTTTCTATCTAAAAAAAGCCTTTGGATCAGCTTTACTTAAGATCTAGTTCGCTTCGGTGCGTTCAATAACGACTCGTTCGTTGTTTTTGTACAATCCATTCCTAGTCGATTCTCGGAATCATTCTTATCCCTGATCGAACGATCACCCGGATACTGACGACTCTAAGCATACTTACCTGGCGTGGGGGTTACCGTGATCACTAAGGCGGTTCCCCCAGGGTGAGGCTCTTCCATTGCACTTCGGTCGGGCTGACCCCTGCGAATACCCCAAATGTGGGTATCTCGGGCGCGTAATTTTTGTTAGTCGGGATCAGCGTTCGCGCTATCCCGGAATAAATATTTTACCAATTATATTATTTATTATTAGCCATATTTAATAGTGATGGGCTAATCAGTGAAATCTTAATAACTCGTTATGGCATAACTGCTACCATGTAATAACGTGTTCCAGTAACACGTTAGTTGAGTAACGTTTTAATTCATTGAAGATAATAATATATCTAATAAATAAATTTATATGAGAATTGAAACAGACGTAGCCTATAATAGCTAATTCCAAAAAAAAAAATCAATTAAATATAATAATATAATAATATAAAAATTTAATAATATAAACGGAAATGGTTGACTGGATCATTCTAAGAATAGTTTAAAACTGTCAGGGGTTGGAGTCAATGATTTACACAAAATAAGAATGATTTATTGCATTGAACCTACGTTTCGGCCTAAGATTTAGGCCATCTTCAGGGCTGAGAAAAAAATTAACAGAAAAAACAATATATATTATTGCAGTACCAGAGAAGAATAACAGTTTATATAAATAGAAATGGAAAGAAATACAGAGAGTTAAAGATAAACTATGAAATAACAGTTGAGAAATAATAAGAATGGAAAGAATATAATAATTATAGTAAAATTACAAATAATAATTTTGAAAAAATTTGCATTCATTATATTTTGTAATCAAATCATATTTTTTATTATTTTCCTTTCATAATATTACTATTTCTAATTTTACTGTTATTATTTCTTTTCATTCTTATCATTTCTATTTATTTATTTTTCTTCTTTGCTGCTGCAATTTTTTATATAGTTGTTTCTGTTTCTTTATTCTCACCCCTTAAGATGGCCTAAATCTTAGGGCAAAAGGTAGGCACAATGAACTACAGTGGATCAAAAAAGTATTGGCACACCCTAATTTTTTTCATTTTTTCAGTGATATTGTAAATTATTTTTAAATTAGAATTTTATAGTAAAAATAGAACCCAAATTAGTCTTTTTTAAGGCAATTAAAAGTTGGACTATTAATGTTACAATTATTTAAAAAAAAAGTAGGAAAATCTATGGTAAAAAAAGTATTGGCACAGTTGCCCATTGTTAACATTTATAGACTAACTCCTCCTGTAATCCCTTAAATATTTTTGCTTTTAGTCCCTGTTATTTACAAACAAATAATGCCTCAGTCTAGATTTATTTCTCACCCGAATTGGTGCATGGAAAATGGCAAAAATCAAGGTACCCGGAAAGGTTACAGAGCCAGTATTGTGGAAGATCTCTCCACGATCACCCATATCAGTACAGATAACAGAGCATCAGGACAGGATGATATCCCTTATGTGATGTTGAAGATGCTTCCTAGGAAGGGTAAAGCCTTTCTATTGAACATATTCAACACCTGCAGAGGATATCGTACTTCCCTGATGTGTGGAAACAAGCCATCGTAGTGCCACTACTCAAGCCTGGGAAGAGTGGAGAGTACCTGAGCACTATCGGCCAATCAGCTTGCTCCCTCACATGAGCAAAATCTTCGAGAGACTGGTTCACCATCACATGTCAAAGCACTGCAAAGAGAAAAACATCATCCCTCCTGAGCAGAATGGTTTCCAGAGAGGAGTCGCCTGTGACCACCACCTGGCTAAGCTACAGGCGCACATCAAAGAGCACATGCAGATGAACAGAGCTACGGTGTTCATTTCATTGAACTGCACCCAGGCCATTGACTGTGTGTCTCATGAGTTGTTACTCTCCAACGCTTGGAAGAGTTTAGCTTTCCCGCCACTCTATGTGATCTGATCCAAAGCTATCTCAGCGGAAGATCATTAGACGTACGAGTCGGTAACAGTTACTCGACCACTACACCACCTGTGGAGTGCCTCAAGGCTGATGTTTGTGATTTTCACAGCACCCGTGATCGCAATGAAGCATCCAGGAGCAATGGTAGTAGCATATGCAGATGATATTGGGATTTACGCTACCAGCATCAGCACCCCACATGCCCTTAACAAGGCACAAAAGCCGACTGAAACCATAGTGAACGAGCTGAAACTGATTGACTTCAGGGTGAATCCGTCTAAGACGGATGCCACCGTGACGTCATTTCAGAGTGTGAGTAAGAAACCTCTACCGAAGACTTTTACCGTGGACTGCGAGGATAGAAGATTATCCACTTCAATCCTTTACCTTGGTGTCAACTTCGATAGGCACCTCACCTTCTCAAAGCACGTTCAGGCAAGATTGAAGTAGGCACGACAGAAATCCCACAGGCTATACCATCTGCTCTTGTCGTCGCAGCTCTCACTGAGGTTGAAATTACAAATCTACAAGTCCATCATAAGACCTATGTTGCTCTATGGTGCATCACTACTGAGACACCTCTACAAAACAACGCTGAAGCGCCTGCAGCATAACCAGAATTCCATCCTTAGGAAGATGATAAGTGGCACATCGCTCGAGGGGGCACTTAACACCACCATCCGGGAGGAGCTTCGGCTTCCCTCGGTGCCCGAGTACATAGGTCGGAGGCACATCAAATCTATTGATGGGCTGAAGACCTGTGCGAGCCCCCTATTTAGGAACTTAAAAGACCTGGGAGATGGCAGGGCAGTGTCCCCTTGGTCGATGTACTTACATTTGATCTAGGGATGGGGTAAGTACTCCCTTGTCCTTATCCCTCACCGTTTTGTATTGTATAATGTCAGTGGCCTCATGCCGGTTTGAGTAAAAACCGCCTTTAGCAGACTCAGCCCGATGTAACGCCTTAAAATACCGAAAAGTAACAGAAGGTTTTCTTTATATAGAAGCTATATAATAGTTTTTACAACCAATTGTAATTGTAATTTCATAAAATAAAGGAGGTTTTGAAAAAAAAAATAAAAATAGCACAGACAGTAACATTGTGAAAAAGGTTCAGTTTTAAATAAGGTGTGCTCTGGGCAACCTCAAAAGTTTTCTGCAAGAGGAAAGCGGCAACTTAGGACAATCGTTGAATATAATCCAACATCCTCGGCCTCCTCCATAGCAACAGCGATGGGAACAACTTCCAACACAACCTTCTGCCTCCAGATGGTAAGAAATGTAATACACAGTTTTAATTATTATGGGAGAATTCAAAGATAAAAGAAGTTAATTGAATTTTGGAAAACAATAATTTTCTCTGATGAGAGTAAATTTAATATTTTTGGATCTGATGGTCGTAAAAATGTGTGGAGGAAACCAAACACCGAGTTTCAACCTCAAAATGTCAGACCGCCAGTGAAACACGGTGGTAGAAATGTCCTGGTCTGGTACTGTATGTCTTCAAATGGGGTAGGAAATTTGAATTTCATTGAGGTGATTATGAATGCTTAAAAGTATGTCGACATTTTGCGGCACAACTTGAAGAGCAGTTCAAGAAAAATTGGGAATTCAGGATACATTCGTGTTCCAGCAAGATGACGACCCTAAACATACCACCAATAAAACAAAATAATGGATGCTGTACAATGTTAGAAGACAGCTTAAAACACCACCGCAGTCCCCAGTTATAAATGCAATGGAACATATGTGGTATTTACTCGACTTGAAAGTGTGGGAGAATAAAATTTCATCAAAAAATGACCTGAGAAGAGTTTTTGCTGAGGAGTGGGTTAAGATCAGACTGGAAATCACCCAAAATCTTGTCTCATCAATGCCATCAAGACTGTAGACTGTGATAGAAGCAAAAGGGTGTGCCAATACTTTTTTGACTTATCATTTTTCTTATTTTCTATGCTTATTAAATAAATGTTTTGTTTAAAGAAATGTTTCTGTTAATTTACTTTTAATTTCTATGTATACATTTATTAAAATTGTTTTCAGAGTTATATCAGGCTTTTTCTTTCCATAATTCAAGAAAACGAGGGTGTGCCAATACTTTTTTGATCCACTGTAAGTCATTCTTATTCATTGACCACACCCCCCGACCATTTTACACTATTCTTAAATTGAATAACATCAAAGAAAAACATTTTCATAATTTTTTATAGGCAATTATTCCAAAAACAGTTTTTTAATCGGTTTTTAAAATATAAACAACGAAACAGAGATTTTAATTAGGTTACAGTTTAATTACATTTTATTGTGATTTTAGTAAATTAAATTTTGGTAATAGTGTTCTTGAATATATTAGATTTATCTCACAAATTATTGTTTATAATTATAATATTGTACATGTAGTTGTAATGCTTCAAAATTTGAGCTTTTAATTACCAAGACATTTTATACTTGAATTGAAGAAAACACTCTCTTCTCTAAATATTTATGAAGGTAGAGGAAATAAGTTTTGGGTTTAAAAATCAAATACCATTAATATATATCAACAGTTTTAACTTTTTTTTAGCAACAAAAATGGGTAAAAAATTATAATGCGATTTTATTCTGCTAAGAACATTTTAAATTAACACAAAGTTATGTTGTTGTTTTTGAATCAGTGTATTGCTAATACTGATGTTTGCCCCTTATGTAGTTTCTTCAGCTAAAACTGTATTTTTTATTTTATCTCCATACTTTTTTTTCTCTCATTATTCGTATGTTGCATTAAAAAAATTAATAAGATAAAATTTAGCTACCCTTTTAAGAGGAAATTCAACATGCCTAAACCTTTAATTTATTACTTCTATTTTCATTCGATAATTAGTAAAACTTTCTTGCAAAAATGTTATTTCGCTACTTTACTTTACTTTATACCATTTTTTCACATACATTATTTATTAAGAATATTGATCATTTTCAAACATTATAATTGTTTTTTTTATCTAATCAGTTACCATAATGGTAGAAAGTATATCGGTTATATTTAGTGCTTCTTTCTATGAATTTATTTGACAAAGAATGTTTCTTCTTTATGTTAGTTAACTATCTTTAGCATTGCATTTTAATTATTATTGTTTTGTTTTTTAATTTTAATTTAATTTAATTTTAAATTATATACATACATTTTAAACATGGGTGGGATAATCCCTTATAATGAGAATGATTTTGCATACATGGTTGTTTGGTTAATAAGTTTTTGTTGTTGGTAAAAATTTAAAAAACCCAACAGAAAAAAGAAGTACATAGGATTTTATACAAAAAGATATACATTTATAAGAGTACATACAAAACATTATTATATACTACATTGTTCTTATATATAGCATATAACAACATTAATTTAAAGAAGAACTCATTTCAAAATATATATTATTTATAGTAGAATGTGTTTTGTTCGTTTGTGTCTGTATTTTGGTGTTGTTGTTTTTGTATAATTTCCTATTTCTTGAATGAGTATGTTGTCTGATAGTTGGCATGAGGTGAAGAATCTGAGCGTTTGTTGGTGTATAAATTCGTGTATTGTTGGGATGTCTAGTTATTTGTGCATTGTGATGATTTGAGTATATATTGGATAGTTTTTTATGATTCTTAGACATTTGTTTTGGAAGATCTGTATTTTTTTATGTGTGTTTTGCTTGCTAAACTCCAGACTGGGCATGCGTAAGTTATCATGGGCCTAATGACTCCGTTATATAATATTTTCTTATTTTTTTCAGATAGTTTTGATTTTTTGTTGAAGTAGGGATACATTTTATATAATATTCTGCGGGCACTATTTAGTTTATTGTTTATATGATGGTTGAATAGTAGTTTGCGGTCTAAAGAGATTCCTAAATATTTAATATGGTTTGATATAGGTATTGAGGTATTGTTAAGTAGTATGGTAGAGGGGAGTTTAGGTCTTCGTTTTGTGAAAATTATAGCTTCAGTTTTGTCAGTATTTATATTCAGTCCCCATTTTTTCAGATATTTGTTAGTTTTGGAAAATGCTTCCTGTAGTCTTTTAATTATTGTGGTTATCTTATACGATGATGATAGTATTGCTCTATCATCGGCGAACAGTGCGATATCTACATTACTGATTTTTGGAATGACATTAATAAATAAATTAAATAATATTGGGCTGAGACAGGAACCTTGTGGTAGGCCCGCAATTGTTGTTCTATTTGTTGAGTGCTTATTGTTTGATGAAATAAAGAATGTTCTGCTATTTAAGATTGAGTGTATTGTTAGGATTAAGTACTTGGGATATTGTATTGTCTTAATTTGTGGATGAGGAACGGAGGGGAAATCCTGTCAAATGCATTTTCTATGTCAATGAGGATCATGCCTGTATGCTTTCTTAGGTTGAAATTTTTAGTGATAATGTCAACTACTCTTGCCAATTGACCGGTTGAAATTATTATTATAGCTTGTATCTTATTAACCAGTTTTATTATTATTTAATACAAAAAATAAATGTTCAACTATACCCAAAGTGCTTAAAACAAATATTTTATTTTGAAATAATATGGTCAAAATGTGTTTTAAGAAATTCTTTTACCGATTTATTAAAACAAAAAAAAAGGGTAAAGTGGTTCTAGACTTTTTATTTTCTTTAACATTTGCAGTGTCTCTAAGAAAGGAAGATATCGTATATCTTTATTTTTTATATTACTTTTGTCTCAATGTTTTACTCGTATTCTTGAAACAAAAAAAATTGTTGGTCATTTTTAAAAATTATTGAATTGATATTGCTATTTATATTATATTATATTATAAATTAATATGCTTCATATTTGTGCACTTCCTCATTGACCACACTCCCAAACAAACTGCTTCAAAAAATAATTTTAAGTTTATTAATTATGAAGGATAAGGCAGTCAGATATATATGCATATTACTGTATGTGTATATATAAAGCATTATAAACATATTTTAATTTACTTTTTCTGATTTTTGCTATGTTTTAGATAGAAAATCTAATCAAAATTTTTAGGCTATTGAGATAGCTGAGACAGCTATTGTATTGACTATTGGGATGACTGCTAATGCTTTAAAAATTATATATACACTAATTTGTATACAGAGTATCATGAATACTTTTGGGAAATTATTTTTATTTAGTTCCCATTTTTAAAATTCATTTTGAATTAATGTATTTATGATAAAGTGGTATATGCATGTGCACATCTAATTAAACATACACAATCACGAGAGAGAGAAAAGGAATTTTCAGGAAAATTTTAAAACAATAATTTTTTTAACACTTATTTCAGAGGAATAGAAATAATCCAATGTTTCCCCTTGGTAGATAGTCATATGTACTGAAATAAATATGTTTACTATAGCTATAGATTGCCATAATGCCAATTTAAATATAACTTTATTTTAATAACTTTTTTGATATACCTATATTATATTTCTATATATATTTTTTATTGTTACCAATATCCTAAGTTCTCCAAATAAACCATTTAAATTAGCATTAAAAGCCTAATTAAAGCACAAATATTTATTTTGTATAAAATAATAATTTTTTTATATACGAGTTTTTAAAAATGAGTTAAACTTAATTTTATATTTGGTACCAACATTTCTTATATTTCTCTTTATGAAGCTTCTTTCATTGCTAAAACAGCATCGAATGATGCCACTCCTGGGTAGTAAGTATAATGATTTTTCTTAAATGATTGATTTCTCTTCTTCTTTTTTTTTTTTCGTCTTACTTTCAGTAATTTTCTAAAGGTAAGTATGGTACACTCACCCTAATGAAATAAAAAACTTTGATAAAGTGTTCTGGTTTTTCTTAAATAATTTTTTCTGTTTTTTATTTGATTTTTTTTCGTTTTTGTTTCTATTCTCTGAAACTCGTAATTAAATCATTTAGATATTATATTTAAGCTACCTTCAATATCTCAGATGACACAATATGTCTTAACAAGTGAATTGATTTAATAGAAAATAATAATTTCAGAATTTTTTTTATATTATATAAACAATTTTATTAATTATATATAAAAAAATTCCAATTAGGGATTAACATTTATTATATTTCTCTAATGAAGTTCTTTCATTATTGAAAACAGCAGTGACTGATACCCAGGAGTGGTCCTACACTACTTGTTGATGCCCGGAGTTAGTTCGCGAGTACGCTCATTGGGGGCAGCACAATCGTGACTGTGCGATTCAAAACCTGCTTGGATTCGTTATTTTCGATAACTTTATGTTATTTTAAGTAACCTTAAGTTATTGAAGTAGTTTTGGGATCAGAATCCCGCGGATAGAGTGATAAGAGAAGCGGAAAAGTGGAATATTTCGGGCTTGGAGTTAGATATCGGGGCGCCGCTTGCTCCCGCCATTATGGGGATTCATCAGGCAATTAAATTAGGTTCTAAGAAGATGGTAGTTATCGCTTCTCGGCCTATTGGCTAAGATCAAAGTGTAGTATCTGTTCTTATCAGCTTAATCTCTGGTACGACTTCCATCGGAAGTCCAGAAGATTAAACTGATTTTTGGAAAATGACGGAGTGCTAGGGGCTTGCTCCACCTCTGTCGCGGGTTGACCCGGTATTGCAGTACCTCCGGGAACGGCCCATTTAATTATTACATCAAACATAAAGTTTAATAATTGATACGATTAATTAACTTATCTATCGTTTATTATCTATGAGTAATATAATTTACTCCGATGGTTCCAGAACATTCCTGGTTCGGAAGGCGATTAGTATTAGTATGTTAGGAGTTACCTGCTCTATCAGTCCTTTAAAAGATCCTCTCTTGAAAACGAGTGGTAAAATTTCGCTATAAAATCATTGTGGCTTTAGTTTCTCGAAAGTTTTATATTTTCGCCTATTTTGTATATAAGTACCCACCCGTCTTCTTCCAACCAATTTTTATAATTATAAAAAAGAACTAGTTACTAACTAAATAAATATAAGACTTGGTAATTTTTTTTTCTGATCAGGTTCCTTCATGTTTCCTGTTTATAACCATGTTCTGAGATCTGTTCCCTCTAAGCAAATGGAAGTGTGAAAAAAAATACTGAAAGTTAGCCTCGTAATTCTGTCGAAATAATTATTCAAACCTTAATGGTGATGGGGAAAGAACTGCTATTTTGCAGTAATAGCCAATTTACAATATTATCGGATTTACAATAATATTCGGAGTCGTGACACTTGCAAAAAAAAAAAGTACTCAAAATTATTTCGCCACTCAAATATGTTAAACAAATGATTTAACCTTAATGGTGATAGGGAAAATCCTAGTAAATCAATTGATACAATTTTGATAACTCCCATGTTTAAATTTTATAACGATATTCTGTGGCTTACACCCTCCAAAGATAAGAAAAAGTAAAAAAAAAAAAAAAAATACAGATAATAAATTTGCCAATCTAATCTGTTGAAATAATAGTTGAAACCAAGTAGTGATGGGAAAAAAAGTGTTATTATGGAGTGAGTATAGTATATCTATATACTATTGTATACTGAGTATAGCATCTACATACTATTTGGAGTATTGTGCAAGCTTTATTTTGTATAATCAGCAACTGCCTCTTATAAATTAAAAAACAAATTTTAAAAGAATTATTTTAAAGCAGTTAAGAATATCTGAAGCCTTGCCTCTTGACAATTGTGGAATAAGAAATAGTTACTAACTAGTAAAAAAAAAAAAAAGATTTATTTTTATTGATAAATATTAATAATTTTCAGTAGCTGTTACAACCGCAGAAGTAGGCATTAAGTATTAGTAGATGAAGGGAAACAGTTGTTAGCTGTTATAACTTATTTTTCTTGTGTTTCATAAAAATTGTTATTGTAACTAATTTGATATATTATCGATTATTGGAGGTGTAAATTGTAATGAAAAGGTTGTTTTATTCATTATTTCAATCAGCAGTTAGAGCGGTTACCACCAGCAGCGCTGCCTAGTAGGGAATGCTCGAAGCACTCGGTGCGGTAGAGGCTGTACTGGGAGTTCGTAAGATTGAAAACGGATTATTAATTCTCAGAACTATTTGTTTCTATCTAAAAAAAGCCTTTGGATCAGCTTTACTTAAGATCTAGTTCGCTTCGGTGCGTTCAATAACGACTCGTTCGTTGTTTTTGTACAATCCATTCCTAGTCGATTCTCGGAATCATTCTTATCCCTGGCCGAACGATCACCCGGATACTGACGACTCTAAGCATACTTACCTGGCGTGGGGGTTACCGTGATCACTAAGGCGGTTCCCCCAGGGTGAGGCTCTTCCATTGCACTTCGGTCGGGCTGACCCCTGCGAATACCCCAAATGTGGGTATCTCGGGCGCGTAATTTTTGTTAGTCGGGATCAGCGTTCGCGCTATCCCGGAATAAATATTTCACCAATATATTATTAATTATTAGCCATATTTAATAGTGATGGGCTAATCAGTGAAATCTTAATAACTCGTTATGGCATAACTGCTACCATGTAATAACGTGTTCCAGTAACACGTTAGTTGAGTAACGTTTTAATTCATTGAAGATAATAATATATCTAATAAATAAATTTATATGAGAATTGAAACAGACGTAGCCTATAAAAGCTAATTCCAAAAAAAAAAATCAATTAAATATATTTTAAAACAAAAAAACTGTGAAGTGGCTCTATCTACGTTATCAGACCGTTATTGAACTAACAAAACGTTATTGGCTTGGTTTGCTAAAACTAAAATTTATAATTTTTAATCATTGATTTAATTTTTAAATATTTTCTCTTCAATATAAAGATTCCCCCCCCCCCAGCCGGGATTCGAACCCGGATATCTGCCGCACCATGGCAACGCTCTAACCATTTGAGCCACCGGGGTCGCTCCCTTCGAATCCCCGTTGGAGGGTTCAAAGGGATTTATTCGACTTAATCGATGGAGTTATTCCAATAACGGGCTTGCTCGGGTAACACGTTATCAAAGTAACCGTTATTTTCCAATAACACTCTAAACTAGTGATGGGCTTAATCTTGAATATAACGACACAGAAAACGCATTATAAGGATAATAATTACTTTGACACATGTATAATTCACTATAATCCTATCAATATACAGATGGAATTATTTTCAATATCCTATAATGTAAATTTTTCTCTTCTGGTTTAAGTGTTACAAGATGAAGAAAAGAAGTAGATGCAGTTATTCCAATTACTTAGTTTTTCAGTTGGTTTTAAAAACATAATTAACAAAATGTAGGTTATACTGAGTTTACATCCATCACTCAACAGATGGATTATTTACAGTCGATGGAATCAATAATATTTTCGTGTTGGTTCTAAACATGATGAAACATGTTTAATTGATGAATAAATAAAATTAATCTTCTGATATGCGGAAATTAGATTAGAGACTCCAAATCATTTTTGATTCAAACAAAAATTTAATAATATAAACGGAAATGGTTGACTGGATCATTCTAAGAATAGTTTAAAACTGTCAGGGGTTGGAGTCAATGATTTACACAAAATAAGAATGATTTATTGCATTGAACCTATGTTTCGGCCTAAGATTTAGGCCATCTTCAGGGCTGAGATAAAAATAAACAGAAAAAACAATATATATTATTGCAGTACCAGAGAAGAATAACAGTTTATATAAATAGAAATGGAAAGAAATACAGAGAGTTAAAGATAAACTATGAAATAACAGTTGAGAAATAATAAGAATGGAAAGAATATAATAATTATTGTAAAATTACAAATAATAATTTTGAAAAAATTTGCATTCATTATATTTTGTAATCAAATCATATTTTTTATTATTTTCCTTTCATAATATTACTATTTCTAATTTTACTGTTATTATTTCTTTTCATTCTTATCATTTCTATTTATTTATTTTTCTTCTTTGCTGCTAAAATTTTTTATATAGTTGTTTCTGTTTCTTTATTCTCACCCCTTGAGATGGCCTAAATCTTAGGGCAAAAGGTAGGCACAATGAACTACAGTGGATCAAAAAAGTATTGGCACACCCTAATTTTTTTCATTTTTTCAGTGATATTGTAAATTATTTTTAAATTAGAATTTTATAGTAAAAATAGAACCCAAATCATTCTTTTTTAAGGCAATTAAAAGTTGGACTATTAATGTTACAATTATTAAAAAAAAAAGTAGGAAAATCTATGGTAAAAAAAGTATTGGCACAGTTGCCCATTGTTAACATTTATAGACTAACTCCTCCTGTAATCCCTTAAATATTTTTGCTTTTAGTCCCTGTTATTTACAAACAAATAATGCCTCAGTCTAGATTTATTTCTCACCCGAATTGGTGCATTGAAAATGGCAAAAATCAAGGTACCCGGAAAGGTTACAGAGCCAGTATTGTGGAAGATCTTACCAGGATCACCCATATCAGTACAGATAACAGAGCGTCAGGACAGGATGATATCCCCTATGTGATGTTGAAGATGCTTCCTAGGAAGGGTAAAGCCTTTCTATTGAACATATTCAACACCTGCAGAGGATATCGTACTTCCCTGATGTGTGGAAACAAGCCATCGTAGTGCCACTACTCAAGCCTGGGAAGAGTGGAGAGTACCTGAGCACTATCGGCCAATCAGCTTGCTCCCTCACATGAGCAAAATCTTCGAGAGACTGGTTCACCATCACATGTCAAAGCACTGCAAAGAGAAAAACATCATCCCTCCTGAGCAGAATGGTTTCCAGAGAGGAGTCGCCTGTGACCACCACCTGGCTACGCTACAGGCGCACACCATAGAGCAGATGCAGATGAACATAGCTACGGCGTTCATTTCATTGGACTGCACCCAGGCCTTTGACTGTGTGTCTCATGAGTTGTTACTCCGACGCTTGGAAGAGTTTAGCTTTTAAAGCTATCTCAGCGGAAGATCATTAGACGTACGAGTCGGTAACAGTTACTCGACTTCTAGCACCACCACCTGTGGAGTGCCTCAAGGCTCTGTATTGGGGCCACTGATGTTTGTGATTTTCACAGCACCCACAATGAAGCATCCAAGAGCAATAGTAGCAGCATATGCGGATGATATTGGGATTTACACTACCAGCATCAGCACCCCACATGCCCTTAACAAGGCACAAAAGCCGACTGAAACCATAGTGAACGAGCTGAAACTGATTGGCATCAGGGTGAATCCGTCTAAGACGGATGCCACCGTGACGTCATTTCAGAGTGTGAGTAAGAAACCTCTACCGAAGACTTTTACCGTGGACTGCGAGGATAGAAGATTATCCACTTCAATCCTTTACCTTGGTGTCAACTTTGATAGGCACCTCACCTTCTCAAAGCACGTTCAGGCAAGATTGAAGTAGGCACGACAGAAATCCCACAGGCTATACCATCTGCTCTTGTCGTTGCAGCTCTCACTGAGGTTGAAATTACAAATCTACAAGTCCATCATAAGACCTATGTTGCTCTATGGTGCATCACTACTGAGACACCTCTACAAAACAACGCTGAAGCGCCTGCAGCATAACCAGAATTCCATCCTTAGGAAGATGATAAGTGGCACATCGCTCGAGGGGGCACTTAACACCACCATCCGGGAGGAGCTTCGGCTTCCCTCGGTGCCCGAGTACATAGGTCGGAGGCACATCAAATCTTTTGATGGGCTGAAGACCTGTGCGAGTCCTCTATTTAGGAACTTAAAAGACCTGGGAGATGGCAGGGCAGTGTCCCCTTGGTCGATGTACTTACATTTGATCTAGAGATGGGGTAAGTACTCCCTTGTCCTTATCCCTCACCGTTTTGTATTGTATAATGTCAGTGGCCTCATGCCGGTTTGAGTAAAAACCGCCTTTAGCAGACTCAGCCCGATGTAACGCCTTAAAATACCGAAAAGTAACAGAAGGTTTTCTTTATATAGAAGCTATATAATAGTTTTTACAACCAATTGTAATTGTAATTTCATAAAATAAAGGAGGTTTTGAAAAAAAAAAAAAAAAATAGCACAGTCAGGAACATTGTGAAAAAGGTTCAGTTTTAAATAAGGTGCGTTCTGGGCAACCTCAAAAGTTTTCTGCAAGAGGAAAGCGGCAACTTAGGACAATCGTTGAATATAATCCAACATCCTCGGCCTCCTCCATAGCAACAGCGATGGGAACAACTTCCAACACAACCTTCTGCCTCCAGATGGTAAGAAATGTAATACACAGTTTTAATTATTATGGGAGAATTCAAAGATAAAAGCCATTTATCAGGGAGGTAAACCGCAAAAAAGACTTGAGTTTGCCAAAATCCACATAAATAAGTTAATTGAATTTTGGAAAACAATAATTTTCTCTGATGAGAGTAAATTTAATATTTTCGGATCTGATGGTCGTAAAAATGTGTGGAGGAAACCAAACACCGAGTTTCAACCTCAAAATGTCAGACCGCCAGTGAAACACGGTGGTAGAAATGTCCTGGTCTGGTACTGTATGTCTTCAAATGGGGTAGGAAATTTGAATTTCATTGAGGTGATTATGAATGCTTAAAAGTATGTCGACATTTTGCGGCACAACTTGAAGAGCAGTTCAAGAAAAATTGGGAATTCAGGATACATTCGTGTTCCAGCAAGATGACGACCCTAAACATACCACCAATAAAACAAAATAATGGATGCTGTACAATGTTAGAAGACAGCTTAAAACACCACCGCAGTCCCCAGTTATAAATGCAATGGAACATATGTGGTATTTACTCGACTTGAAAGTGTGGGAGAATAAAATTTCATCAAAAAATGACCTGAGAAGAGTTTTTGCTGAGGAGTGGGTTAAGATCAGACTGGAAATCACCCAAAATCTTGTCTCATCAATGCCATCAAGACTGTAGACTGTGATAGAAGCAAAAGGGTGTGCCAATACTTTTTTGACTTATCATTTTTCTTATTTTCTATGCTTATTAAATAAATGTTTTGTTTAAAGAAATGTTTCTGTTAATTTACTTTTAATTTCTATGTATACATTTATTAAAATTGTTTTCAGAGTTATATCAGGCTTTTTCTTTCCATAATTCAAGAAAACGAGGGTGTGCCAATACTTTTTTGATCCACTGTAAGTCATTCTTATTCATTGACCACACCCCCCGACCATTTTACACTATTCTTAAATTGAATAACATCAAAGAAAAACATTTTCATAATTTTTTATAGGCAATTATTCCAAAAACAGTTTTTTAATCGGTTTTTAAAATATAAACAACGAAACAGAGATTTTAATTAGGTTACAGTTTAATTACATTTTATTGTGATTTTAGTAAATTAAATTTTGGTAATAGTGTTCTTGAATATATTAGATTTATCTCACAAATTATTGTTTATAATTATAATATTGTACATGTAGTTGTAATGCTTCAAAATTTGAGCTTTTAATTACCAAGACATTTTATACTTGAATTGAAGAAAACACTCTCTTCTCTAAATATTTATGAAGGTAGAGGAAATAAGTTTTGGGTTTAAAAATCAAATACCATTAATATATATCAACAGTTTTAACTTTTTTTTAGCAACAAAAATGGGTAAAAAATTATAATGCGATTTTATTCTGCTAAGAACATTTTAAATTAACACAAAGTTATGTTGTTGTTTTTGAATCAGTGTATTGCTAATACTGATGTTTGCCCCTTATGTAGTTTCTTCAGCTAAAACTGTATTTTTTATTTTATCTCCATACTTTTTTTTCTCTCATTATTCGTATGTTGCATTAAAAAAATTAATAAGATAAAATTTAGCTACCCTTTTAAGAGGAAATTCAACATGCCTAAACCTTTAATTTATTACTTCTATTTTCATTCGATAATTAGTAAAACTTTCTTGCAAAAATGTTATTTCGCTACTTTACTTTACTTTATACCATTTTTTCACATACATTATTTATTAAGAATATTGATCATTTTCAAACATTATAATTGTTTTTTTTATCTAATCAGTTACCATAATGGTAGAAAGTATATCGGTTATATTTAGTGCTTCTTTCTATGAATTTATTTGACAAAGAATGTTTCTTCTTTATGTTAGTTAACTATCTTTAGCATTGCATTTTAATTATTATTGTTTTGTTTTTTAATTTTAATTTAATTTAATTTTAAATTATATACATACATTTTAAACATGGGTGGGATAATCCCTTATAATGAGAATGATTTTGCATACATGGTTGTTTGGTTAATAAGTTTTTGTTGTTGGTAAAAATTTAAAAAACCCAACAGAAAAAAGAAGTACATAGGATTTTATACAAAAAGATATACATTTATAAGAGTACATACAAAACATTATTATATACTACATTGTTCTTATATATAGCATATAACAACATTAATTTAAAGAAGAACTCATTTCAAAATATATATTATTTATAGTAGAATGTGTTTTGTTCGTTTGTGTCTGTATTTTGGTGTTGTTGTTTTTGTATAATTTCCTATTTCTTGAATGAGTATGTTGTCTGATAGTTGGCATGAGGTGAAGAATCTGAGCGTTTGTTGGTGTATAAATTCGTGTATTGTTGGGATGTCTAGTTATTTGTGCATTGTGATGATTTGAGTATATATTGGATAGTTTTTTATGATTCTTAGACATTTGTTTTGGAAGATCTGTATTTTTTTATGTGTGTTTTGCTTGCTAAACTCCAGACTGGGCATGCGTAAGTTATCATGGGCCTAATGACTCCGTTATATAATATTTTCTTATTTTTTTCAGATAGTTTTGATTTTTTGTTGAAGTAGGGATACATTTTATATAATATTCTGCGGGCACTATTTAGTTTATTGTTTATATGATGGTTGAATAGTAGTTTGCGGTCTAAAGAGATTCCTAAATATTTAATATGGTTTGATATAGGTATTGAGGTATTGTTAAGTAGTATGGTAGAGGGGAGTTTAGGTCTTCGTTTTGTGAAAATTATAGCTTCAGTTTTGTCAGTATTTATATTCAGTCCCCATTTTTTCAGATATTTGTTAGTTTTGGAAAATGCTTCCTGTAGTCTTTTAATTATTGTGGTTATCTTATACGATGATGATAGTATTGCTCTATCATCGGCGAACAGTGCGATATCTACATTACTGATTTTTGGAATGACATTAATAAATAAATTAAATAATATTGGGCTGAGACAGGAACCTTGTGGTAGGCCCGCAATTGTTGTTCTATTTGTTGAGTGCTTATTGTTTGATGAAATAAAGAATGTTCTGCTATTTAAGATTGAGTGTATTGTTAGGATTAAGTACTTGGGATATTGTATTGTCTTAATTTGTGGATGAGGAACGGAGGGGAAATCCTGTCAAATGCATTTTCTATGTCAATGAGGATCATGCCTGTATGCTTTCTTAGGTTGAAATTTTTAGTGATAATGTCAACTACTCTTGCCAATTGACCGGTTGAAATTATTATTATAGCTTGTATCTTATTAACCAGTTTTATTATTATTTAATACAAAAAATAAATGTTCAACTATACCCAAAGTGCTTAAAACAAATATTTTATTTTGAAATAATATGGTCAAAATGTGTTTTAAGAAATTCTTTTACCGATTTATTAAAACAAAAAAAAAGGGTAAAGTGGTTCTAGACTTTTTATTTTCTTTAACATTTGCAGTGTCTCTAAGAAAGGAAGATATCGTATATCTTTATTTTTTATATTACTTTTGTCTCAATGTTTTACTCGTATTCTTGAAACAAAAAAAATTGTTGGTCATTTTTAAAAATTATTGAATTGATATTGCTATTTATATTATATTATATTATAAATTAATATGCTTCATATTTGTGCACTTCCTCATTGACCACACTCCCAAACAAACTGCTTCAAAAAATAATTTTAAGTTTATTAATTATGAAGGATAAGGCAGTCAGATATATATGCATATTACTGTATGTGTATATATAAAGCATTATAAACATATTTTAATTTACTTTTTCTGATTTTTGCTATGTTTTAGATAGAAAATCTAATCAAAATTTTTAGGCTATTGAGATAGCTGAGACAGCTATTGTATTGACTATTGGGATGACTGCTAATGCTTTAAAAATTATATATACACTAATTTGTATACAGAGTATCATGAATACTTTTGGGAAATTATTTTTATTTAGTTCCCATTTTTAAAATTCATTTTGAATTAATGTATTTATGATAAAGTGGTATATGCATGTGCACATCTAATTAAACATACACAATCACGAGAGAGAGAAAAGGAATTTTCAGGAAAATTTTAAAACAATAATTTTTTTAACACTTATTTCAGAGGAATAGAAATAATCCAATGTTTCCCCTTGGTAGATAGTCATATGTACTGAAATAAATATGTTTACTATAGCTATAGATTGCCATAATGCCAATTTAAATATAACTTTATTTTAATAACTTTTTTGATATACCTATATTATATTTCTATATATATTTTTTATTGTTACCAATATCCTAAGTTCTCCAAATAAACCATTTAAATTAGCATTAAAAGCCTAATTAAAGCACAAATATTTATTTTGTATAAAATAATAATTTTTTTATATACGAGTTTTTAAAAATGAGTTAAACTTAATTTTATATTTGGTACCAACATTTCTTATATTTCTCTTTATGAAGCTTCTTTCATTGCTAAAACAGCATCGAATGATGCCACTCCTGGGTAGTAAGTATAATGATTTTTCTTAAATGATTGATTTCTCTTCTTCTTTTTTTTTTTTCGTCTTACTTTCAGTAATTTTCTAAAGGTAAGTATGGTACACTCACCCTAATGAAATAAAAAACTTTGATAAAGTGTTCTGGTTTTTCTTAAATAATTTTTTCTGTTTTTTATTTGATTTTTTTTCGTTTTTGTTTCTATTCTCTGAAACTCGTAATTAAATCATTTAGATATTATATTTAAGCTACCTTCAATATCTCAGATGACACAATATGTCTTAACAAGTGAATTGATTTAATAGAAAATAATAATTTCAGAATTTTTTTTATATTATATAAACAATTTTATTAATTATATATAAAAAAATTCCAATTAGGGATTAACATTTATTATATTTCTCTAATGAAGTTCTTTCATTATTGAAAACAGCAGTGACTGATACCCAGGAGTGGTCCTACACTACTTGTTGATGCCCGGAGTTAGTTCGCGAGTACGCTCATTGGGGGCAGCACAATCGTGACTGTGCGATTCAAAACCTGCTTGGATTCGTTATTTTCGATAACTTTATGTTATTTTAAGTAACCTTAAGTTATTGAAGTAGTTTTGGGATCAGAATCCCGCGGATAGAGTGATAAGAGAAGCGGAAAAGTGGAATATTTCGGGCTTGGAGTTAGATATCGGGGCGCCGCTTGCTCCCGCCATTATGGGGATTCATCAGGCAATTAAATTAGGTTCTAAGAAGATGGTAGTTATCGCTTCTCGGCCTATTGGCTAAGATCAAAGTGTAGTATCTGTTCTTATCAGCTTAATCTCTGGTACGACTTCCATCGGAAGTCCAGAAGATTAAACTGATTTTTGGAAAATGACGGAGTGCTAGGGGCTTGCTCCACCTCTGTCGCGGGTTGACCCGGTATTGCAGTACCTCCGGGAACGGCCCATTTAATTATTACATCAAACATAAAGTTTAATAATTGATACGATTAATTAACTTATCTATCGTTTATTATCTATGAGTAATATAATTTACTCCGATGGTTCCAGAACATTCCTGGTTCGGAAGGCGATTAGTATTAGTATGTTAGGAGTTACCTGCTCTATCAGTCCTTTAAAAGATCCTCTCTTGAAAACGAGTGGTAAAATTTCGCTATAAAATCATTGTGGCTTTAGTTTCTCGAAAGTTTTATATTTTCGCCTATTTTGTATATAAGTACCCACCCGTCTTCTTCCAACCAATTTTTATAATTATAAAAAAGAACTAGTTACTAACTAAATAAATATAAGACTTGGTAATTTTTTTTTCTGATCAGGTTCCTTCATGTTTCCTGTTTATAACCATGTTCTGAGATCTGTTCCCTCTAAGCAAATGGAAGTGTGAAAAAAAATACTGAAAGTTAGCCTCGTAATTCTGTCGAAATAATTATTCAAACCTTAATGGTGATGGGGAAAGAACTGCTATTTTGCAGTAATAGCCAATTTACAATATTATCGGATTTACAATAATATTCGGAGTCGTGACACTTGCAAAAAAAAAAAGTACTCAAAATTATTTCGCCACTCAAATATGTTAAACAAATGATTTAACCTTAATGGTGATAGGGAAAATCCTAGTAAATCAATTGATACAATTTTGATAACTCCCATGTTTAAATTTTATAACGATATTCTGTGGCTTACACCCTCCAAAGATAAGAAAAAGTAAAAAAAAAAAAAAAAATACAGATAATAAATTTGCCAATCTAATCTGTTGAAATAATAGTTGAAACCAAGTAGTGATGGGAAAAAAAGTGTTATTATGGAGTGAGTATAGTATATCTATATACTATTGTATACTGAGTATAGCATCTACATACTATTTGGAGTATTGTGCAAGCTTTATTTTGTATAATCAGCAACTGCCTCTTATAAATTAAAAAACAAATTTTAAAAGAATTATTTTAAAGCAGTTAAGAATATCTGAAGCCTTGCCTCTTGACAATTGTGGAATAAGAAATAGTTACTAACTAGTAAAAAAAAAAAAAAGATTTATTTTTATTGATAAATATTAATAATTTTCAGTAGCTGTTACAACCGCAGAAGTAGGCATTAAGTATTAGTAGATGAAGGGAAACAGTTGTTAGCTGTTATAACTTATTTTTCTTGTGTTTCATAAAAATTGTTATTGTAACTAATTTGATATATTATCGATTATTGGAGGTGTAAATTGTAATGAAAAGGTTGTTTTATTCATTATTTCAATCAGCAGTTAGAGCGGTTACCACCAGCAGCGCTGCCTAGTAGGGAATGCTCGAAGCACTCGGTGCGGTAGAGGCTGTACTGGGAGTTCGTAAGATTGAAAACGGATTATTAATTCTCAGAACTATTTGTTTCTATCTAAAAAAAGCCTTTGGATCAGCTTTACTTAAGATCTAGTTCGCTTCGGTGCGTTCAATAACGACTCGTTCGTTGTTTTTGTACAATCCATTCCTAGTCGATTCTCGGAATCATTCTTATCCCTGGCCGAACGATCACCCGGATACTGACGACTCTAAGCATACTTACCTGGCGTGGGGGTTACCGTGATCACTAAGGCGGTTCCCCCAGGGTGAGGCTCTTCCATTGCACTTCGGTCGGGCTGACCCCTGCGAATACCCCAAATGTGGGTATCTCGGGCGCGTAATTTTTGTTAGTCGGGATCAGCGTTCGCGCTATCCCGGAATAAATATTTCACCAATATATTATTAATTATTAGCCATATTTAATAGTGATGGGCTAATCAGTGAAATCTTAATAACTCGTTATGGCATAACTGCTACCATGTAATAACGTGTTCCAGTAACACGTTAGTTGAGTAACGTTTTAATTCATTGAAGATAATAATATATCTAATAAATAAATTTATATGAGAATTGAAACAGACGTAGCCTATAAAAGCTAATTCCAAAAAAAAAAATCAATTAAATATATTTTAAAACAAAAAAACTGTGAAGTGGCTCTATCTACGTTATCAGACCGTTATTGAACTAACAAAACGTTATTGGCTTGGTTTGCTAAAACTAAAATTTATAATTTTTAATCATTGATTTAATTTTTAAATATTTTCTCTTCAATATAAAGATTCCCCCCCCCCCAGCCGGGATTCGAACCCGGATATCTGCCGCACCATGGCAACGCTCTAACCATTTGAGCCACCGGGGTCGCTCCCTTCGAATCCCCGTTGGAGGGTTCAAAGGGATTTATTCGACTTAATCGATGGAGTTATTCCAATAACGGGCTTGCTCGGGTAACACGTTATCAAAGTAACCGTTATTTTCCAATAACACTCTAAACTAGTGATGGGCTTAATCTTGAATATAACGACACAGAAAACGCATTATAAGGATAATAATTACTTTGACACATGTATAATTCACTATAATCCTATCAATATACAGATGGAATTATTTTCAATATCCTATAATGTAAATTTTTCTCTTCTGGTTTAAGTGTTACAAGATGAAGAAAAGAAGTAGATGCAGTTATTCCAATTACTTAGTTTTTCAGTTGGTTTTAAAAACATAATTAACAAAATGTAGGTTATACTGAGTTTACATCCATCACTCAACAGATGGATTATTTACAGTCGATGGAATCAATAATATTTTCGTGTTGGTTCTAAACATGATGAAACATGTTTAATTGATGAATAAATAAAATTAATCTTCTGATATGCGGAAATTAGATTAGAGACTCCAAATCATTTTTGATTCAAACAAAAATTTAATAATATAAACGGAAATGGTTGACTGGATCATTCTAAGAATAGTTTAAAACTGTCAGGGGTTGGAGTCAATGATTTACACAAAATAAGAATGATTTATTGCATTGAACCTATGTTTCGGCCTAAGATTTAGGCCATCTTCAGGGCTGAGATAAAAATAAACAGAAAAAACAATATATATTATTGCAGTACCAGAGAAGAATAACAGTTTATATAAATAGAAATGGAAAGAAATACAGAGAGTTAAAGATAAACTATGAAATAACAGTTGAGAAATAATAAGAATGGAAAGAATATAATAATTATTGTAAAATTACAAATAATAATTTTGAAAAAATTTGCATTCATTATATTTTGTAATCAAATCATATTTTTTATTATTTTCCTTTCATAATATTACTATTTCTAATTTTACTGTTATTATTTCTTTTCATTCTTATCATTTCTATTTATTTATTTTTCTTCTTTGCTGCTAAAATTTTTTATATAGTTGTTTCTGTTTCTTTATTCTCACCCCTTGAGATGGCCTAAATCTTAGGGCAAAAGGTAGGCACAATGAACTACAGTGGATCAAAAAAGTATTGGCACACCCTAATTTTTTTCATTTTTTCAGTGATATTGTAAATTATTTTTAAATTAGAATTTTATAGTAAAAATAGAACCCAAATCATTCTTTTTTAAGGCAATTAAAAGTTGGACTATTAATGTTACAATTATTAAAAAAAAAAGTAGGAAAATCTATGGTAAAAAAAGTATTGGCACAGTTGCCCATTGTTAACATTTATAGACTAACTCCTCCTGTAATCCCTTAAATATTTTTGCTTTTAGTCCCTGTTATTTACAAACAAATAATGCCTCAGTCTAGATTTATTTCTCACCCGAATTGGTGCATTGAAAATGGCAAAAATCAAGGTACCCGGAAAGGTTACAGAGCCAGTATTGTGGAAGATCTTACCAGGATCACCCATATCAGTACAGATAACAGAGCGTCAGGACAGGATGATATCCCCTATGTGATGTTGAAGATGCTTCCTAGGAAGGGTAAAGCCTTTCTATTGAACATATTCAACACCTGCAGAGGATATCGTACTTCCCTGATGTGTGGAAACAAGCCATCGTAGTGCCACTACTCAAGCCTGGGAAGAGTGGAGAGTACCTGAGCACTATCGGCCAATCAGCTTGCTCCCTCACATGAGCAAAATCTTCGAGAGACTGGTTCACCATCACATGTCAAAGCACTGCAAAGAGAAAAACATCATCCCTCCTGAGCAGAATGGTTTCCAGAGAGGAGTCGCCTGTGACCACCACCTGGCTACGCTACAGGCGCACACCATAGAGCAGATGCAGATGAACATAGCTACGGCGTTCATTTCATTGGACTGCACCCAGGCCTTTGACTGTGTGTCTCATGAGTTGTTACTCCGACGCTTGGAAGAGTTTAGCTTTTAAAGCTATCTCAGCGGAAGATCATTAGACGTACGAGTCGGTAACAGTTACTCGACTTCTAGCACCACCACCTGTGGAGTGCCTCAAGGCTCTGTATTGGGGCCACTGATGTTTGTGATTTTCACAGCACCCACAATGAAGCATCCAAGAGCAATAGTAGCAGCATATGCGGATGATATTGGGATTTACACTACCAGCATCAGCACCCCACATGCCCTTAACAAGGCACAAAAGCCGACTGAAACCATAGTGAACGAGCTGAAACTGATTGGCATCAGGGTGAATCCGTCTAAGACGGATGCCACCGTGACGTCATTTCAGAGTGTGAGTAAGAAACCTCTACCGAAGACTTTTACCGTGGACTGCGAGGATAGAAGATTATCCACTTCAATCCTTTACCTTGGTGTCAACTTTGATAGGCACCTCACCTTCTCAAAGCACGTTCAGGCAAGATTGAAGTAGGCACGACAGAAATCCCACAGGCTATACCATCTGCTCTTGTCGTTGCAGCTCTCACTGAGGTTGAAATTACAAATCTACAAGTCCATCATAAGACCTATGTTGCTCTATGGTGCATCACTACTGAGACACCTCTACAAAACAACGCTGAAGCGCCTGCAGCATAACCAGAATTCCATCCTTAGGAAGATGATAAGTGGCACATCGCTCGAGGGGGCACTTAACACCACCATCCGGGAGGAGCTTCGGCTTCCCTCGGTGCCCGAGTACATAGGTCGGAGGCACATCAAATCTTTTGATGGGCTGAAGACCTGTGCGAGTCCTCTATTTAGGAACTTAAAAGACCTGGGAGATGGCAGGGCAGTGTCCCCTTGGTCGATGTACTTACATTTGATCTAGAGATGGGGTAAGTACTCCCTTGTCCTTATCCCTCACCGTTTTGTATTGTATAATGTCAGTGGCCTCATGCCGGTTTGAGTAAAAACCGCCTTTAGCAGACTCAGCCCGATGTAACGCCTTAAAATACCGAAAAGTAACAGAAGGTTTTCTTTATATAGAAGCTATATAATAGTTTTTACAACCAATTGTAATTGTAATTTCATAAAATAAAGGAGGTTTTGAAAAAAAAAAAAAAAAATAGCACAGTCAGGAACATTGTGAAAAAGGTTCAGTTTTAAATAAGGTGCGTTCTGGGCAACCTCAAAAGTTTTCTGCAAGAGGAAAGCGGCAACTTAGGACAATCGTTGAATATAATCCAACATCCTCGGCCTCCTCCATAGCAACAGCGATGGGAACAACTTCCAACACAACCTTCTGCCTCCAGATGGTAAGAAATGTAATACACAGTTTTAATTATTATGGGAGAATTCAAAGATAAAAGCCATTTATCAGGGAGGTAAACCGCAAAAAAGACTTGAGTTTGCCAAAATCCACATAAATAAGTTAATTGAATTTTGGAAAACAATAATTTTCTCTGATGAGAGTAAATTTAATATTTTCGGATCTGATGGTCGTAAAAATGTGTGGAGGAAACCAAACACCGAGTTTCAACCTCAAAATGTCAGACCGCCAGTGAAACACGGTGGTAGAAATGTCCTGGTCTGGTACTGTATGTCTTCAAATGGGGTAGGAAATTTGAATTTCATTGAGGTGATTATGAATGCTTAAAAGTATGTCGACATTTTGCGGCACAACTTGAAGAGCAGTTCAAGAAAAATTGGGAATTCAGGATACATTCGTGTTCCAGCAAGATGACGACCCTAAACATACCACCAATAAAACAAAATAATGGATGCTGTACAATGTTAGAAGACAGCTTAAAACACCACCGCAGTCCCCAGTTATAAATGCAATGGAACATATGTGGTATTTACTCGACTTGAAAGTGTGGGAGAATAAAATTTCATCAAAAAATGACCTGAGAAGAGTTTTTGCTGAGGAGTGGGTTAAGATCAGACTGGAAATCACCCAAAATCTTGTCTCATCAATGCCATCAAGACTGTAGACTGTGATAGAAGCAAAAGGGTGTGCCAATACTTTTTTGACTTATCATTTTTCTTATTTTCTATGCTTATTAAATAAATGTTTTGTTTAAAGAAATGTTTCTGTTAATTTACTTTTAATTTCTATGTATACATTTATTAAAATTGTTTTCAGAGTTATATCAGGCTTTTTCTTTCCATAATTCAAGAAAACGAGGGTGTGCCAATACTTTTTTGATCCACTGTAAGTCATTCTTATTCATTGACCACACCCCCCGACCATTTTACACTATTCTTAAATTGAATAACATCAAAGAAAAACATTTTCATAATTTTTTATAGGCAATTATTCCAAAAACAGTTTTTTAATCGGTTTTTAAAATATAAACAACGAAACAGAGATTTTAATTAGGTTACAGTTTAATTACATTTTATTGTGATTTTAGTAAATTAAATTTTGGTAATAGTGTTCTTGAATATATTAGATTTATCTCACAAATTATTGTTTATAATTATAATATTGTACATGTAGTTGTGATGCTTCAAAATTTGAGCTTTTAATTACCAAGACATTTTATATTTGAATTGAAGAAAACACTCTCTTCTCTAAATATTTATGAAGCTAGAGGAAATTAGTTTTGGGTTTAAAAATCGAATACAATTAATATATATCAACACTTATAACTTTTTTTTAGAAACAAAAATGGGTAAAAAATTATAATGCGATTTTATTCTGCTAAGAACATTTTAAATTAACACAAAGTTATGTTGTTTTTTTAAAATCAGTGTATTGCTAATACTGATGTTTGCCCCTTATGTAGTTTCTTCAGCTAAAACTGTATTTTTTATTTTATCTCCATACTTTTTTTTCTCTCATTATTCGTATGTTGCATTAAAAAAATTAATAAGATAAAATTTAGCTACCCTTTTAAGAGGAAATTCAACATGCCTAAACCTTTAATTTATTACTTCTATTTTCATTCGATAATTAGTAAAACTTTCTTGCAAAAATGTTATTTCGCTACTTTACTTTACTTTATACCATTTTTTCACATACATTATTTATTAAGAATATTGATCATTTTCAAACATTATAATTGTTTTTTTTATCTAATCAGTTACCATAATGGTAGAAAGTATATCGGTTATATTTAGTGCTTCTTTCTATGAATTTATTTGACAAAGAATGTTTCTTCTTTATGTTAGTTAACTATCTTTAGCATTGCATTTTAATTATTATTGTTTTGTTTTTTAATTTTAATTTAATTTAATTTTAAATTATATACATACATTTTAAACATGGGTGGGATAATCCCTTATAATGAGAATGATTTTGCATACATGGTTGTTTGGTTAATAAGTTTTTGTTGTTGGTAAAAATTTAAAAAACCCAACAGAAAAAAGAAGTACATAGGATTTTATACAAAAAGATATACATTTATAAGAGTACATACAAAACATTATTATATACTACATTGTTCTTATATATAGCATATAACAACATTAATTTAAAGAAGAACTCATTTCAAAATATATATTATTTATAGTAGAATGTGTTTTGTTCGTTTGTGTCTGTATTTTGGTGTTGTTGTTTTTGTATAATTTCCTATTTCTTGAATGAGTATGTTGTCTGATAGTTGGCATGAGGTGAAGAATCTGAGCGTTTGTTGGTGTATAAATTCGTGTATTGTTGGGATGTCTAGTTATTTGTGCATTGTGATGATTTGAGTATATATTGGATAGTTTTTTATGATTCTTAGACATTTGTTTTGGAAGATCTGTATTTTTTTATGTGTGTTTTGCTTGCTAAACTCCAGACTGGGCATGCGTAAGTTATCATGGGCCTAATGACTCCGTTATATAATATTTTCTTATTTTTTTCAGATAGTTTTGATTTTTTGTTGAAGTAGGGATACATTTTATATAATATTCTGCGGGCACTATTTAGTTTATTGTTTATATGATGGTTGAATAGTAGTTTGCGGTCTAAAGAGATTCCTAAATATTTAATATGGTTTGATATAGGTATTGAGGTATTGTTAAGTAGTATGGTAGAGGGGAGTTTAGGTCTTCGTTTTGTGAAAATTATAGCTTCAGTTTTGTCAGTATTTATATTCAGTCCCCATTTTTTCAGATATTTGTTAGTTTTGGAAAATGCTTCCTGTAGTCTTTTAATTATTGTGGTTATCTTATACGATGATGATAGTATTGCTCTATCATCGGCGAACAGTGCGATATCTACATTACTGATTTTTGGAATGACATTAATAAATAAATTAAATAATATTGGGCTGAGACAGGAACCTTGTGGTAGGCCCGCAATTGTTGTTCTATTTGTTGAGTGCTTATTGTTTGATGAAATAAAGAATGTTCTGCTATTTAAGATTGAGTGTATTGTTAGGATTAAGTACTTGGGATATTGTATTGTCTTAATTTGTGGATGAGGAACGGAGGGGAAATCCTGTCAAATGCATTTTCTATGTCAATGAGGATCATGCCTGTATGCTTTCTTAGGTTGAAATTTTTAGTGATAATGTCAACTACTCTTGCCAATTGACCGGTTGAAATTATTATTATAGCTTGTATCTTATTAACCAGTTTTATTATTATTTAATACAAAAAATAAATGTTCAACTATACCCAAAGTGCTTAAAACAAATATTTTATTTTGAAATAATATGGTCAAAATGTGTTTTAAGAAATTCTTTTACCGATTTATTAAAACAAAAAAAAAGGGTAAAGTGGTTCTAGACTTTTTATTTTCTTTAACATTTGCAGTGTCTCTAAGAAAGGAAGATATCGTATATCTTTATTTTTTATATTACTTTTGTCTCAATGTTTTACTCGTATTCTTGAAACAAAAAAAATTGTTGGTCATTTTTAAAAATTATTGAATTGATATTGCTATTTATATTATATTATATTATAAATTAATATGCTTCATATTTGTGCACTTCCTCATTGACCACACTCCCAAACAAACTGCTTCAAAAAATAATTTTAAGTTTATTAATTATGAAGGATAAGGCAGTCAGATATATATGCATATTACTGTATGTGTATATATAAAGCATTATAAACATATTTTAATTTACTTTTTCTGATTTTTGCTATGTTTTAGATAGAAAATCTAATCAAAATTTTTAGGCTATTGAGATAGCTGAGACAGCTATTGTATTGACTATTGGGATGACTGCTAATGCTTTAAAAATTATATATACACTAATTTGTATACAGAGTATCATGAATACTTTTGGGAAATTATTTTTATTTAGTTCCCATTTTTAAAATTCATTTTGAATTAATGTATTTATGATAAAGTGGTATATGCATGTGCACATCTAATTAAACATACACAATCACGAGAGAGAGAAAAGGAATTTTCAGGAAAATTTTAAAACAATAATTTTTTTAACACTTATTTCAGAGGAATAGAAATAATCCAATGTTTCCCCTTGGTAGATAGTCATATGTACTGAAATAAATATGTTTACTATAGCTATAGATTGCCATAATGCCAATTTAAATATAACTTTATTTTAATAACTTTTTTGATATACCTATATTATATTTCTATATATATTTTTTATTGTTACCAATATCCTAAGTTCTCCAAATAAACCATTTAAATTAGCATTAAAAGCCTAATTAAAGCACAAATATTTATTTTGTATAAAATAATAATTTTTTTATATACGAGTTTTTAAAAATGAGTTAAACTTAATTTTATATTTGGTACCAACATTTCTTATATTTCTCTTTATGAAGCTTCTTTCATTGCTAAAACAGCATCGAATGATGCCACTCCTGGGTAGTAAGTATAATGATTTTTCTTAAATGATTGATTTCTCTTCTTCTTTTTTTTTTTTCGTCTTACTTTCAGTAATTTTCTAAAGGTAAGTATGGTACACTCACCCTAATGAAATAAAAAACTTTGATAAAGTGTTCTGGTTTTTCTTAAATAATTTTTTCTGTTTTTTATTTGATTTTTTTTCGTTTTTGTTTCTATTCTCTGAAACTCGTAATTAAATCATTTAGATATTATATTTAAGCTACCTTCAATATCTCAGATGACACAATATGTCTTAACAAGTGAATTGATTTAATAGAAAATAATAATTTCAGAATTTTTTTTATATTATATAAACAATTTTATTAATTATATATAAAAAAATTCCAATTAGGGATTAACATTTATTATATTTCTCTAATGAAGTTCTTTCATTATTGAAAACAGCAGTGACTGATACCCAGGAGTGGTCCTACACTACTTGTTGATGCCCGGAGTTAGTTCGCGAGTACGCTCATTGGGGGCAGCACAATCGTGACTGTGCGATTCAAAACCTGCTTGGATTCGTTATTTTCGATAACTTTATGTTATTTTAAGTAACCTTAAGTTATTGAAGTAGTTTTGGGATCAGAATCCCGCGGATAGAGTGATAAGAGAAGCGGAAAAGTGGAATATTTCGGGCTTGGAGTTAGATATCGGGGCGCCGCTTGCTCCCGCCATTATGGGGATTCATCAGGCAATTAAATTAGGTTCTAAGAAGATGGTAGTTATCGCTTCTCGGCCTATTGGCTAAGATCAAAGTGTAGTATCTGTTCTTATCAGCTTAATCTCTGGTACGACTTCCATCGGAAGTCCAGAAGATTAAACTGATTTTTGGAAAATGACGGAGTGCTAGGGGCTTGCTCCACCTCTGTCGCGGGTTGACCCGGTATTGCAGTACCTCCGGGAACGGCCCATTTAATTATTACATCAAACATAAAGTTTAATAATTGATACGATTAATTAACTTATCTATCGTTTATTATCTATGAGTAATATAATTTACTCCGATGGTTCCAGAACATTCCTGGTTCGGAAGGCGATTAGTATTAGTATGTTAGGAGTTACCTGCTCTATCAGTCCTTTAAAAGATCCTCTCTTGAAAACGAGTGGTAAAATTTCGCTATAAAATCATTGTGGCTTTAGTTTCTCGAAAGTTTTATATTTTCGCCTATTTTGTATATAAGTACCCACCCGTCTTCTTCCAACCAATTTTTATAATTATAAAAAAGAACTAGTTACTAACTAAATAAATATAAGACTTGGTAATTTTTTTTTCTGATCAGGTTCCTTCATGTTTCCTGTTTATAACCATGTTCTGAGATCTGTTCCCTCTAAGCAAATGGAAGTGTGAAAAAAAATACTGAAAGTTAGCCTCGTAATTCTGTCGAAATAATTATTCAAACCTTAATGGTGATGGGGAAAGAACTGCTATTTTGCAGTAATAGCCAATTTACAATATTATCGGATTTACAATAATATTCGGAGTCGTGACACTTGCAAAAAAAAAAAGTACTCAAAATTATTTCGCCACTCAAATATGTTAAACAAATGATTTAACCTTAATGGTGATAGGGAAAATCCTAGTAAATCAATTGATACAATTTTGATAACTCCCATGTTTAAATTTTATAACGATATTCTGTGGCTTACACCCTCCAAAGATAAGAAAAAGTAAAAAAAAAAAAAAAAATACAGATAATAAATTTGCCAATCTAATCTGTTGAAATAATAGTTGAAACCAAGTAGTGATGGGAAAAAAAGTGTTATTATGGAGTGAGTATAGTATATCTATATACTATTGTATACTGAGTATAGCATCTACATACTATTTGGAGTATTGTGCAAGCTTTATTTTGTATAATCAGCAACTGCCTCTTATAAATTAAAAAACAAATTTTAAAAGAATTATTTTAAAGCAGTTAAGAATATCTGAAGCCTTGCCTCTTGACAATTGTGGAATAAGAAATAGTTACTAACTAGTAAAAAAAAAAAAAAGATTTATTTTTATTGATAAATATTAATAATTTTCAGTAGCTGTTACAACCGCAGAAGTAGGCATTAAGTATTAGTAGATGAAGGGAAACAGTTGTTAGCTGTTATAACTTATTTTTCTTGTGTTTCATAAAAATTGTTATTGTAACTAATTTGATATATTATCGATTATTGGAGGTGTAAATTGTAATGAAAAGGTTGTTTTATTCATTATTTCAATCAGCAGTTAGAGCGGTTACCACCAGCAGCGCTGCCTAGTAGGGAATGCTCGAAGCACTCGGTGCGGTAGAGGCTGTACTGGGAGTTCGTAAGATTGAAAACGGATTATTAATTCTCAGAACTATTTGTTTCTATCTAAAAAAAGCCTTTGGATCAGCTTTACTTAAGATCTAGTTCGCTTCGGTGCGTTCAATAACGACTCGTTCGTTGTTTTTGTACAATCCATTCCTAGTCGATTCTCGGAATCATTCTTATCCCTGGCCGAACGATCACCCGGATACTGACGACTCTAAGCATACTTACCTGGCGTGGGGGTTACCGTGATCACTAAGGCGGTTCCCCCAGGGTGAGGCTCTTCCATTGCACTTCGGTCGGGCTGACCCCTGCGAATACCCCAAATGTGGGTATCTCGGGCGCGTAATTTTTGTTAGTCGGGATCAGCGTTCGCGCTATCCCGGAATAAATATTTCACCAATATATTATTAATTATTAGCCATATTTAATAGTGATGGGCTAATCAGTGAAATCTTAATAACTCGTTATGGCATAACTGCTACCATGTAATAACGTGTTCCAGTAACACGTTAGTTGAGTAACGTTTTAATTCATTGAAGATAATAATATATCTAATAAATAAATTTATATGAGAATTGAAACAGACGTAGCCTATAAAAGCTAATTCCAAAAAAAAAAATCAATTAAATATATTTTAAAACAAAAAAACTGTGAAGTGGCTCTATCTACGTTATCAGACCGTTATTGAACTAACAAAACGTTATTGGCTTGGTTTGCTAAAACTAAAATTTATAATTTTTAATCATTGATTTAATTTTTAAATATTTTCTCTTCAATATAAAGATTCCCCCCCCCCCAGCCGGGATTCGAACCCGGATATCTGCCGCACCATGGCAACGCTCTAACCATTTGAGCCACCGGGGTCGCTCCCTTCGAATCCCCGTTGGAGGGTTCAAAGGGATTTATTCGACTTAATCGATGGAGTTATTCCAATAACGGGCTTGCTCGGGTAACACGTTATCAAAGTAACCGTTATTTTCCAATAACACTCTAAACTAGTGATGGGCTTAATCTTGAATATAACGACACAGAAAACGCATTATAAGGATAATAATTACTTTGACACATGTATAATTCACTATAATCCTATCAATATACAGATGGAATTATTTTCAATATCCTATAATGTAAATTTTTCTCTTCTGGTTTAAGTGTTACAAGATGAAGAAAAGAAGTAGATGCAGTTATTCCAATTACTTAGTTTTTCAGTTGGTTTTAAAAACATAATTAACAAAATGTAGGTTATACTGAGTTTACATCCATCACTCAACAGATGGATTATTTACAGTCGATGGAATCAATAATATTTTCGTGTTGGTTCTAAACATGATGAAACATGTTTAATTGATGAATAAATAAAATTAATCTTCTGATATGCGGAAATTAGATTAGAGACTCCAAATCATTTTTGATTCAAACAAAAATTTAATAATATAAACGGAAATGGTTGACTGGATCATTCTAAGAATAGTTTAAAACTGTCAGGGGTTGGAGTCAATGATTTACACAAAATAAGAATGATTTATTGCATTGAACCTATGTTTCGGCCTAAGATTTAGGCCATCTTCAGGGCTGAGATAAAAATAAACAGAAAAAACAATATATATTATTGCAGTACCAGAGAAGAATAACAGTTTATATAAATAGAAATGGAAAGAAATACAGAGAGTTAAAGATAAACTATGAAATAACAGTTGAGAAATAATAAGAATGGAAAGAATATAATAATTATTGTAAAATTACAAATAATAATTTTGAAAAAATTTGCATTCATTATATTTTGTAATCAAATCATATTTTTTATTATTTTCCTTTCATAATATTACTATTTCTAATTTTACTGTTATTATTTCTTTTCATTCTTATCATTTCTATTTATTTATTTTTCTTCTTTGCTGCTAAAATTTTTTATATAGTTGTTTCTGTTTCTTTATTCTCACCCCTTGAGATGGCCTAAATCTTAGGGCAAAAGGTAGGCACAATGAACTACAGTGGATCAAAAAAGTATTGGCACACCCTAATTTTTTTCATTTTTTCAGTGATATTGTAAATTATTTTTAAATTAGAATTTTATAGTAAAAATAGAACCCAAATCATTCTTTTTTAAGGCAATTAAAAGTTGGACTATTAATGTTACAATTATTAAAAAAAAAAGTAGGAAAATCTATGGTAAAAAAAGTATTGGCACAGTTGCCCATTGTTAACATTTATAGACTAACTCCTCCTGTAATCCCTTAAATATTTTTGCTTTTAGTCCCTGTTATTTACAAACAAATAATGCCTCAGTCTAGATTTATTTCTCACCCGAATTGGTGCATTGAAAATGGCAAAAATCAAGGTACCCGGAAAGGTTACAGAGCCAGTATTGTGGAAGATCTTACCAGGATCACCCATATCAGTACAGATAACAGAGCGTCAGGACAGGATGATATCCCCTATGTGATGTTGAAGATGCTTCCTAGGAAGGGTAAAGCCTTTCTATTGAACATATTCAACACCTGCAGAGGATATCGTACTTCCCTGATGTGTGGAAACAAGCCATCGTAGTGCCACTACTCAAGCCTGGGAAGAGTGGAGAGTACCTGAGCACTATCGGCCAATCAGCTTGCTCCCTCACATGAGCAAAATCTTCGAGAGACTGGTTCACCATCACATGTCAAAGCACTGCAAAGAGAAAAACATCATCCCTCCTGAGCAGAATGGTTTCCAGAGAGGAGTCGCCTGTGACCACCACCTGGCTACGCTACAGGCGCACACCATAGAGCAGATGCAGATGAACATAGCTACGGCGTTCATTTCATTGGACTGCACCCAGGCCTTTGACTGTGTGTCTCATGAGTTGTTACTCCGACGCTTGGAAGAGTTTAGCTTTTAAAGCTATCTCAGCGGAAGATCATTAGACGTACGAGTCGGTAACAGTTACTCGACTTCTAGCACCACCACCTGTGGAGTGCCTCAAGGCTCTGTATTGGGGCCACTGATGTTTGTGATTTTCACAGCACCCACAATGAAGCATCCAAGAGCAATAGTAGCAGCATATGCGGATGATATTGGGATTTACACTACCAGCATCAGCACCCCACATGCCCTTAACAAGGCACAAAAGCCGACTGAAACCATAGTGAACGAGCTGAAACTGATTGGCATCAGGGTGAATCCGTCTAAGACGGATGCCACCGTGACGTCATTTCAGAGTGTGAGTAAGAAACCTCTACCGAAGACTTTTACCGTGGACTGCGAGGATAGAAGATTATCCACTTCAATCCTTTACCTTGGTGTCAACTTTGATAGGCACCTCACCTTCTCAAAGCACGTTCAGGCAAGATTGAAGTAGGCACGACAGAAATCCCACAGGCTATACCATCTGCTCTTGTCGTTGCAGCTCTCACTGAGGTTGAAATTACAAATCTACAAGTCCATCATAAGACCTATGTTGCTCTATGGTGCATCACTACTGAGACACCTCTACAAAACAACGCTGAAGCGCCTGCAGCATAACCAGAATTCCATCCTTAGGAAGATGATAAGTGGCACATCGCTCGAGGGGGCACTTAACACCACCATCCGGGAGGAGCTTCGGCTTCCCTCGGTGCCCGAGTACATAGGTCGGAGGCACATCAAATCTTTTGATGGGCTGAAGACCTGTGCGAGTCCTCTATTTAGGAACTTAAAAGACCTGGGAGATGGCAGGGCAGTGTCCCCTTGGTCGATGTACTTACATTTGATCTAGAGATGGGGTAAGTACTCCCTTGTCCTTATCCCTCACCGTTTTGTATTGTATAATGTCAGTGGCCTCATGCCGGTTTGAGTAAAAACCGCCTTTAGCAGACTCAGCCCGATGTAACGCCTTAAAATACCGAAAAGTAACAGAAGGTTTTCTTTATATAGAAGCTATATAATAGTTTTTACAACCAATTGTAATTGTAATTTCATAAAATAAAGGAGGTTTTGAAAAAAAAAAAAAAAAATAGCACAGTCAGGAACATTGTGAAAAAGGTTCAGTTTTAAATAAGGTGCGTTCTGGGCAACCTCAAAAGTTTTCTGCAAGAGGAAAGCGGCAACTTAGGACAATCGTTGAATATAATCCAACATCCTCGGCCTCCTCCATAGCAACAGCGATGGGAACAACTTCCAACACAACCTTCTGCCTCCAGATGGTAAGAAATGTAATACACAGTTTTAATTATTATGGGAGAATTCAAAGATAAAAGCCATTTATCAGGGAGGTAAACCGCAAAAAAGACTTGAGTTTGCCAAAATCCACATAAATAAGTTAATTGAATTTTGGAAAACAATAATTTTCTCTGATGAGAGTAAATTTAATATTTTCGGATCTGATGGTCGTAAAAATGTGTGGAGGAAACCAAACACCGAGTTTCAACCTCAAAATGTCAGACCGCCAGTGAAACACGGTGGTAGAAATGTCCTGGTCTGGTACTGTATGTCTTCAAATGGGGTAGGAAATTTGAATTTCATTGAGGTGATTATGAATGCTTAAAAGTATGTCGACATTTTGCGGCACAACTTGAAGAGCAGTTCAAGAAAAATTGGGAATTCAGGATACATTCGTGTTCCAGCAAGATGACGACCCTAAACATACCACCAATAAAACAAAATAATGGATGCTGTACAATGTTAGAAGACAGCTTAAAACACCACCGCAGTCCCCAGTTATAAATGCAATGGAACATATGTGGTATTTACTCGACTTGAAAGTGTGGGAGAATAAAATTTCATCAAAAAATGACCTGAGAAGAGTTTTTGCTGAGGAGTGGGTTAAGATCAGACTGGAAATCACCCAAAATCTTGTCTCATCAATGCCATCAAGACTGTAGACTGTGATAGAAGCAAAAGGGTGTGCCAATACTTTTTTGACTTATCATTTTTCTTATTTTCTATGCTTATTAAATAAATGTTTTGTTTAAAGAAATGTTTCTGTTAATTTACTTTTAATTTCTATGTATACATTTATTAAAATTGTTTTCAGAGTTATATCAGGCTTTTTCTTTCCATAATTCAAGAAAACGAGGGTGTGCCAATACTTTTTTGATCCACTGTAAGTCATTCTTATTCATTGACCACACCCCCCGACCATTTTACACTATTCTTAAATTGAATAACATCAAAGAAAAACATTTTCATAATTTTTTATAGGCAATTATTCCAAAAACAGTTTTTTAATCGGTTTTTAAAATATAAACAACGAAACAGAGATTTTAATTAGGTTACAGTTTAATTACATTTTATTGTGATTTTAGTAAATTAAATTTTGGTAATAGTGTTCTTGAATATATTAGATTTATCTCACAAATTATTGTTTATAATTATAATATTGTACATGTAGTTGTAATGCTTCAAAATTTGAGCTTTTAATTACCAAGACATTTTATACTTGAATTGAAGAAAACACTCTCTTCTCTAAATATTTATGAAGGTAGAGGAAATAAGTTTTGGGTTTAAAAATCAAATACCATTAATATATATCAACAGTTTTAACTTTTTTTTAGCAACAAAAATGGGTAAAAAATTATAATGCGATTTTATTCTGCTAAGAACATTTTAAATTAACACAAAGTTATGTTGTTGTTTTTGAATCAGTGTATTGCTAATACTGATGTTTGCCCCTTATGTAGTTTCTTCAGCTAAAACTGTATTTTTTATTTTATCTCCATACTTTTTTTTCTCTCATTATTCGTATGTTGCATTAAAAAAATTAATAAGATAAAATTTAGCTACCCTTTTAAGAGGAAATTCAACATGCCTAAACCTTTAATTTATTACTTCTATTTTCATTCGATAATTAGTAAAACTTTCTTGCAAAAATGTTATTTCGCTACTTTACTTTACTTTATACCATTTTTTCACATACATTATTTATTAAGAATATTGATCATTTTCAAACATTATAATTGTTTTTTTTATCTAATCAGTTACCATAATGGTAGAAAGTATATCGGTTATATTTAGTGCTTCTTTCTATGAATTTATTTGACAAAGAATGTTTCTTCTTTATGTTAGTTAACTATCTTTAGCATTGCATTTTAATTATTATTGTTTTGTTTTTTAATTTTAATTTAATTTAATTTTAAATTATATACATACATTTTAAACATGGGTGGGATAATCCCTTATAATGAGAATGATTTTGCATACATGGTTGTTTGGTTAATAAGTTTTTGTTGTTGGTAAAAATTTAAAAAACCCAACAGAAAAAAGAAGTACATAGGATTTTATACAAAAAGATATACATTTATAAGAGTACATACAAAACATTATTATATACTACATTGTTCTTATATATAGCATATAACAACATTAATTTAAAGAAGAACTCATTTCAAAATATATATTATTTATAGTAGAATGTGTTTTGTTCGTTTGTGTCTGTATTTTGGTGTTGTTGTTTTTGTATAATTTCCTATTTCTTGAATGAGTATGTTGTCTGATAGTTGGCATGAGGTGAAGAATCTGAGCGTTTGTTGGTGTATAAATTCGTGTATTGTTGGGATGTCTAGTTATTTGTGCATTGTGATGATTTGAGTATATATTGGATAGTTTTTTATGATTCTTAGACATTTGTTTTGGAAGATCTGTATTTTTTTATGTGTGTTTTGCTTGCTAAACTCCAGACTGGGCATGCGTAAGTTATCATGGGCCTAATGACTCCGTTATATAATATTTTCTTATTTTTTTCAGATAGTTTTGATTTTTTGTTGAAGTAGGGATACATTTTATATAATATTCTGCGGGCACTATTTAGTTTATTGTTTATATGATGGTTGAATAGTAGTTTGCGGTCTAAAGAGATTCCTAAATATTTAATATGGTTTGATATAGGTATTGAGGTATTGTTAAGTAGTATGGTAGAGGGGAGTTTAGGTCTTCGTTTTGTGAAAATTATAGCTTCAGTTTTGTCAGTATTTATATTCAGTCCCCATTTTTTCAGATATTTGTTAGTTTTGGAAAATGCTTCCTGTAGTCTTTTAATTATTGTGGTTATCTTATACGATGATGATAGTATTGCTCTATCATCGGCGAACAGTGCGATATCTACATTACTGATTTTTGGAATGACATTAATAAATAAATTAAATAATATTGGGCTGAGACAGGAACCTTGTGGTAGGCCCGCAATTGTTGTTCTATTTGTTGAGTGCTTATTGTTTGATGAAATAAAGAATGTTCTGCTATTTAAGATTGAGTGTATTGTTAGGATTAAGTACTTGGGATATTGTATTGTCTTAATTTGTGGATGAGGAACGGAGGGGAAATCCTGTCAAATGCATTTTCTATGTCAATGAGGATCATGCCTGTATGCTTTCTTAGGTTGAAATTTTTAGTGATAATGTCAACTACTCTTGCCAATTGACCGGTTGAAATTATTATTATAGCTTGTATCTTATTAACCAGTTTTATTATTATTTAATACAAAAAATAAATGTTCAACTATACCCAAAGTGCTTAAAACAAATATTTTATTTTGAAATAATATGGTCAAAATGTGTTTTAAGAAATTCTTTTACCGATTTATTAAAACAAAAAAAAAGGGTAAAGTGGTTCTAGACTTTTTATTTTCTTTAACATTTGCAGTGTCTCTAAGAAAGGAAGATATCGTATATCTTTATTTTTTATATTACTTTTGTCTCAATGTTTTACTCGTATTCTTGAAACAAAAAAAATTGTTGGTCATTTTTAAAAATTATTGAATTGATATTGCTATTTATATTATATTATATTATAAATTAATATGCTTCATATTTGTGCACTTCCTCATTGACCACACTCCCAAACAAACTGCTTCAAAAAATAATTTTAAGTTTATTAATTATGAAGGATAAGGCAGTCAGATATATATGCATATTACTGTATGTGTATATATAAAGCATTATAAACATATTTTAATTTACTTTTTCTGATTTTTGCTATGTTTTAGATAGAAAATCTAATCAAAATTTTTAGGCTATTGAGATAGCTGAGACAGCTATTGTATTGACTATTGGGATGACTGCTAATGCTTTAAAAATTATATATACACTAATTTGTATACAGAGTATCATGAATACTTTTGGGAAATTATTTTTATTTAGTTCCCATTTTTAAAATTCATTTTGAATTAATGTATTTATGATAAAGTGGTATATGCATGTGCACATCTAATTAAACATACACAATCACGAGAGAGAGAAAAGGAATTTTCAGGAAAATTTTAAAACAATAATTTTTTTAACACTTATTTCAGAGGAATAGAAATAATCCAATGTTTCCCCTTGGTAGATAGTCATATGTACTGAAATAAATATGTTTACTATAGCTATAGATTGCCATAATGCCAATTTAAATATAACTTTATTTTAATAACTTTTTTGATATACCTATATTATATTTCTATATATATTTTTTATTGTTACCAATATCCTAAGTTCTCCAAATAAACCATTTAAATTAGCATTAAAAGCCTAATTAAAGCACAAATATTTATTTTGTATAAAATAATAATTTTTTTATATACGAGTTTTTAAAAATGAGTTAAACTTAATTTTATATTTGGTACCAACATTTCTTATATTTCTCTTTATGAAGCTTCTTTCATTGCTAAAACAGCATCGAATGATGCCACTCCTGGGTAGTAAGTATAATGATTTTTCTTAAATGATTGATTTCTCTTCTTCTTTTTTTTTTTTCGTCTTACTTTCAGTAATTTTCTAAAGGTAAGTATGGTACACTCACCCTAATGAAATAAAAAACTTTGATAAAGTGTTCTGGTTTTTCTTAAATAATTTTTTCTGTTTTTTATTTGATTTTTTTTCGTTTTTGTTTCTATTCTCTGAAACTCGTAATTAAATCATTTAGATATTATATTTAAGCTACCTTCAATATCTCAGATGACACAATATGTCTTAACAAGTGAATTGATTTAATAGAAAATAATAATTTCAGAATTTTTTTTATATTATATAAACAATTTTATTAATTATATATAAAAAAATTCCAATTAGGGATTAACATTTATTATATTTCTCTAATGAAGTTCTTTCATTATTGAAAACAGCAGTGACTGATACCCAGGAGTGGTCCTACACTACTTGTTGATGCCCGGAGTTAGTTCGCGAGTACGCTCATTGGGGGCAGCACAATCGTGACTGTGCGATTCAAAACCTGCTTGGATTCGTTATTTTCGATAACTTTATGTTATTTTAAGTAACCTTAAGTTATTGAAGTAGTTTTGGGATCAGAATCCCGCGGATAGAGTGATAAGAGAAGCGGAAAAGTGGAATATTTCGGGCTTGGAGTTAGATATCGGGGCGCCGCTTGCTCCCGCCATTATGGGGATTCATCAGGCAATTAAATTAGGTTCTAAGAAGATGGTAGTTATCGCTTCTCGGCCTATTGGCTAAGATCAAAGTGTAGTATCTGTTCTTATCAGCTTAATCTCTGGTACGACTTCCATCGGAAGTCCAGAAGATTAAACTGATTTTTGGAAAATGACGGAGTGCTAGGGGCTTGCTCCACCTCTGTCGCGGGTTGACCCGGTATTGCAGTACCTCCGGGAACGGCCCATTTAATTATTACATCAAACATAAAGTTTAATAATTGATACGATTAATTAACTTATCTATCGTTTATTATCTATGAGTAATATAATTTACTCCGATGGTTCCAGAACATTCCTGGTTCGGAAGGCGATTAGTATTAGTATGTTAGGAGTTACCTGCTCTATCAGTCCTTTAAAAGATCCTCTCTTGAAAACGAGTGGTAAAATTTCGCTATAAAATCATTGTGGCTTTAGTTTCTCGAAAGTTTTATATTTTCGCCTATTTTGTATATAAGTACCCACCCGTCTTCTTCCAACCAATTTTTATAATTATAAAAAAGAACTAGTTACTAACTAAATAAATATAAGACTTGGTAATTTTTTTTTCTGATCAGGTTCCTTCATGTTTCCTGTTTATAACCATGTTCTGAGATCTGTTCCCTCTAAGCAAATGGAAGTGTGAAAAAAAATACTGAAAGTTAGCCTCGTAATTCTGTCGAAATAATTATTCAAACCTTAATGGTGATGGGGAAAGAACTGCTATTTTGCAGTAATAGCCAATTTACAATATTATCGGATTTACAATAATATTCGGAGTCGTGACACTTGCAAAAAAAAAAAGTACTCAAAATTATTTCGCCACTCAAATATGTTAAACAAATGATTTAACCTTAATGGTGATAGGGAAAATCCTAGTAAATCAATTGATACAATTTTGATAACTCCCATGTTTAAATTTTATAACGATATTCTGTGGCTTACACCCTCCAAAGATAAGAAAAAGTAAAAAAAAAAAAAAAAATACAGATAATAAATTTGCCAATCTAATCTGTTGAAATAATAGTTGAAACCAAGTAGTGATGGGAAAAAAAGTGTTATTATGGAGTGAGTATAGTATATCTATATACTATTGTATACTGAGTATAGCATCTACATACTATTTGGAGTATTGTGCAAGCTTTATTTTGTATAATCAGCAACTGCCTCTTATAAATTAAAAAACAAATTTTAAAAGAATTATTTTAAAGCAGTTAAGAATATCTGAAGCCTTGCCTCTTGACAATTGTGGAATAAGAAATAGTTACTAACTAGTAAAAAAAAAAAAAAGATTTATTTTTATTGATAAATATTAATAATTTTCAGTAGCTGTTACAACCGCAGAAGTAGGCATTAAGTATTAGTAGATGAAGGGAAACAGTTGTTAGCTGTTATAACTTATTTTTCTTGTGTTTCATAAAAATTGTTATTGTAACTAATTTGATATATTATCGATTATTGGAGGTGTAAATTGTAATGAAAAGGTTGTTTTATTCATTATTTCAATCAGCAGTTAGAGCGGTTACCACCAGCAGCGCTGCCTAGTAGGGAATGCTCGAAGCACTCGGTGCGGTAGAGGCTGTACTGGGAGTTCGTAAGATTGAAAACGGATTATTAATTCTCAGAACTATTTGTTTCTATCTAAAAAAAGCCTTTGGATCAGCTTTACTTAAGATCTAGTTCGCTTCGGTGCGTTCAATAACGACTCGTTCGTTGTTTTTGTACAATCCATTCCTAGTCGATTCTCGGAATCATTCTTATCCCTGGCCGAACGATCACCCGGATACTGACGACTCTAAGCATACTTACCTGGCGTGGGGGTTACCGTGATCACTAAGGCGGTTCCCCCAGGGTGAGGCTCTTCCATTGCACTTCGGTCGGGCTGACCCCTGCGAATACCCCAAATGTGGGTATCTCGGGCGCGTAATTTTTGTTAGTCGGGATCAGCGTTCGCGCTATCCCGGAATAAATATTTCACCAATATATTATTAATTATTAGCCATATTTAATAGTGATGGGCTAATCAGTGAAATCTTAATAACTCGTTATGGCATAACTGCTACCATGTAATAACGTGTTCCAGTAACACGTTAGTTGAGTAACGTTTTAATTCATTGAAGATAATAATATATCTAATAAATAAATTTATATGAGAATTGAAACAGACGTAGCCTATAAAAGCTAATTCCAAAAAAAAAAATCAATTAAATATATTTTAAAACAAAAAAACTGTGAAGTGGCTCTATCTACGCTATCAGACCGTTATTGAACTAACAAAACGTTATTGGCTTGGTTTGCTAAAACTAAAATTTATAATTTTTAATCATTGATTTAATTTTTAAATATTTTCTCTTCAATATAAAGATTCCCCCCCCCCCAGCCGGGATTCGAACCCGGATATCTGCCGCACCATGGCAACGCTCTAACCATTTGAGCCACCGGGGTCGCTCCCTTCGAATCCCCGTTGGAGGGTTCAAAGGGATTTATTCGACTTAATCGATGGAGTTATTCCAATAACGGGCTTGCTCGGGTAACACGTTATCAAAGTAACCGTTATTTTCCAATAACACTCTAAACTAGTGATGGGCTTAATCTTGAATATAACGACACAGAAAACGCATTATAAGGATAATAATTACTTTGACACATGTATAATTCACTATAATCCTATCAATATACAGATGGAATTATTTTCAATATCCTATAATGTAAATTTTTCTCTTCTGGTTTAAGTGTTACAAGATGAAGAAAAGAAGTAGATGCAGTTATTCCAATTACTTAGTTTTTCAGTTGGTTTTAAAAACATAATTAACAAAATGTAGGTTATACTGAGTTTACATCCATCACTCAACAGATGGATTATTTACAGTCGATGGAATCAATAATATTTTCGTGTTGGTTCTAAACATGATGAAACATGTTTAATTGATGAATAAATAAAATTAATCTTCTGATATGCGGAAATTAGATTAGAGACTCCAAATCATTTTTGATTCAAACAAAAATTTAATAATATAAACGGAAATGGTTGACTGGATCATTCTAAGAATAGTTTAAAACTGTCAGGGGTTGGAGTCAATGATTTACACAAAATAAGAATGATTTATTGCATTGAACCTATGTTTCGGCCTAAGATTTAGGCCATCTTCAGGGCTGAGATAAAAATAAACAGAAAAAACAATATATATTATTGCAGTACCAGAGAAGAATAACAGTTTATATAAATAGAAATGGAAAGAAATACAGAGAGTTAAAGATAAACTATGAAATAACAGTTGAGAAATAATAAGAATGGAAAGAATATAATAATTATTGTAAAATTACAAATAATAATTTTGAAAAAATTTGCATTCATTATATTTTGTAATCAAATCATATTTTTTATTATTTTCCTTTCATAATATTACTATTTCTAATTTTACTGTTATTATTTCTTTTCATTCTTATCATTTCTATTTATTTATTTTTCTTCTTTGCTGCTAAAATTTTTTATATAGTTGTTTCTGTTTCTTTATTCTCACCCCTTGAGATGGCCTAAATCTTAGGGCAAAAGGTAGGCACAATGAACTACAGTGGATCAAAAAAGTATTGGCACACCCTAATTTTTTTCATTTTTTCAGTGATATTGTAAATTATTTTTAAATTAGAATTTTATAGTAAAAATAGAACCCAAATCATTCTTTTTTAAGGCAATTAAAAGTTGGACTATTAATGTTACAATTATTAAAAAAAAAAGTAGGAAAATCTATGGTAAAAAAAGTATTGGCACAGTTGCCCATTGTTAACATTTATAGACTAACTCCTCCTGTAATCCCTTAAATATTTTTGCTTTTAGTCCCTGTTATTTACAAACAAATAATGCCTCAGTCTAGATTTATTTCTCACCCGAATTGGTGCATTGAAAATGGCAAAAATCAAGGTACCCGGAAAGGTTACAGAGCCAGTATTGTGGAAGATCTTACCAGGATCACCCATATCAGTACAGATAACAGAGCGTCAGGACAGGATGATATCCCCTATGTGATGTTGAAGATGCTTCCTAGGAAGGGTAAAGCCTTTCTATTGAACATATTCAACACCTGCAGAGGATATCGTACTTCCCTGATGTGTGGAAACAAGCCATCGTAGTGCCACTACTCAAGCCTGGGAAGAGTGGAGAGTACCTGAGCACTATCGGCCAATCAGCTTGCTCCCTCACATGAGCAAAATCTTCGAGAGACTGGTTCACCATCACATGTCAAAGCACTGCAAAGAGAAAAACATCATCCCTCCTGAGCAGAATGGTTTCCAGAGAGGAGTCGCCTGTGACCACCACCTGGCTACGCTACAGGCGCACACCATAGAGCAGATGCAGATGAACATAGCTACGGCGTTCATTTCATTGGACTGCACCCAGGCCTTTGACTGTGTGTCTCATGAGTTGTTACTCCGACGCTTGGAAGAGTTTAGCTTTTAAAGCTATCTCAGCGGAAGATCATTAGACGTACGAGTCGGTAACAGTTACTCGACTTCTAGCACCACCACCTGTGGAGTGCCTCAAGGCTCTGTATTGGGGCCACTGATGTTTGTGATTTTCACAGCACCCACAATGAAGCATCCAAGAGCAATAGTAGCAGCATATGCGGATGATATTGGGATTTACACTACCAGCATCAGCACCCCACATGCCCTTAACAAGGCACAAAAGCCGACTGAAACCATAGTGAACGAGCTGAAACTGATTGGCATCAGGGTGAATCCGTCTAAGACGGATGCCACCGTGACGTCATTTCAGAGTGTGAGTAAGAAACCTCTACCGAAGACTTTTACCGTGGACTGCGAGGATAGAAGATTATCCACTTCAATCCTTTACCTTGGTGTCAACTTTGATAGGCACCTCACCTTCTCAAAGCACGTTCAGGCAAGATTGAAGTAGGCACGACAGAAATCCCACAGGCTATACCATCTGCTCTTGTCGTTGCAGCTCTCACTGAGGTTGAAATTACAAATCTACAAGTCCATCATAAGACCTATGTTGCTCTATGGTGCATCACTACTGAGACACCTCTACAAAACAACGCTGAAGCGCCTGCAGCATAACCAGAATTCCATCCTTAGGAAGATGATAAGTGGCACATCGCTCGAGGGGGCACTTAACACCACCATCCGGGAGGAGCTTCGGCTTCCCTCGGTGCCCGAGTACATAGGTCGGAGGCACATCAAATCTTTTGATGGGCTGAAGACCTGTGCGAGTCCTCTATTTAGGAACTTAAAAGACCTGGGAGATGGCAGGGCAGTGTCCCCTTGGTCGATGTACTTACATTTGATCTAGAGATGGGGTAAGTACTCCCTTGTCCTTATCCCTCACCGTTTTGTATTGTATAATGTCAGTGGCCTCATGCCGGTTTGAGTAAAAACCGCCTTTAGCAGACTCAGCCCGATGTAACGCCTTAAAATACCGAAAAGTAACAGAAGGTTTTCTTTATATAGAAGCTATATAATAGTTTTTACAACCAATTGTAATTGTAATTTCATAAAATAAAGGAGGTTTTGAAAAAAAAAAAAAAAAATAGCACAGTCAGGAACATTGTGAAAAAGGTTCAGTTTTAAATAAGGTGCGTTCTGGGCAACCTCAAAAGTTTTCTGCAAGAGGAAAGCGGCAACTTAGGACAATCGTTGAATATAATCCAACATCCTCGGCCTCCTCCATAGCAACAGCGATGGGAACAACTTCCAACACAACCTTCTGCCTCCAGATGGTAAGAAATGTAATACACAGTTTTAATTATTATGGGAGAATTCAAAGATAAAAGCCATTTATCAGGGAGGTAAACCGCAAAAAAGACTTGAGTTTGCCAAAATCCACATAAATAAGTTAATTGAATTTTGGAAAACAATAATTTTCTCTGATGAGAGTAAATTTAATATTTTCGGATCTGATGGTCGTAAAAATGTGTGGAGGAAACCAAACACCGAGTTTCAACCTCAAAATGTCAGACCGCCAGTGAAACACGGTGGTAGAAATGTCCTGGTCTGGTACTGTATGTCTTCAAATGGGGTAGGAAATTTGAATTTCATTGAGGTGATTATGAATGCTTAAAAGTATGTCGACATTTTGCGGCACAACTTGAAGAGCAGTTCAAGAAAAATTGGGAATTCAGGATACATTCGTGTTCCAGCAAGATGACGACCCTAAACATACCACCAATAAAACAAAATAATGGATGCTGTACAATGTTAGAAGACAGCTTAAAACACCACCGCAGTCCCCAGTTATAAATGCAATGGAACATATGTGGTATTTACTCGACTTGAAAGTGTGGGAGAATAAAATTTCATCAAAAAATGACCTGAGAAGAGTTTTTGCTGAGGAGTGGGTTAAGATCAGACTGGAAATCACCCAAAATCTTGTCTCATCAATGCCATCAAGACTGTAGACTGTGATAGAAGCAAAAGGGTGTGCCAATACTTTTTTGACTTATCATTTTTCTTATTTTCTATGCTTATTAAATAAATGTTTTGTTTAAAGAAATGTTTCTGTTAATTTACTTTTAATTTCTATGTATACATTTATTAAAATTGTTTTCAGAGTTATATCAGGCTTTTTCTTTCCATAATTCAAGAAAACGAGGGTGTGCCAATACTTTTTTGATCCACTGTAAGTCATTCTTATTCATTGACCACACCCCCCGACCATTTTACACTATTCTTAAATTGAATAACATCAAAGAAAAACATTTTCATAATTTTTTATAGGCAATTATTCCAAAAACAGTTTTTTAATCGGTTTTTAAAATATAAACAACGAAACAGAGATTTTAATTAGGTTACAGTTTAATTACATTTTATTGTGATTTTAGTAAATTAAATTTTGGTAATAGTGTTCTTGAATATATTAGATTTATCTCACAAATTATTGTTTATAATTATAATATTGTACATGTAGTTGTGATGCTTCAAAATTTGAGCTTTTAATTACCAAGACATTTTATATTTGAATTGAAGAAAACACTCTCTTCTCTAAATATTTATGAAGCTAGAGGAAATTAGTTTTGGGTTTAAAAATCGAATACAATTAATATATATCAACACTTATAACTTTTTTTTAGAAACAAAAATGGGTAAAAAATTATAATGCGATTTTATTCTGCTAAGAACATTTTAAATTAACACAAAGTTATGTTGTTTTTTTAAAATCAGTGTATTGCATCCTTCTTTTTATATCATTATTCGTATATCATATCTCCATCCTTTTTTTCTCTCATTATTCGTATGTTGCATTAAAAAAATTAATAAGATAAAATTTAGCTACCCCTTTAAGAGGAAATTCAACGCACCTAAACCTATAATCTATTACTTTTATTTTCATTCGATAATTAGTAAAACATTCTTGCAAAAATGTTATTTCGCTACTTTACTTTACTTTATACCATTTTTTCACTTACATTATTTATTAAGAATATTGAGCATTTTCAAACATTATAATTGTTTTTTTTATCTAATCAGTTACCATAATGGTAGAAAGTATATCGGTTATATTTAGTGCTTCTTTCTATGAATTTATGTGACCAAGAATGTTTCTTCTTTATGTTTGTTAACTATCTTTAGCATTGCATTTTAATTATTATTGTTTTTGTTTTTTTAATTTTAATTTTATTTTATTTTAAATTATATACATACATTTTAAACATTTGGTGGGATAATCCCTTACAATGAGAATGATTTTGCATATATGGTTGTTTGGTTAATAAGTTTTTGTTGTTGGTAAAAATTTAAAAAACCCAACAGAAAAAAGAAGTACATAGGATTTTATACAAAAAGATATACATTTATAAGAGTACATACAAAATATTATTATATACTACATTGTTCTTATATATAGCATATAACAACATTAATTTAAAGAAGAACTCATTTCAAAATATATATTATTTATAGTAGAATGTGTTTTGTTCGTTTGTGTCTGTATTTTGGTGTTGTTTTTGTATAATTTCCTATTTCTTGAATGAGTATGTTGTCTGATAGTTGGCATGAGGTGAAGAATCTGAGCGTTTGTTGGTGTATAAATTCGTGTATTGTTGGGATGTCTAGTTATTTGTGCATTGTGGTGATTTGAGTATATATTGGATAGTTTTTTATGATTCTTAGACATTTGTTTTGGAAGATCTGTATTTTTTTTATGTGTGTTTTGCTAGCTAAACTCCAGGCTGGGCATGCGTAAGTTATCATGGGCCTAATGACTCCCTTATATAATATTTTCTTATTTTTTTCAGATAGTTTTGATTTTTTGTTGAAGTAGGGATACATTTTATATAATATTCTGCGGGCACTATTTAGTTTATTGTTTATATGATGGTTGAATAGTAGTTTGCGGTCTAAAGAGATTCCTAAATATTTAATATGGTTTGATATAGGTATTGAGGTATTGTTAAGTAGTATGGTAGAGGGGAGTTTAGGTCTTCGTTTTGTGAAAATTATAGCTTCAGTTTTGTCAGTATTTATATTCAGTCCCCATTTTTTCAGATATTTGTTAGTTTTGGAAAATGCTTCCTGTAGTCTTTTAATTATTGTGGTTATCTTATACAATGATGATAGTATTGCTGTATCATCGGCGAACAGTGCGATATCTACATTACTGATTTTTGGAATGTCATTAATAAATAAATTAAATAATATTGGGCTGAGACAGGAACCTTGTGGTAGGCCCCCAATTGTTGTTCTAATTGTTGACTGCTTATTGTTTGATGAAATAAAGAATGTTCTGCTATTTAAGATTGAGTGTATTGTTAGGATTAAGTACTTGGGATATTGTATTGTCTTAATTTGTGGATGAGGAACGGAGGGGAAATCCTGTCAAATGCATTTTCTATGTCAATGAGGATCATGCCTGTATGCTTTCTTAGGTTGAAATTTTTAGTGATAATGTCAACTACTCTTGCCAATTGACCGGTTGAAATTATTATTATAGCTTGTATCTTATTAACCAGTTTTATTATTATTTAATACAAAAAATAAATGTTCAACTATACCCAAAGTGCTTAAAACAAATATTTTATTTTGAAATAATATGGTCAAAATGTGTTTTAAGAAATTCTTTTACCGATTTATTAAAACAAAAAAAAAGGGTAAAGTGGTTCTAGACTTTTTATTTTCTTTAACATTTGCAGTGTCTCTAAGAAAGGAAGATATCGTATATCTTTATTTTTTATATTACTTTTGTCTCAATGTTTTACTCGTATTCTTGAAACAAAAAAAATTGTTGGTCATTTTTAAAAATTATTGAATTGATATTGCTATTTATATTATATTATATTATAAATTAATATGCTTCATATTTGTGCACTTCCTCATTGACCACACTCCCAAACAAACTGCTTCAAAAAATAATTTTAAGTTTATTAATTATGAAGGATAAGGCAGTCAGATATATATGCATATTACTGTATGTGTATATATAAAGCATTATAAACATATTTTAATTTACTTTTTCTGATTTTTGCTATGTTTTAGATAGAAAATCTAATCAAAATTTTTAGGCTATTGAGATAGCTGAGACAGCTATTGTATTGACTATTGGGATGACTTCTAATGCTTTAAAAATTATATATACACTAATTTGTATACAGAGTATCATGAATACTTTTGGGAAATTATTTTTATTTAGTTCCCATTTTTAAAATTCATTTTGAATTAATGTATTTATGATAAAGTGGTATATGCATGTGCACATCTAATTAAACATACACAATCACGAGAGAGAGAAGGAATTTTCAGGAAAATTTTAAAACAATAATTTTTTTAACACTTATTTCAGAGGAATAGAAATAATCCAATGTTTCCCCTTGGTAGATAGTCATATGTACTGAAATAAATATGTTTACTATAGCTATAGATTGCCATAATGCCAATTTAAATATAACTTTATTTTAATAACTTTTTTGATATACCTATATTATATTTCTATATATATTTTTTATTGTTACCAATATCCTAAGTTCTCCAAATAAACCATTTAAATTAGCATTAAAAGCCTAATTAAAGCACAAATATTTATTTTGTATAAAATAATAATTTTTTTATATACGAGTTTTTAAAAATGAGTTAAACTTAATTTTATATTTGGTACCAACATTTCTTATATTTCTCTTTATGAAGCTTCTTTCATTGCTAAAACAGCATCGAATGATGCCACTCCTGGGTAGTAAGTATAATGATTTTTCTTAAATGATTGATTTCTCTTCTTCTTTTTTTTTTTTCGTCTTACTTTCAGTAATTTTCTAAAGGTAAGTATGGTACACTCACCCTAATGAAATAAAAAACTTTGATAAAGTGTTCTGGTTTTTCTTAAATAATTTTTTCTGTTTTTTATTTGATTTTTTTTCGTTTTTGTTTCTATTCTCTGAAACTCGTAATTAAATCATTTAGATATTATATTTAAGCTACCTTCAATATCTCAGATGACACAATATGTCTTAACAAGTGAATTGATTTAATAGAAAATAATAATTTCAGAATTTTTTTTATATTATATAAACAATTTTATTAATTATATATAAAAAAATTCCAATTAGGGATTAACATTTATTATATTTCTCTAATGAAGTTCTTTCATTATTGAAACAGCAGTGACTGATACCCAGGAGTGGTCCTACACTACTTGTTGATGCCCGGAGTTAGTTCGCGAGTACGCTCATTGGGGGCAGCACAATCGTGACTGTGCGATTCAAAACCTGCTTGGATTCGTTATTTTCGATAACTTTATGTTATTTTAAGTAACCTTAAGTTATTGAAGTAGTTTTGGGATCAGAATCCCGCGGATAGAGTGATAAGAGAAGCGGAAAAGTGGAATATTTCGGGCTTGGAGTTAGATATCGGGGCGCCGCTTGCTCCCGCCATTATGGGGATTCATCAGGCAATTAAATTAGGTTCTAAGAAGTTTGTAGTTATCGGCGGGCGCATAGTTAAATGCGTTCGCTGTGGTGAAAACCACGAAACTGAAAAATGCCCCAAAACAATGCCCCCAAAGTGCGCAAATTGTGGTGGCCCTCACGTGGCCTCATATCGCAACTGCGTAAAAAGAATCGAACTAATTAAAAATAAAGTTCAGAACAAAATTGTTATCAATCAAGATAACAAAAACCAAACAAATCAGGCTACTAATAGTGCCACATTATCCGACCCGCATTCATATGCCGGTGTCACCCTAAATGGAGTCACCCCCCCCCCCCAACAAAATCCAAATCAGGACGAAAAACCCACATGGGCTCTCGAGCTCATAACAATGTTTAAAGACATGAAGGAGATGTTCATGACATTAATGGGCACTCTTAATGTAGTGCTCCAAAACTCTTTCATGAACAAACATGGATAGACACACTATCATAAATTATAACATAACAGGGCTCGTAAAGCGAAAGCTCGAGCTAGAAACCCTTCTGGCCGACTATAGGCCGTCCGTCATGGCACTCACGGACACAAAACTCAACAGACAAACACATATACACTTTACAGGATATCACACATACAGACTTGACACACAAACTATACACGGAGGCGTAGCACTTTTAGTGCGTAACGACGTCCCCTCCAGACTACTAAACAACAACACACTAAACGATGACAAACACACAGCAATCACAGTACTTGTCAGGCTCAAGCACAACTACAAAATCACATGCATTTACAGAAGACCGAATGCCAAACTAGACACTATCAAAACTCTACTTCGGGAAAACGAAACTGACAGACAACACATTATCGTAGGAGACCTAAACGCCAAACACCACACTTGGAACTGTACGAAACCTAACGCACTAGGTAACCACCTAACTAAAACAAAATACACAATCATACACCCCAACGCATACACTTACAGACATCACTCAAACCCAGCATACACCTCCACACTTGACCTGTTACTCACACAACAGGCACATCGATTTACAAACTGCATCACAATTGACTTCAGTGACAATGACCACATTCCAGTACTCTATGAACTAGGCAAGAATGCAACAATAAAACCACCAACAGACTACAAATACAAATTCAAACTAGCGGACTGGAAACACTACAAGAAACTAGTCCACACAAACACACCTAACATCACCTCACTCCCAACCACCCAACACATCGATAACGCCATAAACACACTATCCACTATCATACAAGACGCAGCCTCAGCTTCCATACCCACATTTAACCCCACGCCCATACACTTACGTAAACCACCACAACATATACTTGCTCTCATAAAACAACGCAACAACATCAAAAACTGCTGGTACAGGACAAAAGATCCTACCTACAGACCCATAATAAACAATATGACCAGACAAATCACATCCCTAATGGCGCAGTGGAAAACCTCCCTATGGCACGACCAATTACGCCGGACACACAACGACCCTCATAACTTCTGGAAATTAGTCAGAAGCCACAACACTAAGTCCAAATCGGTCAAAATCCATCGTGGCGATGAGCTTCTCACCCCTGCAGATCAGGCTACTATACTAGCTGACTACTACGTTGAACGTGACTCAGCACGTACAAACATCATTTACCAACACACACCTCCGAGTTTTAGCTCAGAGAACACTATTTTTTCAACATATAAAGAACTGACTGCAATTCTGAGAAAAACCAAGGGAAACAAATCTTCAGGTAAGGACAACACCCCGTATGTCCTCTACAAACAACTACCCAGAAAACCCCTCATGTTTCTCTTAAATATTTTCAACGCATGCTCACGCCTCAAATACTTCCCCACGGAGTGGAAACATGCTATCGTCGTTCCACTCCTAAAACCCAAAAAACGAGGAGCTGCTCCGGAAGAATACCGGCCCATCAGTCTCCTCAACCACATCTCAAAAATATATGAGAAATTAATCATTATACACATCCGTAAACACTGCGAAACACATGACATAATACCCCCCGAGCAGACGGGGTTCTCTCGCGGAGTTAGCTGTTATCACCACGTGGCGAAATTACAACACGATACAGCTCACAATCTAAATAAAAACCTCGCCACAGCAATGATATCCCTCGACTGCACACAAGCTTTCGACTCTGTATCCCACTCTACCATGATAGAAAAACTCAGGCTTCACCAATTCCCGGACCAATTGGTCGATATAATAGGCTCATACCTCAGTGGCCGGACTTTCTCTGTTCGTGTCAAATCTGAACTTTCTACAAAACGCCCAGTCACTTGTGGGGTCCCACAGGGCTCGGTCCTTGCGCCAATATTATTCAACATCTATACTGCCCATATAGTGGGGCAGAAAATCGACAACGTGCAAATCGCCGCTTATGCTGATGATATAGCGATCTACACAGCTAGCATGAACGCAGATCACGCCATGCGCAAGGCCCAGAAAGCAGCCCAACTGATCACAGAACAACTACAGGACATAAACATACACATAAACACCAATAAAACTGACGCCATCACCTTCTCATACATGAAAACACTAAAAACACAACCGACACTAAACGGGCAAACTATACAGAACAAAACACATCTCACATACCTAGGCATGAAACTCGAATCACACCTCTCATTCACTGCGCACACACAACACAGAATACACATAGCACGAGCCACAGCCAATCAACTCAGACACCTACTCTACTCACCAGGGCTGTCACTCAGACTCAAGATCCTCCTATACAAGGCAGTCCTCAGACCCACATTACTACACGGAGCTCCTCTGAGAACAGATAATAGTGTTTATTTTTATAAAATTTTACATAATATTCAACATAATAAAATTGTTTAACAACATCAATAAACACACATACAACATAATAAAAAGCAATACAAATCATTAGACATATTCAGTCAATTTGATCACATTTGGTCCACCATCACTCCACACCACTCCACTTGGACGCATAAATCACTATCGCTTCTCGACCAATTTCGATCAGTGACTTGACGCTTCCCTTTCCACCCCTCCGGGGACTTCCCTTGAGGTGGACGGCTCCGGCGATGCTCGCCCTGCTTCCTCTTCACCCAACAGCCGCGGTTCGGCTGGCGGAACTTCATCTTCTGCCCGGTCCAGCTCCGGCCGGTGCCATCTAAAAGGGCGCTGTATCCGGCCAGACAAGTGTTCCATGTATATACACCTGGACCAGGCCATCGTTTCACAGACCACCAGCCTCCTCATCTTCCTCAGGAACGCCCCAGTGGTGATCCCCCTCAGGTACCTATCATTACTCGGGTCCCACGTTCCCAGGGCGCCCACGACTATTGGGGCTATCTTCACCTCCCTGTACCTGGCCCTCAGGGAGGTCTTCAGGGCGGCATACTTGTCTTCTTTTCTGACCCTCGCCGACTCAAACGCCTCTTTCCGGTTCTCGAAGGGGACAGTTACGTCTATGATCATGGCTCTGTCACCCTTCGCCACCACAAGGTCTGGTCGCAGGCCGGAGTCGTCAACTGGCTGGTTCTTTCCGACGACCCCGTATCCTCGGTTCCTCGCCGTTGCTTCTAATCTATCAACGATAGAGTCATGTCTCCGTTGGCGAAGAACCGCGTGCACGTTGCATTGCCCCAGCACATGTGCCAAGCATTCATTTGCGAACGTGCACCGCCTGCACCTCTTCTCCTGGTCACCCCCATACCGTCGATGTCCATTAAGAGGGACCAGCTGAAGTCTTGCCCTGTGGACGAACCGCCAGTCGGCGAAGGACATGAATTCGCCGGTTTGGAGGAAGTGGCTCGACTCAGGAGAGTTCTTCAAGCACTCCGGGACCCTTCCTTGGACTGCCTTCTGCCGGAGTGCCTCTCCCCTCTCCATTTGCTTCTTAAGGCGGAGGATCCTGAGCAGCCTATGCCTATCATGGGCTCTCACTGTGGCATCTCCATATTCCAGTGATGGTACGTCCTCCTGGATGTTCCATTGGACGCCCATCCGCTGGGAGGCTTGTCTGCCTTTAGTCCAGCAATCCGACACCTGGCTAGACCTCTCTCTCATCTCCTCTGTCACCAACCCCGATAGAAATGCTTGAAGATTGGGGTGGTGACCAGCCCTAGTTCTCGAGGCCGCCGATTCTGAGAGGTCCAATAACGCCATCTGACGGAGCTTCTCATCATTGGAAGTGAGTAGCTTGAATGCTCCGTCAATAAGTGCCAGATCGCTTTCCTCCGCAGCGATTGGAATGCCACACAAGCCCTCCGATCTGGCCCCATAGAGGTACTCATTGGAGGCCTCATTTGGCAGGTCGAGGACTCTCTTTATCTCCGCCCTCAACACCTCGTCCACCCCTGACCACTCCCCCTTGGGGAACTGGCCATTACGCATTTGAAAGTTCAGTGAGGGGTAGACGAAAGTCCTCAGGGCGTCAATCTTCTGCCAGGGGGCCAGTGCCGACCGCAGGATACTCCTTGCTTTCGCCACTATTTCCTCCATTTCTGCCGTAGGGTGCACCGCCCGGAAACCAACCGGGTTGCCCAGGAAGCTCTGCACCTCGCCCTCTTTCAGCATCCTTATCCCCTCCCCCATGATCCAGAACCGGGTTTCCCGAATCCCCACCGGTGTTTTCCCAGATAGATGCATTGTCTTGCACTTGGTGGGGTTTACTCGCAACCCGATCCTACCTAGGGCCTCTGCCGCTTTGTTGATCTGTCTCTGGAGGCCCTCTGGACTAGGGGAGAGTAGGGCGATGTCATCCGCATAGGCCAGGACCGTGTGTTGATCACCGGAGTTCAGCTCTTTAATAATGTGATCGATCCCCAGGATGAACAACAGACCACTTAGAGGGCACCCCTGTTTTATGCCCCTCCTCATCCTGATGGGATCAGACTCACCCGAGGGCAAGCAGACGCTGGTGAAGGAATCTGTGTAGAGGTCTCTGATGATCTCCACCAGCGCAGATCCCGCTCCCCTCCTCTCCAATGCTCCGGTGATGCACGCGTGTGGGATAGTCCCGAACGCATTGGATATATCTAGCCAAGCGGTGCAGAGCTCTCCTTTTTGCTTCCTCGCAGCCACCATCCTCTGACGGAGCACGTAGTTATGCTCAAATACTCCGTCATGGGCCGTGAACCCTTTCTGGAAGGGAGATAGGACCTCATTTACCCTACACCAGGACGCAATCCTGTCTGTGAGGACACCTGCATACACTTTATACACAGTCCTGGTGAGGGCTATCGGTCTCCAGTCTTTCATCTGGGTCGGGGACTTCACTTTGGGGAGGAATATGGTCCTGGATTCTTTCCAGTCTTCAGGGAACCTCCGGTGCTTAAGGCAAATATTGAAAATTGCAGCCAAAAGCCTGCCCTCAGGGTCCACTTTCCTCCAGGACCTATAATCAATTTTATCCTCCCCTGGGGCCGAATTTTCAAATCTCCTGAGGCGGTCATATACTTCTTCTGGTGTCATCATTGTCGTGATGACCGCCTCCTCGGCCCTCTCTACACCATCCAACAGAACAGATAAATGCGTTTATTTTTCTAAAACTTTACATAATATATAAAATAACAATCTTTGTTCAACAATAATATTAAAAAACACGCATAAAACATATAATTAAAAATAACCATCATAATTTAAGAGGCACATATAACAATCAATTAATTTCACTAGGTCCACCATCACTCCGCACTACTCCACTTGGACCCTATAATCACTGTCGCTTCTCGACCAATTTCGATCAGTGACTCAACGCTTCCCTTTCCACCCCTCCGGGGACTTCCCTTGAGGTGGACGGCTCCGGCGATGCTCGCCCTGCTTCCTCTTCACCCAACAGCCGCGGTTCGGCTGGCGGAACTCCATCTTCCGCCCGGTCCAGCTCCGGCCGGTGCCATCTAAAAGGGCGCTGTATCCGGCCAGACAAATGTTCCATGTATATACACCTGGACCAGGCCATCGTTTCACAGACCACCAGCCTCCTCATCTTCCTCAGGAACGCCCCAGTGGTGATTCCCCTCAGGTAACTATCATTATTTGGGTCCCACGTTCCTAGGGCGCCCACGACTATTGGGGCTATCTTCACCTCCCTGTACCTGGTCCTCAGGGAGGCCTTCAGGGCGGCATACTTATTTTCTTTTCTGGCCCTCGCCGACTCAAACGCCTCTTTACGGTTCTCGAAGGGGACAGTTACATCTATGATCATGGCTCTGTCACCCCTCGCCACCACAAGGTCTGGTCGCAGGCCGGAGTCGTCAACTGGCTGATTCTTTCCGACGACCCCGTATCCTCGGTTCCTCGCCGTTGCTTCTAATCTATCAACGATAGCATCATGCCTCCGTTGGCGAAGAACCGCGTGCACGTTGCATTGTCCCAGCACATGTGCCAAGCACTCATTTGCGAACGTGCACCGCCTGCACCTCTTCTCCTGGTCACCCCCATACCTTCGATGTCCATTCAGAGGGACCAGCTGAAGTCTTGCCCTGTGGACGAACCGCCAGTCGGCGAAGGACATGAATTCGCCGGTTTGGAGGAAGTGGCTCGACTCAGGGGAGTTCTTCAAGCACTCCGGGACCCTTCCTTGGACTGCCTTCTGCCGGAGTGCTTCTCCCCTCTCCATTTGCTTCTTAAGGCGGAGGATCCTGAGCAGCCTATGTCTATCATGGGCTCTCACTGTGGCATCACCATATTCCAGTGATGGTACGTCCTCCTGGATGTTCCATTGGACGCCCATCCGCTGGGAGGCTTGTCTGCCTTTAGTCCAGCAATCCGACACCTGGCTAGACCTCTCTCTCATCTCCTCTGTCACCAACCCCGATAGAAATGCTTGAAGATTGGGGTGGTGACCAGCCCTAGTTCTCGAGGCCGCCGATTCTGAGAGGTCCAATAACGCCATCTGACGGAGCTTCTCATCATTGGAAGTGAGTAGCTTGAATGCTCCGTCAATAAGTGCCAGATCGCTTTCCTCCGCAGCGATTGGAATGCCACACAAGCCCTCCGATCTGGCCCCATAGAGGTACTCATTGGAGGCCTCATTTGGCAGGTCGAGGACTCTCTTTATCTCCGCCCTCAACACCTCGTCCACCCCTGACCACTCCCCCTTGGGGAACTGGCCATTACGCATTTGAAAGTTCAGTGAGGGGTAGACGAAAGTCCTCAGGGCGTCGATCTTCTGCCAGGGGGCCAGTGCCGACCGCAGGATACCCCTTGCTTTCGCCACTATTTCCTCCATTTCCGCCGTAGGGTGCACCGCCCGGAAACCAACCGGGTTGCCCAGGAAGCTCTGCACCTCGCCCTCTTTCAGCATCCTTATCCCCTCCCCCATGATCCAGAACCGGGTTTCCCGAATCCCCACCGGTGTTTTCCCAGATAGATGCATTGTCTTGCACTTGGTGGGGTTTACTCGCAACCCGATCCTACCTAGGGCCTCTGCCGCTTTGTCGATCTGTCTCTGGAGGCCCTCTGGACTAGGGGAGAGTAGGGCGATGTCATCCGCATAGGCCAGGACCGTGTGTTGATCACCGGAGTTCAGTTCTTTAATAATGTGATCGATCCCCAGGATGAACAACAGACCACTTAGAGGGCACCCCTGTTTTATGCCCCTCCTCATCCTGATGGGATCAGACTCACCCGAGGGCAAGCAGACGCTGGTGAAGGAGTCTGTGTAGAGGTCTCTGATGATCTCCACCAGCGCAGATCCCGCTCCCCTCCTCTCCAATGCTCCGGTGATGCACGCGTGTGGGATAGTCCCGAACGCATTGGATATATCCAGCCAAGCGGTGCAGAGCTCTCCTTTTTGCTTCCTCGCAGCCACCATCCTCTGACGGAGCACGTAGTTATGCTCAAATACTCCGTCATGGGCCGTGAACCCTTTCTGGAAGGGAGATAGGACCTCATTTACCCTACACCAGGACGCAATCCTGTCTGTGAGGACACCTGCATACACCTTATACACAGTCCTGGTGAGGGCTATCGGTCTCCAGTCCTTTATCTGGGTCGGGGACTTCACTTTGGGGAGGAATATGGTCCTGGATTCTTTCCAGTCTTCAGGGACCCTCCGGTGCTTAAGGCATATATTGAAAATTGCAGCCAAAAGCCTGCCCTCAGGGTCCACTTTCCTCCAGGACCTATAATCAATTTTATCCTCCCCTGGGGCCGAATTTTCAAATCTCCTGAGGCGGTCATATACTTCTTCTGGTGTCATCATTGTCGTGATGACCGCCTCCTCGGCCCTCTCTACACCATCCAATGAGGATGGGTCAAATTCCCCAACCCCTTCTCCCTCCAGAAGCGCGGTCATTTCCTCCTGGGAGAGGCTACATTCCACGGGCGGCTCCCCCAACACCATCCTTATTGCCTTTCTCCTATTCAGCCTATATATTCTCTGGATGGTGCGGGGGTCAGAGGGGCCGTGAACCCTTTCTGGAAGGGAGATAGGACCTCATTTACCCTACACCAGGACGCAATCCTGTCTGTGAGGACACCTGCATACACTTTATACACAGTCCTGGTGAGGGCTATCGGTCTCCAGTCTTTCATCTGGGTCGGGGACTTCACTTTGGGGAGGAATATGGTCCTGGATTCTTTCCAGTCTTCAGGGACCCTCCGGTGCTTAAGGCAAATATTGAAAATTGCAGCCAAAAGCCTGCCCTCAGGGTCCACTTTCCTCCAGGACCTATAATCAATTTTATCCTCCCCTGGGGCCGAATTTTCAAATCTCCTGAGGCGGTCATATACTTCTTCTGGTGTCATCATTGTCGTGATGACCGCCTCCTCGGCCCTCTCTACACCATCCAACAGAACAGATAAATGCGTTTATTTTTCTAAAACTTTACATAATATATAAAATAACAATCTTTGTTCAACAATAATATTAAAAAACACGCATAAAACATATAATTAAAAATAACCATCATAATTTAAGAGGCACATATAACAATCAATTAATTTCACTAGGTCCACCATCACTCCGCACTACTCCACTTGGACCCTATAATCACTGTCGCTTCTCGACCAATTTCGATCAGTGACTCGACGCTTCCCTTTCCACCCCTCCGGGGACTTCCCTTGAGGTGGACGGCTCCGGCGATGCTCGCCCTGCTTCCTCTTCACCCAACAGCCGCGGTTCGGCTGGCGGAACTCCATCTTCCGCCCGGTCCAGCTCCGGCCGGTGCCATCTAAAAGGGCGCTGTATCCGGCCAGACAAATGTTCCATGTATATACACCTGGACCAGGCCATCGTTTCACAGACCACCAGCCTCCTCATCTTCCTCAGGAACGCCCCAGTGGTGATTCCCCTCAGGTAACTATCATTATTTGGGTCCCACGTTCCTAGGGCGCCCACGACTATTGGGGCTATCTTCACCTCCCTGTACCTGGTCCTCAGGGAGGCCTTCAGGGCGGCATACTTATTTTCTTTTCTGGCCCTCGCCGACTCAAACGCCTCTTTACGGTTCTCGAAGGGGACAGTTACATCTATGATCATGGCTCTGTCACCCCTCGCCACCACAAGGTCTGGTCGCAGGCCGGAGTCGTCAACTGGCTGATTCTTTCCGACGACCCCGTATCCTCGGTTCCTCGCCGTTGCTTCTAATCTATCAACGATAGCATCATGCCTCCGTTGGCGAAGAACCGCGTGCACGTTGCATTGTCCCAGCACATGTGCCAAGCACTCATTTGCGAACGTGCACCGCCTGCACCTCTTCTCCTGGTCACCCCCATACCTTCGATGTCCATTCAGAGGGACCAGCTGAAGTCTTGCCCTGTGGACGAACCGCCAGTCGGCGAAGGACATGAATTCGCCGGTTTGGAGGAAGTGGCTCGACTCAGGGGAGTTCTTCAAGCACTCCGGGACCCTTCCTTGGACTGCCTTCTGCCGGAGTGCTTCTCCCCTCTCCATTTGCTTCTTAAGGCGGAGGATCCTGAGCAGCCTATGTCTATCATGGGCTCTCACTGTGGCATCACCATATTCCAGTGATGGTACGTCCTCCTGGATGTTCCATTGGACGCCCATCCGCTGGGAGGCTTGTCTGCCTTTAGTCCAGCAATCCGACACCTGGCTAGACCTCTCTCTCATCTCCTCTGTCACCAACCCCGATAGAAATGCTTGAAGATTGGGGTGGTGACCAGCCCTAGTTCTCGAGGCCGCCGATTCTGAGAGGTCCAATAACGCCATCTGACGGAGCTTCTCATCATTGGAAGTGAGTAGCTTGAATGCTCCGTCAATAAGTGCCAGATCGCTTTCCTCCGCAGCGATTGGAATGCCACACAAGCCCTCCGATCTGGCCCCATAGAGGTACTCATTGGAGGCCTCATTTGGCAGGTCGAGGACTCTCTTTATCTCCGCCCTCAACACCTCGTCCACCCCTGACCACTCCCCCTTGGGGAACTGGCCATTACGCATTTGAAAGTTCAGTGAGGGGTAGACGAAAGTCCTCAGGGCGTCGATCTTCTGCCAGGGGGCCAGTGCCGACCGCAGGATACCCCTTGCTTTCGCCACTATTTCCTCCATTTCCGCCGTAGGGTGCACCGCCCGGAAACCAACCGGGTTGCCCAGGAAGCTCTGCACCTCGCCCTCTTTCAGCATCCTTATCCCCTCCCCCATGATCCAGAACCGGGTTTCCCGAATCCCCACCGGTGTTTTCCCAGATAGATGCATTGTCTTGCACTTGGTGGGGTTTACTCGCAACCCGATCCTACCTAGGGCCTCTGCCGCTTTGTCGATCTGTCTCTGGAGGCCCTCTGGACTAGGGGAGAGTAGGGCGATGTCATCCGCATAGGCCAGGACCGTGTGTTGATCACCGGAGTTCAGTTCTTTAATAATGTGATCGATCCCCAGGATGAACAACAGACCACTTAGAGGGCACCCCTGTTTTATGCCCCTCCTCATCCTGATGGGATCAGACTCACCCGAGGGCAAGCAGACGCTGGTGAAGGAGTCTGTGTAGAGGTCTCTGATGATCTCCACCAGCGCAGATCCCGCTCCCCTCCTCTCCAATGCTCCGGTGATGCACGCGTGTGGGATAGTCCCGAACGCATTGGATATATCCAGCCAAGCGGTGCAGAGCTCTCCTTTTTGCTTCCTCGCAGCCACCATCCTCTGACGGAGCACGTAGTTATGCTCAAATACTCCGTCATGGGCCGTGAACCCTTTCTGGAAGGGAGATAGGACCTCATTTACCCTACACCAGGACGCAATCCTGTCTGTGAGGACACCTGCATACACCTTATACACAGTCCTGGTGAGGGCTATCGGTCTCCAGTCCTTTATCTGGGTCGGGGACTTCACTTTGGGGAGGAATATGGTCCTGGATTCTTTCCAGTCTTCAGGGACCCTCCGGTGCTTAAGGCATATATTGAAAATTGCAGCCAAAAGCCTGCCCTCAGGGTCCACTTTCCTCCAGGACCTATAATCAATTTTATCCTCCCCTGGGGCCGAATTTTCAAATCTCCTGAGGCGGTCATATACTTCTTCTGGTGTCATCATTGTCGTGATGACCGCCTCCTCGGCCCTCTCTACACCATCCAATGAGGATGGGTCAAATTCCCCAACCCCTTCTCCCTCCAGAAGCGCGGTCATTTCCTCCTGGGAGAGGCTACATTCCACGGGCGGCTCCCCCAACACCATCCTTATTGCCTTTCTCCTATTCAGCCTATATATTCTCTGGATGGTGCGGGGGTCAGAGGGGCCGTGAACCCTTTCTGGAAGGGAGATAGGACCTCATTTACCCTACACCAGGACGCAATCCTGTCTGTGAGGACACCTGCATACACTTTATACACAGTCCTGGTGAGGGCTATCGGTCTCCAGTCTTTCATCTGGGTCGGGGACTTCACTTTGGGGAGGAATATGGTCCTGGATTCTTTCCAGTCTTCAGGGACCCTCCGGTGCTTAAGGCAAATATTGAAAATTGCAGCCAAAAGCCTGCCCTCAGGGTCCACTTTCCTCCAGGACCTATAATCAATTTTATCCTCCCCTGGGGCCGAATTTTCAAATCTCCTGAGGCGGTCATATACTTCTTCTGGTGTCATCATTGTCGTGATGACCGCCTCCTCGGCCCTCTCTACACCATCCAACAGAACAGATAAATGCGTTTATTTTTCTAAAACTTTACATAATATATAAAATAACAATCTTTGTTCAACAATAATATTAAAAAACACGCATAAAACATATAATTAAAAATAACCATCATAATTTAAGAGGCACATATAACAATCAATTAATTTCACTAGGTCCACCATCACTCCGCACTACTCCACTTGGACCCTATAATCACTGTCGCTTCTCGACCAATTTCGATCAGTGACTCGACGCTTCCCTTTCCACCCCTCCGGGGACTTCCCTTGAGGTGGACGGCTCCGGCGATGCTCGCCCTGCTTCCTCTTCACCCAACAGCCGCGGTTCGGCTGGCGGAACTCCATCTTCCGCCCGGTCCAGCTCCGGCCGGTGCCATCTAAAAGGGCGCTGTATCCGGCCAGACAAATGTTCCATGTATATACACCTGGACCAGGCCATCGTTTCACAGACCACCAGCCTCCTCATCTTCCTCAGGAACGCCCCAGTGGTGATTCCCCTCAGGTAACTATCATTATTTGGGTCCCACGTTCCTAGGGCGCCCACGACTATTGGGGCTATCTTCACCTCCCTGTACCTGGTCCTCAGGGAGGCCTTCAGGGCGGCATACTTATTTTCTTTTCTGGCCCTCGCCGACTCAAACGCCTCTTTACGGTTCTCGAAGGGGACAGTTACATCTATGATCATGGCTCTGTCACCCCTCGCCACCACAAGGTCTGGTCGCAGGCCGGAGTCGTCAACTGGCTGATTCTTTCCGACGACCCCGTATCCTCGGTTCCTCGCCGTTGCTTCTAATCTATCAACGATAGCATCATGCCTCCGTTGGCGAAGAACCGCGTGCACGTTGCATTGTCCCAGCACATGTGCCAAGCACTCATTTGCGAACGTGCACCGCCTGCACCTCTTCTCCTGGTCACCCCCATACCTTCGATGTCCATTCAGAGGGACCAGCTGAAGTCTTGCCCTGTGGACGAACCGCCAGTCGGCGAAGGACATGAATTCGCCGGTTTGGAGGAAGTGGCTCGACTCAGGGGAGTTCTTCAAGCACTCCGGGACCCTTCCTTGGACTGCCTTCTGCCGGAGTGCTTCTCCCCTCTCCATTTGCTTCTTAAGGCGGAGGATCCTGAGCAGCCTATGTCTATCATGGGCTCTCACTGTGGCATCACCATATTCCAGTGATGGTACGTCCTCCTGGATGTTCCATTGGACGCCCATCCGCTGGGAGGCTTGTCTGCCTTTAGTCCAGCAATCCGACACCTGGCTAGACCTCTCTCTCATCTCCTCTGTCACCAACCCCGATAGAAATGCTTGAAGATTGGGGTGGTGACCAGCCCTAGTTCTCGAGGCCGCCGATTCTGAGAGGTCCAATAACGCCATCTGACGGAGCTTCTCATCATTGGAAGTGAGTAGCTTGAATGCTCCGTCAATAAGTGCCAGATCGCTTTCCTCCGCAGCGATTGGAATGCCACACAAGCCCTCCGATCTGGCCCCATAGAGGTACTCATTGGAGGCCTCATTTGGCAGGTCGAGGACTCTCTTTATCTCCGCCCTCAACACCTCGTCCACCCCTGACCACTCCCCCTTGGGGAACTGGCCATTACGCATTTGAAAGTTCAGTGAGGGGTAGACGAAAGTCCTCAGGGCGTCGATCTTCTGCCAGGGGGCCAGTGCCGACCGCAGGATACCCCTTGCTTTCGCCACTATTTCCTCCATTTCCGCCGTAGGGTGCACCGCCCGGAAACCAACCGGGTTGCCCAGGAAGCTCTGCACCTCGCCCTCTTTCAGCATCCTTATCCCCTCCCCCATGATCCAGAACCGGGTTTCCCGAATCCCCACCGGTGTTTTCCCAGATAGATGCATTGTCTTGCACTTGGTGGGGTTTACTCGCAACCCGATCCTACCTAGGGCCTCTGCCGCTTTGTCGATCTGTCTCTGGAGGCCCTCTGGACTAGGGGAGAGTAGGGCGATGTCATCCGCATAGGCCAGGACCGTGTGTTGATCACCGGAGTTCAGTTCTTTAATAATGTGATCGATCCCCAGGATGAACAACAGACCACTTAGAGGGCACCCCTGTTTTATGCCCCTCCTCATCCTGATGGGATCAGACTCACCCGAGGGCAAGCAGACGCTGGTGAAGGAGTCTGTGTAGAGGTCTCTGATGATCTCCACCAGCGCAGATCCCGCTCCCCTCCTCTCCAATGCTCCGGTGATGCACGCGTGTGGGATAGTCCCGAACGCATTGGATATATCCAGCCAAGCGGTGCAGAGCTCTCCTTTTTGCTTCCTCGCAGCCACCATCCTCTGACGGAGCACGTAGTTATGCTCAAATACTCCGTCATGGGCCGTGAACCCTTTCTGGAAGGGAGATAGGACCTCATTTACCCTACACCAGGACGCAATCCTGTCTGTGAGGACACCTGCATACACCTTATACACAGTCCTGGTGAGGGCTATCGGTCTCCAGTCCTTTATCTGGGTCGGGGACTTCACTTTGGGGAGGAATATGGTCCTGGATTCTTTCCAGTCTTCAGGGACCCTCCGGTGCTTAAGGCATATATTGAAAATTGCAGCCAAAAGCCTGCCCTCAGGGTCCACTTTCCTCCAGGACCTATAATCAATTTTATCCTCCCCTGGGGCCGAATTTTCAAATCTCCTGAGGCGGTCATATACTTCTTCTGGTGTCATCATTGTCGTGATGACCGCCTCCTCGGCCCTCTCTACACCATCCAATGAGGATGGGTCAAATTCCCCAACCCCTTCTCCCTCCAGAAGCGCGGTCATTTCCTCCTGGGAGAGGCTACATTCCACGGGCGGCTCCCCCAACACCATCCTTATTGCCTTTCTCCTATTCAGCCTATATATTCTCTGGATGGTGCGGGGGTCAGAGGGGCCGTGAACCCTTTCTGGAAGGGAGATAGGACCTCATTTACCCTACACCAGGACGCAATCCTGTCTGTGAGGACACCTGTATACACCTTATACACAGTCCTGGTGAGGGCTATCGGTCTCCAGTCCTTCATCTGGGTCGGGGACTTCACTTTGGGGAGGAATATGGTCCTGGATTCTTTCCAGTCTTCAGGGACCCTCCGGTGCTTAAGGCAAATATTAAAGATTGCAGCCAAAAGCCTGCCTTCAGGGTCCACTTTTCTCCAGGACCTATAATCAATTTTATCCTCCCCTGGGGCCGAATTTTCAAATCTCCTGAGGCGGTCATATACTTCTTCTGGTGTCATCATTGTCGTGATGACCGCCTCCTCGGCCCTCTTTACGCCATCCAATGAGGATGGGTCAAATTCCCCGACCACTTCTCCCTCCAGAAGCGCGGTCATTTCCTCCTGGGAGAGGCTACACTCCACGGGCGGCTCCCCCAACACCATCCTTACTGCCTTTCTCCTATTCAGTCTATACATTCTCTGAATGGTGCGGGGGTCAGAGGGGTCCACGGTCCGTCTCCTCGGCCCCGCAACGATGTTGTTTGGCCGGATCTTACATATGAGACTTCTCGGCCTATTGGCTAAGATCAAAGTGTAGTGTAATTTTTTGATAATTCAACTCGGTCAGTGACTTCGTGATAGAGATACCTCTACGCGCGAGCCCTCTGGTGAGTAAGCCTGCTTATCTAAAGTTAATATTTTGTTTGTTGGGATTAGTGTGACCTGATTCCGGGGGTTAGTGTTTCCTTGCATAACAACATTCGGTGTTGTTGCCTAGAGGATCAGGAATGTCGGAGTTCTTTGGGATTGAGGGTGACCACGTATTAGTGGGTCACCCTTTGCCCAGGTTATCCTCTGGGCAGCACTACACAAAGTGCCCTGTGCCCGGATGTGGTAAGGAGTACACAAATAGTGTTTGGACTGCCGGACTACAATCTTTAATGAGACACGTCTCCGCGGGGCACCGACTCGTGGGCATTAAGCCCCGCCATTTCTGCCGAATATGCAATAAGAATATTGAAGAAAAGCCAAAAATTACAGCGCACCCGTGCTTGGTACACGCGGTGGCGCCCGTGGTAGAGATGGTGGGGACCGCCTTCGGGCGTAGAGAGTGCGGAGACGTTTTCCCGACATCCAGAGGGCTCCAAAATCACGTCACGATGACGCATGCGCCGATGCCCAACACAGAAGAAGCAGCCACTGAACGTGGACCCAACAGGAGAGTCACCCGCCGAGCCCACCCAGAAACTGTCGCTGCTATTAGTGATAGGGGCCCAGTCACGCGTTCTCGTGCTAGACCGCCTAGCCCTGTTGCAGAGGAGAGCGGGGATAGGGGTGCCACGGGTGGGGAAGCCGAAACAAACAACCACGATGAAGAATCGGTGACCCCGGCTGTGGCTATTGATGTCCCGGAGCCCCAGCTTATTGAAGAGGACAGGCTAGGAGCGGGAAGTGAGGAAGGGTTGCGGAACGTGGGGCTGGTGGGCGTCGTAAATGGTGACTCAGGCGCGGTTACGAATATGGCATCCTCAAGAAGAGGAGCTCCGGAAGAAGATGAGGAGGATGCCGTGCTGAAAAAGCTAAGGTTGGACCTGGGGGAGGTTCACTCTAGAGAAGTGAATCAGGAGGCATGGGTGGCATTCGGGGGGGTCCTGCAGAAAGTTATAGAGAGAGTCCGTCTCATATGTAAGATCCGACCAAACAACATCGTTGCGGGGCCGAGGAGACGGACCGTGGACCCCTCTGACCCCCGCACCATTCAGAGAATGTATAGACTGAATAGGAGAAAGGCAGTAAGGATGGTGTTGGGGGAGCCGCCCGTGGAGTGTAGCCTCTCCCAGGAGGAAATGACCGCGCTTCTGGAGGGAGAAGTGGTCGGGGAATTTGACCCATCCTCATTGGATGGCGTAAAGAGGGCCGAGGAGGCGGTCATCACGACAATGATGACACCAGAAGAAGTATATGACCGCCTCAGGAGATTTGAAAATTCGGCCCCAGGGGAGGATAAAATTGATTATAGGTCCTGGAGAAAAGTGGACCCTGAAGGCAGGCTTTTGGCTGCAATCTTTAATATTTGCCTTAAGCACCGGAGGGTCCCTGAAGACTGGAAAGAATCCAGGACCATATTCCTCCCCAAAGTGAAGTCCCCGACCCAGATGAAGGACTGGAGACCGATAGCCCTCACCAGGACTGTGTATAAGGTGTATACAGGTGTCCTCACAGACAGGATTGCGTCCTGGTGTAGGGTAAATGAGGTCCTATCTCCCTTCCAGAAAGGGTTCACGGCCCATGACGGAGTATTTGAGCATAACTACGTGCTCCGTCAGAGGATGGTGGCTGCGAGGAAGCAAAGAGGAGAGCTCTGCACCGCTTGGCTGGATATATCCGATGCGTTCGGGACTATCCCACACGCGTGCATCACCGGAGCACTGGAGAGGAGGGGAGCGGGATCTGCGCTGGTGGAGATCATCAGAGACCTCTACACAGACTCCTTCACCAGCGTCTGCTTGCCCTCGGGTGAGTCTGATCCCATCAGGATGAGGAGGGGCATAAAACAGGGATGCCCTCTAAGTGGTCTGTTGTTCATCCTGGGGATCGACCACATTATTAAAGAACTGAACTCCGGTGATCACCACACGGTCCTGGCCTATGCGGATGACATCGCCCTACTCTCCCCTAGTCCAGAGGGCCTCCAGAGACAGATCGACAAAGCGGCAGAGGCCCTGGGTAGGATCGGGTTGCGAGTAAACCCCACCAAGTGCAAGACAATGCATCTATCTGGGAAAGCACCGGTGGGGATTCGGGAAACCCGGTTCTGGATCATGGGGGAGGGGATAAGGATGCTGAAAGAGGGCGAGGTGCAGAGCTTCCTGGGCAACCCGGTTGGTTTCCGGGCGGTGCACCCTACGGCAGAATTGGAGGAAATAGTGGCGAAAGCGAGGGGTATCCTGCGGTCGGCACTGGCCCCCTGGCAGAAGATCGACGCCCTGAGGACCTTCGTCTACCCCTCACTGAACTTTCAAATGAGAAATGGCCAGTTCCCCAAGGGGGAGTGGTCGGGGGTGGACGAGGTGTTGAGGGCGGAGATAAAGAGAGTCCTCGACCTGCCAAATGAGGCCTCCAATGAGTACCTCTATGGGGCCAGATCTGAGGGCTTGTGTGGCATTCCAATCGCTGCGGAGGAAAGCGACCTGGCACTTATTGACGGAGCATTCAAGCTACTCACTTCCAATGATGAGAAGCTCCGTCAGATGGCGTTACTGGACCTCTCAGAGTCGGCGGCCTCGAGAACGAGAGCTGGTCACCACCCCAATCTTCAAGCATTTCTATCGGGGCTGGTGACAGAGGAGATGAGAGAGAGGTCTAGCCAGGTGTCGGATTGCTGGACTAAAGGCAGACAAGCCTCCCAGCGGATGGGCGTCCAATGGAACATCCAGGAGGACGTACCATCACTGGAGTATGGAGATGCCACAGTGAGAGCCCATGATAGGCACAGGCTGCTCAGGATCCTCCGCCTTAAGAAGCAAATGGAGAGGGGAGAGACACTCCGGCAGAAGGCAGTCCAAGGAAGGGTCCCGGAGTGCTTGAAGAACTCCCCTGAGTCGAGCCACTTCCTCCAAACCGGCGAATTCATGTCCTTCGCCGACTGGCGGTTCGTCCACAGGGCAAGACTTCAGCTGGTCCCTCTTAATGGACATCGAAGGTATGGGGGTGACCAGGAGAAGAGGTGCAGGCGGTGCACGTTCGCAAATGAGTGCTTGGCACATGTGCTGGGGCAATGCAACGTGCACGCGGTTCTTCGCCAACGGAGACATGATTCTATCGTTGATAGATTAGAAGCAACGGCGAGGAACCGAGGATACGGGGTCGTCGGAAAGAACCAGCCAGTTGACGACTCCGGCCTGCGACCAGACCTTGTGGTGGCGAAGGGTGACAGAGCCATGATCATAGACGTAACTGTCCCCTTCGAGAACCGGAGAGAGGCGTTTGAGTCGGCGAGGGTCAGAAAAGAAGATAAGTATGCCGCCCTGAAGACCTCCCTGAGGGCCAGGTACAGGGAGGTGAAGATAGCCCCAATAGTCGTGGGCGCCCTGGGAACGTGGGACCCGAGTAATGATAGGTACCTGAGGGGAATCACCACTGGGGCGTTCCTGAGGAAGATGAGGAGGCTGGTGGTCTGTGAAACGATGGCCTGGTCCAGGTGTATATACATGGAACACTTGTCTGGCCGGATACAGCGCCCTTTTAGATGGCACCGGCCGGAGCTGGACCGGGCAGAAGATGAAGTTCCGCCAGCCGAACCGCGGCTGTTGGGTGAAGAGGAAGCAGGGCGAGCATCGCCGGAGCCGTCCACCTCAAGGGAAGTCCCCGGAGGGGTGGAAAGGGAAGCGTCGAGTCACTGATCGAAATTGGTCGAGAAGCGATAGTGATTCAAGTGTCCAAGTGGAGTAGTGCGGAGTGATGGTGGACCAAGTGGAATCAATCGTTGTTAGTTATTCGTATTTTATTGAATTACAATGGTTTTATTATATATTATATATTTTATGTGTGTTTTTTTTACTGATATTATTGAACAATATTGTTATTTTATATAGTATAGTATGTAGAATTTTATAAAAATAAACGCACTTATCTGTTCTTATCAGCTTAATCTCTGGTACGACTTCCATCGGAAGTCCAGAAGATTAAACTGATTTTTGGAAAATGAAGGAGTGCTAGGGGCTTGCTCCACCTCTGTCGCGGGTTGACCCGGTATTGCAGTACCTCCGGGAACGGCCCATTTAATTATTACATCAACCATAAAATTTAATAATCGATACGATTAATTTACTTATCTGTCGATTGTTATCTATGAGTAATTAAATTTACTCCAATGTTTCCAGATCATTCCTTGTTCGGAAGGCGATTAGTATTAGTATGTGTTAGGAGTTACCTGCTCTATCAGTCCTTTAAAAGATCCCCTCATGAAAATGAGTGGTAAAATTTCGCTATAAAATCATTGTGGCTTTAGTTTCTCGAAAGTTTATATTTTCGCGTATTTTGTATATAAGTACCCACCCGTCTTCTTCCAACCAATTTTTATAATTATAAAAAAGAACTAGTTACTAACTAAATAAATATAAGACTTGGTAATTTTTTTTTCTGATCAGGTTCCTTCATGTTTCGTGTTTATAACCATGTTCTGAGATATGTTCCCTCTAAGCAAATGGAAGTGTGAAAAAAAATACTGAAAATTAGCCTCGTAATTCTGTCGAAATAATTATTCAAACCTTAATGGTGATGGGGAAAGAACTGCTATTTTGCAGTAATAGCCAATTTACAATATTATCGGATTTACAATAATATTCGGAGTCGTGACACTTGCAAAAAAAAAAAGTACTCAAAATTATTTCGCCACTCAAGTATGTTAAACAAATGATTTAACCTTAATGGTGATAGGGAAAATCCTAGTAAATCAATTGATACAATTTTGATAACTCCCATGTTTAAATTTTATAACGATATTCTGTGGCTTACACCCTCCAAAGATAAGAAAAAGTAAAAAAAAAAAAAAAAAAAAAATACAGATAATAAATTTGCCAATCTAATCTGTTGAAATAATAGTTGAAACCAAGTAGTGATGGGAAAAAAAGTGTTATTATGGAGTGAGTATAGTATATCTATATACTATTGTATACTGAGTATAGCATCTACATACTATTTGGAGTATTGTGCAAGCTTTATTTTGTATAATCAGCAACTGCCTCTTATAAATTAAAAAACAAATTTTAAAAGAATTATTTTAAAGCAGTTAAGAATATCTGAAGCCTTGCCTCTTGACAATTGTGGAATAAGAAATAGTTACTAACTAGTAAAAAAAAAAAAAAAGATTTATTTTTATTGATAAATATTAATAATTTTCAGTAGCTGTTACAACCGCAGAAGTAGGCATTAAGTATTAGTAGATGAAGGGAGTAGTTATAAACGACGGGTTGTAGCATTGGAGACTGTGGACTTGACCTTGACAAGGCGAGGGGAAGGGTGCGGGGGGGAAGCCTTGGAGGTCTGAATGCCACATTTGGCAACGTCGCAAGGAATGTGCAAGATTTGGCAACATCGCTTTGTTTACATTAGTGTTATAGTAGAGGTGCAAATGACCTTGTGACGTCACGGGGGCATTGACCCTCTGACGTCATCGAGAGGCCGGGGGTTCCTTTATCAGAATTTTTTTTTTTTTTTAAATATTTTATCTATATAGTGTGTAAAACTGTGACGGGGGGGCATTGACCCTCTGACGTCATCGAGGGGCCCCGGGGTTCCTTTATCAGAATTTTTTTTTTAAATATTTTATCTGTATAGTGTGTAAAACTGACCTTGTGACGTCAGTTCCATCAGAGCATGAGTCATTGATGGCCTAGCGCTGCCCGGGTATGCTTGATCGGCAGTTTATATTTTATCTCACGGACGAATACGGGGTTCCTTTATCAATTTTTTTTTTTAATATTTTATCTGTATAGTGTGTAAAACTGACCTTGTGACGTCAGTTCCATCAGAGCATGAGTCATTGAGGGGGGCTAGCGCTGCTCCCGGGTATGCTTGATCGGCAGTTTATATTTTATCTCACGGACGAAAAGGTTGACATTGTGTGTGTGTGTGTGTGTGTAAAACTGACCTTGTGACGTCAGTTCCGTACGAGCAGGTCTTATCACTCCTATATACCTCAGCAGTTCATACTCCTTTATAAGCTTTTCCTCTCCAGCCCCTGGCACACAGTTATTCCGTGTTCTACCTGTATATAAACTCTGTGTTGTTTTACATTTTTGAATACGTTCCTCGCCTGTGTGTCTGAGTAACTGCAGGTCATTGTTAACCAGTCCACTACAATGGTACGGCAGACAAGTAGGAACCTGAGGTATGAGAAAGACCGCCTGTCGACATTTGTCGGGTGGACATCGCCAGTGAGTGTTGTGAAGTTGGCCGCAGCAGGATTGTATTACTTGAAAGTCTCTGACCATACAAGGTGTCCATTTTGCGGAATAATATTGAATCAATGGGAATTATATGACGATCCTTTTTTAGAACACAAGAAATGGTCTGAAAATTGTCCATTTATCAAATATTTGGATCAACTGGAGAGTTTACCGATAAAAATAGGTGTTGTGGATGAGATTGATAGTGGAGTTTGTCAATAAAAATAGATGTTGAGAATGAAGTTGATTGCGAAGAGGGGGAAAAAAAATAAATGTGAAAACAAAAGGTATGTATGTTGCTGTGATATGTGCAGAAGACTTGGAATCTTTATTAATCAACTCCAGGTTTTGAAAACTCATATATCCTTGTATGAAATAAAAAGAAATGAAATAAATCAACTAATAAAGAATCTAGAAAAACTTCATCTTTCCCCCTCCACTCTGCGGAAATCTTACAGTGTCCACGTTGAATCCTTGTGAGATGGTCGCTCCGAGACGATTGGAACTAGTTACTGATCACCCCATCACAAGTAGCAAACTAGTTCGAGTTGGTCTTTGCGATTATGAGCCGACTATCGCCATCATCGCCAAGAAGACGAGCATCTATATGGACACGGAGGAGTGGAGATTCCTCACAGACCAGATTCCTAGGTTGCTGTCTCTTTTGCAGTGCAAACGCGGCAAGAGCGTGGTGGGCGTTGAAGACCGGGTGAGGTGTAAAAATGTCCTCTGTTTATTTTCTATGAGGGGTAGAAACAGGGTAATGAAGATAGAACAAGTGTACCATTGTTTTGCAATGTTCAATCAAAGTCCGCTAACCCTTGAGATGAAATCTCCATCGACATGTTTCAGCAGGAATGAAACGGTGAAGCTTTGTTCCAGTATTGAAAAAATAAACGACTCTCTGGACTTGCTAACCAAGATGGTCGACATTTACAAGAAAGAAACAGAAAATGAACTCACACAACCTGTGGAATGTGTACCGTTAGAGTTCAATATTAATACTAATACTCTCTTTAACAATTTAAATGAACTCAACAATATGTAATAATAGCCACGCAACTTGTAATTTGAACTATATTCAATAAATACTTTTTATATTTTATGTCTGTGAATTTTATTTAATGAACCTTTCCCTAAATAAAAAGAAGGAGGAAAAAAAAAACAAGATGTAAAATATGTATAGTTTATTTAAAAAAACAAAGATTGACAAACATTTCAAGCATAATAATATAATTAATAGTTAATATATACATTTAGTAGCAAAGTCTTCGTTTCTGGATACATGTTCCTCGTCTTCTTGCAACCCATTTCTTCTTCAGGTGTAATTGTTCCAGATGTAGTCTAATGCGTAGTCAAAAAGGTATAGACCAAAGACCGAGGTAAAATACTCAATTCTTCAGTGCTCAGTGGTTTCAATGCCTTCCTCTCCTAAACGTTGTATAACTGACTCCATGCTGATACCGCATGTTTCCGAGTAGATTCAAAAGTACTCTTCTTCCTTAAACCATAAACATTGAGGACTATTCGCTTTATGGTACTTGATTGGATTGATGAGCGATTGTTTGTCATATAACAGTCCACAATATATGCATTTGACCGTATCTTTTACTCCTCTTACAAATCCGGCGAATGAGAGCAGATTATGAGGAGGAGAGATAATATTTACAAATGTATGCTTACGAACGTCTTCTTTTTTAAAGTTTACTGCTTCATCATTTTTTCTGACCCATGATGCTAAACGGTGTGCCTGATTTAGTGAACAGACAAAAGACGAGTTTAAATGAAAATGACATACCATCTTGCAATTTTCTAATTGTTTTAAGTTAGGACAACCGAATTCATGTAGATCATAGACCGGTTTACCAATAAGATCTTCAATAAACTTGCACTTTTCCATTCCTTTCCCCCATAATATGTCAAAGTTCTCAGTGGCGTGTTGTAATAAATATCTCATATCCTCATATAATACATCACCATAGTCCCATCCCATTCCATGAATATGTTTCTTAACCCAAAGGTTTGTCTTTGAATGAACAACATCTTCAGCATCTCGAGGTGGATTGAAACACCAATGCCACGATGAGCCGTGACTAATAGAGACTACAGATAATTCTTTAACAATCAATGAGTTAGAAGCCGTGCGATACCCCTGAAAATCAATTGCCGCTGAACGCATCGTATGTTTTAGTCGGTGAACAACGGAGAAGTGATATTATTATAGCCGCTACAGCAGCTTTATATATGCATCATCAGTACATTTTACGAACCAAACCGGTTCCTACTTCGTATTCTACTACTTTATCGTGAAGGATAAGACAGTATGCCCTAGTATTAGGCGGGAAGTTCTCACTCGCCTCTAGCTGTACGCGAATATCGATAGTCGTACTTTTTATTGCCTCGGATTGTTTAGAACAATCTATGACGACTATAGGTGCGAAGGTCTCAAAATCGGATCGTGACAACAGGGGTTGTGAATGTCTATTACCATAATAACTCGTTTGAAACTCGTTATACATTTCATATAGGAGAGCTACTTTTCCTAGTGCAAAATCTAGATTCAAATCGTCATAAGGATATTGTTCGCTATTCAGATAGAGTTTCAAATTTTTTATTTTACAACTATCGAATTGACTTATATCTTTGGTAGCATTTCTCATTCTATCAGTTTGAAATGCTATAATAACATAGCGAGGCTTTTCTAAATTTGTGGATGTTTTTACAGTCCAATTTTCTTGCTGTGATGCTGGTAAATTAGGGTATTCGTAAAGATCCCACGATCTGAATGGAATAGAAATGACCTTGTTTTTATCCACCATTTTTAACAACTTTAGACGTTCTTGATCAGAAACACGAATATGAGGCATCCTCCAAACCACTTTATCTAATTTTATTTGTACATCATCACTACCCTTTACACAGTTCAAGTCAGTACTCGATCTGATCAAAACGAGTTCTTGCTTAAGATTAATTAAAATTTTTCGATAGTCTTCACATATCCCTAAGAGAATATCCAATGGCAGACATACGCTAAAAAAACCGTTTTTATCTATTGAAACTGTTTTATCAACACCTGGGATTATCCACCCGGCATTTTCTAGTCCTTTGACTTGATTGGGTGAAAACGATGTATGACCTTTAAGCGTTGTAGTTATTCCGGGGTTTCTCACTCTATCGACTTCAATACCATTCAATTCATATCTTATCTCATCAAACAAAAACGCAAACGCGTTATTAGTGAATTTTGAAGTTGTTCCGTCAGTCCCATCCTTTTTAGAAATTCGTCCTTCCAGATAAACAAAACTTAAAGAAGGAAACGTATAAGCATCTTGTTGATGGATTGGTATTCTGATTTCGTCAGAATTGTTAAGAGTGTTCCCCGCATACGGCTGATGTGAATGATATTGGAATTGTGTAAGAGAATCATCAAATTTTACATCTGATGTAACGTTTAGTATGTTATGCATTTTGTTCTTTTTTTTTTTTTAATCGAAACCCACACTGTTTTAAAAAGTTGACGTTTGCAGTTGTTAGCCGTCTCGTCGACTTAGGTTTACTAATTCTTACCATGGCATGACATCCCCTTTTATAAAAAAAAGCGTGATGAGTACCACGATTCTCACCGGTACAAAAATCAATCCCCATTGTTCTTCAAATGTATTCTCAATGTAACAGTTTCCCCCCTAAAGTCAATAAGCGCACCGTCTTGATCCACTAAACGAACGGTAATATTGTCAACAGTCCTCGCGTTAGTTGGAAAGTAAATGACAGGATTCGGGGTTTCTATTATTTTATATCCTGGTTCTACAGCCGGAAAGAATTGATGTATGCTATGATCCGGATCCCCATTCAGATAAGACCCTGATGCGATGTTACAATGAATCGAAATAGTGTTTACAGAAAGAATTTTCACAATGCCATCGGATTCGCTGTACCGATGCAATGGGTCAATGACTTGATTAGGACGATGAAAACCCAACAGTGGGCCAATAGAATGGGGCTTGTCGGGGAAGTTGAAGTAGACCGGTTTCGTTGTTCTAAGTTCGGCCTTTAAAGTACTCTCATTTCCTCGAAGCATAAACCCACCACTAGGTTCCTGGTGAGCAATTTCTTCGCGAAGAAAAGAATTTAGTGCATCGATATCATACGATCCTTCAGGTATCTGAATCGTCAGATTTCCAAAGTAAAACTTATCGTTAACATCTTTCCTGATATTAGGTATAGTATTATATGAGTCAAAAGATAATAACCCAACGGTATAACTTGAGCCTAATTCCAGCGGAGGTAAAAAGTTCGCATGGAGAACACTAGAATTCCCCGTCAACGTTACTGTGTAGCTCATGATTATGAATGATCAAAATTTGCTAGAAACATCTGCTAAATACGCTAAGCAGAGATGTCCACAAATCGGTGTATCCCACTTTTGATAACGACGTCTGTTGTAAATTATTTCTGAACCCTTAAAGTACTCAAGTAACTGTGGAGGTGGTTTTAAATTTCCAAAGGAATCAAAGTATTTCACTAGACTATCTTTTTTTACATAGCACACCCAATGAGAACCGGGTTCTGAACTCGTATGCAAATTTACAATAGCGGCCTCATGTTTTTTTGGGTATATAGGAAGACTATCAATCATAAATACTCCACGAAAATTTTTAATATTTAAAAGTTTAGACATATAATTTAATTCAATATCGGTCAATGGTTTATTTGGTAGTCATATTTTTCCAAGTCTTTTTTCTCGGTTTATAAACAGAGCGTAACCGTTCCTATGTGGTTTCAAATAAAGTCCTTCGCCAACTTTTCGACCTTCCATTGCCAAATTATGCCTCTTTTGCTCTTCTAATTTTAGTTTGGCCTGTTTCACCTCGTTAATCGCTTTCGCCACACTCGAAGCTCCTCCTGCTAAAGATCCCACAGCGGAAAGTCCTGCCATCAACGGTACAAGAAATTGGAGGAAGCCTCCCTCCTTTGGCAGCGGGAGAACTCTAGGCAGTGAAGGTTTCGTCTTACCGCGCAAATGCATTTTAGCCTTCTTGTATGCCGCTTTTGATGCGCTCAGAATCGATGATACATCATCTACCTTTGACGATTTAACCAAGTTAATAAAACTAATCTTCTTTTTCTTTTTTTTCTTATTATTGATACCCGAACCAAGTTTTCCTTTCGCTTTCATGACATTTGTAACTAACCAAGCAGCGGCTTTTTCTCCCCATGTTGAATCTGAAGCTTTAACTCGTTTCCAAGCATTATCAGCTAGGATCTTGTCCGCTTGTTTACGACTATCCATATCCGTATTTTGGCTATAAGCTATATCGTGTTCCTTACAAGCTCTGTCAAGCTGGTTTATTCCTCTATCGCCCGCAATTAATCGTTTTTCTAATTTCGTGCCCGGTCCGCAATACTGATATCCTGGTATGTGTAATTCAATTGGTAACTTGTTTATAAGCCTGTTCACCAAACCTCTTCCTTTTCGAACCCTGCGAGTCATACTGCACTTGGAAAATGAAGAACTGAGATATATATATACGGAGGAATAATGATGTTGTTCGCATTCAGGATGAAATTAGTTAAACAAGTACAACGTTTCTCTACCACAGACTTTTCACCTGTCAAGTGCGATTCAGAGGGGAGGCACAGTTCATTATTACCGAGCACTATAAGATCATCAATTTGTGGACCGAGCGGATGTGGAAAGACTAATATTATGATTGGTCTTTTATTAAATCCGAATGGTTTAAAATTTAAAAATGTGTATCTTTTCGGAAAAACATTGCATCAACGGAAATACCAGTATTTAAAAAGTATCGTAAATCTTGTCCCTGAAATAGGGTTATATGAATTTGAAGATGCGAAAGAATTGCCACAAGAAGTTGAATCCAATTCGGTCTGTATATTTGATGACGTCACTATGGAAGACCAGGACATAATTAAACGATACTTTAGTTATGGTCGTCATATGAATCTTGATTGTTTCTATTTAACACAGAGTTATGTTTGTATCCCGAGACATCTTATCAGATGTAACTTTAACTTTTTAATAGTATTTCCTCAAGATGAATTAAATTTGAAACATATTTACGAGGAACATGTAAGCACTCCAGATTTAAGTTTTCCACTTTTTAAAGACATGTGTTCTTTATGTTGGGAAGAACCATTTAGTTACCTCGTCATTGACAAAAGTAGAGACCTGAATAATGGACGTTTTAGAAAAGGAATTGATACGTTCATTGTAGATATATAAAGAACAGTCATGACAATAATTGAGCATTAGCGATCATGGACCCAAAAGTCACTCGCGAGATTATAAAAACTAGTGAAATTTTGAAAAACAAATTTCAATCGTTGAAACGCGGTCTCCAGGATATCGAGGAAGGTCGAAAAGCGTTTTTTACACCCGTGCTAAAACCTCTCGAGGACATTAAACAATCTGTACAATTAAGTAATAAAGAGACCAAATCGGAACCCGCATTGACGTCTAGAAAAGTAAAAAGAATTGTCACTACTAATGTTTGGGGCGAATCGCCTGATAAAAGCGAGTTAGAGTCTGCTAGTATTTACAGAAAATCAACATTAATGCCGAAAACATCACTTCATCGCAAAAAAGTTACACAAATTTCATCTGACGTTCCAAGTACTGCGCTAACACCATTATCTCACTTATCAAATCCCCATCATGAGTTCATGTCACCAGAAGTAGAAATGGATGAGTATGTGACAGGCGATCCACTATCAGAACAAGTCAAAGAATACGCTAAAACTCCACAAGGAGAAGCCGAATTTAAGGAACATCTCGCCTCATTTGGAAACCTGCAAAGAGAATACTTGGATAAGTTGTTAAAAGGTGATAAGGCACATGACTCTCGTTACGGCATTCGAGTAATGCCTTCTGGAGGATTGGCTATTGGTGACTCGACCGATGTTCAGCTTTTTGAAAACAGTGATGATATTTCTATAAACAACATAGTGTATGAAGGAACTCCTGGATTGTTGCAGCTACTCTACTTGAAAAATCCTAAATATTATACCGAGTCAGACTTGGATAATTATAAGAATATTTTACTTTCGACCAATGCTCACAAAAAAGGCTATAGTGAGGAACAAGGAGTGTCCGGAAATAGATCTGAGAAGTATAGAAATATAATATCGAAGTTATTCCCAACACAATCTTTAAAACCCCGCCCTCCTTCCTCAGCATCAGCAGCTTCGAGCAGGCTAACTTCACTCCGTTCCCACTCTTACAAACGGGGCACTGGACTTATGAGCGTCGATAAACCTCTGTACGAGCGTTGGAATGACCCAAACGAACTAGTCGATCGCCTTAGGCTGCTAATGTCTTCAACTTATGCCGGGCATGAAGGACATCAAAATGAAATAGAATCTATAATTGAAGAACTACGAGAAGAAAATATAATATATTAATGCCCACATTTTTATATTTAGATTCAGTACAAACATGACAATAAACAAGTTCGGATCTCACATAGCAAAAAAGCATACAAAATACAAAAAACGTTATTTTCCATTCAGCTTATTAAAGTCTGAAAAGGACATTGATGCACATCATTTAAGGATCGTCAATATTGCAAATCCAGTCGCTGCTCATGACGCTGCAAATAAAGTATATTGTGATACACTAGCACTGACCTACACTGATTTAAAGAATTGGCCGGGTAGCTATATAGATGGAAAAAGAAAAAGACTTGTCAATTTCGCTCCACCTATAAATAACTATGATGTTGTTACAAAAGAATTCTTCGACAGAGTTGCTTTGACTCTAGTTGACAATATATATGATTGTCTCGGGAAAAGAATAACAAACATCGGTGAGCCCGTAGAGGAATCTGACGCAGTCACACTCGGCTATCTTAACAAAGTACTTAAAAAAGAAAATTATAGATGGATTCATCAATAATAAAAACAACAATCGTAAATGAATTACATAAGCCAGCTCGCAAGATATACCCTAGAAGAAAGACTGTTTTGAAAGGGATAAATGACTTGTGGCAAATAGATCTAGTAGAAATGATACCTTATGCTCGAGAAAATAAAGGATACAAATATTTATTAACAGTTATAGACTGCTTTACTAAATATGCATGGGCCGTACCAATAAAGAAGAAATCTGCTGATGATGTAACTAAGGCAATGGAGAGCGTGTTTCGTTCGAGCAAACAAACACCGAGAAATATTCAAAGCGATCAAGGAAAAGAATTTTATAATTCCAAGTTTAAATCTCTAATAAAACAGTACTATATTAATCATTATTCGACCTTTTCTAATATGAAAGCTTCCATTGTAGAAAGGTTTAATAGAACTTTAAAAGCGAAAATGTGGAAAGCATTTAGCTTGGGTGGAAATTACAAGTTTTTAGATATATTACCTCAGATTCTACATGATTATAACTCATCATTCCATACAACAATAGGTATGAGACCAATTGATGCCCATAATAAAAAATCAGAAAACTACTTGCTAAACAAAGTGTATTCTTCTTCTTCTGTTCGTTCCAAATCAAAAGTGCGAAAGCAGAAGTTTGAAGAGGACGATTTTGTGAGGATATCTAAGCAAAAAACAGCATTTTCAAAAGGCTACAAGCCAAATTGGTCAAGCGAAATATTTAAAGTAATCAAGATTCAGAAGACGGATCCATATACATATTTACTTGAAGATCTCAAAAGTCAACCTATCAGTGGCTCCTTTTATGCTGAAGAGCTTCAAAAAGTAAAACATCCAGATGTTTATCTCATCGAAAAGATTTTGAAAAGGAAAGGAAATAAGTTGTATGTGAAATGGTGGGGGCTAAAAGAAAGCAGCTGGATTGACAGGAAGGATATCGCATAGTGGTGTGAAAAGAATAATGCACTTTTGTAATGAATGTATTTATTTGTAGCTTTATAACACATGTATTTATACATATCATTGATGAAATTAGACACTAAGTTTTTATTACTTATTATCATATTTCAAATAAAACATTTTTGATTGCTACTATTCTGTTTATTTTTTCTTTTCTAATCTCAGATATAATTAGTTCATAAAATAAACAATTTAATTACATTACAAAACATTTGCTTTACTTATGTAGCGACAATGCATAATGGCCATAAGGAAGTGTATCTCTTGCGTTATCTAAGGTATGCCGTTTATCATCATATGGACAAAGAGACTTTTTATTGATTAAAACTGTTTGCACTTGATGTCTTTTTGATTGAATGATCTGAAATTGGCTGTACATCGACTCATAATTTCTTAAAGTATCTAAGTAATTTTGGAACGTGAATTCTTTAACCGCACATTTTTTAACCCCTTTGGATCGTTTTATCAATAAACCACTTTTGGTTATAAATGAATACATTTTTGGCCTTAGGCCAACATATTCAACGATTGGATCGCCAGCAGTTTCATCTTTGAGCATTCCTACTATTTTTTTGTTTTCTTCAGAATAACAGCGATGTTTTGTTGGAAAATTACTGGTATCAAAATAGTCTTTTAAATCATAATTTATATCATCGTATATATCTTTTGTATTTACTAGGTATAAAAATGAATCAGTATCCATATAACAGAGGTTTATATTTTTCGGACCATATTTTTTTAAAAATATGTTATAATGTAATTCGTACATTAAAACTTTTGATAGTTCCAATATACTAAAACCAACATAAAGAGGTTTATCAAATACAATTTTATTCTTCTCTAACTGAACGGAAACTACATTTTCAGTGAAAATTATTCTTTCTTTGAAATTTGGCTTTTTAACTAGTTTGTTCAATGATTTTTTATTTGTAACAAGTTTTAAATCTATTCGTTTTCTAACGTTTTCCATAAATTTACCAAAACAGGAGTTGTTCATGAGTTTAAAAAAATCCGATTCAAAAGGATTGGTTGACTTAGCTCTATGTTGGGTATTTAAATTTATGTATGGTGACAACCAATTTTTTTGCTTAAATTTTAAAATCCTATGAATTTTGGTTAATTTAACGCCAAGATTTAGTGCTTGTTTCAAATTGACATAATGAACAATATAACGGGTTTTTGGTGTGAGTGTAGTAAGTAACTTTTCTGTTGTTTTAGCACTGTCAGGCGATTTTAATTTATCAGGTAATAAAGGTAGTTGACAGTGCATATCGTGTATGGCTTCAGGGTAATCAATGTCTACATCGAGTATATAACCAACTTCAGAGTTGTCAGGAACTTTTAACACATCTAAATCTTCATTATGCCATTCAAAGTCACAATATGGAAGGAAACAGTTCATTGCATAGCCGTATAAATTATTTACATCTGCGTAAATTAAGTAGTTAATGGGCTGATTTGGATCGTAATCATCTACATAATAATTATTTGCTTTGGCATAACGTTTGACAACTTGTGTAATACCTCCTCGAATGCCTTTTTCGATAAATAATACCATATCCATGTCTTTAATAACGTCCAATTCAATATTTGTCGTTTTTAACATTGCTTCGTAACTGAGGCCTGGAAGAGACATAAAATGGGCAGGATCTAGTGAATATATATCCATAGAGAGATTACGAAATTTTTCAAATATTTCACATAATAAAATTACGTCTGTTTGTATATACATTTCGGTATATTCTTTTAAGTTATTTATATTAAAAGTATTCCAAATGTTTTGCGCATGCTTATAATCAGACTCGGAAATATTTTCTGCAGTTAAGTTGTTGTAAAATTTACTTATTACAGGCAACTGAGTTTCTTCTAACCGCAGTAATGAATCTATGTAAGAGTAAGGGTAAATTCCCTTTCTCGTTAACAATTCAACTTTCGTTTCGTCAGGAATTAACTGATGCAAATGAGGGAATGTAATTGAAAGACTTGAAGAACCTTTTTTCATGTTTTGCACTAGGGTATCAAGCCCCGCAGCTAAAAATTTATAACTATCTACAAATCTTATTTTAGTTTTGCAATCTTTAAATGTTTTGGTAAAACTTATGTATTTTTCTGTATTACTTGGAACTACGGAAACATCTCCTTCATGGTTTGCTAAAAACGGAACAATAAAGTGCGAGTCATAACCCTGAAAGTTATGCATAAATACTGGAATGAAATTGGGTGTTTTTGCTTGTAAATTGCAATTAGAATGAGCCGCTCCAATGAACTTAGATGACACATGATCATGATGATGCACCTTCTCATCCTCATTTAAAGTTTTCAGACAGATAACACATACATGGGTACACTGATAAATTATCTTTTCTTCCTCCGTCATTTCAGACATAGGCTCAACTTTACCATATATTTCATCAGCTTTTTTAGCCAAATCATGTAGTCCTTCCATGAACATTAGCATACATTTTTCACCGGTAAAAATTAATGGCTGTTGTAATTTAAATTGAGGTATATCCGTTTTGACCATAAGTGAAGCACAAAAAATTGTATGGTTTTGAACTGATTTGGTCCAAGAAATTGATGGATTTTGGGAAGGACCTGCAATTGGTTCCAGATATGATTCAAAGTCTGCGTAAGCAACAATTTTAATTTTTTGGGTGGATTCGAATTTTTTAAATTTGATTTTATCATCTGCAGGAAAATCTGTCCTAACTGGTTTATGCGCACCGCAAAATAATAAATGTTCCTTTAATCGTTCTTCCGCGTTTTTTCCACTTTTTGTTTTGTATCTCCAGGAAATAGATGTTAAACACCTGTGGCAAATTTCTTTAGCGGATTTGTCACCTGATATTTGACTACCAACAAGCCTGCTTAAATTTGTGATATAACAATAGTGTGAGTTTATTTCATTTTGAAGAAACAAAAGGTCAAATCTCTCGTTATATGTTTCCTTTTTGCTTATTCTTAAGGGAAATATATTGTTTTTTTCATCCAAACCGTACACATTAATTAAAACATTGTTTACTTCCTCGAATTTTTTAATATCTTTAAATGAAGTAGGATATGAAATACAATCGAATTGATAATGGGTTTCTAAATTTTCGTACAATGTAGGATCGTTCGAACCAACTGTTTTGCTCAGTATTGCTAAACGAAAACAGTCGTTGTTTATATTTTTTACATTAATAACAGCATGTTTGTTTTTTATACCTTTTGGCAAATTAATAAATTGTTTTCCGCTCAGAGGTGTATATTTGGTAAAATGCAAACATAGAAAGTTGCAAGAAACAAAGGCCCAACCAGAACCTTTGGCTTCAAAGGAATCTAATTCCATAATTAATTTTTCGTATGACTCTTTCAAATAATTGTGCAAATCGGTTGATGAATCTATGATGTTCTGACTAGTCTTAAAATTCATATTGGACTTTTCCTCGTTGTTATGATTTATTTTTTTGTATGTACAATCTAAGTGTAAATTAATTTTAAATATGTTCCATTGTGTCAAATATGAAGTTAAAATCTCAATAAGTTTTTCTTTATTGATTTCTAAAAAAATTTTTGGAGTAGTTTTATTATTATGATTTTCAAAATAAAAGTCTATCACCGAATTACCAAATGCAGCCTTTTTAATTCCTTGTTCATATGTGATTAACCTATCAAGTTGTTCCTTATTATAAAGTTTATATTTTTTTGGAGAACTAATTCCTTTTTCTACAATATTAGTGTTGTAGAAAGGTGGAATGTTCGAATGTATCCGTTTTTTGAATGGTAAATGCGATTGAGAACTGGAAACAGATTGTTTTAAAGAGGGTCCAGCCGGAGTTTGGAAATTTTCCATTGTTATCGATTGACTAGTATTACCGACTAATGCTTGAAGGGGACTGATGTGCTTTTTATTTTTACAGGTAATTATATGTCGTGTACAGCTACCTTTCGAATTAAATTCACGTCTACAATATGTGCACACATGAAATTGCCATTTGCATTTATGTGCGTTTAATGTTTTCAATAAAAGCCCACATTTTGAACACAAAACATCCATACCTTTTTAAAATTAATATTTTCCTATGACCATTATGTTCGCTGCTAATATATATTTATTCGCTAAAAGTTATTATATATGAATTTCTCTGCTTTCCCTTGTATGTCATCTTCAATGATCCTACGATAAAGAAAACAATCTTACTTTTTTTTCTAACTATCAGGTATTAACATTGTTTGAAATGAAGCAATTGATAATATGAAAACTCACCATTATAATGTTTGATCTCCGCATCAGTAAAACATTCACTGTACCTCTTGGGAAGAAAGGTCCTAAAGCGCTCTCCTCCTCTTTCAGCCTCTATAATAGCCTCCAATCCTTGGCCGTGTTCAGTTGTTTTAAACCGCAACTCCAATATTGAATAGCATACCCCCTCATGCAACTCTCCTATGGTTTTATAGGATGTAAGACCGTTTAATCTATTCAAAAGGGACATCTGCAATGTTTATAACAATCAGATTGTTGTAATTATGTTAAGATTAGTTAAAACAAGTAGCAATAACAACTTACGTTTAAGCAGTGATTAGAGACGGTGGACAGCACAACACGCAGACGAGACGGAGTGACGGAGTGCCAGTGGGCCGAAGAGGGAACGTTTATAAAGGGAGTATGGACTGATGAGCTAGGCAAAGTGTGAATAGGAGGTATCATGACCATATATGGGCATGGGAATATAGAGAACTGCGAATGTGACTATTTAACTGACGGTCCAGATATTAATCGTGTATGAACTGATGAGCTAGGCATACTGGGAATAGGAGGTATTACGACCCATATATGGACATGGAAATATAGAGAACTGTGAATGAATTGGTTAATGTAACTCACAGACAAGGTGATTATTTAAGTTTATATTGCATCCGTAAGACAATCTCACTTATCTTATTTTGTCCTGTCGTCTGCTATAGTTCAATGTCAACCTTTTCGTCCGTGAGATAAAATATAAACTGCCGATCAAGCATACCCGGGCAGCGCTAGGCCATCAATGACTCATGCTCTGATGGAACTGACGTCACAAGGTCAGTTTTACACACTATACAGATAAAATATTTAAAAAAAAAATTCTGATAAAGGAACCCCGGGGCCCCTCGATGACGTCAGAGGGTCAATGCCCCCCCGTCACAGTTTTACACACTATATAGATAAAATATTTAAAAAAAAAAAAAAAATTCTGATAAAGGAACCCCCGGCCTCTCGATGACGTCAGAGGGTCAATGCCCCCGTGACGTCACAAGGTCATTTGCACCTCTACTATAACACTAATGTAAACAAAGCGATGTTGCCAAATCTTGCACATTCCTTGCGACGTTGCCAAATGTGGCATTCAGACCTCCAATGCTTCCCCCCCGCACCCTTCCCCTCGCCTTGTCAAGGTCAAGTCCACAGTCTCCAATGCTACAACCCGTCGTTTATAACTACTGAAGGGAAACAGTTGTTAGCTGTTATAACTTATTTTTCTTGTGTTTCATAAAAATTGTTATTGTAACTAATTTGATATATTATCGATTATTGAAGGTGTAAATTGTAATGAAAAGGTTGTTTTATTCATTATTTCAATCAGCAGTTAGAGCGGTTACCACCAGCAGCGCTGCCTAGTAGGGAATGCTCCAAGCACTCGGTGCGGTAGAGGCTGTACTGGGAGTTCGTAAGATTGAAAACGGATTATTAATTCTCAGAACTATTTGTTTCTATCTAAAAAAAAAAGCTTTTGGATCAGCTTTACTTAAGATCTAGTTCGCTTCGGTGCGTTCAATAACGACTCGTTCGTTGTTTTTGTACAATCCATTCCTAATCGATTCTCGGAATCATTCTTATCCCTGGCCGAACGATCACCCGGATACTGACGACTGTAAGCATATCTAACCTTTTCAAAGCACGCTCAGGCAAGATTGAAGTTAGCTAGACAGAAAACCCATAGGCTATATCATCTGCTCTTGTCGCCGCAGCTCTCACTGAGGCTAAAGTTACAGATCTACAAATCCATTATAAGACCAACGTTGCTCTATGGTGCACCGCTCATGAGACACCTCTACAAAACAACGCTAAAGCACCTGCAGCAGTACCAGAATTCCATCCTTAGAAAGATAGTGCGTGGCACATCGCTCGAGGGGGCACTTAACACCACGATCCGGGAGGAGCTTCGGCTCCCCTCGGTGCCTGAGTACATAGGTCGGAGGCACATCAAATTCTTTGATGGTCTGAAGACCTGTGTGAACCCCCTATTTAGGGACTTGAAACCACCTCCCAGACCTGGGAGATGGCAGGGCAGTGTCCCCTTGGTCGATGTGCTCGCACGTGATCTAGGGATGGGGTAAGTACTCCCTTGTCCTTACCCTCTCTTCCTTTTCCTTCTTCCTTCTTCCCCTTTCTTCTTTCTACTCCTATTCCTCATCCCGCTAAACGGTCCCTCCCCGTTTGTAATGTATAGAGCCAGCGGCCACGTGCCGGTTTGAGTAAAAACCGCCATCAGCGGACTCAGCCCTATGTAACGCCTTAAAATACCGGAAGGTAATAGAAGGCTTTTAGTTTATATAGCAGCTTTAGTTATAAGTATAATTATAGTTTGTATTTTATTGTAAATAAATCTTGGAGGGAGAGAAAAAAAAAAAAAAAAAAAAAAAAAAAAAAAAAAAAAAAAAAAAAAAAAAAAAAAAAAAAAAAAAAAAAAAAAACTGTAAGCATACTTACCTGGCGTGGGGGTTACCGTGATCACTAAGGCGGTTCCCCCAGGGTGAGGCTCTTCCATTGCACTTCGGTCGGGCTGACCCTTGCGAATACCCCAAATGTGGGTATCTCGGGCGCGTAATTTTTGTTAGTCGGGATCTGCGTTCGCGCTGTCCCGGAGTAAATAATACATCACTTTAGACTGTTAGTTAATAAGATCTTAACCAACTGCAAGCCGCACCGAATATGTATTACTTAGTGATAGGGTTAACTGCTACTTTTCAGTATCCAGGTCTATACGTTGCTATAATAACTGTGATTCGTGATTCTGTCGAAATGCTACCAACAGTGATAGCGTCGGCGTACGTGATTCCACATCTTGAATATAACGATCACAGAATATGCAGTTTAAGGATAATAATTTCTTCGACACTTGTATAATTCACCATATTCCTATCAATATACATTCAGATGGAATTATGTTCAATATCCTATATAACGTTAAATTTCCTTTTATTGTTAAACACATTCAAGGACGACGATTTTCTTCGAACACGGTCCTAAAGCGAAATTGTTTTCTTCTTTATATAGTTCATTTTTTAAATGAAAAAACATGTTTCCTATGGAAATCGGCGAAAAAAGGGATGGAAAAACTTATGGTGGGCGGAAAACCTCCGGGAGACTGGGTGTCCCCCCCCCCAAAGGTCCTGGATCCAGGATTTCTTTCCGGGAGGCAGACGGGCAAAAAAATCAAAAATAACTTTATAAACTTGTAGTATTTATTGAAAGGTTTATTAAAATATCAAAACAATAGTTTCACTCATGTTCTTTCTGTTATTTTATTCATACATTTATCAACTATGATCTTGTAATTTACCTATGAGTATGTACTGTAATGGATTCTCCTCAGTACAACAATAAAAGTCTGGGGGGGGAGGCACGTGCCCCCCCTTAAATTCCCCCCCCCTACATAGTAGTACCTACTAACACTACCATTATTTTCAGCTCTAAGCAATCTTTTATAGGACGGACTGATCACATAGAGATCTCAGCTCTCCTGGGCTTGTTGCCTATGGCCGGAGGTCTAAAAAGTGGTGTATTGTGAGTTGTTTTCAACCACACTTGGCCCTCCACTATTCCGCTGCACAATGTCTAACTGTAGATTTGAATTTCTTTTGTACTGCCTTCGGGTTGTTTCACAACCACTCAAACATCCAGAAGAGAAGGGGATACATTTGCTGCATTTAGAGAGGTATGGAACTTATTAAATGAGAACTGTAAGATGTACTAAACTCCCTCCGAATATTTTACAATCGATGAGACACTTTTAGGCTTTAGAGGCAGACGTCCATTCCGCATGCATGTGACGCTAGAAGCCTGAAAATTATATCTATGTTTGACATGAGAACATTTCATTTCTGTGGGGGAATTCCATACATAGGCAAAGAGATGAGAATTAGACCTTTTTTATTACTGTCATCTCATTAAGTTCTGAGCCTTTGAAAGTGACTAATCGAAACATTACGACCGACAACTGGTTTACTTCTGTTGAGTTAGCATAATCACTGACGGAAAATAAACTAACATTAGTCGGGACCGTGAGAAAAAACAAGAGAGAGTTTTCTCCATCTATGTTAAGTGATATTTATCTGTTCATGAATTTTGTTTTGTTTTTTATTACTTCATAGTTCAATTTATTACTCTTTTTCTTTTACTATTGTTTGTCTTTTCAAAAATAATTATTATGTTTCTATAATTACAAGTCTTGTACTTTTTATTTTAATCCCTTACTGGTTGATTTTTTAGAAACAAGATTGGAATAGAAGAAAACCTAACGATTATTGCAGTATAATATAATGTGTAATATACTGTAATGTAATTGTTAAGTGATATTTAGCTGTTCGTGAATTTTGTTTTGTTTTTTATTACTTTTTTGTTTTGCTATTGTTTGCCTTTTCAAAAATAATTATTATGTTTCTATTATTACAAGTCTTGTACTTTTTATTTTAATCCCTAACTGGTTGATTTTTTAGAAACAAACAATTTCTTATTACATTGTTAAAATAATAAGAAAATAAAAATTTGAATTAATGGGAAAAAATCAACTGTACACTTCTATTTATCCTGGAATGTATATTTTATACTTGAACAAAAAATATTCTCTTAACATAATGGCACTTAAAAATTATATCATGAAAATATTAATTATCATTAACTTCACCTATTTTTATGGATAAAGTGATTACATTCATTATCTTCCTCGTGATGCTCATCTGCAAGATATATATACAATTATATTTTCGACTTAGGAGCCTTATAGCTGCCTCAAATGGTCCTATTATATAACACAAGTCTTCAGGAATATTCTATTTAATTGCAGTTGTAATGATAGTTTTTGGTCAACAAAGTGATTGTTGCACCTTGATATCAATGAACCTTTCAAATATGTAATTTGTAGAATTTCATTGTTTAGACACCACAATTTTTTTATTTTTCCCATATCCATTTTATTTTTGGTAATCATTAAGTTTTTCAGAAGATTTATTGCTTTTTCTTAATTGTGACCCTATAGATTTAATTAATTTATATAGCTGACAGTTCTCCCAGCCGCTTCTTCTAATTTTGCCCTGAAGATGGCCTACATTGTAGGCCGAAATGTTGCCACTTATAATAAATAAGTTTATACTTAATTAGTGTTATTTTTGACTGCACCCCCACACTAATCATCTCCTACTATAGATTTAATATTATGTGTTTTTAAAATTTCATTCATTATTACACGACAACCATAATGTTTTAATTTTAATTTCTCTGTTATGGTGCTTATTATATTTTTAGCTCTTTTTGAAATGAAAATCGTATTTTTGTCCTCAATTATCACAACTATTCATAATTTTTATGGCTCTAAAGCTATATTTTAACTTGTATATACATTTTTTAAAATGTAATCTAACTCAATTTGAAAGCTCAGTGTTATTTTTGTTTTTACAATAATATTTGTTCTGCGACTGAGAGTGGCAGATTTGTGGGTGGATAGTAAGATTTTTGCAATCAAAGTCATTGAACATGGTTAGGCGAGGACTATCAGGTGATAAGCTGATATAAGCACCTCCTGTCATTCACATTGTCCAAAAAGTAACTATTTTGCTCATGACAATATAGTTGTAAAACTTTCATATTATTAAAATATACAGCATTTCGTTCATTCTTAAGATTATCGGTATGGTCGAGCCATTGTTAGCTCTCTAATTTTATATAGAATATTTTTACAGCCAGGAATTAATGAATTGATCCAATTTTTATATAAAGAAGAAGTAGAATATTATGAACTTTGTTTTAATGGATATTTTCTTCATATTTATTTTGTGATAGCAGTTTAATAGGGTCGAAATGTTCCGTAATTTATTAGTTTCAGATTTTGGATGAAATTTAGTAACTACATTTAATATTAAATTTTATCTATGTAATCTTGTTTTGTAAATATTTCTAAAATCAGCATCAATTTTTTAATATGAACGAAAAGAAAAGGTTTATAATATTTGATAGGTGCATAGTACAAATCAACCGTTTTAAAATTTATTGAATAGAAAAACGCATTGATAGTTAAGTGGGCGTAATATAGAAAATACTTTGTATGTATAATATTTTATAAGTATATATATATATATATATATATATATATATATATATATATATATATATATATATATATATAGGGTCTGGCAGAGACATCTACTGGCTAACATCTCTTTATCCATTTAATTTATTATCGTGCAGTGTATTTTAAGTTTAATCAGTGTCCTATTTTTTTTATTAAGTGTAATTACTTACATAAAGTGCTACAATCTCTAGGACATCTGGAGACTCTCATCTAATCCATATAATATATGGATCGTAATGTATATAATCCATATATCATAATGTAATAAGACTATATTACCAGGGAAAATAACTCAATGTAAATGCCTTTGGCCAAGTTATTAAGATAAAAATAATTAAAATAAACTAATAAACCAATCCCATCATTGCAATTTATGTAAATAAAAAGAAGAAATAAAATTTTTAAAAAAGTAGAACTCACAAGGTTCCCAGTATGTTCATCACATTTCTCATCTTCGGCTTGCTCAGTGGAGAGAGTGGGCATTCTTAGATTTTAAATTAAAATAAAGCTTAAAGAAACTAATCTATACCTATACATTTATTTTAATAATATTTACAAAAAAATTTACATTTATACAAAGAAGAGACATAAGGTAGGTTAAGGTAAGTCACTTCATAGATGGCCGGTAGCGAAGTCTCTAGAGGCAATTGGCAGGTTTTTCTCTCCCTGCTACTCCAATGCTGCCAACTTCAGTTTCACCACCCCTTCTTCGGGAGCGTGAGACCCCTCACACTACGAATCCGGGTGATAGACTTTCAGTTGAACGGCATGACCAAGCTCTGCTGAGTCTTGTTTCTGATGTCGCTCTAAACTCCTTTAACCTATTTAACAGATCATACCAAACACAATTATGGGGAGTATCAATTCTTGGGCGCTACTCGTTTTACTAAAGTACGAATTGGGAGAAAGTAGTTAGTGCCTAAAGTTTAAGTAGGCTGGTGTATATCCTGTGGAACTGTGAAGAGAACTGTTGAGAGAAAACATCAGCTCAGGTACATACTGGTCCAATTTCTTGTGTTGATCAGATACATCTGAGGTTATGATGGTTTTGATGACTCCCTGTATTATGGGTGAAACAGGATATGCTCTCTGTTCGATGGGAGGATTATCTCCTCTTCCAAAACTTTATCTAGCTGCATAGCTTCTTGCGCTCGTAATCGCTTAGTACCAGCAACCTCCATCAAGTTATTGGGCTCTTAATAAAAGTGTGAGGGGTGTAAAGGTTGGTCCTTAAACCACCATATTCCATCCGGACCATCTATAACAATTCCTAGTATTCTCACTGAGTCCATTCCCAATATGCAGAATACTGTAAAGTTTGGTAAAAGATAAAAGGTAATTTGAACTTGGCGATTATAGAAGCTTGCAGTCAAGGTAACAGCCTCAAGACAGTTTCCTGCCTTCCATTGGCGACAGTGACTGGATGAGGTGCTATCAGAGTTAAGGTTAATTGCGAAGAAGGTACCAAAGGTACCAAGCCTCTATAAAATATTATAAAAATAGGGACCCATAATAAGGGGGAAAAACCTGGCGGTTGAGCGTGACCTAGGACAAGTCACCTCCTTGCAGAATCGTTGTCTATGAAACAGTACAGTCTCAACCATGTACTGAGCACCCAGAATCGTTCAGGGGTCATAGTGGTACAGGTAAATAATTTAATTATGTGACCTAATGCATTTTGGATTTGAACAATTTCTTTATTTCTTTCTTAAGGATTTATATTCAATAGTCTCAGTTATAATTATTTAAACTATCGATATTAATCAAATGGTTATCTTTAAGGTTACATGATGCAAGTCACTGACTATCATCTAATTACAAACAAAAATAAATAACATAAAGACAACAAACTTTATTATTAGAATCGGAATAAAAATAATAGCATCACAAAACTGCATAGACTCATGTTATGCAATTCTAATGGCTATCTAGCTAAAGTTCACTCTATTAACTATTTAAATATTATTAGTTGACTTATAATTTTTGTTCTATTTGTTCTAGACTCATTGTTGTCATTATTTTATTTATTTATTTAATAATTATTAGATTTGTTGTTATTATTTTGCCAATTTTTGTGCAACGAAAATGAGTCTTTGGGATTTGACAAAAACCGAAGAAGCAATTGTATTCTCCCAGGAGTGAAATATTTTACCAATTTTCCACCGAAATCCGATTAACCACTTTCTTTTTTAATAAATTATTTGGATTTTTCATATTTCACTGTTTTGATTTTTATTTTTTTCATTATTTTTATTGTGCGTGATATATTCCATTTGTAAATAAATTATTTTGATTTGTAATTGTTGATGATTATTTAAACAATTTAAAATTCTAACCCCAATAAATAGATTTAAAAACGTGCAAGATTGTTTTAGAAATATAACGGCTACAAATTGTAACTGCTCGCGTATGCGAACAAGTAGGGAAAAATAACTGCGGTGGCGTTAACACACAAGTACTTTTTTTTTCAATCTCGGTATCTAATCCTTAATGACAATATATTTTTATTATTTTTTTCATTCTGTTCAAATAGATTAAAGGAATGTAATGTTTCAAACTAATTAAAATTGACAGCGTCAAGACCAAGCCTCTACAAACACTCGAATTGAGCGATAATAAAGATTTTGCGTCAATTTGCGCTGCTACGTTAGTTTTAAAGTGATACTTATGGTCACTACTTTTGATATTTGTTTATGGTGTTTAGGTTTCTGATAAATTTTGAATACATTCAATTAAAGATCAGGAATATATTTTTTACTAGCGACCGGCCCCGGCTTACCACGGATAGCAGAGCATATTATGCCTACATGTTATTTCTGTCGTAGGATTACACCAGTTTGATGAGTCGAATGTGTGGATTAGACTCGAACGTAATATAATGCCTACAAAACATGAAGTATTTTAATGTATTTTATTATGTGGATATTATAATAAATAAATACATGACAGGGCATGTAGAGGCACTACCCACTGGGTGCACTCTAATAACATTTCTATAATAGAAGGTCCCGAGGCCATCTTCTCTTCAGACGCATAGGAGCATTGTCCGGGATGGAAACTAGTGGGTTTGGATGGGCCTGGAGTTTATTATGGAATGATAGGTATCTAGAATGGGCTAAATCGGTAACATATGGAACGTTAAGGTCATTATGGATGGTTTTATTAGTGACAAAATGAGGGTTTAGGAATTTGCGAAGGATTTTGGATTGCAAGGATTGAATACGAGAGGAATTCGATGGTTTTGTGGAGCCCCATAGTTCAATTCCTTAAGTCCATATAGGTCTTATAACAGTCGGATAAATTCGTCTTTTGTAATTGATCTGAAGCTTTGAGCGTTTGTCTAGTATGTGTTGAAGTAGTCGGAAGCGTCTAGCTGTTTCTTGTCTTTTCAGTCTCGTGTGAGGGTTCCAAGTTAGACGTTTGTCTTTCTAACTGTCAGAACATTTAAAGTAAGTCATAAAGGTTCCTACTCGTCCCTCTATTCCCAGACTGCTGGTGTTCCTCAAGGTAGCATCCTCGGTCCTAGACTCTACACAGTATATGCAGCTGACATTCCAACCCATCCTAACACCTTCATTTCCACGTATGCTGATGACATGTGTGTTATCAGTTAATAACGACCCATACATTCGATCCCAATCCCTTCAGTCACATTAAATAACCCTCGAAGAATGGTGTCGGAATTGGAGAATTAAAATCAATTCCAACAAGTCCCATCAAATTACCATTACGCTTCGCCGAAAACCAATGACTTCCTGTCCTACTATATCCTTTAATAGAACTTCACTTATCCCTGTTGAACAGATTCGCTACCTAGGACTCACCTTAGACAAATGTAGATATTATAAACATAAAAACAAAATTAAATATTTCATTATAAACGAATTTAATAATATTTTTTTGAGATAACTCCTAAGATACTCATTTAAATTATATGATGTAAAATGTTATAATAATCTCCATGCAATGCTTAAGGTAACTAAAGTATTTAAGTTAAATATTAGGATTAATACTGTATCTGTCTAAATAGCTTTCCAAATACCGCATTGTATGTAACCGATTTTTTAGAAGATATAATGGGTATAGTAAGCTGTCCTTAAAAGATAGATATATGATATCTCTGACTTTTTTGTAAATCTATAAAATAGGAATAATCCCCCATGCATTGTTTCGTTATATGACAGAGGGATTGGGCAGTATCATCAATGAAACCCACTTGGAGGCTATAATTTTTCCTACACTTCCAACCATTATCGTGATATTCCAACCAATTTACACAAAACCATGATAAATTATAGACCTAAACCTTCCTCATGAATCACTCTATCTATTGGTGAAAACAACATGAAAATCCGTGCTGTAGTTTTTGAGTTTATCGCGAACAGACAGACACGACGGAGTACTTTGTTTTGTACAACTTTATTGTCATGTAGGGACCCTTATATAACATATTTATACCCCGGATATATATGTGTATATATACCCCATAACCTTTTGATCTAAGTTCTGATGTATTGGCAACAGAGACAGGAAACATAGGGGTTTTATGAAACATAACTGTATTTAACAATATCTATAAAAGTGAGTAAGGATAACCGAACACAAGGTTAAGAATAATATAGCATATGTTTTTTTTTTTTAAGAAAATGGTTGACCTTGATGAAAATTGTGGAAGAAAATGGTCCGGGAAGAGGTCAATAAATTTCTCTGAATATCAAGGATATTTATTCAGTAGCCAACGTTTCGACCCACTCTATAAAAATATAATTTTTATTACCTTAGTCTTTAATTTTTAGCACTTTCTGTTTTATTCTTATTGTATTCTACAGTATGTTTTTTTACTACCTTTGTATTTTAACATTTGTTTTTACCATGCTTAACCTATTTTTAAATATTTTGTGTTTTTAAATTGACTGTATTTTGCATATTTAGCCCTGAAGAAGACCTGCAGAGTGGGTCGAAACGTTGGCTACTGAATAAATATTCTTGATATTCAGAGAAATTTATTGACCTCTTCCCGGACCATTTTCTTCCACAATATAGCATATGGTTTAAACAGATGATTTTCATGGATAAACAAATAGAATGTCCAAAAATAGGGAATGTAAAGGATTATGAGGAAAATATTGAATATGTTGGTAGATAAGTATGTTAGTAAAAGACCGTACAGGTCCTCCATTGAGGATAAACAAGAAATAGAACAATAGATGAACTAAATTTTAATTCGTAGTGAAAGTTGTTAATGATCCGAAAACAAATACGATTACCTCAATTACTGGAATCATTAACCAAACTTTCTTCATTATAGATTCAAATTTTAGTGTATCCATTGTAGTTTCCAGAAATGGTGAAATTAATATTGATAGATTAAATACTAAATTTGGACTTTGAAATCATAATGGATGTCTGTATTCTTAACAAAGTAAGGAACGTACAATCCGTACGTTCATGTAGGCCTTTTAATGGTCATGTATGTGAGTATTTTGTAATTAATTGGGAGCTTATAGTGTTTATCTGGTGAAACGGCGTTTAAAAAAAATTAAATTAAATACTATGGTAATAGTTCACAAAAGGTCTCCCTTCGATAACCTCCAGTTTCGTGACGTCAATTTGACGTCACAGGGGGGCAGTGCCGTAGGTGATAACCAGCGCCGTCTGCATTTCACTACCGGAACTTTCCCTCTCGCCACAGTGTTTGGCTTAGTAAGAATTAGCTGCTCAAACATATTTTTGCATTTCTTTCGTCTAATTAAGTATTGTAATTAGTAGATAAGAGTTTCTTTCTTCCTTTGAGTGCATCAACCATTCTTAAACAAAATATCTTCTCCAAATAAAGTACTCTAAAAAAATGTTGTACTCAAGTGTGGAGACTATAATGTGTCTTATTATTCATAGGAAAGGTGTAGCTATAAAATATAGGAAAATTAGCTCGGATACAAATGGGTAAAAGGCATTTTCATCACTTCAAAGCTTCAAAATAAGAAAAAATTCTTCGGCCTTTAAAAAAAATAATTAATATAGTTTGATTATCAGAAGACATTTTCATTTCAAAAAAATACCACTTACCATTACAATTAATATCCATATTCAACGATTGGTTTGATAAAAGTAGTTGAACAATAAATTTTTGAGGTCGAAATGATGCCTTGAATTCCAATGATTTATTCTGTTGATATGATTCCTTTAGGATCTAACCATCAAGCTGTGAAGTGTGTCAGACTTAAACAAATATAGCGAAATGTAGGCGGTGCTGGTTTTATGACCTACGTCACGAAAGTAGAAGGTTATGGCAGGGAGACCTTTTGTGAATTATTACCAATACTATATTTTGGTTTAAATGGCAAATCGGAAATGCTTGAAGCTCAAAAATAACTACCACGCGCCATTAAAAAAATGAATAAAGATTTGAAAATTAATTTATAATTTTATACCTGCGGAACCTTCTGGCACCTCCCTCAGCTAGTAATATATTATAGCCATGGGACCTCAAAGTTCAGTAGCATGTTATTAATGTAATATTTTTGAACCATTATTTTTTTTTAAAAACAACCTTATTTGTACATAATACTTGTTGAAATGTGTGCATATATGAATTCATTCTGATAAAAAGATAACAAACTAGTTATGCTTTTTAGCTGAAAACAAATTTAACTTTTTTTTTTATTAACAAATGTAGACTGGTTTCTTTAACCTTATTTTCAAAGATATGCCGAAAAAATAAATAAATAAAGAAGATTTATTATCCTAAAACCTTGAACAATTCAAACAAAAAATATTTTGAATTTGGTATCTTTTGGTCGCAATGTAACATTTGATTAAGGAAAATACCAGATGGTTACGTATTCCACTTATCTTCAGAATATCATTTTTAACATATTGTTATATGAAAATGTATGATAATTTGTCATATTCCTAATACAGTCAGCACTGGGAGTATCCATGGCAACCAGGCCTGGCCAGAAGATTGCAGCAGTTGTTAGGCTCATACTCTAACTTAACCTTACTTAATGTTTATTTTTCAATTATAAGTGTTATTGATTCAATATAATGTTCAATCATATAAAGTGCTTTTTTATTTCATAATATAATTATAAAATTAGATATATTTCTGGCATTACGAAACAACCATTTCCCATAGGTTTACCTGCATCACGGGCTTGTTGTAAACGTTATTTTACAATGTTTTAAATACAGAAAATAATAATCATACGAGGACACTGCAAGCTACTTTCTTTGTCTATTAAATTATAATTCAAGTAGTTAAATAATATTTCGCTAACACACACACTTAGACGGGCAAAAAAATCAACAATAACTCAACTTGTTGTTAGAAATCAACTTGTAGTATTTATAGAAAGGTTTCAAAGGTTTATTAAAATATCAAAACTATAAAAAAATTACATGTTTAATAAAGATAATTTTCTTTTATATTCCCTGCTAAAAATGTCCAGCACTTCATTAGCTTTCATTTTTGTCACAATGTCTTGATAGATGTGCATTAAAGCCAGTCCATTCAAACGCTCATCTGTCATCCAGCTGCGAAAATATGACTTTAATCAGCGTAAGGTGGAGAAAGATCGCTCGGCAATTCGCAAGTGTGTGAAAGGGGCGCAACGAACAAATTTCCCAATTCCAGCCAGAGTTTCACTCATGTTCTTTCTGTTATTTTATTCATATATTTTAACAACTATGATAATGTGATTTGTCTATAAGTATGTACTGTAATGGTACATAGTACACAAAAAATCGTCTGGGGGAGGGGGGCATGTGCCCCCGTGCCCCCTTAAATCCGCCCTTGTATTTTGCATCAAGCAAATTAAATGTTTTTTTATTGATAAAAATTGTTTATAGTTTATTAGAAAAATGTCTCAATCTTATTTCACAGAATTTTCTGTATTGAAATAACAACCCGAAAATCGAAACATTGGAATAAGATGTAGCTTGTTTTCACTTTTAAATCGATATATTCAATTTTTTTTCCCCCTCCGTCGTAAACCTGCGACTTCCTGCCCTCCTGTATCGTTTAATAACATCCCTCTAAGTCCTGTAGAACAGATCCGGTACTTAGGACTACACCTTGACAAACGCTTAACTTGGAATCCTCACACTAGACTGAAAGGACAAGAAACAGCTCGCCGTTTCAGGCTACTTCAGCATTTACTAGTTAAACGTTCTAAGCTCCCAATTAACTACAAGAGACTCATTTACATGACAATCATTAGACCCATCTGGACTTACGGAATAGAGCTTTGGGGCTCCACTAAGCCATCGAATTCCTCTCGTATCCAATCCCTACAATCCAAAATCCTTCGTAAAATCCTCAACGCTCCTTATTTTGTTAAGAATAAAGTCATACATAACGACCTTAATGTCCCATTTGTTGCTGATTTGGCCCGAACCCGGTATCTATCCTTTCATAACAAACTTCATTCCCACTCAAACCCTCTAGTTTCAAGCCTAGCTTCCTCTTCGATTCCCGATAATCCTCCGAGGCGTCTGAAAAGAAGATGGCCTCGTGACCTTCTAAACTGAACTTTTTAATTTGAGTACTACCACTGGGTAGTTTCTCTACTTGTCTTCTCATGTCAATGTATTCACTCATTATATTTACTAGATGTATTTTGTATACAGTTGTAAATTTCAATAAATAAATTAAAAAAAAAAAAAAAAAAAAAACTTATGAGTACGACATTCGACTAAACAAAAAGTATTTGCTCGATCCGTTGCTAGGCACGCCGATTATATATTTTATCACGAAAAAAACATTACTATTTAATGTAGCTATTGCGCACGAAGGATCTTATCCCTTAAATTCTGCCATAAAATAAGCTAATTAGTTCTCGTAATTTTACCTGTCTTTGCTTGATCATCAAGTTTTGGAATGGAAATGTCAATGGTTGAGTTGGTCCTTGGTCAATCTCTTTTTAATCTTTTCCTATCAAGTCCAGGTAACAGAGAGTAGGAAAGTGCAAGAACGAGTGGGTTTGGGTGATTTTGTGTCGATGAGTGGAATGTTATGTATTTGTAATGAATATATGATTTTATAGTGGATTAACAATCTTTCTGAGAATTTTGGACTGTGCTGTTTGCATGTTGTGTATGAGGACTTGTTTTGCTGCACCCCAAAGTTCTGCTCCATATGTCCAAATAGGTTTTAGTATACTCTTGTAGATAAGTAGTTTGATTCGTAAGTCAAGTGAAGATCTGTAGTCCAGAAGATGTGATAGTTGCTTGTAGCGTCTTGTCTTTTTAATTTTGTATGTACGTTCCAAGTAAGTCTTTTGTCCAAGTCCGAGATAACGTACATAGTTTTTGGAAGGTACATCGTCGTTGTCAATTTTGACTGCTGGACTCGAACCTTTGCGTAGAGAGAAGCGTACATGACTCGATTTTGAGGCGTTTATTCTGATTTGGCACTAATAGAACCACTTTTCTAAATCAAATAAATCATTTTGAAGAGGTATAGATGCTAGGTTTGGGTCACTGTGAGAAGAAATAATGGCTGTATCGTCAGCGAAGGTAAAGATGGTGGTGTATGGGGGTCTGGAATTGTAAATGGAATAGAGAATAGGGCTTAAAACACTGCCTTGTGGTACACCCCTATATTGAGGAAAGAAGGAGGAAATCGAAAGTCAACGGAAGTACAAAAGAATCTGTCTTGGAAATAAGATTGTAGAATTGAAAAGTAAGAAGGAAGCAAGTGAGGTTTTATTTTCCAGAGAAGAGCCTTGTGCCATTTACTATCAAATGCTTTTTTTAAATGTAAAGAAAAATCGGAGAGAAATATTCTTTTTTCCCAAAAGCGATAGATATTGCATCTACGATATGATGACACTGTTGTATGATAGTTAAATTTTTTTTGTATTCGTTTGCAATACTAGGACGCATCTAGAGACAATTATAGAAGGCAAAATAGAAAATAACAAAAAAAACTGTAGTACAACAATCTATGAAGGTCTTAGGTTCAGTACAATGTAGAGACTGTACTGTTTCTAATCCAACGGTTGTAAAGGAAGATTATCTATCCTGAATCACTCCCAACTCCCAAGTTTTCCCCCAACCCAGGGTACTCACTTTCCAGTGGCTTCTGGGGTCTGCAGGTCCCTTAGGGTTCATCTATGGCCATTACCAGATTTAATAATTTAACTCGAGACTTTCTGCATAGTACTCAAAGCTCCTCATGCTGAGCTACTCTGCTTAAGGCAAAATAAACCAAGAGGTTATTAATCTACAGATGAAGGCCGGTTTAATATGTATCATAAATAATAGGCAGGCAGGAAATAACCGTATTATAGTAAACTATATTTGCCTACTTAAGTTGGGTTTAAGAATGAAAAAAGAAAAAAAATTGTTCCATTAGGTGTGATATGATAACTACTAAGTAGCCGACTAATAATTGATTAATTGATATTATTTTCTCAGATTGACTTAATGGAAAAAGTAAAAACTAAATTAATAATAAAATGTTAGTTAAAGTTGTCGGTGTCAGAAAAATCACAGAAACAAAGAGCAATGTTAAAACAACACTAACTTAACATTTTCCGTCACAGAGCTTGACTCAAATGTATTAATCAGAGACCTGATAGAATATGGTTTAGTTTAAAAAATAGGGAGAGCTGTAGCTTGGTGAGTAAAGCACTGAGTTGCCTTGCTGAAGCGGTTAGAGCCCGGCTGTGATAAATACATTAATTAATTTATAACAACCGTACATGGAAATTATGGAATCTGCAGAGCCTCCTGAGGCTCACCCAGTATCTATAAAGTGATTACCCTTAATTGAGGGAAAAAGCTGGCGGTTGAGTGTGACCTTTGGAAAATCATCTTCCTGCACATCCTGTTTACTAGACATTGTAAAATAATTTAAAAATAGTTTTATTCTGGGACCAGGTCCCTTAAGAATAACTTAAGTAATAAAAATATATCTGCCCAAAGGGTTATATTATTAGAATAATACAATATTTACATAACATAAAAAATAAAAACATACAAATTTACAATAAAAAAAAAAGCAAGATAGAAAAATAAATAAATCAATAATAGCAACTAATCATAAATAATAAAAAAAATCATTTGAGAGAGAAATATTTATAGTAATTCAATCTTTTTGGGAATTTAGGAGATGTAGGAAAATTTTGGATTTCAATGTGGATAAAGAAGATGTCTAATGGATATCGAGTGGGAGTGAGTTGGGAGTGAACGCTCAAATGTTTTGGTTTTGTGGGAATGGGTGAATCGTAGACTATAGATATAAAATGGATGTTGTGAGTTGATGGTTTGGTATAAGAACCTAGGAGATAGAGTCTGCGTTAAGGAAAGTTAAGGGTCTTGGTGGGTTAATATTATAAAAGAAGTTATTTTTTAAAATTTATTTATAACATTTAATATTATTAACACTAAATATTCAATATTACTAAATACATCTATTAAATATATTCAGGGAAAGTAAGGGTCTTGATTATTGAAGTTGGTATTGGTGGGTTAATAGTATAAAAAAATGCTAATTTAAAAAAAAAATTATAACATTTAGTATTATTTAACATTAGTATTATAACATTTAGTATTATTTAATAGCTTAATTTATTAAATTTATTTAGGAAAATTGAGGGTCTTGATTACTGAAGTTGATATTGATGGGTTAATACTATAAAAAAATATTAATTTAAAAAAATATTATAACATTTAATATTATTTAATAGCTTAATTTATTAAATTTATTTAGGAAAATGAAGGGTCTTGATTACTGAAGTTGATATTGGTGGGTTAATACTAACTATAAAAAAATGTTAATTTAAAAAATATTATAACATTTAATATTATTTAATAGCTTAATTTATTAAATATATTCAGGTAAATTAAGGGTCTGCATTAGTGAAGTTGATATTAGTGGTTTAATACTATAAAAAACTTTTAATTCTTTAAAATATATTTATAACATTTAATATTATTTATTAGCTTAATTTATTAAATGTATTTAGGAAAATTAAGGTTTTTGATTAATGATGTTTGTATTCGAATTAAAACAACTATTTATATAAAATAAAAATTTTGTTTATGTTAATGATGTAACACTCTGGTGTTCTACTTAATGAAGTGTCCTTTATATTCCGTATTCACCAGTTTGTCACGTGAGTAGCCACTTGACAAGCTCATTGTTCTTCATTGAAATTTTATCTTTATCGAGCCTATTATCCACTTATCATTATTGGCTGAAGATAAAAAGGCCTTTGCTAGGAGGCAAGTCAGACAGTAAGATTGTCCACTCAGATACAAGCCTCCAACCTCTTTTGCCTATTATCACAAATATGGACGCCAAAGAGCAATTATCAAAAAACGACACAATTCGCCTTCGTAAGAGACATGTCGGGTAAGTGGTATTCCATTTATTTATTTTTGTATCGATTACTTACTTTTAACTGAAATTATTTTAGTTTTGTTTCTTTAATATATATCAGATTTTATGTTATTGTTTACTAATAGTGTAACAAGGTTTCTTTACAGAATGTTTGTAATTTTTAGGGCATTTTTTAAAATTTCATTTGGATTATGTTATAATTTTTTATATTTTAAGAAAATACTGCTCATTATTTATTAAGTATTAGAGAAATATCAATACCTATTATATTTAACAATATATGATATTATACCACCATTCCAGAGTAGAAGTAACAATCCTAACATTAAATTGTATACATTTTTTGTTGTTCCATTAAAAAAACAACAACATATTTTATAAAATACAAAAATAGTATATACAGTAAATAGTTTTAAGTATGTTATATTTAATATTTTTAACAATTAATATATTTTGGGATATCATTTAGATTTTTAATTAAAGCATTTAGTACATTTATTTATAATAGATATATTAACATTATCATTATTTATCAATTCTTGCTTTTATGTATTTTACATATCTTGAAATTGGTGTGAATACTCGCATACAAATATGCGCGAGGGTATTACAGTCCATCAAATGAGAAAAATAACTGTTACATAGTCATTTAAGTAGTTTGCAGAATCTATTTGTTTTTACCGTATAGATTTAGTTGTTGTTTTTTTTTCCAACTCTTATGTTTTTGTTAGGGTTAAACAATTATTAGGGTGAAAACTTGTGGATGTTTTTTAAATGTTTGTGGTTTTTATAATCAAGTACTAACTATTTTCCCCCTTGTTTGAATATAGAATTAGTAATAAGAATAATTATATAAAGTGGTAGTTTATTTGACAATCATCTAGGCATTCAATAATGGGTAATTTAAAGATTAAAGGAAATATAATATACTAAGGCAAACAGTTTTTGGTTTAAAAAAATGGTTACAGTACCTTTGGTTAGAAAGAAGTATAAAACTGAGCAGAAAAATATTTGTTCTCCAAAGTCAAACTGCCCCCTTCCAATATGGTGTTTGGCATGTCCAACACCAAGCATGAACAAAATTTTCTTTTTTAGTTTTCCTTTGCTCCTCTTAGCTTGCCTGGGTTTCGGTGCAATCTGTTTTTTGCTGGGAGTGATTTACAAGCTCTAGTGTTCTATCAACTTACTTTTGTAAATATAAAGGTTATCTTAAGGTATTGTGACATTTATAATGCAATACCTGGAACTATACCTTTGAGAGAAAAATGACATGGGGTCTTGGGGCGAGGAAAATGGCCACGGAATATGAAACTTATTTAATGTAACCATTATTTTAAAAAATATAGAAATAGTAAATAGTCGATAAAATACACCTATTTTCTAAAATGAGAGCCACTCTTTTGGTGGATTGGATAGCATAACAGTCTTATATGCCCAAGGTCGCGGGATCGCAGTGCCTTTAGGATTTTTATAATTCATTTTATTAGTTATTGATTTTATTAATTTTTAAATATTTTTATTTGAAAAGAATTCTTTCAAAAAAAAATACCCCTGGTTATGCCTCCCTAATCTGTACGCTATCAGCTACTTGTGTTAAAGATCCCTATCCTATTTATACCTAGATAGGTTTAAAATTTAGGACCCACTGAAGCATCGTCCGAATTGGAACAGGATCATAAAGTGGTGTTAAATACATATCGAACACGAACGAAACGTTCCTAAATATAACCACCTAATTTTCTATTCTAAACGTATTAAATTTATTCTAGACGATTGTTGTATATATAAGTAAGAGTATCAAATGTTTGCTAATGCAATGCCCCGTTGATTAGGTTATATAACTACTGATTAGTTTTGCTTTTGCTGCATAACTGTTGCGTAAGTCGTGCATATCATACTTTTATCTCTTCATTGATTAGTGATCCTATAGATCACTGTACGTCGCGAACTTTAATTTATAGTTTATCAATCAAATTACGACTCTACTGCTCTTTAAGATTTGTCATTGGTACCCAGCGCCGGCTCTAGCTCATGTCGCGCTCGTGTGCAAACGTGACCTAGGTGCCCTCTAGTAGGCACGCGATTAAAATTCAACACTCACAGTTATATAGCACTTCCTAGTCTATTTGAACCTTTTCCAAGTCAACTGTAACGTTTTAAAAATCAAATGCTACCCTTTCCAAGTCACAAGCAACCCTTTAAAATTCAAATGTAATCCTTTCCAAAGCAAATGTAACGCTTTACAACTCAGTTGTAACCCTTTTTATTTCAATTGTAACCGTTTCCATTTCAATTGTCACTCTTGAAAATGTTTTGAAAATTTACCGTACTGGGGAATGGGGGAATTTAGGGCCTCCGAACTCGCCAGGATAAAATCATCACAACCTTTTTCTTCACAACTCTTGATATCTTCATAGTTTAGGTAATAAACATAATAATATTATTGCATGAAGATACGGTTGTTAAGTCCAGATTACACGTGTTTACTTTTTAAAAATAAATTTTATCAGAAACAAAAATATCAACTATTTGTTTTTTTAATTATTTCCCTCATTTTTGTCCTAACAAGAATTTGGAAGGGGTGACATCACCCGTACCTTGGAAAGGGTAACCTTTGATTTGTAAAAGGTTACAGTTGACTTGGAAAAGGTAGATTTAAACAAATTTTATTGTAACTCAAGTCGAAGCAACAAGCTGCGGAATAATTACAAAAAAAAAGCGAAATTAACAGCCGACTGATGTTTTAACCCTTAAATTGGCACACTTTTATTTTTTTTAATATCAAAATATCATTCATACCACTTAATCCTTATGATTCAAGGATGTCTAGAAAAAAACCTTTAAAAAAATCTGATGTATCTCTACAGATACATTACCAAGAAAAGGGTTAATAAGCTTATAAGCGATGTTTTGATAGGTTAGTTAGATTGTGTTAATTTGCCTAGGCTTGGCAGATGTGTGAATGCATCTTAATAATTTCACAATGTTCCTGTAAAGTTTTACACAAACATTAACTGATCTCAATAGATTTTTCTATTTGCCCGTTTACTATAATTTTTTCTGAGTGGACGCACTCGTGACAAGAATATCGACAAGCCCTCTCAAACGAAATGCTATTTACAAATAATTTTAACTAAGACTTGCAGTAAATTTCCGCTTGTTATCAATCTTCAAATGTTTGTTCAACCGTCAAATGTTTGTGCCTCTTTTTGTCGAGATTTTTCTCTGTTTATCGTGTTTTTATCTTATCTTTTGACATTATGTACAGACATATTTTTAAATACAATGCGTATAATCTTTATATTGTCACGTTTTTCCTATATTGGGTTATCTCTCTTTCTCTCTCTGATATAATTTTGCAACTGTTTTATATCGTTGGAGTATTTTTGTACTGTTATCTCTGTTATCTTAATTATGTATAAACAACGGTAATTTCAAATGCAATGCAATTCGAACTTTGAATTTCCCGATTTAAAACTATGTTTTGCTCCTTTCAGGTTTTTTCAACATTTACAAGACAAACGCTCTAAACTCCCAATTAATTACAAAAGACTCATATAGATGACAATCATAAGACTCATCTGGACTTACGGAGTGGAGCTTTGGGGGTGCTCTAAGCCATCGAATTACTCTCATATTCAATCCTAACAATCCAAAATCCTCAATGCTTCTTACTTTGTTTGGAATAAATTCATCCATAATGACATTAATGTCCCATTTGTTGCTGATTTGACCCGGACCCGAATATAAATCCTTTCATGACAAACTTTATTCCCACTCCAACCCAGTAGTTTCAAACCAGGCCACCTCTTCAATCCCTGATAATCCTCCGAGGCCTCTCTGAAAAGGAGATGGCTTCGTGACGTTCAAGTTGAATATCTTATTTGAATGCTACCATTAGGTAGTTTTCCTACTTGTCATAGGGCAGTTTATCTTGTACCATTATTTATCTTTCATTATATTAACTTGATGTATTGTATTATACAGTATATATATATATATATCATTGCTGTCTAAACAATACCGCCTATATACAACTTTTGATGAAAATGAGTTAGTAACAGTAATGCATTCTACAGGTTGAATTAAAATTAAAAAAACACTATTAAAAAATGTTTTCAAGGTTGAACGCAAGCCAGTTCTGTAATTAGCAATTGAAAGATAACTGATGTACATAAGATAATATAATATATGGCACAGTTTTTTCTCTCTCTTGTAAAATCGTGTAGATAGGTGTTATTGTTTAGACAGCGGCGATATATACACATATATACATACATATGTTGTTTGAGTTATGAACTTAAACTTTTTGCTAAGTAACCTAACTTGAATGGACCAGAATGATAATCATTAAAAATGATACCTATCTTATTCAATAAAACTACTAAATTAGCTTAGCCTTGGAGAGGGCTGGGGAAGTTTTCGGGGTTGAAATTGGGCTGTGGCAAATAATTTATTTAATCAGGATCTGTTCCGCAGGCTGTAGCTTTGAGTTGAGTTACAAGTTTTTAACTGTTTGTCTGATTCATTTTTAATATTTTCCAAAAATACAAGTTATTGTGAGCTTTATTATGGAAAAGAGAATATAATTATGGGTAATGAGTAGACTTCTATCTTCACTTCCTCAAGAAATAAAAGTTTCGACTAACATTTGGAAGTATTGATGATAAATGATTACCGAAGTATACACATTTTCTAGAAATGCATTCGCTTTTCCATACTAAACCACATGATCTATTTATTGACCTCTACCCGGACCATTTTCTTCCACAAACCTCATGATAACTTGTATTTTTGGAAAATATTAAATGGGAAACGAACAAACAGTTAAAACTTGATGTAACTCAACTTAAAGCGACAACCTATGGAATAATTACCATTTCACTGTTAACAAAAGTTGTTGTTTGTTCAACGTCACTTTATGCTGCTATGGATTTTGAGCTCTAAATTTTGTCTATCCAGGTTTGATTAGGATAGGGATTTTTAACGAGTACCTGACATCATACAGGCTCAGGACTACCGTTTAACGTCCCTTCCGAAGGACGGCACAACTAAGGATTTTTTACTCCCTTCAAAAAATCTTAGGGCCACCTGTTAACAAACATCTATGGGCCCTGTGGGATCTACTTACCCTTTAGGGGCTCACTCATCTGGTGTTTGAGCGTGATCATGGGAAAATCATCTTCCTACACATCATATGTACTAAAAACAGTACAGTCTCTTCTGTGTTCTGAATCCAAGACCTTTCATGGGTAGTAGTCCTACCGGTTGTTAATATTTGATGATATTTGCAGTTCATTGCCAATTTCATTATCTATCCTTACTATTTTTTTTTGTTGGTGTTAATTTAGAGTATTTACTGGATGTTAGATTTGTGATATTAAGGTCGAATAAGTAATGTTATCAAATTAGTGTTATGTTTTTGAAATTATTAGAATTTAAAATTTAATTCTAAAGGGAATAATTAAAAAATAATTGTTGAAAACCTGTATAATAAGTTTTGGATAAACAGTCAAACAAATATTTTTTAAACTTAAATCTTCATTAGAAAATCTCATTAAAAAATTGAAACTTTGTTGAAATATATCCAGAACGTAATGGGCACAACATGAACATTTGACATAAATTAAGTTCCACTTCTAAGATGTTTGCTCTAACATATGTTACTGTAATTGATTTGGTCTGATATTTGAGTGTTGACAGTAATTTTTGTTGGGCTGACTATTAAAATTTCTGTTGTTAGAATGAGTTCGACCATCTTTGTGAAAGTTGTATATACATCTATGTGTGTATATATGTAAGTATAATAAAATATGTAATATTCATACAAGTTTATCTTTACTGTTACAGAGAATCCTGTAAACTTTTTTTTCGGAGTAATCCCATTAAGATAGTGAGAGCCAAGGGTCAGTACATGTTCGATGAAGAAGGGAGGAAATACCTCGATTGTATCAACAATGTCGCTCATGGTATTCGTTTATTATTTTTTTTAACATATTTTATTTCGCCTAAAAATTTGTATTTACACATCTTATATTTATATTTTATAGTTGGCCATTGCAATGACACTGTTGTTGAAGCGTCGGCCAAGCAAATGGCAACACTGAATACTAATAACAGATTTTTACATGATAATTTAGTACTTTGTGCTAAAAAACTGACCAGTACCTTTCCGGAATCGTTATCAGTTTGTTTTTTTGTTAACTCTGGGTCAGAAGCGAACGACCTCGCTTTGAGAATTGCCAGAGCTTACACCCACAATGAAGATATCATATGTTTAGAAGAGTGAGTAGATGTTTTTACATCATAGTATAAGTGTATGTGATTATTGATTATTAAGAAACTTAATGTTTTATATAATTATTCTTGTATTATTTGTAAAATAATAGGGGATAATTATTATACCTTGATCATAATATACATCAAATCTTACTTCAGTTTTTTAACAGGGGTAGATTGCTTTCTGCAGAAGCACTAAATTTGTTTAAATGTATATTTTATTAAAGTTATCTTGCTAGGTGAGTGCATAATGAGCTCATATCCAATCCTGATAAAATATTTTGGGTGGTTCTCTATTAAAACAAACTCAAAACTTATGGTTTGTCCATTAGACTCTAGTAGCTGAGAATTGAAATTTCAAAAAAGTATTATATATATAAGGAAGTGGAGTGGCTCAGTGGTGGAGTGCTGAGTTTCCAGGCCGAAAATCCTGATTCACATCCTGATGCTGGCAAGACTTTTATTTAACCTGTTGACAGCCAGAGATGGATAATATGAGACCTAGGACCCTCCTGGGGCTCACTCAGCCTCTATAAAGTGGGTATTTTCCCGAAAATAAGGGGAAAAATTTGGTGGTTGAGAAGGACCAATCACCTCCCTGCACAACCATTGTCCATGAAACAGTACAGTCTCTCCCATGTACTGAACCCCAGACCTGTTCACGGATTGTAGTGGTACAGGTTTTTTAAAATTATATAAATACATTATGTGGAGAAACTGTGGCGTTATCTGGATGCAAATATTTACTTTTTCTTTGTTATAAAATTAAATTGACTTTTGGAACAATAATCTTTTTTATATATTTCTCTGCATATTTCAATTTCTTCTATTTATTCTGAACATTATTTTAATTGTAATTAAATTTTTGATTTCAGTGCGTATCATGGTCACTTAAGTTCGATTATTGACATTTCCCCGTACAAATACAAAAAGCTTGATAAGTTTCCTAAAAAGGATTGGGTTCACATTGTAAGTTATACATTATATTTTTTATCATAAATATAATTAAAATTAAAAAAAAAAAATGTGGCATATAAATTACAGTCATTTTCAAATATCAGTTGACTGTTTTCCTCTTATATAATACTAGTAGGTATTTGTGGCAAAATGTCTCGCACTCCTTGCAGGCACCCCTCCCCTATGTCTACCGAGGGAAGCACAGGGATGAGGAAACCGCTGGAGAGAAGTATACTCAGGAAGTTGACAAACTGATCGAAGAAGCTACCGGAAAGGGAAGGAGAATTGCAGCATTCATTGCTGAGTCTCTACCGAGCTGTGCGGGCCAAATAATGCTGCCTAAGAATTATTTAAAGAATGTTTACAGGTCTAAGATGGTTTCTTTCTTTCTTTAAATAAAAATCTACCTTAACTAGTCGTAAATTGTTATTAAATTGAAATTTTCGTATTGACGAAAATGAGAAAAATATTAATCTCATAGTTATTCAATTCATCTTCATCTTAATTTCCTAAGTAACTGACTAATCAATGTGGCATACGGATTTAGGGAGCTTGTTACAACGTATTATCTAATAATAATTTGAGATAAGCTGATCAGTGCTTAAACCTCATATCAATTTTAACATATCTGATTAAAAATGACAAAACCAATATAGTCTAAAAAACTATAAAAGTATTTTTAGTATTTAGTGGTGTGTTTATACTGATACGGAAATGGATGATCAAAGATGTAACAATAATGGAGAAATTGGTTGGGGTGCAGTCGATGAAAAATTAACCTACTGATTAGTATAACTAATTTTTTATCATGTTACATCACTTCAACTTAACTTTTATGCTATTATCAGCTCTGAGATAAAAATAAAATAACTATAACATTAATAGTGGCAGAATCAAAGACAGTAATAAAATATGATAATTATTATTATACCGTAACTAAAAGTGAAATCAATCAAATAGAGTTAACATTTACAATATAAAATTATTTAAATGCCTAGTTATTGATCATAAAAAATATGATTAAATAATTTAATTTCATTCTTCTGAAACCTTTAAATATCTTTGCCTTAGATATCTTTTGAACTGGGCTTCATATTATAAAAATTCCATTTCTTTCTTATCTTGGAGAAAGAATAAAAAACTTTAACAAATATCTTATATAATATTTTATACTCTGATATTGTTCTTACTGCAATAGCTTCAATTTTAACGAGTATACTTTTGAGAAAAGTACTAAAAATGTCTATGATATGGCTTATTATTAATCTTGAAGGGACGATTTGCTATCAAATATATTTATTTAATTAGTAATTAGTTCATTAATTATTACTTTAAGTTGATTTTCTGTCAAAATAAATGCTAAAATTATGATTTATAAATTTACAGCTCAGTTAGAGCCGCTGGAGGAGTATGTATCGCAGATGAAGTGCAAACTGGTTTCGGGCGAGTCGGAAAGCACTGGTGGGCTTTTCAGTTGCAAGATGTAGTTCCAGACATCGTCACAATTGGTTAGTCATGGTTCTATATGCCCTCTTTCATATTTTACTTCCTTCTGACAAACTAAGTATATTAATGTAATTTACAGTAGATTTTTGTTAAAATTGAAACCTGAAAGAGATATTTTACTAATAGATTTTAGTAAAATAAAAACTTTTACAAAAAATATTCCATTTATATACATATACATATATATATGTATATATATAATGTAAATGTTAAACTCTTGTCCATTTCTGGCTGGAATTGCAAAATTTGTTTGTTGCATCCCTTTCACGCACTTGCAAATAGCAAAGCACTGCCGAGCGATCTTTCTCCACCTTACGCCGATTAAAGTCATATTTTCGCAGCTGGATGACAGATGAGCGGTTGAATGGAATGGCTTTAATGCACATCTATTAAGACATTGCGACAAAAATGAAAGCTAATGAAGTGCTGGACATCTTTAGCAGGGAATATAAAAGAAAATTATCTTTATTAAACATGTAATTTTTTTATAGTTTTGATATTTTAATAAACCTTTGAAACCTTTCTATAAATACTACAAGTTGATTTCTAACAACAAGTTGAGTTATGGTTCATTTTTTTGCCCATCTAAGTGTGTGTGTGTGTTAGCGAAATATTATTTAGCTACTTGAATTATAATTTAAGAAGTAATTATAATTATAGACAAAGAATTATAGACAAAGAAAGTAGCTTGCTGTGTCCTTGTATGATTATTATTTTCTGTATTTAAAACATTGTAAAATAACATTTACAACAAGTCTGTGATGCAGGTAAACCTATGGGAAATGGCCATCCTGTATCTGCAGTGATTACAACTGATGAAATTGCTAAGAGTCTGGTTTCAATTGGAATGGAATATTTTAATACAGTGAGTAATTTAATTATATTAAAATGTTTATTATTAATGTTTTATTTAAATTATTTTATTATTGATCTTCATTCTAACACTTTTCTCATTATATCAAAAGTTCAGATTTAACACGGGAAGAACTCAGGTTAGTTTCAACACTTAGATAAAATTATGATTTTTTTTTCACTTAGCTCCAGGCTGTCATTAGGTCTGTTTAAATATTGATTCTTGTGTATAATTAGTTTATTTCATACTTTTGTTGTGCCATTTAAAATACAGTTCTTTTTAAAAAGTGGTGAGTATTTGGTCAACATTTAACTATATAGTACTTATAATATTATATAAAGGCTTAAAGAAAATGATTTGCTAATTTTTAAAAATATTTATAATTTAACAGATTGAGCAAGATAAATAAGTAGTTCTTTGATCTGTTGATATGCAACAATGATAAAATATTACATCACTAAAACCTTTTTTATATAATAGAGAGCTATTATCCAATAAAATTATTGGATAGTATTATTTTTGTAAGGGAGCGAAGTGGCTACCACTCAGTTGCCATGTGGAAGGTCCTGGGTTCAAATCCCTTATCTTGGCAGACTTTTATTTAATCTGTTAGCGGCCGGAGATGGATTCTATGAGAACTAGGAACCTCTTGCGGCTCACCCAGCCCCAAAATGATTAAGCCCAAAAATAAAAAAGTGGGTATCTAAAATAAGAGGGGAAAAATCACCTCCCTGCACAACTGTTATCCAAGAAACAGTACAGTTTCTACAACATACTGAACCCCAGACCCTTCACGGGTTGTAGTGGTACAAAGGTTTTATTTTCTTAGGATATTTTAGTAAATACATGTTATAGCAAATACTTTTTATGGTTGCAGTTCGGTGGGAATCCAGTATCCTGTGCGGCAGCTCTTGCTGTTTTGGAAGTTGTGGAGAGAGATAGGCTCATGGAACACGCCGATCAGGTAGGAACTTATCTGTTAGACGAACTGCACAAATTGAAGGAGAGGTATATGCTCATTGGAGAAGTAAGAGGAATCGGCTTGTTCATTGGAATTGAACTCGTAACTGACAGAGTTAACAAAACGCCTGCCGCTCCACAAGCTCAACACATCATTACAAGGTAATTAGTGTAATAATTTAACATAGAATTTTCAAGAAAAAAAATGTTTTTAACTTTATAATAATAATAACAGTAATATTATAAAATTAGTAATTAATCCTTATACTTTACGACAGAGGTTCCCAACCACTTTTGTATCGGGCTCCCCTGTACAAATAAAACCCTCCCGTGGCCCCATTGCTCCATTAATTGCATGGACATATAAAAAAACACAATAAGTATTACATTTATAACATTATATTTTGTTTTACTGTCACAAGGTACAATATTATAAGTTTAAATTTAAGATAAAAAAGTTCTGGTAATAGAAAAATAACTAAAATTATGTGAGAATTGTTTTTATTTTCAACTAGTCTCGCATCCCCCTGATTTGTCTTCACCCCCTCCCCCCGGTTGGGAACCTCTGATTTACGAGATAATATTTCCAACTTTTTTATTACTAAACACTGTTAGCATAGTCAGTATTTTAGATGATGTTTAGGTCATTGTTTAGGACATCGTACAGGCTCGGGACCCCCTTTTAACGTCCCTTCCGAAGGACGGCATAACTAAGGATTTTTTACTCCCTTTAAAAAATCCTAGGGCCACCTGCCATGCTACGAACCCGCGATCTTGGGCTTAGTAGTTTATTATGCTAACCACTAGACCACAGCTGATCCCTATTATATTATAAACAATAACATTAATTATTTGTTATAATTATTTATAACAAACTTACTAACTAATTTTAGTAGCATGTTTAATAAGATTTTATAAATTGTTTAGCGGAAAAAACTAAATAGAGTTTGAATATGGCCAAACAATTATTTTAAAAAAAGGTTCAAAATGTTATACAAAATGTTTGTAAAAAGTTAAGCATAATATAGGACAAATCACCTCCTTGCACAACTGTTGTCCAAGAAACAGTACAGTTTCTACCACATAATGAACCCCAGACCCTTCATGGGTTGTAGTGGTACAAAGGTTTTATTTTCTAAGGATATTTTAGTAAATACATGTTATGTCATTTTTTAATAAAAGTGCATTTTTAAATGGGACAAAAAAAGGTCATAATGTTATAAAAAATAAAATTTTTGTAAAAAGTTTTGATTTTATAAAAATTGGCACTATTGAGTTCCATTATCTATTTATTTAATATATTGAACAATGACATTATCGATCACAATTATTATTAGGTTTAAAGAAGAAAAAATTTTGGTGAGTGCTGATGGGGTTGATCTCAATGTATTAAAACTTAAACCACCAATGGTGTTCAGTTTTGAGGATGCGAAACATTTCTTAGCGATACTGGAAGAGATTTTAAGTGAAATAGAAGAAATTGAATCTGAGGAGTTTGAAGAAGTATCAGTAACTCCTACAATCAACACTAATTCGTCTCAGAGGTGAGTTTTTATTTTATTGATTAGATCTGTACTTTTTGGATAGATAAGGGTTTTTCTTCGGAATATATATATTTTGTTTTTCATTTTTTCTTATCCCAGGATCTTGTTGGCTTGTTGAGCCATTTGTGCTCCTATAGACGAATTCTGTCATTCTCGAACTATCTTAGCGAGAGGGTATTCAATAAAATTATTATGCTAACCCCCATACTACAGATAGCCCCTGTTACGATAAGAATATTAAATCATGCCATGGGAGAGCTACCGCTGGGTACTATTCTTCTTGATGCCTCTCATGCCATTTTATTGTAATTTTACTGACTGAAAATCTGCTGATTTTCAATTTGTTCTTGAATCAATAAATAAAGACAAACATATGTAATCCTTTTAACATTTATTAAATGCTACTGACTAAAATCTTACACCCAAAAATGCAAACTATATCATACTAAATGCACATTGTTATCATATTTTATCTCATTATTTCAACGGTTAATTTTTTAATATATGGATACATAATGCAGGATGTTCATGGACTTGGGCCAAAATTCCAAATGCCGCACAGGCCGCAGGTTGGCCACCCATATTACGAGACCTCATTAGTCACTGAATAAGACTTTAATGAAGACCTGGTCCTTTGTTAAATCCTGTTTCGTTAAATTCTTTTGCATCCTCTGGACCTTATGTCTTCACCAAAATGAAACAACTCTGGAAAAACTCTACTTCTGCATTTAGAAATTTTCTGTAAGGGCATTCCCTACATCTGTTTGGGAAGTTGACCTACTATTTTACTCATCACATAAGTTGGAGTTGTCTCAAATTCAAATTTGTGGGATACTTTCGTAGGGATAAATCCTTATATCTCTAGTAACATACCTCATTCGTTTCCTTCAACCATTTCAGAATATTTCTGCTTATTGGCTTCCTGATTCACTCTAAACTCCAGAATTTTCATAAGCCATCGGAATGCTTATCCAATGTCATTTAATATTAACTTATTGTCAATTTATATCGAGGACTCATATATCAAACGATCAACTCACAAAATCCATCTTATATCTATAGTCTCCTACAATTAATCCTCTATCCAATCCAAGGGCACAAGATCTTGCCCTTCCGATCTTTATATCCGTTCCCATAGAACCAAAACTTTCGAGGGTTCCTTTCTCCCCCGCTCTACCTCCCTTTGGAACTCACTCCCACTCGATATCCGTCATGCGTCTTCTTTAACCTCATTTAAATCCAAACTTTTCCTACACCTTTTAAATTCCCAGTCAGATGCTTTATAATCTATAAATAATTAAGATATATATTCAACTTGATCGATTGATGAACTACTGTGAATATTCCTCACTCATAATGTTATCATTTTTTTATTATTAGTTGCTATTATTTATTCACTTATTTTTCCATAAGCCTATTTCTTTTTATAATTTGTAAATTTGTCTGTTTTTTAAATTTTAATTTTGTATCACATTTTCTGATTTTCTACTAAAACATACCTGTTTAGTTATTTACTTTCAAGATATTATGTAAATATTGTTTTATTTTGATGTAGGCCTTTGGCCAGCCAGATAAATATTTATTTAATTCTGTTCATCTCTGTTATTCTAAAGGGACCTGGTCCCAGAATAAAATTATTTTTCTATTCTATTCTATTCTATTCTATATTCCATATCACAGTTGGTTTAATTAGACTTATGTAAAATTAATTAAAAATAGGCTTGCTCTACTATTTTAGATTAGGTTATTTCCATTATTAGACTTATTTGTTTCAGAATATTTCATAATAGGTATCAATGGAACACATAAACTTTGCTATGATATATTCATGCTGTCTTTATCACCATCATCATCATTTTAATCTTTCCCTCTTCTTCCGCTGTGCAGTGCGAGGATCCTTATAGAGCCTGGACCAAGTATCTCTTTCCTGAGCCAATTCTCTCCTTCGGTTCCAATATATTCTTCTCCTACTGAAAGCATTCCTTAAGGTGTCCATCAAGGAAATGCGAGGCCTTCCTCTGGGCCTTTTCCCCTGTGTCAAGATATCATAGGTCTTCCTGGCGATTCTCTCTGTTTCCATCCTTTTTATTTTTTTTGTGTGTGTGTGTGTGGTGTCCGAGGAGGTGCCTTAGTTTGTGTCCTTCCAGGATAGTCTCAGGAGACTTAATATCGAGATTAGCCCATATAGTTGTGTTCCGTAGCCTATCTCTCCCAGTTTTCCTTTATACTTTTTGCAGGTACCTTATTTCAATAGGTATCAATATTATTATTTCAATATTTGACTTCTGTGCTTCTGTGGTCCACGATTCCCAAGAATAAGATAGGATAGAAAAGAAGATCGATTTATAGACGGCCAGTTTTATCTGCCTCGTCACCTCTCTTCTTCCTAGGAAAACCCGTCAAACCATATCAAACATTTTCCCTGGTGCTCCAATTCTTTGTATCACTTCTCATCATTTTGTAGCCACTTTCATTGAGATTAGGATTTAGATATTTAAAACTCTCAACCTTCTCTAATCAGTACTCTTATTTTTCTTCGAGGTTTCTTCCCTATTCACATTCATCTAGTCTTCCCCAGGTAAATTAATATAAGTGGTTTATCATCATCATCATCATAGTCGTTCCTCTCTACCGCTCTGCAGTGTGAGGTTTCTTTCTGTATAGCCCAGACCACACCGTACGACCCTCTACCATTTCTCTCCTATTCCATTGCAGACTTCGTTTTGCGAAGCTTTCCTTAATACCATCTTCCCAGGTACGTCGGGGTCTTCCTCTGGACCTTCTTCCTTCAACCTTAGCCTCGTATGCCATCTTGGCCAGGCTGCTATTTTCCATTCTTAAAACATGTCCAAACCATCTTAGACTGTTTTCTTCAATGACTTTTTCCGCAGGGTCCACTCCGAGGCTTGATCTAATGATCGAGTTGCGAATTTGGTCTTGTCTCGTTTTCCCCTCCATCTTCCTTAGGAATCTCATTTCTGAAGCCTGGATCCTACTTTTATATTTGGTGGTCAACGCCCAAGATTCCGAGGAGTATGTTAATATGGGGAGAAAAGTAGATTTATTTACCCTCAACTTTGTGTCCTTGGATATTTCACTTTCATAATCGAACCTTTTATTTAGTGCATGGAACAGTTGACCCTCCCCGGATTTCATTGTCCGTGACTCCTCTCATCAAGGTGTGCTCCCAGATATTTAAAGGTTCTCACCTGTTCGATGGGGTTGGCCTTAATTCTTATGACTCTCATTTTTCGGTGAGGCATCCTGCCAATTCTCATAACCTTTGTTTTGTCAGGTTTTATTTCCATATATAAGTGGTTTATACTGTTAAATTAATGATTTTGGTTACTCATTTACAAAATTTTAATGTTGATACACATATATTTGGTTTTAGAATCGCAGCGAACTAAAGGAGTACTTCAATAGAAATTTCAACATTGCCTTCATATTAACATTAAATAAGGGATTAATATTTATGTAAATAGTTTAAGGTCAAAATCATTTGTAAATAATTTTATATAGTATTTCAGCATTACTTATAATAGGTAGCAGATGATTGATAACAGCTGACTAAAAACAGCTGAATTTAATTTTATTTCATATAATAATAAAACATCTTGTATTTTTATTGTATTAAATTAAATATATATTACATAATATATATTTAATTTAATAATAATAATAATAATAATAATATATATATATATATATATATATATATATATATATATATATATATATATATATATATATATATATATATTAAATATTTAAAACCCATTTTTTGTATGAAAGAGTTCTTGAAGTCGTATAAAATGTTTATCCAAATTAATGTATATAGATCTATTTGATCATCCTACTAAAATATTTTCTGTATTTTGGATGTATTGTCTTGAAATGACTAATTGGTTTATTTATTACTAATTTTTATTTGTAATTATTGTTTTTCTCATTTCTTTGTCAGTAATTGTTTTTATGTTGACGAGACTCTCCCTTTTCAAAAAAAAAAAAAAAAAAGGAAAATTTTGTTATGAAATATGTTTGTGAAATGATGGATCACACTGTTTATTGATTTATTTATTTTTTTAAAGCATTTCTTATTTAAGTATTATCGTTTTCTTCTGATTTTTTTCATTAAAGAAAATATGAAATATCTCTAATAATTGTAATTTTATACTTATGATTGTATTTTTACAAATCAATTTAAATTCTAAAATAAAAAAAGAACTCTTGTTGTATAAATAAAAAAAACTAATTTTTTTTCTAGTCTTTGAATTGCAATGTTAGATATTCATGTATTTTAGTTAATGTGAAATTTTATGAATAATTATTGTCTCATTGGTACTATTATAAAAGTATTGTCAAATTGGATTTTAGGATTGTTTTTTAATGAGTTTTTATTTTAAATGATATTTGTATTTTATATAACCTGGAATTTTTAATTTTAAGTTAATAAATTCTAATACATGCTTTTAAATAAGAAGTTTATTACCATCTTGATTTTTTGCCACCAGATTATTTTTTATTATTTGTATTTTTGCTTTTTTAATACTCAGCAAAATTTGAATAGTGAAGAATTTAATCGGATTATGTTTTTGTTTTTAAATTTTGTGAACCGAATCTTTGATTCAACAACACTATAAAATTCCATTAAATGTTAAGAATGCAATCTCATCTAGCATATTTTGGAACTATACCGCTCTAATCAGTTTGAATAAAGATTTTTATGATTTGAACAATGATCCATATTACCTATCATGTTTACAAACATAATGTTTGATGGGTCCCTATTAAATCATTTTGCCAATTTATTTATAACTGGAAACTAATGTAACGTTTAATTAATGGCTGAGTGAAAGTGATGTCTGATTTTGACATAATAAAAAATAATCTGCTCAGAAAACAGTAACAAAATAACACCAATGCCATGAGATTATCATGGAATAACAGTCCATGTTACTCTGAAGTAAAAAAACAAAATATCTTAGGGTGAAAACATAGTGGAGCGGCGAGGCTAGAGTGTAGCGGAGAGCGTAGCTGAGAGGGTAAGAAATAATACATGTAGGCAGCCACGCCAAAACATAGTGGAGAGGAGAGCTGCGCCGGTACCTGCGCTGTTTATTTCTTATCCTCTCAGCTATGCTCTCCGCTACACTCTAGCCTCGCCGCTCCACAGTTTTTTTCCCCCTTAGTCATGCATCCAGGTTTATCTTCATAGACTGTTTTGGTGAATTCTTCAATTTATCACTTCCTTAAAATGTCTCATGTATTCAAATAGACATCAACCAATACCGATATTTATATCAACTTCATTGACCGATTTATAGTATTAGCAATATCGAAAGCTGATAGATCGATATACTTTATAATGAGAAAATATTTTTTAGATACCAGAAATATAATATAATAGAACAATGAAATATAATATACCAGAAATTATATATCTGACAATGAAATAAAAACATTCAATTTTACTTAGGAAAGAAATTAAAACTAAATAAAATGAAACTTAATGTGGGCTGCAGTTGTAAGGTGATACCATTCAATTACAAAAATTGTAGATTGGCATTGATGATTCAGTTTTGTTAGGTTGTTTGTAGAATCAAGATGCTTTCTTCCTAACAAGATGAGATCCTGCTGAGTTGTGAAATATAAAAATTTCTCAGCTTCTGATAAAACTTGTTTGCTAGTCTACTTCTGTCTTACACTTTATTATACAGGAGTTGCTGCCAATGCTGCAGTAAATGGGTTTTTAGTAATAAATCAGACAATAGCCAAATTGAAACAGTCTATTTACTTAGAAAGATATTTACAATAAATAAATTACAATAATAAAAAAAAAGTACTTCAACTAATAACATTTCGAGTCTATATTTTCTTATTAGACAATAAATAAAATATTGTACTATTTTTTAAATACAACTAAAATAAGAGAAAAGGCAACTTATAATTAATTTGTTTTGGAAAATTATACACTATTTACAAAACGATTAAAATTTAATAATTTAGTTATTCTTTTGCATACTTACTGACAATGTTCATTTTATGCCAACTTTAGCAAAACTAAATGTTTTTCATAAGTTTATTGCCACTTTCACAAATTAATTTATCTTAACTATGAGAAACTTATTGTTTAAAATTAATCCGTTCAATGATAGCAATAAAAAAATATTTGATACAATATAGGCTATGACAAACAAAGGTTTCAATTTTATAGTTGATTTGTTTTTCACATTTTTAAATAAATAGTTGAGTTAAATAATTAGACCAAATTTTTTTATAGCTATCCTTCAATTATGTATGGAATAAGGATAGATTTATCTGATTGAGTGCACCAATTAAGTCCAATATGGTAAAAATATCCTACACATTTTGAAGGCTGTAAAAAACAAACCAATGTGTCAATTAAAACTTTAATTGTTAAAAGGTGATTTAAAATAACCATTTCCTTCCAAATACAGTCGACGTTATTCCCGAACATTTTCCATCCTGTTCACTTAACTGCTTCAAGTTAAGAGCTATTGTTACATCTCCCTTTCAGAGTACAAAATGATAACACAAGTCATTGAAAAGTTGCTGGCCGTGCTCTGTTCACCCAAAATGTTCCAGTTGTTCCACTAAAAGTGACTTGATGAATGGGTATAGAAAATTGTTGGGAATCTAATCAGCAAAGGATGGTTGATTTTGGCCGACAACTGGAAGATTTAGTTTTTAAATCCCACTAATATAAAATTATTTTCAAGAAGAAATTGGTCAGAAACCAGTAAATGAAGAAGTTCATACTAACAAGAAGAAAATATTTTTTCATGTTTGCCAACATTTCAGCCTGTTGTAGGTCATCATCAGGACTGAAGAAAAACAAATAAACAGGAATAAAAGATGATAACAAAAATGGTTACTTGTCTGTTACAGGGGCCCCACTACTGTTAACACTACAGGATATTGCAATCATACAACCTTTTATCGTTTGTGAACGAGTGTGTTTACCGTGTTTTTTGTTTTCAATTTATAAAATATAATCCAAATGTGGGGTCTTCCTAAAACTGGGATTGAAGCAATTGCATTTTTTCAAGAAAAAGCGCGAACTCAGCAGAAAGTATTGTCAGTAGGGCAACTACATGAAATTGTGTACAAATAAAATGATTTAGAGGTGTCAATTAAGAAGTTAGAGAACTAAGTCTGGTTTAAGAACTGGGACCTGGTTTGAATCAACAAGACGTCATCCCCTCTCTTCCATTTTTAGTCCATCTTTTGTATTTTTGATTTTCACTTATTCGACTAATTCGATATTTAGAAGTCTATCGATATCGATAATATATCGAAACAAAAATATCGATAATATCGGAAGAACCCTAGTTACGTCAAAACTGCTAAACAGCGGCGCTAGCGTCAGAATGTAAGGCCCTGCAAGCTTATTACTGGAGCAGACAAGTAGCCAAAAATGACTAGTAAAGTAATTTAATTTTCATTAGTTACTAGTTATTGTTATCTAACATCATTGATGTTACTTTTATTATCATAATTATTTTGGTATGTTTTTTTAAAGTAATTATTTTATTATATTTTCTTCATAAAATCTCTTTTCACTATTTTTAATTATTACTTGTAATTTTATATATTGATATATATTAATACATCTATTATTTAATTCTTTTATCATATTAAAATGATAATCAATTTAAAGTTTGATACCATTGTTGTTTTAATTGTATTTTTTCAACATCAATCATAACCAAATGCATAGGCTGAATTGTCGGCACTCAATAAAAACTAAGTTTTTACTTATTTGTCAAAATGATCTTTTTCTTTGAATTAGACCAATTTCTTCATAAAATTGCATCTTCAGTCAACGGTACCCACACCAATGTAAAACTATTTCTGACAATTTTGAAATTAGAAGCGGTTTATTTCTAACTGGTTTTTTTTAGAGCCCTTCAAGGTGTTTCAGTTATCTATGCTTTATCCTGTATAATATTATGAAATCTTTTCTTTATGAAGTAATAATGAAAACAGAACAAAAACCTATAAATGTATTCAAATAATCTTTCTATATATACATTTTTGGTAATAGAACTTATAAAAAATTCAATTACAATATTGAAAATAATGTATATAAATATTTTTCTAAGAAACGATCAATATGGTATTATGGTCTTCTTTGGTAAATTTGTAAATTTGCCAGCTAGTAGTGATTTGTTGGCATACATCTGACTTTTATCTTCAGTCTATCCCTTTCGCAATGTGCTTTGCGATAACCTTAACAGCAGCGAATGTTTCTCTTCCTGTCGGAACTATTTGCGATCCTGGAAGGAGGAACCCATATGTCCCCCTATCCCTAAGTTCCACCGTGTAGCTGTATTTTATACCAGCTCGTCCTTTAGCCCAGTCGTCTGAACTACCTGAAAACAGATACATATATACTTCAATTTTGTTTAATGCACTCTATTATAAAATTTGTAATAAAGCCCTTTAAACATCTTAAAAATATGAAAAAATTCACATTATTAACTGTATTTTTTTAAGCAAAAAATATTTTTAAATATTACTAAAAACCCATGAACAAGTCTGGGGTTCAGTACATGATAAAGACTATACCGTTTCATGGAGAACGGTTCTACAGGGAGGTGATTTGTCCTAGATCACTCTCAACTGCAAGATTTTTTCCACTTAATTTGGGTAACCAATTTATAGAGGCTTGGTGAGCCCCAGGAGGGTCCTAGATCCTATATGATCCATCTCCGGTCGCTAACAGATTAAATAAAAGTCATGCCAGCAGCGGGATTTGAACCAGGGTTTTTGGCATGGCAACTCAGTGCTCTACCACTGAGCCACTCCACTCCCTCAAATACAACTAGAAGCTACATATTTTTGGTCCAAAACCAAAGTAACGTATATGCAAATTTTTTTTTAACAGGCTTTTATTAGCTTTGCCTGTATGTATGAATATAACAGAATTTTTGAACTCAATTTTTTTTTTTTTGAACTCTCGATTTAGCAGGAATCAAAATTAGTTAGTAGAAAATAATTTTCAATTTACATCACGTATCCCACACTTCTTTTTTTTACTATAAAATAAATTTGTTTGTCATCACTCTATTCTTATTTCTATTTTATTGAAAATTATTTTCTACTTTTTAGTTGTGTTTTTTTTCTACCAAAGTGTGTTTTTTAGTATCATAAACTGTTCGGGCTTTGTTGTATTTTTAATTGTACCATTCTAAACCCTCCTTATGGAGGATTGGCTCAGTGGGAGAGCACTGAGTTGCCATGCTGAAAATCCTGGTCCAAATTCCGCTGCGGGCAAGACTTTTATTTAGTCTGTTTGCAGCCGGAAATGGATCATATAGGATCTAGGACCCTCCTGGGGTCACCCAGTCTCTATAAAATATTATAAGCTTGAGCGTGATCTAGGATAAGTCACCTCCTTGCAGAACCGTTGTCCTTGAAACAGTATAGTCTCTACCATGTACTGAACCCCAGACCCGTTCACAGGTTGTAGTGGTACATGTTTTTTTTCCTAAATCCTCCTGAAAGATATCATTACCTTACTTAATTATTTTTAGTTAATTAATTATTTATTTAACTAAGTAATCAGCAATCTCACATTTGCAAAGACTATTCAAACTCAGAGCGATCATTTCCATAAATTTTATTTTGCTTTGAAACGATGATATGTGTTATCAAATAAATAAGAGATACATAAAAAACTTCCAATTCCTCATATTATTATTATCTTATTTAATAAATATCAAACTCATATTAATTTATTATGTGTTCATTGAAGGGGTTTACATTCTGTCATATTCATAAAATATACAGTCCACACTAGATGTGCAATAAAAAAAATACCTGGTCAGATTTTATGATTATTATCAATTTAATATACTGTTTAAAGTATCTACTGTTCTTTTTATTTCATAATACATTCACCTTAATACTAAGTGTATGCTCTGTAGTACTACTTCATAGTAAAGAACAAACACCCAACATTATTTAATTTAAACCTCTCTTATTTTATCTATATTATTTTAATTATTTGATATGTCCTTTAATATCAGTAAAATTGTTTTTAATGATCGAAGAGGTATGCTATGTTGTAAACCTCAAACCCAAATCAGCCAGATCACTCTTAATGCAATCCTCCCACCTATGCCTTGGTCTACACCTCAGCTTCCCAGTCGATACAGCGCTTATTAACATCTTAGGAATCCGTTACTAAGCCCAGCAACTTTACAAGCCCATCTTAATCTTCGTGAGGTTTGGTTATTATACATGTTTTAAATTAAATTAATTTTTATTTTTTATTATTGACAATTAAAAAATAAGTTATTTCTGATTCTTAATATTTTTTACTTTTGGTGATAAATTAAAAAAAATAAAAGATCAATTTAAAAAAAACTCACCAGAGGTGGGATAAAGTAATGATGGAGAACTTCCGATTTTATAAATTGTTCCATGGACTTTCTGTAGTGCCTCGATTGCCCTTCTTCCAAGGTACATCATGTCATCGTGGTCTTTGGCTGTTTGTCGAGTATAACCCCAAGGCAAGAGCCACATTTGAGAGTAGGAGTGCAGAGTGAGATAAGCTTTTAAACTTTCTTGCTCTAAAATGAAATCTGCAATCGCCTTAGTTTCTGGTTCCGAAAAAGGCCGTGGTCCTAAAAAAATATTTTATTTATTAGTGGAAGTAATCACTATTTTTTGTATGGCTTAGTAGTTATTTTGGTAATTTTATTTTTTTTAAAACAATAATTGTTTGTACATTTTACCTGCATAAGTTGGACCACATGGGTTATCCGATGCGCCAGCTTCTCCCCAATGAAAATCAAAATTCCTATTGAGATCAACGCCTCCACATCTTTCATCTTCACTCCAGAAAATCCTGAAAATATAAATTAAAATATTTCTTTATTTAATTTTTTAATAATGTATTTAACGACACTTTATGGTACTATGGGAACTTGGTGGCTCGAGGTAGAGCACTGAGTTACCATGCCGAAAATCCTGGTTCAAATCCAGGTTGTCCAAGAAACAGTACCGCCTCTACCATGTACTTCACGGGTTGTTATGGTACAGGTTTATGTTACTATGGCTAATCAGAGGATGCTGGAGTGGGAATCCTAAATTTTGCCTAATCAGGTATAATTAGGATAAGTACCAGGTATCTTTAACAAGTACCTGATACCGCACAGTCTTGGGAAAGCCCTTTTATGTCCCCTCTAAAGGACAGCACGACATAAGATTTTTTACTCCGTTTAAAAATCCTAAGGCTGTTTGCCTGGCAGGGAACCCACGTCATAGTTGGTTGTTATGCTAACCACCACACCTCAGGTGATCCAAATTAAATTATGTCATGGAGGATGGAAATAGTTGGGGGATGTAGTAAAAAAATTTACACCAAATGAGTGAAGACTTATTTTTTATTTGTGCCGACGTTTCGATCTACTTTGTTGGTCATCTTCAGGGCTACAACCAAAGAAAAACCAAACAAAACAAAAATAACTATAAAAAAACATTACAGTACCAAGAATATAATAAGATATAGTGTAATAGAAAAGTAAAACAAAATAGTGAAGGATATATTATTAAGGATAATTGAATAAAGAAATTACAGAAGGGTGATAATGCAATAAAAATACAAAGAGAATGAAAAATGAGAAGGTAAACAGAAAGGTACAAAATGAAAAAGTATAAATATAAAAAGGTGAGATATATAAGTATGGAAAACCTAGTTTAATACAGATAGAATATAAAATGTATGATAATAGACTCCTAGAGTGTTACATAAGTAAAATGAAAGAATAAATACAGAATAAATATGTAGAAAGTGATGAATAGGAATCTCATTGAATGACAGCTAGAGAAGTAAAATTTGAAAATATAAGAATGGGATGTTATATAAATGTATATAATTAGAATGAAGTTATATTAATACAAAATATGATGTAAATATAGAAGAAACGTATAGAAATAAAGATCCTGGAACAAATTTCATGGAGGATGGACATTGTTGGGGGGTTCAGTCAAAATATACACACAAATGAGTGGAAACTATTTTTTATTTGTGCCGACGTTTCGACCTACTTTGTAGGTCATCTTTAGGGCCAATAGGAGTGGCTGCTCAGTGAAAAATGTAACTGACAAGTCACATTTATTTACACGGAGTAAGAAAGTTCAATTGTCTACAAAGAAACGACTTTACCACTCCTTTGTAAAAAGTGTGTTAATAAAAAGTGTGGCATTATATGGCTCAGAAACATGGGGCATCACTACCAATTTGGAAAAAAACTTGTAGCGATGGAGATGGACTTCTGGAGAGGTGGTTGTAGTATATCGAAACTCCAGCACATCCCTAATCACGTGATCAGAGAAAAAGTACAGGAACCCCACAATATCTTGGACACTATTGTGACCAAAAAGCTGAGCTGGTACGCCCATGTAATGAGAATATCAGAAAATCGATGGCCCGAGAGAATAATAAATTATTTTCCTAAGGAGAGGAGGAGAAGAGGATGTCCGGCAAAGAAATGGCACGATGGGTTGCAAGAAGGAATGGCAGCCAGAGGGCTTACAGAGGAGGACTGCCAGGACCGGGAGAAGTGGAAGAAATCATTGTCAGCTTACGACATATGACAATTGTTATAATAAAGTCATGTTATAATAATAAATAATTATTATAATATATATATTTTAAATTAATAAATAAGATATTCTTACCTTCCCATTTCATGTGGCCTAGTTTTCTTAGATCTACTTTTCCTCCAGAACCTGTCGGTGTTATGGGTATATTCGTAACCGTCAGGATTCGCCAACGGCATGATGTACCAGTCCACACTGTCGACAACTACCCTGTTGGTTGAATAGTTTTCGACGAGTTGCTTCAGCATGAATAGAGTGACTGCTGGTGCAATCCATTCTCTACCGTGCATGCCTAAAATTAATATTTTAATTAATATTAAAATTAATATTTTCATACTATTAGTAACTATTTTTTATTGCCCAATAGACCAAAATGTCAGGACAAATACTTAATAAAAATATCATTTACTGTATGTTTTTATTTTCAGATTTAAAATTTTTTTATTTTATTAATATATTCTTGAAATTTACTACTGTATTATAATAATACAACAAGTAAATGACAGGAATGATACATATTGGCATGAATAAACACAGGTAGAGAAACTAATCCTAATAACTTGAAACCTCATATAAGGATGACTTTATCCGTAACAAGGTAAGGAGCATTGAGGATTTTAGATTGTAAGGATTGGATACGAGAGGATTTCGATGGCTTAGGGGAGCTCCAAAGTTCAACTTTCTAGATCCAAATAGTAATTACAATGATCATGTATATGAGTCTTTTGTAATTAATTGGGAGCTTAGAGTGTTTGTCTAATAACTGTTACAGTAGCCTAAAACGGTGTAGATTTATTTTAAATTCATAAACTATTTCTTCTACTGCAATGAACTAAGAAAATGGCAGACTTTAAGAATAACTAATTTTTAGTATGTACCAGATGGATATACTGACCTGCATCAATCCAGATTCCAGGTTTTTCGTTCCTTTTTTTGTTAGTTGATACTTTCACAACTTTCAGTGGCCTTCCTTCTGAAGACTTTCCAATCGTGATAATGCTAACCAATTTCGGTTCCAATGTGGCCAAATATTCCAGATAAGCATCAATATCTACAATAAAAAGATTAAAATATGCATTAAATCAGAAGTAAATTTACCTAATTACCCTTCATCAACTGGATGTGTTGAATTAGAGGGGAAAAAATACAAAAATTAAACACATTATTCATCCATCAATTAAAAAATTTTAATCATAAAAATTTCTGATATTGGTAGAATAAAAGTTAATTCTTTGAACTAAGCAATCTAATGTTTTATTTTTACTTTGATGTCCCCACAGGCACCCCCCACACATTGTACTACAATATTTAAAGCTGGGAATTCGTAATAAAGAGAGGAGATTTAGACAGTAACTAAGAATCCATGGATTACAAAGGGAAATTGGTATTTTGATATATCTAAACATGAACTTATTATATTAGCCCATTTCCACGATATCTGTAAAACATCTATCTTAATATATAAAGTAGCCGAATTTCATACATACCTTTAGCTCTATGGTATCTTGACCAAGTTAGTGGATGTGCTCTTGCAGATTTCTCCTCTAGTCTTCCTGTAAATTTTGATGTCTTTGGGTTCTGCTTCTTAATTTCTGCCTGAAAAAATATATTAAAAATATTTAGAATACATTTAAAATAAAAGTCATATCATATCATTTAAATAATCCTGATAAATCTTTTAGTTCTCCTGCACGGGGTAACTGTTGCATGCAGTTACTTGGGGAATAACGCCCCCAAGGGTTACCACAGTTGAGTACAACTTGCATACTCACCATAATAGTAAATTAAACACATGTTCTTATCACAACGTCATTCACAGTACACACCCTTGGGCAAACTCCCCATGAGTTCCCAACAAGAGTGGGTATGCTCGGTTACCCTTAGCCCCCCGACTGATCCAGGATGGGACAGTCTGATACCCTGCCCATCCGAATGCCGAGGAATGGCAATCTGCGATTTTGCAATCTGGAACCTGGGAGGATTGAGGGGGAAAGGGCACGAGTTACTAGCAGAAAAGAGAAAGGTAAAGGTTGATCTCCTGGAGATAACTGAAATTAAAAGAAGAGGAAACAGAGAAGAAAGAATTGGTACAACATTCTTCTCTATTAAGGCTCCACTGGAAACAGAATATTCAGTAGAGGTGTGGGTTTCATATTTGAGAAAAACTTGATGAATAGAGAGATCAAAGGGTGGAACTTTGTTAGTGGTCGATTGATGACTGTTGACATGAAAGTAGCAGATATCCTGAAAACTATCATAGTAGTCTATGGACCAAATGATAATGCCAATGCCAGAAGAGTTCTTCGACAGTGTTCAGAGGGACATAGATGATGCAAATGGAGAACCGATTGTCGTTGGAGATCTAAATGGCAGAGTACTATTGACTATTTCCTGTTGAAGAAAGATTTCCTCAAATATATAATTGATGTATGAGTCAAAAGAGGTTTCATTTTAAAAGGATGTAAACTGGACTGAATTTATCTAATAATTCCTTCTCACAATAAAAACCTTTCTCCAGTCATTCATGATGTATAATTTTATCATATAAAACGTTTCGACAATCACATGTCATTTTCAATCAACCATACAAATAACATTCTGCATCATTTCCTCCTTATCTTCAACTTGAAAGAGTTACAAGTCACAAATATCTTTTTATTATTTATTGTCATTTTTTAAAAGTTTTATTTGGAGGCCAACTATCCTCCACGGTCCTCTTCTAAAAATAATTATTTTATTGAACTATGCTTATCAATAATTATATAGATGGTCTTCAATTAGTTTTACACTTACTTCTAGGTTATTGCTGAGGATTGTAAACTCTATATCTTTATCAGCTAGGTATTCCTTCATGTATTCTGCCAAATCTGGAGACACCAGGATGTCTGTTGTCCTGTTCTTCATCGGGAGCGACCAGAACTCCAGACCCGGTTCACCTGATGATAAAAAAAAAATTTATTACATTAAAAAAAAATTATTACATATTTTTATATAAATCCTTATTCTAATTAATTATAAATATGAATATAAGTAGACACAAATATATAAGAATTTTTATGGTCAAAAATTTTTTCGGTTATAACCTTTGAGAGTTTTAATGAAAGATGTTCAAACTTTTGCTATCAATTGATTGTAATAGGGGTAGAAAATAGTCCAGATGGAAGTCAAAGAAATGATTAAAATTCAAAACATGATAAATAGCTATTTTATATTGTCAAGATAAATTGATTATCTAGGGTTATTTAATCATTCTATGAAAGAAAAAAAAAATTGTTTTTGATAAGTTATATATCTTAAACCACAAAAACTACTGAATCTTCCCTTACCAAATTTGAAATATATCATCCTTATAGTCTCCTGATGATATAAGAATAATTTAATTTATTTGTGTTGATATTATGCCTAACAATAGCAAAAAAAAAAAAAAAAAATGCACTTTTTTCGCAGCGTGTAACAATAAACCGGATTGGAAAATATACATGAAACTTTCCCATTGCAATTAAATTCCTTAAATTTGTTTGCGATTAAAAAAACTAATGCGGACACAGAGAGTTAAGAAAAAAAAAAAAAACATTTATTAAGGAAGGAAATAGTTGGGGGTGGAGTCAAATTAAACACTAAATAAGTAGGTACTTATTTTATTTTGTGCCGACGTTTCGACCCACTTTGTGGGCCATCTTTAGGGCTAATGGAAGCTGAGGCTAGACTAGAAGCGGTCTAACTGACAAACAAAATACGTTATCAAATATACGTTATTCCATAACGTATTTTATTTGTCAGTTAGACCGCTTCTAGTCTAGCCTCAGCTTCCATTAGCCCTGAAGACGACCCACAAAGTGGGTCGAAACGTCGGCACAAAATAAAATAAGTACCTACTTATTTAGTGTTTAATTTGACTGCACCCACAACTATTTCCTTCCTTATTCAGATCTTCCAGTCAACTATCCCCTCACATACATAAAACAATTATTATTTTATGTAATGCGTTTGAAATACATTGACATGATTTTTCCAATAAAATATTTGTTTTTCAAATTATATTAAAATTAATAAGACATTAAAACACTATAGTGAAGCCAGAATATATGGCAAGAATAATATGAGCAAATGCTTGGCATTAAACTACAGCTTGAATAAGTTGGAAATACTAGATTGGCGAATTGTGAGGAAAATATTACGGTCATAAAATACAACAAAAGGCTGAAAACTTAGAAGTAATGTCGAAATATATCAAGATAGAGAAACTATATTAAATGTAATGAAAAAAAAATCTATATAAAATGTGGGACAGTAAAATGACCTTGATTCTCAAATATTTGTAGAATAAGAGGACAACTAAATAAAATTAGGAAAATAAAATGCAGTATCTAATTAACTCCAGATATGAAAATAAAAAGAATATCTTCTACAAAATTCTGATGAATATAAAAATTAGTTTTTAAATAAATATATATATAAAACAACAACTAACCAATGAGGTTCTCCAGCTCATCCCGAGCTTCTTGAGTACTCGGACGCACCCTCAGAAGTTGGTAGTTCCTGTAAGACACCCTCTCACTTCTGTCTGAAGACCTATTCTTTGCTGAAAGAAGAGAATACATTTGTTGTTATCCTTAACTATAGTAATATAAAAATATATAAAATATTATATCAAATTAAGCATTGTAATAAGATTATGTATGTTATTTGATTCATTCATATTTGATTGTTAGTTTGTTGTTGCTTAGAGGCGTAAAAACCCTAAGGTCATCAACGCCTGTAGATTTTTGATTTTTATAAATAGTTATCTTTACAATATATATAAATATATATATATATATATATATATATATATATATATATATATATATATATATATATATATATATATATATATTCATTCATATACACACATACTAAAAAATAATATATCTATAATAAGGAAATAAAACAATTGGAAAAAACAGCAAATGCATCTATAGCAGGGACAATGAATGATCAAATATTGCTTATTAATTTACAGTTTGTAATGAATTTCACCACTTTGTCGATTTCAGTTTTGCAGTCTCTAAGATCGGGTGGTATTTTGAGCTGATTTAGTATTTTTTTATAGGAGTATCATTCTTCAAATATATGTCTGATACAAAGGTTTTTATTACACCTAGGGCAAATCGGAGGTTCATCCCTTGCAATAATGTGCGTGGGTAAGCCGGGTGTGTCCTATTCTAAGGCGAGCAATAGCCACCTCTTCATGGGGTTTACTACGATTAGATGTAGCCCAAGGCTTTACTTCCCTTTTTATATATTTCAATTTACTCTCTGGACTTTCATCCCACATTGCTTGCCATCTTTTATCTATACATTCTTTAAGGGGGCGAGCAAGTTGCTTATGTGGTTTAGCATTATTAGATATTCGTGAATGCGTTGGAGTATGGGGTTGTGTGAGTACATATTGTTCAATCCCTGGAGGGCGCCAATTGAATCGGAAATTATTACTATATTGTCGGTTTGTATATTTGTCATGGAGAAATGTAGAGCGGATGCTACGGCATTTAGTTTGGCGGTATAGACGTTGCAGAGGTGGTGTAGCTTTTTTTTATCGGTTGAATTGGGCGTAAGTAAGGCAGATCTAGTGATATTTGATATGAGATATTTGATTGTAAATAATAAGTATAATTATTATTCTTAAAATTAAAAAAAAATGGTCAGCTGATATTTTACTATCACCTATACATATTATAAAACAAAGTCCTTGGTCGCGTTTGTTCGCAGTAAACTCAGTAGCTACTGCACGGATTTTCACTAATAGAAAGAGATATTCACCAGGGAGGTTTAGGTATATAATTTGTTGAGGTTTTGTGTAAATGGGTTGGAATATCGATGGGTTTCACCGAAGACGCTACTTGCCTAATCCCGTGCAAGACTATAAATTCGTATATAAAGAAATATTTAGTTTTGCTAAAAAAAAAACAAAGCAGGTCACAGTATATTTAATGTTTTTTAATAATATTTTTACGTGAGGGCACAGGAAAATGAATGTGATAATCAAAATTCATTATTTGATTCATAACATATTCCATAAGTTTATTTTATGTTACTATCAATAATATTGCTATAAAATTGTTTTAATTTAATTTTACCAAATCATGATCTACAAAAAATTACTTAATGTCTCATCTCATCTAAAGTTTGACTCATCTGTTATTATTATTATATTAATTTTGTTTTGAGAATATTTTTGTAGTAATGTTATTATTTAAAACATGTCGATGTTATCAAATTATGCTTTTATTAAAAAATAGAAAAATTTGGAAAAAAAAAATAACATACTGAGCCATAATAATGAAATAAAACGAAAAATAATTTGAAGTTTATTCTGGTTATTGGTTTATAATAATGTGGGGGATTAGGTTTTACGATTTGAGATGGGCAAGGAATCACACACTTTAATGGATTTTTAAATGAAGAAGTCCTGTGAGAAAGGATGTACAGGTCGATGGACCTGGTACTAAGATAATGGAATAAATGAATAATTGAAGGACCTATAGAGGCTGTTTAGTCATTAAGTAACGAAAAAGATAGCTAAGAATTAATAATTAATAAATATTCCTTCTCATTCATTTCTTAACTTAGCTTCCCTAATATTTTTTTTTGAGTTTACTCCTTATGAAACGATTTTCATATTTAGCCCGCAGTATGAAAATTTTATGAGGAATAAAATCAAGTTTTAAATAAAAGTGGCGAGTAACGCTCCCTTCTCGATAAGATTGTATTATTGGTTTTATATAATCGGGTAGTGGTAACAGTGAATTCTAGTGCTGTATTCTTAAAGTGCTGAAATGCGATCATTTTTTATATAGGAGCCTTTTTAAAGACTTCGAACCAAACAAACACTATTACTACTCTTATTTAGATTCCGCCTTAAGCTGTTGGGGTCCATTCATATCACTTGGATACGACCTCAACAGACGACAGGGCAGCGTTGCTCTGATAAGAGTAGGAAATCGACTAGCTATCTAACAAGGCTGTGCAGTGACTATTTAATTGTGTACAGTTTGCAGTGTGTAGTGTGTAGTGCTACTAGGACAGGAGATTTGTGTATTAGGAAGTGGACAGGCAGTGATCATGCTGGGCTTAAATACACTTCTACCGGACTCTGAAGATGAGGCCCCCTTCTAAGTAAAGCCAGGGAAGAAATCGGTTGTCATTTTAGTACCTTGTAGAAAAGATGCGTATTCTACACCAGGGCGAACTGTCATAGTTTGGGTATGCTTTGGTTTAGTACTGATCTGCTTAGATCTCTTTTCTTCCACCCTTTTAGTCACTATTTCTTCTAATTTTTTTCTATGGAGGCATTTTATATAAGAAGCGACGTGCGCTCCCCTCGCAATTCGAGCATTTTGTTTGAGTTCACCTAGTCGCGGACATTCAGAAAAGTTATGTGAGCTGCTGGACCTTACACGTTTTACGGTGTGGCTGCAGTAGTTTTTTGTGTGCCCAAATCGCTGACATTTATAGCACTGGGATGGTAGGAAGTTGACAGTTTTAGTGTTGTAAGAAGTCACCTCACCCACTATTTGCCCTGAAGATGGTTAAAACTTGAACCGAAACGTTGGCACAATTAATAAAAAATATATACGCATTTTTAATTTTAATTAAAATTGTTCACGTTAATTTAAAATAATTTACAAATTAAAAGAAAATAATACACGATGATAAATATCAGTAGAGAGCGATTAATTGGTAAGAACACATTTAATATTCATTGGAAATGTGTCGGAGCTGACACACACTTTTTTTTCATATAATAATTTAGACAAAATGGGAGCGGAGTGGTCGGTGGTTGAGCACTGAGTTGCCATGCCGGAAATCCTGGTTCAAATCCCGCTCCAGGCAGTTACTTTTATGTAGTCTGTTTGCGGCCGGAGATAAATCATATAGGATCTAGGACCCTCCTGGGGCTCACCCAGCCTCTATAAAATATTATAAAAATAGGGTACCCATAATAAGGGGGAAAACCTGGCGGTTGAGCGGGACCTAGGACGTCACCTCCTTGCAGAACCGTTGTCCATGAAACAGTACAGTCTCAACCATGTACTGAACCCCCAGACTCGTTCACGGGTCATAGTGGTACAGGAAAAAAAAATTTAGACATATTTTTAATATTAACTTTATTAAAAAATACTTATAATATACAATATTATGTGTAATAATATAATGTATATTTCTACATCCTGGAGGAAAAGGACACCATGTCACATTTTTGGAATTTTGTGTTTGCTCACGAGAGCCAATCTTCAATAACTTCGAGCACTTAGGTCCTCCGAAGATGAACCTAATGAAACATTAGCTATCAAGTCTAATCTCATGCTTAGTAATATAAAACTTGATTAAGAATCTAGCCATGTAGATAAAAAAAAATATCAGTCATTCAAAACTGGGGTTTAATTAAGTAAAGTATTCTACTTCTGCCTCGATTGACTCACATCACATTCTGTAATGGAAGAAAAAATCAAATAAAAAACTGGTTCCTAGTCACTCAATATTATTCAACAATGTTAAGTAACCAAAGTTAATTAAACAGATTCACTTCAAAACCCTGTTTAATAATACACATTCCATAATACTATAGAAGAAAATAAAAAAGTCTACTTCATGGCGAATAACTGGTTACAGAGAAAGTTTATGCTGTTTCTTAGAGCCGCTACTTACTGGAACTGGTTTTAGCTAGGTCTTGTAAACAGAAATTTAAATTCTTACACATTTTAGTTTTCTATCAGCTGTTTTGTCCTCCTGACTAACAGGTTTCTGTTAATATCTTATTATGGCCAAGCTCGTTGCCTTGTTATTGTAAGATTTTTTGAAATTATTATTGTTTTATGTTATATTTGCAGCTACGCAGTATTTTATCTTAATGATTTTTTCTCCTCAATTTTCAGGAATATGAAATTTTTGATAACTAATCAATGACTTCTGAGCAGGTTTCTAAGCAATTGTACTTTTAATCTTTTCAAAGGAAGTCTGGGTGATGGAGAGGACAAAAGAGAAAGAACAAGAGAATTTTGGTAATGTGTAATTTGTTGTGAATGTATGATTTTACAGTGGAAATGTTCATGTTATTATTTATAATGTGATTTGAAATAAACCAAGGGGCATTTACATTTTTGCTTAGAATTTTTAATTGTGTTGTTTGATTCTTGTTTATATTTTTTGAAGAGTCTCAAAGTTCTGCTCCATATGTCCAAATAGGTCTTAGTATAGTATTTTTCTTAGTAAAGCATCATCATCATCATTCGTGGCGCTACAACTCCTGTAGAGTCAAGGCCTCCTGCAGCTTGGTTCGCCAGTCTTCTCTATTGGTTGCCACTGCTCTCCAATTGCGAATTCCCAAGATGGACCTGGCATCCGCCGCCACTCCATCGATCCATCCGAGCCGAGGTCTTCCCACTCTTCTTGTCCCATAAATCCTTTCGTCTAGGACCATTTTAGGAATCTCATCCTGGTTTATTCTAATTATATGACCTGCCCATCGAAGCCGGGCTACTTTTATTACCCTTAAAATATCCGGGCTCTTGTAGAGTCTTGCTAGCTCAGCGTTCGTCCTTATCCTCCATATCCCATTGGTGCAAACTGGGCCATAAATTCTCCTCAAAATTTTCCTCTCGAACCTTAGGAGAAGGGCTTCCTGAGAACTGGGTAATGTCCAGCATTCGGATGCAAAAGCGAGAACTGGTCTTACTAGGGTCTTATACAAATGCACCTTCGTGTTTTGGGAAATAGCCCTGCTTCTAAAATGCTTCAGTAACCCGAAATAACATTTATTTGAGGACATAATTCTGCGATGGATTTCTGCTTTTATGTCATTATCCGCGTTCACCTGCGATCCAAATTAGTAAAGCATTGCCTTAGTAAAATATTGTAAGATATTTTTTATTAGATTATATTATGTTTTAACTGGTATGGTTAATATTAATGGGTTTCTAATTTTAAGATACTAATTAATCAAGGAGGCCCATAACATTAATTTTGTTTAATCTAGTACTGATATAGATTTAGATGTAGAGAGACTTTTTGGCTTATCAGGCGCAAGTATTTTTATAGGTCTACCTGCCAATGTATCAATGGTTTTGGGAAGTGAGGAAAAGTACGTTAATAACGTCATCGCCTTTCTATCAATTGAAAGATTAATTAAGAATATCTGATACATTTTTCTCTTACTTTTTATTTTATCTTATTTTTTTTGATGTAAACGTTTTTTCATTTATTTTTATTTAATTATTCATTATTTTTTATTTAGTTTTATTACTTTTTTTTAATTTATTTTATTTTTTATTCGGGTTTTATAGAAAATATTATTGAAAAACGAATATAAATACATTTAAACCAAACTATTCTAAGGCGTTGATGACAAATCGGTTTTGAACAACTAACCACATGTATTTTTTCATAATTTTTCTACTTTTTTTTTATTAGAAAAATGTCTTTGTCTTTGTTGAGTGGTTCTTTCTTTATTTTAAATATGTAAAACCTATTACAAATATTATATTATTTATTTATTATTTATTGCTTGAATAAATTGAAGTTTATTTATAGCTTGATTTCTGGCATGAATATATTTACTTTTATTTCAAAATATGCCTTTTTTTATAGAACAAGATGGAAAGTTTACTTCAAGCAAAAAGAACATTCTGGAAATGTTTGCAGTGTGTTATGAATTTTAAGCAGATAAAGTATTTGATTCAGAGTCGAAGTAAAAACCTCTAGTATTTCCTTCCAAGACAAACTTTATTATTTCATTCCCTTATTTTTTTTTAAATACCTAACAATTAGTCACATTAGTGACACAAAAACATTACGACGTTTTTGAGATATGTGTGTTATGTAACTCTTTTTTACATGTTATATTTTTGGGTCAGAAGATCTTAGTTATCTGTTGACGATGTAAGTTTTTTGTTTTCACTCATTAATCACTATTTCTTTCATGTCTCAAAAATTGCAATTTTGGTACTTTTTTGTCACTAAGCCGATAAATTGTAATATATTGCACAAGTATTTTTTTCAAAATACAATTAATTTGACAATGGTAACTTTTATCAATATTCTTGCTTAATTATCTATTTTGTTCACCATAAAATTAAGAAAGGCTTAATATTGCTTTATTAATTTGTTTTATGTGTGATTTATTTATTAATGCTGGATTATGTAATTCTATATGATTCACACATTGTGGCAAAATTATTCTACCTGAGTGTTAATAAATTATTATCCACCAACTCAATGCTATACACTAAATTTCAACAATACTGTATTTAAAAAATAAAAAACCTATACCACTACAATTTGTGAAAGGGTTTGTTGTTCATTACATGGTAAAGACTGTACTGTTTCATTGACAACAGTTGTGCAGGGAGGTGATTTGTCCTAGATCACATTCAAACGCCAGATTTCCCCTCTTATTTATAGAGGCTCGACGAGCCCCAGGAGGGTCTAACAGACTTAATAAAAGTCTTGCCAGTATTGGGATTTGAACCAGTATTTTTGCCATGGTAACTCAGTGCTCTATCACTCATCCACTCTGCTCCCTCATACTCATTATTTAGTGAACATAAACTTTTTTTTAATATCTCAATTTTTCTTTTCTTCCAATATTCCTTCTTGTGCTAACTTTTCTTCCTTCTGTTATCTTCAGACTACCATGAACACGTTTTTCACTCTTCTTACTTGGAATCATTCCATCTTCAATACTTCCCAAACGCTTCTCTGTCATTTATTTAAATAAAATACAAAGTTAGGAATAAAGAATTGTTATCATTCTTATTTAACTCGAAAAACTATGGTAATAACTATTTAACCAATTACATCGGTTTTCCCATTCACTGCCTTAGATGTTTGGAGCTGGGTGATAGATTTTGGAACCAATGGAATTACTTAGCCATTTGACGTTCCATTTAGCGTGAAGTGTTTGTATAGAATGATTTTAGTGAACGATAATAATTAAAAAGAACTCAGACATTAAAATTAAATTAAAAAGGTTTTTTTTCATATTTTGTTCGTTCTAATTCTAAAATTGGATTTCAGGATCGGAGCGGGGGCCATTTAATCATGTTTTGATTCAGTTATATCTCCCTACATTTTCACTTTCTTTTTAATTTGGTTTTAATACAAAATAAAAAAGTAAAAAAAAGTAGAGTGTCCATTCGACCTTATTCTTCCTAAATTGAAACATAAATCTGAAACTATTTACTAATTTTACCAATTTACAATGTCATAAGTAAAAGCAAAGCCTTTAGTCTCTAGAGTCCTGGATAAAACTAACGCCAAAAACAAAAGGCCAACGTTTCGTCAATTTAGGCATCATTAGGACAAATACCAATAGAAAAAAAATAGAAAAAATACATCACAGTAGACAAAGCATAGCACATACCACATCAACAGTCCAATAAGATCCATCAAATAGAGACATCAGCCTAGGCCCGAGATGTTCCACAACCATATGTTGCTTATCAGTATTTTTTTAGTTTTTGCTCACTTTTGTAGATTTTAAATGTGAATGAGATCGATACACGTAAGACACATATACATAACTAATATAAGATCTATTCTGACTTACGGAGCAGAGCTTTGGGGCTCCACCAAGCCATCGTATTCCTCCGGTATCCAATCCTTGCAATGTAAAGTCCTTCGTAAAATCCTCAATGCTCCTTATTTTGTTACTAATAAAATCACCCATAATGACCTTAATATACAATTCGTTGTTGATTTGGCCTGAACCCGATATCAATGATAAACTTTATTCCCACTCAAACTCACTAGATTCAAACCTGGCTTCCTCTTCAATTCCCGATTTTCCTCCGATGCGTCTGAAAATAAAATGGCTTCATGATCTTCTAACTTAATTCATAAGTATAATAGTGGGAATTTAAAAAAAATGAAAATAACAAGCTCTAGAATAAATTCTCTAAGCCAAATGTAACAATGAAATATCGTATTAGAATCATACTTGCATCGTACGTGAAGGTATAGGTGTCTCATCAAATCACCTTTACCCTCCGTCGTAAACCAACGACTTCCTGTCCTGTATCGTTTAATAACACCCCGCTTATTCCTGTAGAACAGGTCCGGTACGTAGGACTACACCTTGACAAAAGATTAACTTGGAATCCTCACACTTGACTCAAATGACAAGAAACAGCTTGCCGTTTCAGGCTACTTCAGCATTTACTAGACAAACGCTCTAAGCTCCCAATTAATTACAAAAGCCTTTTTATACATGACAATCAGGCCCATCTGAATTTACGGAATAGAGCTTTGGGGCTCCACTAACCCATCGAATTCCTCTCGTATTCAATCCTTACAATCCAAAATCCTTCGTAAAATTCTCAATGGTCCTTACTTCGCTACGTCAAAGGCATCCACAATGACCTTAATGTCCCGTTTGTTTCTGATTAGGCCCGAATCCGATATCAATTTTTTCATGACAAACTTCATTTTCACTCAAACCCACTAGGTTCAAACCTCGCAACCTCTTCAATTCCCGATAATCCTAGGAGGCGTCTGAAAAGAAGATGGGCTCGTGACCTTCTAAGCTGAACTTTTTATTTGAGTACAACCACTGGGTAGTTTCTCTACATGCCTTTGTCTCTATACATGATTTATCTTTCATCATATTTACTTGATGTATTCTGTATACAGTTGTAAATTTCAATAAGTACATTTAAAAAAAATTATTACCTTGTTATGAATAGTCATCCGTATTGACCATATTGTCCTATTTGTTGCTGATTTGGCCCGAACCCGATATCAATCTATTCATGACAAACTTTATTCCCATCCAAACCCACTAGTTTCAAACCTAGCAACCTCTTCGATTACTGATAATCCTTCTAGACAACTAAAAAGAAGAAGATCTAGTTCGATTGTAACTTAAATCTGCTACAGAACTACCAGTGGGTAATTACTTGTTATATTGTTCAGTACATTAGTAAATTTCAATATATAAATTAAAAAAATAAAATGCTTTATTTTAAAAAGATACATGGCATGGCTTTGATATTTATATATTTTTATTAGTTTGAATATTATGCATTATTACGTCTACTTAAATTAAAATTTACAGTTTGTAGTTAGCTAAATTCCGTGTTGCTCGTAAATTAAGTACTTCACGTATCTTCTACGAGGCCAATTTACTTAGTAAGTGAATATTTATGAACCATTTGTATTCATGATTTCGGGAGTGGTGACAAAGAAAGACCCAGAAACCTTATTCTGTTAAAAGACCGGCTTTGATATGTTTATTTTCAGCCTTGACGGAGGTGGGTAACCTGTTCGACAGGTAACCGCATATCATTGGTTCCTCTTTTATTTTCGTTATAAAATTAATTTAATTTAATTAATTTTGGGGCGACCTGTGGTATAGTGTTGAGCATAACAAACTACTAAGCCCAAGATTTCGGGTTCGTTGCCCGGTAGGAGGCCCTAGGATTTTTTAAAGGGAGTAAAAAATCCTTAGTTATGTCGTCCTTCGGAAGGGACGTTAAACGGGGCCGACCCTGTTAGATGTCTTTTATAAATAATTTAGTTTAATAATTGTTATTTTTATGGTAATTATTTTTTTAATATTTTTGTTTTGAAGAGAAAAGATTTGCCCTGGCCGGGATTCGAACCCGGGTCGTCTCCTGGCTGTATCAGGCTCGCTCCCCGGTCATGGTCATATCCTTTCTTTTTACTGATCCGACGTCCCCGCGTTCTCGCAAGATTTGCGATGTAAGCGAGGGGAAGAATGTTCTTTGAACAGTTATTTAATTTGGATCTTGTTGACATACGTCATTATAATAATTATAATTTATTTTATATTAGTTGTTAACTAGACCGGTACTCGAACCCGGGTCTTCCAGATCGCTAGTCTGGCTCGCTCAGACCAGTTAGTCAGATCAGTAAAAAGAAAGGATATGCCCATGACTGGGGAGCGAGTAGAGCCCCAAACTAGCGATCTGTACGACCCGGGTTCGAGTCCCGGTCCTGGACATATCTTTTCTTTTCAAATATATCTTCTATACTTCGAAATGTTAATTGAAACTTTTATTTATTGATGAACTGATTACCTAAATGTACTCATTGCCCATAATTACATTATCTTTTCCATACTAAAGCTTTAGATACTTGTATTTTTGGAAAATATTAAAAATGAAACTATTAAACAGTTAGGTAACTACTCGAAGCGACATCCTTCGGAATAAATACCGTATTAAATAATCATGAACAGAGCAAATCATTGTTATTACTAAAAATACTTGTTTACTAGGCAAAGAAGAACAGACGTTTAGAAACGTAATCTATGTTTGCCAAATTAATGAAAGATCAAACATAAAATAACATCATAAAAACCAAATATAAAAAATCATATGTATACTATCATTCTGTAATATTTACGGGAGTGGGGTGGAGGTTATTGAATTACTGAGCTCAGAGTCCCGAGTTTGACTGAGATTTTGAGGGTTGAGGAGGCCCTCCTGAGTCTCACTATGCCTTAATAAAGTGGGTACCCTTAACTGAGAAAAAAACCTGGCAGTGATTTTCAACAAAAGTATCTATTTGCACAACCGTTGCTTTGGTAAAAGTGAGAGATAAACCTGGTGGTCGAGCAGTGCAGACTAGAAACCATGCACTGAACTCAGGACCCTTTCTGGGTTCTTGTGGTACAGTTTTTTATTTATTTTTAGATCGACAAGAAAATGTTCTTTTAAGGACCAGTGACTGTTTTATAGGAAAAAAAAGAGTTCATTCTCAAGATTAAAACTTATGCTGATGGCAGCATTATGAGTACCCAACTCAGAAATAAAATATTATTAATGAGTCTCTTTAACCTTCCTAAAAATTTATGGTCTTTAAAATTAATGATTGTTAAATTTTGTCCAAGTATTTAGAGAAAGAGTTTGACTGACTTTCTTGCATGATAGGGAAATTAAAATAATGTCTTTTTGAAGGCCATTTCATGTTGAACACACAAGTTTTTAAAATATTCTGATATCTTCAAAAATGAATTCGCAATTAAATTTTCAGCAAACCCCGTTTTCTCAATAATTTTACTAAACTCCACTCTCGACCTGCAGTTCCTTGCCGAGATTAATAATTCCATGGTTACAGCTGATTTGAACATTACCGCACTACATGAGAAAAATCTGGTGTGGGATGCGCATCACAATAATAATTAGCTTTAATTGACTCAAACTTGCACTTTTACAACCCATGAAGGGTATTAGGTTCAGTTATCAGTTGAGAGACTGTGCAGTTTCTTGGACAAAGGCTGGCAGGAGAGTCATTTGTAAGAGATCACTCTCAACCGCCAGGTTTTCCTTGTTTATAGAGGGTGGGTGAGCCCAACGAGGGTTTCCAGATCCTACAGGGTTCATCCTTGGCTTATAAATAAATAATCTGCCACAGACGGATTTGAACCCAGGACCTTCGGCATGGCAACTCAGCGCTCAGCGCTCAAATAAAAACTATAAAACCAAGACTATGAAAAATACCTCTTAATTGTTAACTTAATACCATATAAGTTTAAATAATGTACTTTGTCATTAATTATTTACAATATAGATTATTAACTTAATAAGGATGGTTAGAAGACTTAGATTTTATGGTCACATGATTGGAATGAACTAGGAGAGACTGAACAAAAATGTTTCACAAAATTTATAGGCTACAAATTCAACCAAGGATACGCAGAACAGATAAAATAAGAAACACGGGATTATACTAGCTTTATTAGAAAACAGAAAGGAATACCAAAAATTGCTCAAAAATGTTGTACTAGTGGCAAACAGAAAAAAATTTCCATAACAGACCTGGACAGAAAAAAAGAAGAAAAACCTTCAGTGAAACCATGAAGCACTGCATCTTAGTCGCGTAGTCCTTCAGGGCTGTTTCGCGTCAAAGAAATGAAGGATGCATTATATATAAAGTATTATAAATCACAACAAATTATAAAGAATAATAAAAAAAGTGCAGGTTACATATATAAATGGGATCTTCATAACTCGATATAGCTGTTGCAGATAAATTGTTTAATTTGTATAACAGATGATCGCTGTGAGGTCTTCAAACCTAACTAGGGCTCACCCAGCCTATTTTTAGTGGATAATTTTAAAACCTGAAAGTTGAACATTATCTTCTACGAATAACTTTTCTGTATAACAGTGGTCTTCATCATGAACTGAACTCCAAGATCCTATATGAGATTTAGTGGTACAGTTTTTTAATTATTTTTATTAATTAAGTCATAAAAGGTTAGTTAGTAATATACGTAAGTCAAGGAAAACTTTTTTTTTTATAATATAAATTTCGGTGGGCTAAACTACTTGAAATAGTCTCAAGAACGCGTATTTTTCTACTTCCTATATCACCACAAAAATACATTAAAATTATTTTCTAGACAATAGACACAAGATAACAACCTCTAAGTTGTCATTGTGTTTTTTAAACATTACACAAAACCCATTTTCTGAGATTTAGTTACAGCAATTCAAATATTTTCAATTTATGTCAGTTTTCGTATCGAAATCTGGATATAAATTATCTCGAATCAGAATTAACTTTGTACACTTGTTAGGTATATTAATGTTCAGAATAAATTTTACAAGAAAAACTGGTAAATATTCCGCAGATTGTCGCTTCGAGTTGAGTTACAAGCAGTTTTCACTTTTCATTCGCTTCTCTTTTAATATTTTCCAAAAATACAAGTTATCATCAGCTTTAGTTTGGAAAATACAATGTAACTAATGGAAATGTATTTACTTGGTTAATCATTTCATCTAGAAATTAACGTTTCAACAAACATATATTATCTATACCTCGAAATGTCAGTTGAAACTTTTATTTCTAGATTTTTTTGGAAAATATTAAAAATGAAACGAATAAATAGTTAAGACTTGTCGTAATTCAACTCGAAGCAACAATCTGAGGAACAGGTACCAAAATTATTATTTTTTTTCTCCAGATAGTTACAAGAATTTTCAACCAAATAGGATAAATCACCGCCAGATGATGGAAGTGCTTGATAATACATGGAAGTCAAAGAGAGATGATAGAAGCAAGGGCGGATCAAGGATTTTTTTCTGGGGGGGGGACAACGGGCAGACGGGCAAAAAAATCAACAATAACATAGAAATAAACTTGTAGTATTTATAGAAAGGTTTGAAAGGTTTATTATAATATCTAAACAATACTTTCACTCATGTTCTTTCTGTTATTTTATTGATATATTTTAACAACTATCATCACGTTATTTGCCTATGAGTATGTACTTAAATGGATTCTCCATAGTACACAAAAACCCGTCTGGGGGGACACGTGCCCCCCCCCCCCCTAAATACGCCCTTGGATAGAAGGTTCAAAGTAAGGCCATATATAAATTGTTCTAGGCCAATTCCCATTCCAGCTGCTGATTTTAGAACACAAATCCGACAAGTCCTGCTAACCTATATAACTTAGGTCATTCCGTTGCCTGGTAACCGTTGTCTAGGCAACACTATCATTCGCCCTAATTTAAAAATCAGGTCCATCTTGTTTCTCTAGTTGTCTAACCTTAATTAATAGCTATGTTGTTTAGATTCGTTTCTAGGTTACATTCTTTTTGACAGAACTAGAACTGTTTTTTTGGAGCGGGATTAAGCTCATTCTCATCCGATTCAGGATATCTATGGTATGAACTTAGAGGAAAAACAAATATGAACCATTATAACCATAAAAGATATTATGCGGTATGGACAGTAAATCTTCTGAACAAATAGTTGTACAGGAAGGTAATTCTGCTGAGATCATGCGTAACTTTCATGGATTCCGCCACTTCTAAAGGCTGAGCGTGCCCTTGGAAGGCCTCGAGATTCCATATGGTCGATTCACGGCTTTTAACAGAATAAATAGTTTCTTTGCCTCTGCTGTTCTTGAAATCAGGACCAAATACACCACAGCAACTCAATCTTCTACCCACTAATCTTCCCGTATTCCCTCATTGAATGGATTAGAAAAAACAGATTGTCTCATTTCGAAAAAAGAATTATTTATAAATGAAATTTATAACTATATTAATTAAATAAAAATGAATAAGATAGATATAAGTAATTAAAGGAAAGTAGAGAAACTACCCGGTGGTAATACTCTAATAACAAATTCAACTTTGAAGGCCACGAGGGCATCTTCTATTCTGACGCTTCGGAGGATTATCAGGAACTGAAGAAGTAGCTAGTTTTGAAATTTGTGGGTTGACAGGGAATAAAGGTTGTCTTGAAAGGATTGATATCGGGTTCGGGACAAATAAGCAACAAATGGGACATTAAGGTAATTATGGATTACTTTGGCGTGACAAAGTAAGGAGCATTGAGGATTTTACGAAGGTGTTTGGATTGTAAGGATTGAATACCTGAGGGATTCGATGGCTTAGTGGAGCCCCAAAGCTCTATTCAGTCCAGATGGGTCTAATGATTGTCATGTAGATGAGTCTTTTGTAATTAATTGGGAGCTTATAGCGTTTGTCTAGTAAATGTTGAAGTAACCTGAAACGGGGGTCTGCCATTTCTAAACGTGAAAGGCATCTTTACTAAACTCCTCAGGTATTTAGTAAAACATTAAATTTATCAAGGGCTATACAAATAATCTTGAAGTTAATTAATGATAGTTAATAATAACCGTAACATTTTAAATAACTGTTACGGAGGAACGCTACCTCCTCTTCCTAACAGGTTATATTATCAATCAGCTGTGCGATAAACCAACATCATTTTTCTTCTTTAACTATCTAATGGCCGTGGTCAATTTCTTTTAACGTTCTTGGATTCCTAATAATCTAGCAGTACGGCAGCTGAACGCGGAGGTAATCGGCTTTGGATCGTGGCGTGCAGTTAATGGATTTTAGAAAGTGGGCTTTGCGCGGAACGGATCTTGACAGCATCGACTTCCATTCATTCTCTCGTGTTTCTATTCTCAATGAAGAAAAAACTTTAAAAACTACACTGGAATAGAAAATATTTAAGCCTCAAGTACTGACATAGTTTTTCTTTACGCTAGTACTGACACGTGGTCACACGGACCATCTGATTCCGTCTGATCCATCTGGACCATCTGATTAACATCTGAAAGATGTTGGGCATACGTAACAAAGCTTTCGCTTGTATCTTGGAAGTTTTCCCTTGTCATTAACAAAAGCTGTGATTTCTTTTATGCCAATAAATTATCAAATCATTCGGTAAGTTGGTTTCTGTTTCGCGATTTCATCGTTCTGGTAATTTCAGAATATTGTGTGATGAAACTCGAACTCGCTTACCAGGTTCTGTTTTAGAACATTTGAATCTATTCTTCCTATAACAAGGGGCGAATTTCGTCATAAAACCTCGGATCATCATTTGATACAACTATTTTTGATGTGCTAGGTAGAGGTTCAATATTTACAAGACCATTAAAAATAATTCTTCTTAAAGAAATAATTATCCGAACAGATTAAGAAAAATAGTTTATATTTGAATAATATTTATATATTTAGTTCTGCTTGTTTAGTTTTATCTTTAACAGCACCCTCTGACCAATTCAATCCATTATTAGAAGTATCCAGTCAACTATTTTCCACTCAAATACGGTATTTTTACTAATTATTGTAGTTTCCATTGCAGATTTCAAATAATTTTTGGACTCTCTAATACTGCCTAAATTGGTTAGGCAAACAAGGCAAGTGTTCTTCTCACCGTTACAGATATAGCACTTGAATTATCCCATTATTAATATTCGATGGTTATTAATATTCCAATATTAATTTTCTCCTGACAGAAAATTAATTGTTTTTGTACTAACAGTCGGTTGCTAAAATTGGTTTGCTATGGGATCCCTGGAATATCAGTAAACATTTAAACCAGATGGTAGCTCATTTATATGATAATGCTTTTATATGATAGGTCTCACTACCATGTAACCATGCATTGTTCAGTTTATATTCAGAAGTAATTTTCCTCCTTGCTCTATAGAGGACAAAATATTTTTCAATATAAACTCTTTTCGGCAAATACAAATTCAAACTTTCGTCTGGCCGAAATTAAGTCTACGCCCATTTCAGCTCTTAAAGCCTATCCGCTATCTAAATCTACGATCACTCGGAACAATACTGAATCTTACACAGATCCTTTAAAAATAATATCGCCGCTCTGCAATATAAAAACGATCGTCTCGCCTCTAAGACAAGGCATAAGAACTTCTTGGGTTCAGCGTCTTAAAGCTGTAAAACCAAATGTATTATCGCACCATATCTAAGGCCCCGGTGAATACGTAGCTAAGTCGAATTTTGTCCAGAGAGAGTTCACTGTATTGAGTAAAGTTCAAGTTCTTGGCTTGAAAGGGTGCTGTAATATTAGCAATAACAACTTGTCAAGCTAATGACTGATTTTGTCACTTAATTTCTTTCAAATTATTTTTGACTATATTTAAATTAAATAAATCTAAATTTATTGCATTCATCGGAATTTAAATTATGTTCTGTGTAGTGAGGACGTTATGATAGCAACAAAAAGAGACTCTACAATACATTTCTTATAAGTACCGCCCTGTATGCCTCAGAAACCTGGTCCTTTTTAACTGACTCGGCAACTGCTTTCAATGGAGATTAATATTTCGAGGCGTAGTTGTAGGATATCAAGACTGCAACACGTTCCGAATAACAGAGTTAGGGAAGCAGTAAACAGACCATTTAACATCCGGTACTCAGTTGAAACGAAAAAACTGAGATGGTTTGGTTAAGTTATGAGGATGGCGGACGACCGATGGCCTAAAAGGGTGCTGAAACATGTACCATCGGAAAGGGGGAAGAGATGACGGCCAGAAAAGAGGTGGATGGAAGGGAGTCCGGAGGCACTAGCGGCGAGAGGACTTAGAGAGGAAGACTGTTACGATAAAAAGAAACGGCGTCAGGGCTTGTATGAATTAGGCTACGACATATGTCGCATTGTTGTAATAAAGTCGTTAATATATATATATAAACTAAATAGCAAAAAAACCGGCGCACCCGGAATTTTGTCTTTTTTTCTTCCTAGTGCAAGTAATTTAATTTTTTCTGTATGTGCCAAGTAAAGTATACATCATATGAGATAACAGATGGAAACAGATTGATAAACCAGCAATATCTGAATAGAAAAAACAATTTTATTCACAAAAACTCCAAACTCGTATAAAATAATAAAATATTCTTCGGCAACTTTTCGACAATTTTTCTTCATTAAATTTCTGTTATTATTTTTATTTTATTTTTTTAATACAGATTCCTCCCCTTGCTTGCATCACAGCCTGGGTTCTCCTGGGCATGCTGCTGATAAAGCTGGCAACACTTTTCTGTTTCATGCCGTCTCATTCTGAGTCTTCGCCACTAAAGTGATCCCATCTCAAACCATAATAGACACTCTAACCCGATGATCTGAAGCAAATAGTGAAAATGTCGATTCGTCTGAAACAGTACTTGAGCCCAGTCGTTTACTGTCCACGCCGAGTGTTCCCGAGCAAACATAAGACGAGTTGCCCGGTGTGCTGGGGTGAGCTGAACTCCCGTAACTGTACCGTATCCAGACTGATATTCACATTTCGGGCAATCCGAAGCCTTTGATTGGTCTCCACGGCTGCCTGAAAGTGATTTTTTAAAGTCTGCATCACAGTAAATCTTCGTCAGCGGGAAAGAGTCGCTCCGGGCCGACCTGAACCTGGCCTCCTGGTTTAGTTATCAGTCTCCCTGTACCTCTGGACTGCCCTGCGAACGTTTGTTTCAGGTAGCCCTAAGGACCTAGCCACATAACGCTGGGTTCTCCCATCCTCTACCAACGCGACGATCCTAGCGACCGTTTCGGTGGCTAAAACCATTCTGAACAGCAAAAAAGATAAGAAGAAGAAAAAAATATGTGCGAAAATGAACGTGAATGTAAAAATGAAACGTAACTACACAATAACTGCAGATGAACTAATGTGGAAATCATTATTATTCCCAGGGCAATAAAGGACTTTGTACGGGATTATTGATATGAAACTCTTTCTAGTCGTTATCTAACCAGACCAAAACAAACAATACCCTCAGAATGTAATTTAAATACATATTTATCGAAAAAATAGGGTGCGCCGGTTCTAGCTGTCTTGTCTTAGATCACGCTCAACGGCCATTGTCCCCTTCTGTTAATTACCCACTTTGTAGAATCTGGGTAAGCCACAAGGTCTCCAGATACCACAGACTCCATCACCGGCTGTTGGTATGGCAACTCAGCGCTCAAATAACTTCAGTGATCATAAGACAGTAGACTTCAATGACATAACTGTCACTGTCACTCCGAATCTGACATTATGGTAGTATTGCTACGACTGTTGTGTACGTTTTCGAAAAAAACAGTTTACACGATCCCTATAGCAGCGGATACGGATTTGTAGGAGGGACTTGAATGGGTATTTTAAAATCGATTTCAATAGAATCTAACAAACTGTAGGTACAAATAGAACGAAATTTAAAAGATATGCTATTCCAAGCACAGTAATAGTTTTTTCCCGTTTTTCCAAAAATGTATTTATTCGACTTATGTCATTCTAGGAATACTAGGGCGATATATTAGTTAGAAAAATATATAGACACAACGCGAAAGTTCTCGCAAGAGTTCACAAGTTATGTTAAAATTTGCATTACGACATGACACCAATACGGAGATAGTTGGCTTTCTATCGCATGGCAATCCGCACATCCGCACACATGCAATCGTTTCTCGGCCGTAGAAAACGGTAATTATCCATCTTCGATAATTTAAGAGAGCGCGATTTCTAAATGGAATATTCTCAGCTTTATCAAAGTAAATCGTCCCAGCGATGATTTTATGATGATCGTATTTCTTCCGTAAAAGGAATTGGAATCTAGGTACTGGTACTGGTAGGAGTGGAGGAAACTAGTCCGGCATGCTGGGCTTGAGGAACTTCTTTGACAACTCTTGACGGATAGACTTAGGTCGGCATTACACGAGTACCGGAGTCGGTTAGGGTCACAGGTCGTATAGTGGTTAGCATGATAACCAACTGAGATCGCGGGTTCACAGCCCGGCAGGCGACTTTAGGATTTTTCAAATGAGTAAAGAATCCTTAGTTGTGCCGTCCTTCGGAAGGGACGTAAAATGGATGTTCCGAGCCTGTACGATGTGAGCTACTCGTTAAAAATATCTACCCTAACTATTAGATAACTATATATTCTTTTAGGAGTTACATATATTATTTTTTAGTACACAATTAATTAATAATAAATTCTTTATGTATTCCGTGACAAGTCCCTTTAGAATAACAATACAGGTTTCTGTACAGGGTATTATTATGTCTTAGAGTATAATGGGATAACATTTAATTAATTACTACCAATTAATTAACAAATGAGAAAGAATTAATCAGAAAAAAATTGCAAATTACCTCCAGTGATACCATTTAAAAAATAAGAAAAACAGAGTACAATAAATAAAAACAACAGAGATAAGATTACAATAATTATATATACAAAATAAGAGAAAAAATAGATAATTACACTTGTATGCAAATTACAATGTCAAGTAGAAACAAAGAAAGTAGAAAATGAAACGAAAATATGAACAATATCAACTAATATAACTTGTTTTTAAAAATGTAGGAAAGAAATTCCTACATTCCTTCATCTTGTCAGTTACCTTCTGGACCGAGCAGCCACTCCTATTGGCCCTGAAGATGAGCTACACAGTAGGTCGAAACGTCGGCACATATAAAATACAATAATTGTCACTTATTTGCTGTGTTTTCTTGACTCCACCCCCAACTATTTACATCCTATTATTGTTTGTAAAAATATGTAACTGGATGAGTGAAGCGTCAATAATAGAAATATATATAAATAAAAAACACATCATTCATTTATCAGTTAGAAAATTTAAATCTGAAAACTGGGTATGTCATTTCCGATTTTTTGGGTATTCTAAGGATGGACCGGGAGTGGAGTGGCTCAGTGGCAGAGCACTGAGTTGCCATGCTGGAAATCCTGGTTCCATTCTCTCCGCAGGCAGTTACTTTTATTTAGTCTGTTTGAGGCGGGAGATGGATCATATGGGATCTAGGACCCTCCCGGGGCTCACCCAGCCTCTATAAAATATTATAAAAATAGGGTACCCATAATAAGGGGGAAAAACCTGGCGGTTGAGCGTGACCTAGGACAAGTCACCTCCTTGCAGAACCGTCGTCCATGAAACAGTACAGTCTCTACCATGTCCTGAACCCCAGACTCGTTCACGGGTCGTAGTGGTTACAGGTTCAGGTAAGGATGGACCGAGGTTTTGAATTTAAGGAGATCGGAGATGTTTGATGGGCGGCGGGATTGGATAACTTGGTAAAGAAAGGATGCTAGGAAGTACTTACGACGATAGGAAGTGTAAAGCCACTTCAACTCTTCGTAATATCGGGTGATACGGGCGTCTCTCGGGATCCCAAAGATGAAACGAACGAAGCGATTGATCAACCGTTTTAGTTTTGCATCGAGATCTTCAGTGACACCTCCAAATACTGTATAGCAATAGTCAAATTGAGGGAAAATTAAGGAAATAACTAGAAGTCTATGGGTTTCAAACGGTAACAGGTGACGAAGATGATTCAGGCCCTTTAAGGTGGAGAAGGTACGACGGGAGATATCAGAGATATGGTTTTTCCAGGAGAGGGTTTGGTCAAAAATAATTCCAAGGTTTTTAACGGTTGGGTAGAATTTGATAGGATTATTATTATTTAAAAAAAATGTATTTATTGATATTTACAACTGTATTAAAAAATGCATCCAGTAAATAGGCTATGTGATACATAATTACATGAGCTAATGGCAAGTAGAGAAACTACCCACTGGTAGTACTCAAACCACTAGTTCAACTAAGAAGGTCACGGGGCCATCTTCTTTTCAGACGCCTCGGAGGATTATCGGGAATCGAAGAGGAAGCTAGGTTTGAAACTAGAGGGTTTGAGTGGGAATGAAGTTTGTTATGAAAGGATAGATACCGGGTTCGGGTCAAATCAGCAACAAATGGGACATCAAGGTCGTTATGGATGACTTTATTCTTAACAAAATAAGGAGCGTTGAGGATTTTACGAAGGATTTTGGATTGTAGTGATTGGATACGAGAGGAATTCGATGGCTTAGTGGAGCCCCAAAGCTCTACTCCGTTAGTCCAATTAGGTCGTATCATGGCCATGTAGATGTGTCTTTTGTAGTTAATTGGGAGGTTAGAGCGTTTGTCTAGTAATTGTTGAAGTGGATTATTATTTAGATAGAGAATTGGATTATTGGGAATGGTTTTAAGGAAGTAGTGCGAACCTATTATTATTGCCTTGGTTTTCTCCACATGATTAGTTAAATGGTATGGACTGTAATTTTTTCAACCCTAAAGAGGTTATTTCCTGAGTTGTTCTACTTTATAGAGGCTGTTAACAGTTTATGTGCTTGAGTAATGAGTTATACTAAGTACGACATAAATCTCAAACCTATAGGTGAAGATTAGTAATTAAGTGTAGTGAGCCATGAAATTGACATTTCTCAATTAATCCTCCCGCTATTAAATCTTATCAGTATGTTATTTATTCTGTCCCTAATCGGATTCGCCGGGTTGACGCGCGACCCCCTTTTCAATCAGTTGACCACCGATGCGCGAGATATATCTCCATGATTACAGGACATCGGGCTTCAGGACATCTTACTTTATATTCTGAGTGCTGGCGCCCCCGATCCTGAAAGAGGTTGACACTTTCTCCTTATTTCCTTCCAAGGACATCTCATCCTTCTCGGTCTCAGGGTCTCAGGAGGATTTTTTCTAAAAGAAAGGAATCCTTCAGGAGTTCGGAAATTCCACTTCTCTTCTGTAGGATAGGACAGAGCTTTGCAGCTCGTGTATTTATATACATATATATTTGTTTTTATGTATTTATTTAAAAGTGAACATTATATATAATAATAATAATAAGAAGAAAATGGTGAGTGGAGGAAAAAAAAACAGTTTTAATTAGGGAGAACTGTTTATTGGAAAGCAGACGTTTCGACCCACATTGCAGGTCTTCCTCGGGGCTAAATATAAAAGAGACATTTAAATTAAAATAATGAATAATTATTATTTACTATAATTATTATAATGGGAGCGGAGTGGCTCAGTGGTAGAGTACTGAGTAGCCATGCCGGAAATCCCGGTTAAAATCCCGCTGCAGGCAGTTACTTTTATTTAGTCTGTTTGCGGTGGGAGTTGGATCATATGGGATATAGGGTCCTCCTGGGGCTCACCCAGCCTCTATAAAATATTATAAAAATAGGGTACCCAAAATAAGGGGGAAAACCTGGCGGTTGAGCGTGACCTAGGACAAGTCACCTCCTTGCAGAACTGTTGTCAATGAAACAGTACAGTCTTGACCATGTACTGAACCTCAGACTCTTTCACGGGTCATAGTGGTTACAGGTATAATTTGTAATAAGTATAATGACGTATGCCAACAAGATCCAAATTAAAATAAATGCTCAACGAACATTCTTCCCCTCGTATACATCGCAAATTTGCGAGAACCCGGGGACATGGGATCAGTGAAAAGAAAGGATATGACCCTGGCCGGGGGGCGAACTTGAATGGGCCTGGATAGCTCAATTGGTAGAGTTCCAGACCAGCAATCTGGACGACCCGGGTTCGAGTCCCGGTCCTGGACATATCTTTTCTTTTCAAATAAAAATATTTAAATATTATTTACTATATTTCTGTTCTAATTTTTCAATTTTCATTTGTTAGTGTGTTGGTGTTAAACATTACTTTTTCGCTAATATATAGTTCCTGTTTGGTTTTATATAATTCAATCGCCTCTAGTTTTTATTTCTACTACTTACTACATATAACATCATCCTATCAATATACTACATATACTGTTATTTATTTGTATCTTTTATGTTTGGCCCTGAAGAACTACAGGAATGTGGGTCGAAACGTCGGCTTTTTCATTAAAAAAAATCTGTACCACTATATCCGTAAACGGGTCTGGGGTTCAGTACATGGTAGAGACTGTACTGTATCATGGACAACGGTTCTGCAAGGAGGTGACTTGTCCTAGGTCACGCTCGACCGCCAGGTTTTTCCCCCTTATTTTGGGTACACTATTTTTATAATAGTTTATAGAGGCTGGGTGAGCCCCAGGAGGGTCCTAGATCCTATATGATCCATCTTCCACTGCAAACAGACTTATATATATATTTTTAGTACCTTATTTTTATATTTTTAAAAAGTATTTACATTTAAAAATAATTGTAATCAATCCTTTACAGACCCTACTGAGGCTCACCCAGCTAATATGGACCAAATCACTTCCCTGTACAACCGTTGTCTTAGATACAGTTCAGTCTCTACTATTTACTGAACCTCTTTTGACAGTTATATTGGTACAGATGTAATAAATTAATTGTTTGCAACAAAGCACTCGTATGGAAAACAACATATTCTGTCTCATGCTCGCGCTGTAGACCATGAAGATCATCAGTCAACCTAAGCGGTCTTCTTACATAGATTTGTTGCTAGCTGGCGCATGCATAACCTGGAGGAAATAAACCCACCTTAAGTCACAGCGAGGTACTTAAAGCAAATCTTCTCGCCTTTACGAGTTAATCTTTCTGAGTGAAATGTAATCGTCTCATTTCCGTTGTGCATACTTGACGAAGTAAGTTTCTGGCTTGAAATAGAGTTATTTCTTAAATTATAACTCCATTTCTAGCCTAATTAATTTATTGGATCCCATTATCTTCAATACCATACCACTCACATTGATGAACTGTATCAGAACTGGAGGAGAAAAGAAAATCATGCCAATCCCGTCAGATCACCTTCACCCTTAGGCTACACCTACATTGGATCCGATTCGGTGCGACGTGATTCTATCACATACGATGCTGGGGTGTATACATTATACATATTTTTCTATACATTACAGTAAAATATAAATGTATTAAAAATAATTAATAAATAATCTTAATTTTATAAATTTAAAGAACCAAATGCTATAACTGTCGATATATTTCAGTCATTTGGTTTGCTAGCGATGTCTCATCGTATCAAACCGGATCCAATGTAGGTGTAGCCTTAGTCGTAAACCAATGACTTCTTATCCTCCAGTATTCTTTAATAATACCCCTCTGACACCTGAAGGACAGGTCCGGTACTTAGGACTACACCTTAACAAACGTTTAACTTGGAATCCTCATACTGCACTGAAAAGACAAGAAACTTCAGCCTACTTCAACACTTACTAGAAAACCGCTTCAAGTTCCTAATTAATGTCCATGGCTATTATAAGACCCATTTGGACTTAGGGAGTAGATCTTTGGGGATCCACTATACTGTAGAATCATCTCGTATCCAATCCTTACAATCCAAAATCCTTCGTAAAATCCTCCATTTTCCTTACTTTGTTGCGAACAAAGTAATCCATAAAGACCTTACTGTCCCATTTGTTGCTTATTTGGCTCGAACCCGATATCAATCTTTTCATGACAAACTTTATTTCCACTCAAACCCTTTAGTTTTAAATCTAGCAACCTCTTTAATTCCTGATAATCCTCCGAGGCGTCTGCAATGGCCTCGTGACCTTTTAAGTTGAATTTGTTATTCGAGTCCTACCACTGGTTTCTCAACTTGTCTTAATCTGATACCATTGCACATCTTTCATTATATTTACTGGATGTTTTACTGTTATACAGTTGTAAATTTGATTAAATAAATTAAAAAAAATATTTAGTTTATTATTAAATAGTATATACTATAAGTAGAAATAAATTGTAGTTATTTCGACCACTGGTTTGTTCTAATATGGTAATATTATATAATTTGAATTAATGAACTTCATCTAAGTAGTCAGGATAAAATTTTCACAACCAATAATAAAAAGTAATAATTTCATATATTTAATGTGGTGATCATTGCTTATAAAAAATTATAAGCAGCAATGGTCTGTCGTAATACAATTACATGCACCTAACGTATCAAAACCTAAATTATTAGGCTTGTCTTTCCAGATAAACTTTTTTTTCTTATTAAACCTATGGTCTTAGGAAGAGATCGATGAGTGGAAAGGAAAAACCGAGACTTGAGTATTGAAGGCCAATTACTTTTTTTCACACTTTCATCTCTTCAATCGATCTCTTCAATCGATCTCTTCCATTTAAGACGATTACATAGTTCTTCAGGCCTATCCGAGGATGGGATTTGGCCTTCCATTAATCAAAGCTGTACAATTATAGCACTTGAAATGTATTTATTTCAGAACATGGTAGGGACTGAATTATAAATGGACAAATATGGAAGGAAATGTTTTTATTTAAAAAGAAAAGATATGTCCAGGGCCGGGATTCGAACCCGCAATTTGTGATGTGGAGTTCTCGTAATTTGCGATGTATACAAGGGAGACACGGGGATCTGGGATCAGTGAAGAGAAAGGATGTGTCTGACCGAGGTACTAACCGGGATGGCTCAGGGGGTAGAGCACCATGACGGAAACCCGGGTTCGAATCCCGGCCCTGGGCATATTTCTTCTTTTCAAATAAAAATATTTAAAAATTATAATAATTAATTAATTTTTAATTTTCATTTGCACCTGCGCAATTGCCCATTCAGCAAATTTGATCCGAGTGTTTTTCTACATGATCTATATGATGATGGAGTAAAAATATCAATAGGTGATTAGGTCTCTTGGCCAATGTCTTTTTAATCTTTTCCTATCAAGTCCAGGTAACAGGGAGTAGGAAAGAGGAAGAACGAGTGGGTTTGAGTGATATTGTGTCGATGAGTGGAATTTCATGTATTTGTTATGAATATATGATTTTAAAGTGGGAATGTTCATGTCGTTGTGTATGGTATGATTCGAAATATACCATGGTGCATTAACAATTTTTCTGAGAATTTTGGACTGTGTTGTTTGTATCTTGTGTATGTGGACTTTTTTTGCTGAACCCCAAAGTTCTGCTCCATATGTCCAAATAGGCTTTAGTATACTATTATTGATAAGTCGTTTGTTCCGTATGACAAGTGTACAAATTATTTGATTTGTTATCCACCACGAATGGACGCTGTAAGGTTTTCAGATATTCCTGGGGCTCACTCAACCTCTATAATCCCCGACTGAGGATGGTCTTGTGACTAACGTCGTATCTTTTTATAGATTGTAAGTTAGATGTAACATGGGGTGGGGTAGCTCAATGGTAGAGCACTGAGTTACTGAGCTGTAGCTCTTGGGTTCAAATTCGGTTATTGGTGGATGGTTACGGCGGGGATGGATCTTTGTGGTATGAGACCCTCCTGAACCTCAACCAGCCTCTCTAAAGAGAGTAAGAAAATACTGGACAAAATTGGCGGTTGAACCGTCAGTTTCCCCCCTATTTTGGGTACCCAATTCATAGAGGCTGGGTGAGCTTCATAGGGTCCCAGATACCAAAGGATCTATCTCCGGCTTTTAACTGAAATAATTTGAATTGACCCACAGCCGGATTTGAACCCGGGCCCTTTGGCACTCTCCTCTCCCAATCCTCTGCTTACGATTGTTTATCACGTACTAATAAAAAAATATCTTTATTTTAGGGATATAAAGCTATTTATTTTCATATTATTTTATAGGGTAGCATTCAGTTTTCATTATTATATACTTTTCATTTATATTGGGAAATATAAAAAAAAAATTTTCCAGTCGGTTAAATTTTCTTTGATCTTTATTTATCACATTTTATTTTCTGCATCGGCAACCAATCATTTACATAACTTTATCATAGTTACAAGCCTAAAATATCAGTGGAAAAAACAATAACATCTACACTAAATTATGTAATTCAACAATTATAAAAAATTTAATAAAGTGTCCGAAATAACTAGTAATAAATTAAGTATAGTTACCTCCAAATTAAAATCATTTTAATTTTTATTTCAATAAAAAATCTTGGGGATCATTTATCCTTCATGGTCAAGAAATTACATTAAAAACCAAACTTTGATCCTTGGAAGACTACATCTCCAATTTTAAATTAACTGGAAAATGTTTGTTTTAATTGTTCCCAATATGAATTATAAAGGAAATGAGTCCAGTATAGAAGAAAAAAAAATAATATAAATATATATATAAACTTTTCTTGAAATATTAGTTGACTTTAAATATAAGAAATTTGACTGGGTCGAGGTTAGTAAAACTCTCTTAAAAAAGGAGAACTATTTATTTCAAAGCAAACGTTTGGACCCACCTAGCAGGCCTTCTCCAGGGCTTATAATTGGCTCAAGAGTTGACAGTTAACAACCTCGTACCTCTACTGGGACCATTTTATTTCTATACCTACCCTATACCTAATATCTATAAACAGTATTCATTTTTAAGATACCGATATATATATATATATATATATATATATATATATATATATATATATATATATATATATATATATTTAAATAAATATATACGCTATATATGACATCCCATGCAAAATATCCTTCTAAAATCAATTACGTTTCCAATTTCCTTCAATCATGAAATTAAACCCTATTCCTCAGGAGTGAAGATGTCTTAGTTTCTCCGGAAGATGTGAAGGACACTTCCGAGGACTTTCTTTGTTACAATTTCTCTGCTAATTTCACTTTCCTATTAGCCAGATTCTCTATCATTTTCGAATTAGCACAAAGAGAAAGTGGTTGGGAAATATGAGCAAAGAATTGTGAAATAATGGTGATAGATTAATTAATTTTTGGCACTGGTAAATACAAATTTTTATTACTGGAATTATCTATATACTGGATTCGCTTAGTGTAAAAAATCATCTGTTCACGATAAACATCGGAAAAAAATAAATAATCTATACCGCTACAACTCGTGAAGTGTCTAGGGTTCAGTACATGATAGAGACTGTACTGTTTCTTGGACAACGGTTGTTCATTATTGTTGGTGATTTGTCATAGCACGCCCAACATCCAGATTTTCCTATTATTTTGGGTACTCACTTTGTAGAGGCTGGGTGAGCCCCAGGCGGGTCATAGATCCCACGGATCCTCCTTCAACCGCTAACAGATTAAATAAAAGTTTTGCAGCGAGCGGGATTTGAACTCTGATCACGGGAACTCAGCGCCTTACCACTGACCCATTCCGCAACCACAGGAAAGGCATAGAGGCCTAAATTGAAATCCCCTGCTGCTAAAAAAATTCATATATTTATTTTCTTTTTTTGGCCCATCTAATAAGCCAAGAATATAAATTACTCTCTACCAAAAAATCGATTTTAATATGTTTTTGATTCTTGCCGTGATAGTGGGCTTATTTTTCTTATTTAAATAGGCATATTTATTTTGTTTTTTCAAATCGATTCTATTTGCAACTTATCTTCATAAGATTTGTTATTGTTCTCTTTAAAATTGAATGATCAATTGATTGCTTGCAAGACAAATATTGATACTTACGATTATTGAGTTTAGCTACTCCATTTACCCTTGGCGTGAGTGTGGTATCACACTGTAATCCTCAAACAGTAGACATTGCAGCCAATCAATATTCCACGGGAGAAGGACTCAAGATTATTCGGTTGAGGAAAATTTCCATATATTTAGAAAATAAACATGGATAATCACGTCTCATTCTGTAATTCTTTACAGGATCGAATGCAACAGTAAGATTTTCCTGTTTTGGAATAAATATCGGGCTACTAAATTCCTTTTATTCATTTTTTTAAATTTGGTTTATGGAAGGCAATAAAATGTTACCAAATAACCAGCTACTGAGGATTAGCCTTATAAAGCAAACACAATATGGTCCTAAGAACAATAAAAAAAAGGTACAATTATAGTTTATTATATATGACAAGTGATCTTGGGGAAATATTTTATGAGGTATTTTCTCTTGAATGGGTTCTAGATCCATTAGATCCATTTAACAAACAGACTAAATAAAAGTCTGGCCTGCAGCGGGATTCGAACCAGGATTTCCGCCATGGCCACTCAGTGCTTTACCACTGAGCCACTCCCACTTTACAGAGTATGAGTGAGCACAAAGAGGTTCTGCAGATTCCTTAGGGCTCATCAGTGGAATTCGACAGATTGACACACGAGCCAAATGATAGTTTTTATTAATCCCAGGCTGTTAAAAGATTATGTAATTTATCTGGCGTAGCCGGATTTGAACCCTGAACCTTCAACACATCACTTATGCTGGTCTTATTAATATCTTGGTAATTCCTTGCGATACAAAGCCCAGCAACTTTACAGGGTCATCTTAATCTTCGTGACGGTATCACATATAAAATTAAAGTTAACAATATTCTTGAGTATTCTCATTTCACTCAAAATAATTGAATATATTGTGATCTAGACCACTCAGCCATCAGTTTTCTCTTGGACAAAATTAAACGGATGTAACAGAAAGAAGTCGGTCAGGATTCCAATCTCCGGAAAATTCCATTCCGTCATCGGGAAACACCATAGAAGCTGGAACGGAAGCTAGATCCCATTCCTTTTTGGCTCATGAGTTGGATTGGTCACCCCTGACTTAGATGAAATTATAGTTCTTAAGCTGACTCCGCGGAAATAGCAGTTTGCCATTCATCCATTCTTAAAGAATGTTGCCTTATGGTGAGGATCGTTCGTTTTTTAAAAAACAAAAACTGAACCATATTCTCAACACATAAAGGGTCTTAGTTTCCCTACCTGGTTGAGTTTGTACTGTTGTCCAAGACAACTGTTTTGCAGCGAGATGAATTGTCCGAGATTACGCTCAAGCCACTGGTTTTTTTCGTTTTCAATTGTTATAACAGTTATGACGAAACAGTTTCCATTGGGAGCTATAATATACCTATAAATTATAATTTTCATAATTTTTCATAAATATTTACACTACAAAAATACACCCAGTAAATGGCAGGAATGGTACATATTGACATGAATAAAGACAAGTAGAGAAACTATCTAGTGGTAGTACTCAAATAACAAGTTCAAATTAGAAGGTCACGAGGTCATCCTCTTTTCAGACGCCTAGGAGGATTATCAGGAATTGAAGAGGTTGCCAGGTTTGAAACTAGTGGGTTTGAGTGGGAATGTAGTTAGTCATGAAAAGATATCGATATTGATATCGGATTCGAGCCAAATCAGCAACAAATGGGACATTAGGGATTACTTTGTTCGTAACAAATTAAGGAGCATTGAGGGTTTTACAAAGGAATTTGTATTGTAAGGTTGAACACGAGAGGAATTCGATGGCTTAGTAGAGCCCCAAAGCTCTATTCTATAAGTCCAAATGGGACTAATGGTTGTCGTGATTATGAGTCTTTTGTAATTAATTGAGAGCTTATACATCTATTATTTAAAATGTCTGACGTGTAATAAATTTATAAAATTTAAAATAAATATACGAGTAGTATATTACAAAGTACGGATCTAAAAAAGAAATATTGTCCTTAGATAGGATTATAAGTACAGACAAAACCAAAAAAGTGACATAAAAAAAAATGTGTATAAAACAAATTATGGTAAACAAATATTCAGAGTGAAACGCTGCATTAAAAAAAAAAAAAAAAAAAAAATACGAAATAGGGTATTAAAACCTTAAAATTAATTTTGACTGAAGAAGAATGCCAAGAAAATATTGTAATATAGAAAACAATATTTATCCTTTTTATTAATATTAACTTATGTATGCGTATGTATATATATATTTGTATTTAAATCACAGATACAATGAGGAAGAGACGGCTAAAACTGTATGGACATTTAATAAGAATAGAGAAAACAAAGATTTTTTTATGTTTATAAATTGAAGAAAACAGTAAGATGGATAGAAGCAGTGAAGGAAGATGGCAACCAAATAGGTGTTACATAAGAAATAATATATGACAAGAACCGCTTCAGGTTACTGATAGAAAACGCAACCTAGGAAGAAGGCAAGCCTAATCCTCGACCGAAGAGAGTGTGGACAGATGATCAGAGAGGTTGGAGAGAAAATGAAGAAGTATTCGGAAGAAAGGAAGAGAAAAAGATAGATGGCAAAATTCATAAATAAATAAAAAATTGTATTTATTTATAAATATTGAAAATATTTATAATGTTTTCCTTTCTTTTTCCTTGAATCTATTATACAAATAACCCATATACCAATTCTTGATAGCCTTTTAGGTTATTATTCAAGAAGTGCTGGAACTCCCAAGTTAGTAATTCCTGACTTAATTAATTTTTTCCTAACTCGTTCCAGTTCCTGGAGGAACAAGTTTTGGAGAAAGTACTAAACCCTTCTTTACAGGTTTGTTGTCAAATATTTCGTAATTCCTGGAACTGATAAAATGTCTGTTCCCACTTCAACGGAATAATTTTTCACATATTTTATATTTACAGTTTTCGATGTATATAGTCAGGTAATGAAGAAGGAGCGGAGTGGCTCAGTGGTAGAGCACTGAGTTGCCTTCCGGGAATCCTGGTTCAAATCCCGCAGCGGGCAAGACTTTTATTTAGTCTGTTTGCTGCCTGAGATAGGGCATATGAGATCTAGGACCCTCCTGGGGCTCACCCACCCGCTATAAAATGCATATAATTAAAATATGGAAGAAAAATATGGTGGTTGAGCGTGATCTGTGACTATTCACCTCCTTGCAGAACCGTGTCCACAGTCTCTACCAGGTACTGAACTCCAGATCCGTTAACGGGTTGTAGTGGTAGAGGTGTAGGTGTAATGAAGAATGAAAAGAACATATCCACTTAATGGATGAGAATGGTGGGAAAAACATATGATAATTAACTGGCTTAAATGGGTATATCTCCGTAATTATTTCCATGTACTTATGTATGATTACTATATAAGTATTGGAATCAAGGAAAATATCCATTTAGATAAATTTCAGCGTTATGCATAACTCAAAAGGTGTTTGTTTTATTTTTATTTATTGAAATTTACAACAGTATAATAATAATAAATCTAGTAAATAGAATTTAAAAAAAAAACCTGTACCACTACAACCCATGAAGGGTCTGGGGTTCAGAACATGGTAGAGACTGTACTGTTTCATGGACAACGGTTCTGCAAGGAGGTGACTTGTACTAGGTCACGCTCGACCGCCAGATTTCCCCCCCTTATTTTGAGTACCCTATTTTTATAATATTTTATAGAGGCTGGGTGGGCCCCAGGAGGGTCCTAGATCCTATATGATTTCCCTCTGCAAACAGACTAAATAAAAATCATGGCCTGCAGCGGGAATTGAACCAGGATTTCCGGCATGGTAACTCAGTACTCTACCACTGAGCCACTCCTCTCCTCTTAAAATATAATTAAGAGTATATATATATATATATATATACATACATTATATATACATATATAATGGCAGGAAACCAAGGCGTGGTAGAACTCGAATAAAAAAATCATCTCAGAAGGTCACGAAGGCGTCTTCTTTTCAGACGCCTCGGAGGATTATCAGGAATTGAAGAGGTTGCTAGGTTGAATCATCTTATTCTTTCATTTTTTTGATATACGAGACTATTCCAGGTTCTCCAATAGGCCCTTAAGTTATTCATTCTTTTTGATACGGAAACGATTTCCTTCTTTGGTTGGGCCATATTATCTTCTAAGGATATAAATGGCGCTTCTATAAATTTATTATACGATATAGTATTTAAATGGAATAATCGATGATAAAAATGAAATATGTTACATTAAAACCCAATGGAGTATTGTGTTCTGTACCTGGGAAGGTCGCCGCCACAACATTTTCTTACATGTATAAATGTTCGGAGGAGACAGTACTCAGGCTCCAAGCTGTTCCCCTTTTTAAGGCTATCGACATTATAGAGGAAGGATGAGCCGAGGCACTCTATAGATCACTCAGGATCCACCTTTTTATCTGTTAACAGGTTATACAGTTTATTATCCTCAGCCAGATTTGAACCCGGAGCCTTTAGCACTATAATTAAGCACACTACTCATGGACCAATAGTTGCCATGGCGGAAATCCTGGTTCAAATCTCGCTGCGGGCAAGACTATTATTTAGTCTGTAGCTGGAGATGGATCATATAGGATCTAGGACCCTCCTGGGGCTCACCTAGCCTCTATAAAATATTATAAAAATAGGGTAACCAAAATAAGGGGGAAAAATCTAGCGGTTGAGCGTGACCTAGGACAAGTCACCTCCTTGCAGAACCGTTGTTCATGAAACAGTGCAGTATCTAACATGTACTGAACCCAAGACCTGTTCATGGGTTGTAGTAATACAGGTTTTTTTCACTCATGGACCAACCAATTTACCACACGCAAAATATTTGTATGTCTAATTGAATTTTTTTTATAAAAGCCGCAGATTTATTTAATTAGTATTCCATTGAGATAATCTCTCATAATCTCTCACTCTCTCTCTCTCTGTCTCTCTCTGTCTCTCTCTCTCTCTCTCTCTCTCTCTCTCACTCTCTCTCTCTCTCTCTCACTCTCTCTCTCTCTCTCTCTCCCTCTCTCTCTATTTCTTTTTTTATTTTCCTCCCTCACTTGATATTATTCGTTTCTATATTTCCTGCTCGTGTACATTCCTCGCTACTTTAATACAACTCGTTTAAAGATTTTTCACTAATTTGAGTATCGAAAGTGCATTGTCCCGGTCGACGACTTGTGAGAAATATATAAGTAGTGGGGCAGTAGGTTAAATATCGGAGAGACTTTCTCAAATTCACTCATTACAATCTAAGTACTCAAATTGCTTTGAGTGAAGTAGAGATTTAAAGTTGTAAAATAGATGAAGGCAACTAGAATGATGGAAAAGTCCTTGAGTGTCAGTTCCCACGGATATTGATTATTAAAGGGGACGGATTAGTAATTCAAAAGGAATTTTCGTGACATCTTAATTACCGAGTTGTCAAATAATGAGAGTAAATGAATATATATAATAATAATAATAAGGCTTAGCGAACGAAGTGGATGTGGACGGAGCGGAGTGGCTCAGTGGTAGAGCACTGAGTTGCCATGGCGAAAATCCTGATTTGAATTATAAAATATATAAATAGGGTACCAAAAATAAGGGGGGGGGGGAATCTGGCGTGTACCGCGACCTAGGACAAGTCATCTGCTTGCAGAACAGTTGTCCACTAAACAGTACAGTCTCTACCATGTACTGAACCACATGCTTGTTCAAGGGTCGTAGTGGTTACAAGTTTTTATCTTTTATAATCTATCCTCTGCTATATCTCTTTACTTTTCTATAACCCTATATGTTGTTCTGTACTTTCCAGTATTGCAATGTTCTACTAGTTATTTTCTGTTTTTCTTTCTTAGCTCTGAAGATGGTCTACACTGTAGACCGAAACGTTGGCACTAGTAAACAGTAAGTGTTTATCATTTGGTGTTATTATTGACTGCTCACTCAGACCAATTTTATCTTTCATTAGTATCTTCCAGTCAATTATTTTCCTCTCTAATATAATACATATAAATAAACAATATATTTTACCTGTAATTTGAATGAATATTTATTACCTTTGCAATTACAAAGCTCAAACATTTCTGATCTTCACTAATGTTTAGTGGAAGGAATAAGGTAACTTTGAGTATACATCAATACATTGTTTTTTAAGTTGAAATATTAAATGATTCTAAAAAATAATTATTTTTATCAATTATCTTAAATACTACGTACAGCTTGTAGCTCGACTTCCGGGATGACAGTTAAAACATAACAATCTCGCAGGATATAATTTTTCGATTTCTGGAGCGTGAAGTATGGAATTAGTGAGTAGCGTTTCCGGTTTTTAACCACGTATTTAATTATTCCTTATTCATTGCTTTTATGTTTTTATATAAGCATATTTTTTTGTTTCATTTAATTATTTATTGTTTGTGTACTTAACGCGACTTCATGCTGCTATGGCTAATCGGACTATGCTAGAGTAGGAATCCTAAATTCTGCCTATCCAGGTATAATTAGAATGGGGATTATACGAGTACCTGTTACTGTATCGGATCGGAACCGCCATTGTGCGTCTTCTCCGAAGTACGGCATATACTGAGGCCTGTATTAATCTATACATATTATAAAAGTCCTCAGCCGCGTTTGTTCGCGGTAAACTCAATAACTACTGCACGGATTTTCAAGTGGTTTTCACCAATAGATAGAGTGATTCACCAGGAAGGTTTATGTATATAATATATCTAGGTTTTGTGAAAACAGGTTGAAATATAACGATAATTGGAAATGTTGGAAAAAGTATAGCCTCCTAGGGAGGTTTCATCGAAGGGGCAGCCTTATGCCTTTGCCATATAACGAAACAATGCATGGTGGAATATTCCTCTTTTATTGATCTACAAAAAAGTCAGTGATAGCATATATCTATATTTTAAGGAAAGCTAACTATTTTATCTTCTAAAAAAATTGATCAAGTACAATGAGATATTTGGAAAGCTATTTAGATGAGTACAGTATTAATCCTTATAAACTTATATACTTTAGTTACCTTATATGCACATTATTAGTATATTTTATACCATATAATTTAAATGAGTATCTTATGGGTTATCGCAAAAATTTAACGCGCAAGAAAGTAAATTCGTACATAAAAAAATATTTGGTTTTTTATGTATCTTTTTCTTCTTCTTGTATGACTCTACAGCCCATCATTGAGCCTTGGCCTCCTCGATACGATTCTTCCAGTTCTCTCTGTCCAGTCCGTCAGTGCAGCGGCCTTCCAGTTCCGGACAGGCTCCTGGAGTCCTCACTGACTCCATCCAGCCATCGCAGCTTGGGTCGCCCTTCTCTTCTTGTGCCCTGAATCTTTTCATCTATTACTCTTCTGGGCTCTTCAGCACTTGCCATTCTGCCCATATTTTGACCACGTCCGGGGCCTGGAATAGACTCGGCAGCTCCGGGTTGGTACGGCATCTCCATTCTTCTTTAAGTGCACCTGCCGGACTGTAAACCAATAATCTTGAGCACAGTAAGTTATTATGCTAACTACACCACAGGTGGGCCAACTGAATGCAGCAATGGTACTAATGTATTATCTACTACTACATGGTACTACCTAAGTATTATCAGTAACGCTATGTCAACTTTATTGGTGACATTAATAGAAATATTGCTCTTATTTATCGTTATGTACTCGATGTACATAATTTCTATAATGTATAGTAATTTTATGTGATTACATTTGTTTAAGGAGGTATTATTACTAGCTCTAAGAACATTTTCAGTCTCAGATTAAGGCCTGAGGAAGCTTGTAGTATGGCCAGCGAAACGTCAAGGCAAAGAATTTGACCACACGGTCGAAACCAGAACAAACACCTGTTGAACGGATTAAAAATATTGATCGTGACAGTTTAAGAGAGTATTTAACTATTTTATACCGATATTTAAGCCCTAAGTTTTTACTTCAGAGGGATGAAGCATGTCATATATAAAAATTCGTAGTTGCTATTGTACTTGGGTTACAACGCCCATGCCATAAATAAATAATATTATAATATGTTAATAATAAATAAGATAAAAAGCGAATGTGATTCATCAAGCAGTTGTTGAGAGTTATCGACTAAAGATCACCAAACTTTCTACAGTTATCATCCTGAAGCTTTGTTAGAAAGTGGTAATGTTAAATTATGTTGGGACCATACGATGACAGACCACTATATACCTCAGAACATACCTGACATCTTGTTTATTGACAAAGCAGAGAAGAAAGCACAAATTATTGATATAGAGGTTCCTTTCGATGATAACGTGCAAAAATCATCTGCGATTGTGCAAAAAACAATAAGAGAGAAAAATCGGAAATATCAGGAGCTTAGCGAGGAATTGAAACATCTTTACAGGCTATTGAAGGTTGAAGAACTACATATTGTACCAATGGCCTTATTCCTGAGGGAACAATAAAATCCTTAAAGATGCTTGAACTTAAGTTGAAATACTACGAAAAGCAGTGTTATTAGGAACAGCAGGTCCGGTTAGGCCATATCATCCAGTAATCCTGAGAAGAAAAATATATATAAAATAAGATAAAAGTAATAAAATATTAAAAATGAATCTGCTGGAATTGAATAACGCCAAAAAGTTTGAAAAGCTTAAAAAGTAAGTGTTTTTCATGAGATCACTATTGCGTTTAATACGATAGTTAAGATTCAATAATTCGCTGTCACGACTGTTACTGTCTGTTATAAATTTAGTCTGACAGTACGACAGTAAATATATGTACATACTCATGTAAAGTATATACAAACACGGTTATCCAGCGAAACGGGAGTAATCCACTAACCTTGGCCCTGTCAACCGACCCAGTTAGCTACGACTTGTTTTTACTTCACTCTTCTTTCCTAAATACCGTTAGATTCTAGGAGCGAGAGATTACCGACTCTGGGTTTTTTCAGGGTCTTCAAGGATCTGTTATCCTGGGCAAGAACTCCAATAGTCTGCCTATAGGATATAGGAAATCAGTGTTAGGGTTGTAATAACTGAGAAAAAAAAAATCGATTACCTATAGGGAATTCAGAGAATAGCTTAGTGTTTAAAGTACTTGAGCTGAAGTCCCGGGTTCAAATCCGGCTGTGGCAGGTAAAATATTTAACAACGATCCTATAGTGTGAGTCGAAAACTTATCCTATCCAGGTATAATTAGGAATTAGAATAGGGTTCTTTAACGAATACATGACAACATTTTACGTCAATTCTGAAGGACAGCATAACCTTAAGGAGTTTTTACTTCTTTTACAAACTCCTAAGGCTATCCTAGGGCATAAAAGACTGTTATGCTAACAACTAGCCAACAAAAAAATAAACCTGTACCACTACAACCTGTGAACGGGTCTAGGGTTCAGTACATTGTAGAGACTGTACTGTTTCACGGACAACGGTTGTGCAGAGAGGTGATTTGTCCTAGATTACGATCAACCGCCAGATTTCCCCCTTATTTTGGGTATCCACTTTATTGAGGCTGGGTTTGATCTAGGAGGGTCCGAGTACCATATGATCCATCTCCGGCTGCTAACATATTACACAGAAGTTTGCTAGCGAACGGGATATGAACGCGGCTTACCCAGCCTCTATGAAGTGCGGGGAAAACTTGGCGGCTGAGGTAAATCACCTCTCTGGTAACCGTTGTCCATTTCAACCATGTACTGAACCTACGGGTTTAAGAGGTACATGTTTTTTTTTTTAATAAGGGAGATGTCGGATGACAGAAAAGTTAAAATTTCATAGTAGGAAATATTATGAAGAGAGATATGAAACAACTTTGTAGTCCTAGCTAATTCTGAAGTTGGCATTTTTAGTCGGAAATGATATATATATTCAAAATCAATCAAAATCAAAATCAAAATTACTGGGCCTTAGATGAGTTGATAAGTTTTCACCTTAAGAACTAGATAGTTATATAATAGTTGAAAAAAAGAAAGAAAGTGTCTCGATCGAAAAAAATATACAGAAACAAGGATCTCTTGTAGCAGAAAAAAAGGATCCCAACTGAGGAGAATGGACACCTGAAAGAAGATCTGCTAAGTCGAACAGGATGAAGAAAGAATCACTCCTGTAGGAATAAGAAGGACACTACTTAAAGAGTTACTCGCAGGCCCTTGCTGACCTGCATGAGCTTAAAAAACATTTGATACATTTCCAGAAAAAAATATTTTTCAAAAATAATATTAGTAATATAAATTAGTGGGAGAGGAGTGGCTCAGTGGTAGAGCACTGAGTTGCCATGCCGAAAATCCTTGTTCAAATCGCGCTGCTGTCAAGAGTTATTTAGTCTATTAGCAGCCTTAGATGGATCATATGAGATCTAGGACCCTCCTGGGGCTCGTCCAGCCTTTATAAAGTGGGCACCCAAGATAAGAGGGAAAATCTGGCGCTTGTGCGTGACCTAGGACAAATCACCTCCCTGCACAACCGTCGTCTATGAAACAGTATAGTCTCTACCATGTACCGAACCCCAGACACGTTCCAGGTTGTAGTGGTACAGGTTTTTTTTTTTTTTAATACAAATTTATATTATTGCATATCCAATGAAACTAGAATATTGTACTTAAAATAAAATAACCAGTAATTTTAATTAATACGTATATATCTTAATATACAAAAATCTCATGTCACGATGTTTGTCCGAGCTAATCTCCGAAACTACTGGACCGATTTTAATGACATTTCGCGCAGATATCTGACATTTTCCAACTTGAAATTTTATTTATATTTTATAGATAGCCAAAATTTAATATATTATATGCAAATAATACCGTTAAAAAGTCTTCAATTTGCTATACGCTTTTCTTTTGCTATGACCATCAACAAGTCTCAAGGCCAGACAATGTCCATTTGCGGTTTGGACCTAGAACATCTATGTTTGGGCAATTATATGTTACATGCTCACGTGTTGGTAATTTATCTAATCTATTTGTATTAACAAAGGACAGGTTAACAAAAATACTGTGCATCGCTTAGCGCTCAAATAAATTGAAATATATAGTTATAATTTAAAATAATATTATTAGCCATAATTAAAAATCAATATACTTCATTCATTAAACTAATGTTTATATTTTATCAGTTAAGAAATTTGAATATTATTTATTTATTATATACTGTACTTGGATATAAGATGAATAAAATGTAAAATCAAGATCTATTAATAAATATTTTTATTTGAGAAGAAAAGATATGCCCAGCCAGGGCCGGGATTCGAACCCGGGTCTCTTATATTTGCCGCCATGGTGCTCTACCAGCTGAGCTATCCTGGTTCGTACCTCGGTCAGACACATCCTTTCTCTTCACTGATCCCATATCCCCGTGTTCTCGCTATTTGCGATTTAAACAAGGGGAAGAGTTGGTAGACCACCATTACGGAAACATGGGTTCGAATCCCGGCCCTGGGCATATATTTTCTTTTCAAATAAAAATATTTAAACATTTAAACAACTAACAAATGTATTGAATTCTTTTTTTTTCATTCATTCAATGTTTTTTAAAAAAATCAAATTTTAACGTAATATTTTTAAAACTATTATAACAGCCACAGCAACGCGTAGTAGGGTCAGCTAGTATAAATTTATATATATATATATATATATATATATATATATATATATATAGAGAGAGAGAGAGAGAGAGAGAGAGGAAGAGAGAAATATATCTTTTAATTTTATGATTTAATATTTATACATATGTAAACATGTGACCGATTGTCATTTGTTATTCATTGTGCCATTAAAATATATTAGGGTGTACAAAAGGGCTGTTAATAAATTGTTTTGTTTCTAGCTATGCTTTACTCTATTTATCATAGGACAGTTTGTATAAAAAAACCTATTTATATAGTAATGTTTTGTTTATACCAATCGATAACATTTGTATTTAATCAAAATGTTATTGATTGAAAACAGTCCTCTTCTACACACACATATTTTATACTGCCAATAACAATTGATAACAAATGACAATCAGACATCTGGTAGTGCATACATTTGTATTTATATATATATTGTATATAATACAAATTGTAATTGTATTCATATTACAATTGAATCAAAATTAGTGGCTTAATATGTGTTTAGTTCTATATTGGGTTTTGTGATTTCTAACTTTTTTGATATATAATTCCGGGTATTTTGTACACTGCCTCTTAAAATAGTCGTTTTGTTAACCGCTTCCAAAAAAATATAGTCATATGCTTGATTTTATGGATCTATATGTTATGTGTATGTAACTTTGCTTGAGTTACATTTATTCAGTTATCCTGCTTGTTCTCTTTTCAAACTCTTTTCCGGATTGAGAGGACCGGAATTGAACGGACGTCAATGAAGAGAGGAATGTCTGACAATTTTCGGTAAGCCAATTTTATTTCATTCAATTCCTTTCTTTTTTGCCAAATTGTCCGAGGAAGACTTACCGAGTAGCACCGTATTCCAATTAAATATTTTTATTCATTTCTCAATAACGTTTTAAATAAAATATATTTAAAAATATTTAAATCCCTCTCGAACCCTCGGACATTACAGCCCAACTAGGTGTACAGGAAATTATTAGCTAATAAAAATGTTATTCTTGAAAAAGTAACAAATCATTTACTGTCGAAGGATATTGATAGAGCTCTTAACTCAAATTACAATCCAATCTACAGAACTATTTGTACCTACATCAACCCTGAACCTTAAAGCTATTTAAAATTGAAGATAAACATAGAAAAATTAAGACCCGTGAGTCAATTAAGAATTTCAAATCCTGAATGCTTGAAAATATTTTATAGGAACAACACCTATATTCTCAGAACTGATGAAAAATGTCAGTGGTGCTATGAAACCATAATCAATAGTTTGAAACATATAACTTTGCACTGTAAATTTTTTGTTAACACAAGGAAAGAATTTCTGCAAAAATATGTTGTTCAGGATGATGATGAATTATCATTGCAAAATGTACTCACTATGGACAGCGTAGAAAAATTAAACAACATTTTTTTCTATCTGCAGTTTATATGTAAACATTCGGAATCCAGGCTATAATTATGTTTTATTAATGTGAATCGAGGATTATTTGTTTGGAGGATTATTTATTTAGAGGATTATTATTTTGTTGTTACATTTAATACTATTCTGCCCTAACTTAAAGTTTGTTCATTTATTTATTAAACCAGTGGTAATTTAAAAAAAAAAAGAAAAAAAAAGAAGTTTTACATATTGTAATATATAACTGTAAATAAAAAATAAAAAACTGTAATGAAATGACAATATGGTATATACTATCTTACTTATATTATAGAGGTCGGATTATAATAATTATGATTGTTGTTTTATTTCAAGTAATTACTAACCAAATTAACATTAAGTGGGCCAGACTCAATGGCTACATGTTGTACATTAAAGCCAATAAAGAAATTATATATATATATATATATATATATATATATATATATATATATATATATATATATATATATATATTTAAAAATATTTAAGGAAAAGAAAAAAAAAATAATGACAGACGTTTAAAGCCGTAGAAGACAAGGAGAAACAAAAACCACATCCACTTAATGGATGAGAATGGTGGGAAAAACATATGATAATTAACTGGCTTAAATGAGTATGCCTTATTCTCTATAATTATTTCCATGTACTTATCCATAATTACTTCCTCTACAAAAATGGATTATTGAAAGTAACGGAAATATCCATTTAGATAAATCTCAGCATTATGTCACTACCTTAATATTACAAAGTTGCATGATACACATATATGAAAATGAAAAAAGCGATATGAAAGGTTCTGAGTATCTTTTTAGTATTGTTCTTTGCATGAACCCGTTCGCGATTAGTTGACGTTTTGAAGATCTATGTTTAGTTTTCGGCCCACAGAATTATTTGGTATCAAAATCTCTGATTTTTTAATTTTGTAACATACAACCTTGTAATAATAAGGTAGCGATGTATAGAGGTACTTTTAACTCAAAAAGAGTTTTTTTTAATTTTGTTGTTGTTTGTTGGCGTTTAAAGGTGTAAAACTCTTAGGTCATCAACGCCTGCGGTTTTTCTATAAAATCTTGGTTCATATTGCGGACAGTAGTCGATTTGTTTTCAAAAACTGAAACACCAATGAGACAGCAGCTTCGCTGTCACCAAGTGCCTTCGCTAAATCTGGGACTAGTCCTAATTTATTTATTGTTGATCGGTAAAAAAAAAAAAGAAAAGAAACCTGTACCACTACTAACCATGAAGGGTCTGGGGTTCAGTACATTGTAGAGACTGTACTGTTTCATGGACAACGGTTCTGCAAGGAGGTGACTTGTCCTAGGTCATACTCAGCCGCCAGATTTTCCCCCTTATTTTGGGTACCCCATTTTTATGATATTTTATAGAGGCTGGATGGGCCCCAGGAAGGTCCTAGATCCTATATGATCCATCTCCCGCTGCAAACAAACTAAATAAAAGTCATGGCCTGCAGCGGGAATTGAACCAGGATTTCCGGCATGGCAACCACTGAGCCACTCCGCTCACCCGTTGATCAGTAATATATACATTTATTTCTATTTATTGAAATTTACAACTGTATAATAATATTACATCGAGTAAATAGAATGAAGGGGATTTATATGAGATATATGAGATGTTGTAGTACTCGAATAACAAATTTAACTTAGAAGGTCGCGAGGCCATCTTCTTTTCAGGCGCCTAGAAGGATTAACAGGATTGAAGAGGTTGTTAAGTTTGAGAATAGTGGGTTTGGGTGGGAATAAAGTTTTTCATGAAAAGATTGACATCGGATTCAGGACACATCAGCAACAAATGGGACATTAAGGTCATTATGGATGATTTTGGTCTTAACAAAGTAAGGAACATTGAGGATTTTACGAAGGATTTAGGATTGTAAGGATTGAATATAAGAGGAATTCGAAAATGGGTCTTATGATTTCCATGCATATGACTATTTTAATTGGGAGTTTAGAGCGTTTGTTTAGTAAGTGTTGCAGTAGCCTGAAACAGCGAGCTGTATCTTATCTGTTCAGTCTAGTGTGAGCATCTTTTTCTTCTTTTCAGACGGCTCGGAAGATTATAAGGAATCGAAGAGGATGCTAGATTTAAACCTAATAGGTTTGAGGGCATTGAGGTCCAATTATAGATGACTTTATCGTAAGAAAAATCCGAAGGATTTCGGATTGTAAGGATTGGGTACGAGAGGATTCTCTAGTTTAGTGGAGCCCAAAGCTCTACTCCGTAAGTCCAGATGGGTTTAATGATTATTATGTATATTAGTATTTTGTAGTCAATTGGGATCTTTGAGCGTTTGTCGAGAAAATGTTGAAGTAGCTTAAAACAACCAGCTTTAAAGTAAACTTAGTCTATTCAGCATAGTATGAGGATCCCATGCTAAGCATTTGTAAAGATTTGTCGGGATTTATGGGAATTTATGTTAATCCACCAGTTTTGCGACCATTTTTGAAGTGACATGATGTGCTATAACTGGAATAGTGTTGACTGATAATACACATGTGTCATAAGCGTACGTGGCAAGGATAGTATTAGAATGAGTTGGGATGTCAGATGTTCAAACTACATATGTAGAAGATCAAAAGCAGTTAATAGCAAATATATTAAATACAATTTTGTATTCATGATTTTTTTAGATTCTAGTTCTGCACTTCCTCTTTTAGCCATTATACAATTGCCAGTACTTGTAGGACATAATATATTTTCATAATCTAAAAATTATATTAAAATATTAAGCAAATGAGACAGTGTTTTCTATATATATGTTTTCGACCGCTTGCTATTCAGGGAACGTGTTATTTTCAATTTTGTTTTTAAACGGAACTAATTTAGAAAATTGTGGGCTAAGAGAAAGATGCATAACTTATAAGAAACTTGGACTGGATTTCACTTCATTGTTCGACCTCAGACGACATGTTCTTCGTTCAACCAAATCGATGCAGAAATTGGTTAGTTTTTCTGTAAAAATTAAGATTAATCTCATACTTTCATACTATTTTTTAAATAAATATTCTTACTTATAATTTTAATGCCTTCATTACAACTTTTTTATATTGTGAAAACTATAATATTATTCAATTAATGGCTTAAAGAAATGTAATAGATCTTTGGATCTCTAAAAGATTACCAAAGTATCTTTCTGCTGTGATTAATTGTATTAGAGTTGACCAATTCTAGTGCTTAATGCTAGAAAAATTGTGGAATGAGGTAATTTGACGTTCAATTAAAATTATGTATAAGTAAATATATTTTATATTTATTATTCTTATGATGGTGATAATTTTTAAATATTTTTATTTTGAAGAGAAAAGACTGTCCAGGCCGGGATCCTAACACGGGTCACCCGCGTCTCTAGCGCGGTGCTCTAACCAACTGAGCTAGCACGGCCAGACAAATCCATTCTCTTCACAGATCATATATCCCCGTGTTCTCGCAATTTTTGCTATGTACTCAAGGGGAAGAATGTTCATTGAACATTACTTTAATTAGGATCTTTTTGACTTTCGTCAATTTTATATTATAATTTATTTTATATTAATTATTCTTATGAGGGTAATCATTTTTAAATATTTTTATTTTGAAAGATTTAAAAATAAATAAATGTAATGTATGTATATATATATATCAGAAAGAAAGTTGAAAATAAAATGCTCTGCTTGTGATGCCCAATCAGAGCATAAAAATTATTCATAATCATATACATAACATTGATACAGTTTTTGAAAAAGGACACTCGCATAAATGATACGCTTCGGGTTTTTGAATAATGATATAATTGAATAATTAGTAACTGTTAATATGTATTGTATATATATTGTATTGTAATATATATATATTATAGTATATTATGTATATATTTTTCTTATATAATTTTTTTGGTTGGCACTTTGAACCTAGCCACATCCTTGGCCATGCGTTGTGGTCATATTACAGACGTATATTGCTTGCGGCGGGAGTATATTATATTACATTGCATACTGAATATAGAATATAGTATCCTGGATAGGTTCACCCATCTTCACGTTGCCTAGTACCATGGTTCCCCTTTGAGGCCGATTCACCAGTATCATTTCCTCTGGCGTACATTCGGGTACAAGGACAATAAGTAAGAAATACGAAGAACAAGTGAAATAAGATCTAAAATGTTTTGACAAAACTGAGGAAACAAAGTTAAAAAAAAAAAATGTTTAGCCTACAAATAATTTGCAACTAATCTTAAATCGAATTCATTTAAAAAATTTGAATGTTTGGAATAATATGATGGTTGTTGGCATATCCTTTGGTATCGGACTAATAAATATTATTATATTATATTATATTGATATTATAGTCAGTTATAAGTAATAATTATTGTAATAAATTTTACACAGAAATAATATATTCCAGGTTATCAAACTACACAACCAGGACGTAGTATCTTGGTGACGATCAAGGATTAACAGAGTGTGGAATAGCTGTGAATCCTAGTTAAAATAATTATATCATGTCCGCTTTGGTCGGTCTTATATCTTATCTACTGGTGCTGGTACTGGTAAATTTCTGGGAGGGGGGGGGATACAAGTAGCTCTTTTTAACAAAACATATCTTCTTTAAAAAATTTATATACACGTTGAATTGCCCATTAAGTGATGTCAGATTGGGATATTCAAAAATTATCTTATATAAGCTTTTAGTTTTTTTTTGTTGTAATTATTCCCTCACTCGATCGAAAGAAGTCAGTTAACTCTCCGCTCTAAGCTTCCAATTAATTACAAAAGACTCATATACATTACAATTATTAGATCCAGCTGGACTAACGGAATAGAGCTTTGTGGCTCCACTAAGCCATTGAATTCCTCTCGTATTCAATATCTTTCGTGTAATCTTCAATGGTCGTTACTTTGTTACGAACAAAGTAATCCATAATGACATTAACGTCCCATTTGTTACTGATTTGGCCAGAATCCGATATCAATCTTTTCACGACAAACTTTATTCCCACTAGTTTCAAACCTAGCTTCCTCTTCAATTCCCGATAATCCTCCGAGGCGTCTGAAAAGAAGATGGCCACGTGACCTTCTTAGTTGAATGTTATATTTGAGTACTACCACTGGGTAGTTTCTATACTTGTATTTATCGATACCATTATGTATCATTCCTGCCATTTACTTATTGTATTGCTATAATACAGTTAGTTGAATGAATCCGATAGAGCGCAGCAGCGGAGACATAGGAATGTTGCTGAAATTAACAAATATAATAAACTGATTTTTTTTTTCCATTAAGGCAGAGTTTGAAGACTGTTATTCCAGGTGTGAAATGTTCCGATCTAAGCTGAAGCAGAATTCTGAAGGCAAGAGTCTTTATTTTACTCAAGTCTGAATATATTCTAGGTGAAGGAAGATAGAAATTTCATTCGAAGATAGAATGTTCTATGTTCTAGTTTTGACAATAAAATTTTTTTTTTCTGTAAGGATTGTTTGGCCAAGAAATTTATAACTCAACACAACGAAACATTTATTTATTTAGTGAAAGTACAATTATTAAAATTTAACTTAACATTAGATTGGTTGCTGGCCTCTACAATAGAAGATCTATTACCACGCATAATATTTATGATATTGTTATGGTGTTCTTGATCGAGATTTAAGTATGGTGTTAAGGCCTGATGAAGTAGTAACCTTACAAAGTATTATTAGTTTTAATCATAAAAAATTAAATCATTTTTCTTAAAAGAAAGAACATTATCTTTTCTTATTTTTCACATTTTTATTTAATATAATAATTTAAACGTTTATTTCATAGTTGTTTAGAATAATTTAATTTAAAAGGTAATTTATTTTGTTAAGATATAAGTGTAATATTTGTAGTAGGTGTGAAAACCTATGTTATAAAAGTGAAGAGAGAAAAACAAAAGAGAGTCGATCGGCTTTTGTTCGCTCCGGCTAGACCGACCAGACAGTGTTGACGCGAGCCCTTAGCCGTGCACATCGTATGCTCTTTAAGAGCCCAAAGTTGTGTTTTGTGAATTTGAAGACAGTGTTGGCACGAGCCTCTTGACGTATCGTATGCTCTATATGAGCCCACAATTGAATTTTGATACTAATTTGCTGCCCCCCTGCAGGTGTAATTAGTTTAAACTTCGGCATCGATTCGACCAATTCGAATTGACTCAGTCGATCATCTCAATCTCTATTGTCTCAACATCTTCTCTCTCCCTACTGACGAAAATCCTCTGTCGTCTCAACATCCAGCTCGCCCTGCCGAGAATCTACTATCTACTGGAATCTACAGATAAGAGTTTTCATTTATTATATCATTTCAACTAGAAAACCGCATAAACATTCATTATTTTGTAATAGATTTTATTTGAACATTTTATTTATTTGTAATTTAATAGAGTTAAATTTACTATCGTAGGATTAAATAATAATTGTTTTCTTTTGTTATTAATTAGTTGTTTGTAATTTAGTTAATTTTAATAACTTCATTTTCTCATTATAAAAGCGCTTAAATTGTTCTTTTAATTTAATTAATTGGTTTTTCATTATCAAAATTATTAGTTATTTAATTTATGAAAATTGATTTATGTTATTAGTTTAATAAAAGGTTACAATCAAAATGACATGCGATCTGGTATAATTGAATCAGAAATTTATTTTCCTTATCCATTTCGGAGCTCTCATCGAAAGGTCCAAGAACTATTTCGAGGTTGCTCAAACATATGGTTTTATAGAATTTTGATTGCTATGACCAGTGATTTTCAGCAATTGTTTTTTTACACCACTGTTTGCCAATTAGCTAACAACAGTTGATCTATTCGAGTGATTTGTTATCTTTTTGTCCTTTACATTCGAGCCAATTGCCTCAGAGTAGATTTATTCCAATACTTTTATACCAGCAGAATATCCCTCGGACATTGATAAATGCCTCATAATTTTAATACTACTGATTATTGTTGACAGTTGTGTGCGTCTTTTGTTTGAATTAAGTATTTATTTCTTTTTTTTTTGTACAATGGATTTGTATCCCGAATTAAGATCACTTATAGAGGCTTGGTGAGGCACAGGATGGTCTCCGGACACCACCTGATCGTTCTACGGCAATTTACAGAACAATTTATACCGTTTTGCGAAACCAGGACCTACAGTAGAGTAACTCAGAGCTCGAAATACCCAAACCAGATCCAATATTTCCTATTGAAGACATACACAAGTTTAAATTTTCAGTTGAAATATAATCTAAGTACCTCAAAAGTATATATTTTTTTTTTTAGTACTTTGTGGACTGGTTTCTTATAAATGCTGACCATTTAGTTCGGTTAGGATGCAAAAATTAAGCAACGTAATTTTTAGAAAATTGAAAAATGTATTTGGTAATTTGAGGTTAGTTGTGGTTTCTACGTAATTGTGCTTTTCATTGCAATAATATTGTAGTATTAATTTCATAATGTACCATTAAATTAATTTTGATTTCCTTAGTTTGAAATTTCCCTACCTCTTGTCCATATTTAAGTGTTACTGTCGTACTTTTATGGAAGGAAGGACTTGCAACCATTTAATTATATCCTGTAAGATTTAGCAATTTTCCGATGTTTGCGAAAGTAGTATTTAGGCGTGGATATCGAAATTCCTTTGCGTCATAAATTAGAGAAACGATGTATTACGTCCTCCACGTGATTGCATTGAATGAACGTTGCAAGAGAAATCGTAAGATGTATATTTACGTGTTAATAAACCATAGAAGTGTTTCCTAGAATGATTTGTGCTTTTTTATATTATTTTTTTTAATCTGATGTGATATTATATATATCAATATTTGTTTCTTTCCAACAATTTGTTAAGACAGACATCAACTGTCTGGATCAAATAAATGAAATAATCAAAATTAACCACTACAACCCGTGAACGGGTCTGGGGTTCAGTACATGGTAGAGACTGTACTGTTTCATGGACAATGGTTCTGCAAGGACTTGTCCTAGGTCATACTCAACCGCTAGATTTTCCCCCTTATTTTGGGTACCCTATTTTTATAATATTTTATAGAGGCTGGGTGAGCCCCAGGAGGATCCTAGATCCCATATGATTCATCTCCCGCCGCAAACAGACTAAATAAAAGTAACTGCCTGCTGTAGGATTTGAACCAGGGTTTTCGGCATGGCCACTCAGTACTCCACCACTGAGCCACTCCGCTCCCATTAACTCCGGAAAATCTTTTTAAAACAAGTAAAAAAATTGAATAAAAGAAATATTAAATTCTTAACAAATATCGATAAAAGAGAAACTATTAAAAGGGTTTTTTTCAGAAGAAGAGCGAAAGCGAAGAACAAGCAGCGAAAATAGTGGGAAACCTTAGAAAGACCGGAAAGAAATTGATTAAAATGGTCCAGAAAGGCCTTAAAGGTGACGTTGTTCGGTTATCTGGCTCATACAGAGAGAGTCTCAACTATCTTCATATAATAACCTGAACCTATACCACTACAACCCGTGAACAGGTCTGGGGTTCAATACATGGTAGGGACTGTATTGTTTCATGGACAACGGTTCTGCAGGAATTCGATTTGTTCTACCACTGAGCCACTCTCCTCCCTATCTTAATATAATTACTCCCATAAATTTATTTATTTACGACGTATTTATAATATTATTTGTTAAACTAAATAAATACGAATATTTTTTAAAATTTACATTTCTAACAATATAAATAAAATTATATTTTATTGAGCTTTATTTTATTTTAATTATAATTAATTCATTACATAATACTTTGGTAAGATGACAGTAAATAATGGTTAATCTCTGACACCTTGTAGTCAGTTAATTTAACCCCAATGATGAAGGGGGGGGGGGGTTCTTGTTAGAAAACTGATATGGATTTTTTAATTAATTTAATTAAAAACTTGTTTTTTCACTTTAGAACTTGATATTCGCGAACAAGGTGTTGTTTTTAATGTTTACGGTTAACAAATAGGCTTGACTTTAGAAAAAAATTAAAGATTAAACTACTTAAGTCCATTGCCCTTCCGGAAGAAGTGTAAATTTTTTTTCTTCAAATAATAATATATTTGCATTTCTTGTTCTTAAGATGGTGATTATTTTTAAATATTTTTATTTTGAAGAGAAAAGATTTGTCCTGGACGGGATTCGATCCCGGGTCGTCTGCATCTCTATGCAAGCGATTTGTCTGGCTTAGTTACAACCCCTGGTAGCTCAGTGGTTCGAGCACTGCACTAGAGATGCAGACGACCCGGGTTCGAATCCCGGCCAGAAGAAATTTTTTCTCTTCAAAATAAAAATATTTAAAATAATCACCATCAAAAGAACAATAGATAAAAATAAATTATAAATATAAAATATATGAATGTTAATAATATACCAATTAAAGTAATGTTCAATAAACATTCTTCCCCGTGTATAAATGGCAAAAATTGCGAGAACACGGGGATATCGGTGAAGAGAATGGATTTGTCTGGCTTGGTTACGACCCCTGGTAGCTCAGTCGTTAGAGCACTGCACTAGAGATGCAGACGATTCGAATCCCGGCCAGGACATATCTTTTCTATTCAAAACAAAACTATTTAAAAATAAAAATAAAAATAATAATAACAGGTTGGCAATACCATTATTAGCTAATTAAAATTAAATTATATATTTTAGGGATCAATATTCAATACTAAATATCTCAAATTAGTACTATGTACTCATGTTTTAATACAAAATAATTACTGAACTAAACTTCAATTTTTTATATTGTTGGGGCACCTCTTTAGAACGTAAAGTACCTACCGTAGTACAATAAAATAAACAGTTATATAATTTGTAAAATTGAGGTTGATCCGCCGTTAGGCGAAGAGGGTGACCCCCCTAGGCTATATTAAACTTAAACTAAATATAAAAAACTTTTGAGGTTGTTTTGCAGGTGCCCAAGAACAACAGAACTACCAACAAGAGCCAATGACATTAGATTATTACTTGCAGCAAATTTATACTGCCCAAAAATGAATGGAGATATTGCTAAGCATTTATATTATTATATATTTAATAGCTACATTAATATTTAATTGTAGTATAATTTATAATAAATATTAATGCTTTTCATAATAAAAATAATATTAAAATGTTAGGCAAAGTAAATTGGTGGTATTTTTTTTTTTTTTTAGAGAGATTTTAATTTAATTTTATTTTAAATTATATACATACATTTTAAACATTTGTAGCATAATCCCTTACCATGAGAGTGATTTTGCATACATGGTTGTTTTTTTTGTTGGTAAAAATTTAAAAACCCAACAGAAAAAAGAAGTACATAGGATTTTATACAAAATATATACATTTATAAGAGTACATACAAAACATTATTATATACTACATTGTTCTTATATATAGCATATAAGAACATTAATTTAAAGAAGAACTCATTTCAAAATATATATTATTTATAGTAGAATGTGTTTTGTTCGTTTGTGTCTGTATTTTGGTGTTGTTGTTTTTGTATAATTTCCTATTTCTTGAATGAGTATGTTGTCTGATAGTTGGCATGAGGCGAAGTATCTGAGGGTCTGTTGGTGTATAAATTTATGTATTGTTGGGATATCTAGTTCATTGTGCATTGTGGTGATTTGAGTATATATTGGATAGTTTTTTTATGATTCTTAGACATATGTTTTGGAAGATCTGTATTTTTGTTGTTGTGTGTTTTGCTAGCTAAACTCCAGACTGGGCATGCGTAAGTTATCATGGGCCTAATGACTCCCTTATTTAATATTTTCTTATTTTTTTCCGATAGTTTTGATTTTTTGTTGAAGTAGGGATACATTTTATATAATATTCTGCGGGCACTATTTAGTTTATTGTTTATATGATGGTTGAATATTAGTTTGCGGTCTAAAGAGATTCCTAAATATTTAATAAGGTTAGATATAGGTATTGAGGTATTGTTAAGTAGTATGGTAGAGGGGAGTTTAGGTCTTCGTTTTGTGAAAATTATAGCTTCGGTTTTGCCAGTATTTAAATTCAGTCCCCATTTTTTTCAGATATTTGTTAGTTTTGCAAAAAATTGGTGGTATCCCCATTCATTTGTTGTTCAGATTAAATCATGTTTCTCTTACTCATGTAGAACTTTCCTTTTTTTCGGCTGGCAGGACACTATCCTGATTCCATTATTTCGGGTGGCTGGACACTATCCTGATTCCATTATCAAGTCCTTGAGAGACTTTTCTTGGGATGGGAAAGGCAAGGGAAAGTCGTAACTATTGAGAACAGACGACTGTATCATTTTCTGTCTGGCGAATCATCCGGTTCTTTGTCTCTTGCGCCAGTAGGCTTCAAGGTGATGAGAAAACCATTTCTAAATGTCTATGAAAATATAAAACCAGGTTTAATGGAGGGTTTTGGGTTCAGTACGTGGTAGAGACGGTACTGTTTCTTGGAAAACGGTTGTGCAGGAAGTTGATTTTGCCTTAGATCACGCTTAACCACCAGATTTCCCTCCTACTTATTTTGGTACTCTCTTTAAATAGGCTGGGTAAGCCATAGAATGATCCTAGACTCAGTCCGCTAACAGTTTTGAAGTCTTCCAATCAGCGGGATTTGAACCCAGCACCTTGGGCATGGCAAGTCAGCCCTCTACCACAGAACCACCCCACTCCCTCCTATCAGTACAAGAAGATTGAAAAGAAAATAGCCGATTAACCATTAATTGTCTATCAATGTTTAAAATATTCCTAGAAATCGAGGATATAAATCAAGTTTGCTAGTTGCTATACCAAATAGTTGCACATATAATAAAATGTGAAAATTAATATGATGTATTTATATTTTATTTTTATTAATTGTTATTTTGATGGTAATTATTTTTAAATATTTGTCCTGGGCGGGATTCGAACCCGGGTCGTCTGCATCCCCGGTGCAGTGCTCTAAACCACTGAGCTACCAGGGGTCGTATCCAAGTCAGACAAATCCGTTTTCTTCACCGATCCTATATCCCCGTGTTCTCTTGCGAGATGTATACACGAGGAAGAATGTTCATTAAACATTACTTTAATTAGGATCTGGTTGACTTATTATATTGTTTACTTAATGTTATCGAGATATTATTTATTATTTTATTTTATTAATTGTTATTTTGATGGTGATCATTTTTAAATATTTTTGTTGTGAAGAGAAAAGATTTTTCCTGATTGGGATTCGTACCCGGGTCGTCTGCATCTCCGGTGAAACCACTGAGTTGAGTTCGAATCTCGGCCAGGACAAATTTATCCACAATATTTTAAATTAGATGTAAATAGCTGACTCTTGGTAATTTATTAATGTTAATGCAATTAATGGTGTTTGTATGAAACTGGATTCTTCTAGATGCCTGTAATGTGATAGTAATATAGATAACGGTTGAGCAAATATATGCAATCTGAAAACAGGATCTCAATGTATGTAAAATGGAAGAGGGAGTAATGAATGTATATGTTCGAGATAGAATATCGTAGTATTTACCAGGAAACAAATATACAACAATATATATATATATATATATATATATATATATATATATATATATATATATATATATATATATATATATATACATATAAAAACATGCTTAAATATGTAGTAAATTTTCTGTTACTGTATATGTTATACGACATCGTCATATCACAATATTCGAGACTTTAATCAGTTTACAACTAAAGTACCGTATGACAGTACTGAAATAAGGTATAACAGTTTACTACTGAAGTAGTGTTTATTTATATACTGTTAGTATCTCTATCAGTAGTACCAACACCGTACTGCTCTGGGATTTCTTTGCTAAAGCTCCCGAGTTCAAATATAGTCTTAACTAAAAAATGCCAAATTTTTAGTTATATCGTTGTTTTTTGAAAAAACTGTATGGAAATTATATGAGCGTGATATTGACCAAATCACCTCTTTGTACAACCGTTGGCATAGAAACAAACTGTACTGAACCCAATTACTTTCAGGCGGATTAGTTGTACAAGTTTTTTTTTTATTAAACAGGTCACTTGTAATGCGTGTAATCTTATACAGACTTCCTTTCCTGCACATTGACAGTTGTTATCGGCGGGGACATTAGACCATGTAAGTACTTGAGAGGAAAGTTCTCGAGATAGCTGCTATTAGAGGTATTTAGCGATCATCGTAGCAAAAGTGGGTTCGCACCCTTCAACTAACGCAAAATGCATCCGCCATAACATTAAGTTCGCAACAGGTAGTTCGCGGGTGGACGGCGCACTTAACTGCTGGACCAGATCAACTGTCCTCGACCTCTTTCCTAGGGAGCGGCACTTTCTTTCCCGTCAATGAGGAAGTCATGGAGTCATGACGCCTATAGCTAACAGAGACTTGAAGTATGCGCAAGCATGTAATAGAAGTATTTTGTTGAGAGTTAGGAAAAAAGGTTTTCTATATAACTATATCTATACATGACTAGAAATACACATGCATATCGCACTAGTATTTCTAAGCTGACACAAACCAAAACAGGTTTTTTCTAGTGGTGAGTTAGGACTATGAAAAGGATGGAAAAAATATCATTTATCTAAACTGTTTCAACGTAGCTTCAGAGCTTGTCTCCCAGAAAGCACTCGTGCCACTCCTAGTGTTCTAGTGCTATTCCAAGCTCAATAATAGCTCTTCCAAAAATGTAGGTTTTTTACTTATGTCACTTGAGAAATACTAATGCGATGTTATAACATATATGATGTTCTTTATACTCTCGTGGTAGTATTGTGAGGATAGTAAGATTGTTCGAGACATCGACAACTTTATACAAGCTGCAAAAATGGCGGATAAACACCAGCTGACTGAACACTTGCAATTGCAAGGTTATATTAAAAACATATTATTGTAGTATTTATTCTCCCTAAAAGAATTTAACAACGCCAAAAAAATGAATAAATTTAAGTTTAGAAGTTATACAATATTACTAATGATTAAGACATTTAAGATATATTACTTTTGAATTATACCACTTTAAAAATACTGGTGCGATATGCCTGCAAGATGGTCGCATTTATCTTCGGTTTATTTAAGGTAACTATATGCTAAAATGGTTAATCGCACGATACTTCAGGTAGATTTTTTCTAAGAGAGATGCTATTGTTGTTTTCCTGTTTTTCCAAATATGTAGGTTTTTGCGTAAATGCGAAATGAAAATCATGTTTACAGATATAGAACCTATATCCCCGTGTTCTCGAAATTTTTGCGATGTATACACGGGGAAGAATGTTCATTGAACATTACTTTAATTGGGATCTTGTTGACTTACGTCAATATATTATTTTTATTCTTAATCGTGATTATTTTTAAATATTTTTGTTTTGAAGGGAAAAGATTTGTCCTGCCCGAGATTCGAAGGTTGGCCCATAACCTTTGCGGCGTCAGTTACTCATAGTTGATCACTAACCTAATTATTCCAGGATGGGCCTAATTTATGATACCCACTGTAGCATCATCCGGTTAGTCATAGCATCATAAATTGAGGTCAAATAAATAAAAAACAAAGAAGTTAAAGGTGTCGCACTCTGAGACTGTTATGTGAACCATATTCGGGGTGTATAACTGCGGTTTGGTATTTATTACTGGGCCAGCATACCTGTGTCTTAAAAATAAGATCGAAAGTAATCGATACTTCACAAGATTCTGCTTATTGATTTTTTATCGATTTATTTATAACACCCCTCGATATTACACTATAAATATAGCTTATTAATCTTAATGATTTATATTAAGATCGATAATTCGATTATCGATACCGTTTTGTTCTATACTTTCTTCTTCATGATTTTCGCCAGCTAGGACCGCGTAAAAAGTAATTTCATGCATCCGTCGTCGTGCTTCTTTCATATTTCCTCTTCCAATGATCTTTCCTTCTCTCGTTCATCCAGATTCTGGATCCTATTCTCTTCTTTCTCTCTCAGAGACCCTTGAAGCTACCTTTTGAAATATGTTTATCACATTATCAGTTATGCGAATCTCTGTCATCAATTCACAGCAGACGCTTGAAGCAGATACTTTGCCTGCTTAACTATTCCCTGTCGATAGCACTCCTGATGGAAACATATGTTCTTTTCAGATCCTCGACGACATCCTTCCATCTTCTCTTCGGTCTTCCACGATATCTTACTCCATTTGGTTTTCTGTAGAACTGTTTTCTGACTGTCTTCTCTTCGCACACCCTGATGACATTCCCCAGACATCTAATCCATTGTGCCCTTATAAATTGTGAGCCAATTTAAGTCATCATAAAGTATGAATAGCTCACGTTTTTTTCGGAGTCGAATCGAACCATTTACCTATACAGTTCCATGAATTCGTCTCAATATCTTTCTTTTGAACCTGCCTACAAGCTCGGTTGATGTTTTACTCAATACAAAGGTTTCAAGATGGATATTTCATGGTTTTGTACATTCTCAGCTTGGTTGTGCGGCTCACATTTTATTAACATCATATATATTATATTTTTTAATTCCTTGGATCCACTTTTTTTTTTTACTGTTCTATACGTTTTTAATGATTCGTTTTGTCTCCTTTCATTCATTCTCATTATGTAACTCAAGAATTTATTTCTTCTTTTCCTCACTGTGTCCGAAATATTTTCAACTTCTTTCTCTTTGTATAAGTTGTTCGATTGTATTGAAATCAATTTAAAAACATCCATTCATGTCTTAACTCAACATTAGAAAAAACCTGTTTTGGTTTGTGTCAGTTTAGAAATACTAGTACGATATGCTAATAATTGTATGCGCCAGTATAAAACAGTAGGGTGTACAAAAGGACTGTTAATTGATTTGTTTTATTACTATCAATCGATTAACTCTTATACTTGATGAAAATATTAGTAATTTATTAACAGCTCTTTTGTATACTATAATATTTGATACCGTCTCTAACAATGGATGACAAAACACAGTCAGTCTTCTGGTAATAAACACATGTCCGATTTTCTCTGATACATTGTGTAATCGATATTTATAATTAAGTATAGAGGACCGATATTTCTTAATTAAAAAAAAAAGTAACAACACTCTAAAAGAAGAAAAAAATCCATTCATCGCGTGCTTCTTCAGGTTTCGACCGTGTTATCCAATTATTTTCCTGTGTGACCATGAATTAAAAATATTGGCCGTGCCAATTCAAGGGCCTTAGAATTTTTAAAAGGAGTAAAAATCCTTTAATATGCAGTCCTTCGGAGGGGACGGAAAATGGTGGTCTCGAACCTTTGCGATGACAGGTACTCGTTAAAGATCCCTATCCTAATTAAACTTAGATATACGACATTTAGAGCCCCTACTGTAGTATCGTCCGATTAGCCATAGCAACAAGTCACGTTAAATAAATCAATTTAAAAAAATCCATTCATGTCTTAACTGCAACCTTGCTACAGGGATGGTGTAAAATGTATTGGAGTTTTCAACTAGATAAGGTAACACTTGTAGCAATGCTGTCATAATGTCAGATTTGGGGTGGAAGATGGCTGTTATGTCGTTGAAGACTATTGTCTTAACATACTTGATAATGTCTTGATAGTGAACTAACATATCTAAAATGTGCTATAGTCTATAATGCCGTAATCATCTTATCATCAGTATATTGTATTCTATAATTTTTTAACTTAAATTTCTTTATCGTTTTTACGTTATTAAATTATTTTAGTAAGAATAAAACCAATAATATTCAGCTGTTATTATAACCTAATAATTGTAAGTGTTCAGACAGCTGTTGTTTATCCGCCATTTTTGCAACTACCATTAACTTTACTGCCAAACAAACATCCCATCACGACAGTAAACTATCACCAGTTTATCATATCGTACTAGTATTTCTAAAGTGAATTAAGTCAAAAATCTTCATTTTTTGGAAAAACTATTAATGAACTTGGAATCATAGAGATACTAAGAGTGAATTCTGGCAGTGCCTTCTGGCAGAAAGGCTCTGAAGCTAAATTAATACAGTTTTGGTGAGTGATAAAGAGATATTTACCCATTTCTTTCATGGACATGACTCACCATTTTTTTTTTTACTTGTAACACTTTAGAAGTACTAGTGTAGTATAATAAATTTAACGAAATACTAAATTTAATTAATTAGTTGTGCATACGATATAATTTAAGTGGAGGTGATTCGTGACAAGATCACTCACAGACCTGATTAGAACCGGATTCGCGGTGCCATAAACTCAACTGCTAACGAAGCAAGAGCGAAATAGAAACTCTCTTAACGAAATAAAATAAATTGCTAAAATAAAAAAAGGCACATTTGCGTACGTGCCGTTGGCGTGGCAACTTTATTGCACCCAGTGAAAGCTTTTGAAAATAAATATGATTGTAAGTAAAAATCTACAATCCCAACTTTCCTTTACAATAGAACGGGATAGCAAAGTAACTTTTTTCTGGGACTAAGTCTCTTTAGAATAACAGTACATAAAAATAATATCTATTGCAATTAGACCACTATTTTAAATCATGAAATTTTAATTTTCAGTTTTCAGACCGTCTTCAGGAATTAAGAATACTTTTTAATTAATTATATTTTTTAACAAAAAATTGTTTGATTATACGGCAAACTTTATAAGCTGTATTTGAACCAATAAGACGAAAACCACAAAATTCATTTAGTTCTTCACCATTCGCGATTAAAGTTCACAATCTGAGTCAATTAAGTTCCAACGGTCGTGGTTTTGTGTGATGCCTCTTTTACTTTTATGAATCAAATTATTAGCTTCAAATAAAGGATTATTGGCCTCAAATTAAATTTAAAAAATATTTTTTATTATTATTATTTTTTTCCCCACGAATCGGCCAGCAAGGACCACGCGAATATCACTCAAATCTTCTTCATACTCTCCGCCTTCCGTTTACTCCAATACTCTCTCATCTTCCTGGACTGTTCCTCTCGCTCTTCCTTAGTCCATTTTCTCCCTCGTCTCTCCTTCCTTCCTGCAAGAAGCCTAACTTCATTTATTTTTTCCCAAAAAGCTCTCTATCCAAGCAGTCCTTATCCTTGATTTTTAGCCTATCCAGCTCCTCTTTTATTTGCTTCACATATCCACCTATACTCTTATAGCCTAATACTTTATTGAAGATCTTTTTTTTCAGCCTCTTATTGTTCATTCTGGCCATGTGGCCGTAGAACCTCAGTCTCCTGATCCTGATGAATGTTTCAAGATCTTCCAAATTTTTGTATATTTCTTCTTTCGATTTTCGCCTATACTATGTGTTACTTTGGGTCCATAAATCTTCCTCAAAATTTTTCTCTCAATCTTCAGGGCCTTCTCCAGACTCGGGGCTGACTGTTTCCATACCATTATTACTGGTCTTATTACTGTACAGTAGTTGCTTATTTTCGCATTGGAGGACAAATTTTATTATTTTAATTATATTAAAAAATTATAAATAAATGCCAAAGAATGGACTTTTCTACTGCATTCTTTTGTAAGAAATAAAAATGATAAAAAATATCTGAATTTTCATTCAACATCACTTGTTTCTTCGCTCTTTAAATTTATATGAGGTATTTTATTGCATGATGAATACATTATAACAAATAAATGTATTATTATGGTAAACCCCTCACTTATTACCCTGACTAAACTGTCGTTAGTTTTTTGTTATTAATTTTTTTTTACACGGTTAGAAGATTTTTCTCCTTCTTGATCGTTCTTCTGCTAAAAGCGTAGGTCTTTTTTAGTGTGATCCTCCACACACACAGCTATACTTCTAAATCCTCTAGTGTCCCAGACTTCGGTCTGCCAAATCCTTGACATTTTAAGTCCTGATGTACCTCTTCAAGCCCTTGCACTTTCCATTTTTTCTGAAGGTTGAGAATTTTTCGAGCCGACCCTTTGTCCCCAATCGTTTAATATGCCATCGGACACCAATCCTCTTCATTCTGACAGAAATCTCTTCAAACTTGCCGCAGAGTTCTTGGTTTGACCTCAGTTGAAATTTGCAGAATGCTGTTATGAGGTTTTCTAACGTGGGCGGTCCTTCAACCAACTTCACATTCGACGTTTAAGGTTACTTTATAAAAATAAAAAAAACCTGTACCACTACAACCCATGAAGGGTCTGGGGTTCAGTACGTGGTAGAGACTGTACTGTTTCATGGACAACGGTTCTGCAAGGAGGTGACTTGTCCTAGGTCACGCTCGACCGCCAGATTTTTCCCCCTTATTTTGGGTACCCTATTTTTATAATATTTTATAGAGGCTGGGTGGGCCCCAGGAGGGTCCTAGATCCCATATGATCCATCTCCCGCTGCAAACAGACTAAATAAAAATCATGGCCTGCAGCGGGAATTGAACCAGGATTTCCGGCATGGTAACTCAGTACTCTACCACGGAGCCACTCCTCTCCCAAGGTTACTTTATACTTACATGAATAGTCGGACGATGCTACAGTTGGATTCCTAAACGTTTGGATAAATATACTAAGAGTAGGATCATCATTGCCCCGGTTTTTGCGAGTTGCCACCCCAAGACTCTCAAAACCGGAAGTGTATGGGACGCTTGAGGAATCTCGGGTACATGATTTGAACTGACAACCTAGTAAGTTACATAACATAATGTATAAATAAACATTTTAAAATAATTTCTTTCAATAAACAGGTTTTTAGACTAAGGAGGATTAAGGACACTCTTAGTCGGCATTCGTTTTGGTTAATGCTTCTCCTTCCTGGCGACTTCTTGGTATCTTCCTGACTTGAATATATCCTTCACGGTTCTATAAAGATAGTCTTAATAGCTAGAATGAACTCATGAAGTCAAGCAGTCATGAGAGTGATACTTTTTCCAAATTTTAATCTGACTGCTGTTCAATGACTAATGATGGTCAAGGATAAATAATTTATGAATCAGGCCTGAGTAAAATATTTTGCGATTTAAAATAAATTGCATTATTATTTCTTAGGTAAAAAACAAAAAGAAAATTAAATGACGGTCCATTATTTTAAACAAATTTTTACAAAATGTAATATTACGTTTATTTTTGTATTTTTTATATTTAGGAAATTAGCTTTCTTCAATATAAACTTTAAAAAAATTAAACCATTTTATGGATATGAGCGATTTATTAACTATTTAAGATTAATTGGTCAAAAAGAAAGTTCGTATATTTGTAATTTCTTTTCTCATTGATTGAATTTTACAATCATTTCGAACTTATTATTATGTTAAATAGACAAAAAAAATTAAAAAAAAACAACCTTCTCATGAAAACACAATTAAACGGCGATCCATTTTGTTTTTTAACGAATTTGTACACAACGAAATGTATATACAATATGTTGAGCTTATATACTATGAAATTAGCTTTATATAATAAAAAATAACAAAACAAAGAAATTTGGTGAATTTACCTTATTTGAATTTAGATAGATAGATAGATATAGATATAAAATGCTATTTATTATTAAATTATTTACAACTGTTCTTTTTAATTTCATTTTCCACATTAGCCACCACAGCATGGTACTTTATACCGTCTGCCGGGAGTTTGATTAAACTAATAAACAACAACAAAACTAAAAAATAAATCAAATTTCTTTTTGACATTAATAATTAAATTCTGAAATTAAAAATTTTCTATAACGACCTGCATTACTTACAAAATTATATAAACCTATAAAATTCTCTCCATTCAGAATATTTATTAATTTTTGTTTGGATATCAGCTCATATTTTAAGAATTTTTTTCTATACAATTTTAAGACGGGGCACACTGCAAGGAAGTGAAAACTGTTTTCAATTTCATTCAGATTACACAGTGAGCATAGCTGTATATTTTGCGAATCAATTTCAAATGGTTTGTAATTTAGATTCAGAAGTTCCCCTCTGCATTTCATAACTACGCTAATTTTTTTTGTTGCTTTAAAATGTCTATGGTAATCTATTGTTTTATTTAATGAGCTATAGAGGCCGTGGTGTGTGCCCTCTGCTGCTTTTGTATGGCAAACTTGGATAAAATAATCTTTGTACAGCTCTAACATTTTGAACATTTCTCCCTCCCAAGTACCCATGGAGTTTAAAGTTAAATCCAGTCTATAATTTATTTTTTTTGCAATTTCCCCCCACTCTTTAAACCATGATATGTTTTGTTTTATTATTTCTCTTGCTATAACTGTACATAGCCTATCTTCTTTATAATCTAGTATTTTTAAAATATAATTGGATTGCATTTTTAGTGTGTACATGTGTATTAATTTTCTATTCATTTCTAAGTACACAAAGTAATTTGGGGTATTAACCGGTAATTTAAAAATTTTTTTAATGAAATACCTTTCAACTTTTTCTATTTCCTCAAAATATTTGTGGCCCCAAACTTGACATCCATAGGTTATGACATTTTTAATTGTTGACTCAAATACTTTAAATTTTGACTCTAAGGGCACTTCTGGATTATTGAACAGTTCTCTCCACATCATATTAATCCCAACTTTTGCCTTACTTACTTTTTCTTTAATGTCATATTTCATTTTTAAGTTATTGCACATCACCACCCCTAGATATTTGTATGATTTCACACATTCAATTTGCTCATTATTTAGGAACCATTTCTCTTTTTTTGTACACATTTTGCCTCTATTATTCTTCTTAAATACTATAATTTTTGATTTGTCCAGATTTACAAACAAATTCCATGTTTTACAATAGATTTCTAAATTGCCTATCATGTACTGCAAACCAACCGGATTATCTGATATTAGGACAATGTCGTCAGCATAAGCCAGCATATTCACTTTCTTATGCCCCACTATGACTCCTCCCCCGAGATTCTCCGCTAAATCATTTATGAAAAGAGTAAACAGGTATGGACTCAGTACACATCCCTGCTTGACCCCCATCCCCGTCTTGAGTGACTCCGTAACTCCATCTTTTGTCCAGACTACTGCCTCCGTGTTTTCGTAAATACTTTTTATAGCGTTAGTGAACTTAGTTGACAAACCCATTTCGTACATTTTGTAAATTAACGCATTCCTGTCCACAGAGTCAAAAGCTGCCTTGAAGTCGACAAAAAAACAATAGATTTTATTTTTCCCTAAATGCCACATATACTCTATTAAATTGCTTAAAATAAACAAATTGTCAACAACTGAGCGGCCCTTTCTGAAACCTGCTTGGCCTTTTATCAATACTTTTCTTTCTTCCAACCAGTTTGTAAGTCTTACTGCTAGCATCCCAGAATATATCTTCGAAATGGCATCTAAAAAAGAAATACCCCTGTAATTTGTCACTTCGCCAAGCTCACCTTTTTTATGGAGAGGGAAGATGATTGATTTTCCGAAACTCTCTGGAACTTTACCTTCATCAAAACAGAAATTGAACAGCTGCAGTAGAGCTTTCGTAAAGCATTCAGGAGAATTTTTATAAAATTCACTTGGTATTCGGTCAAGACCAGGTGCTTTATTATCTTTTAATTTATTTATGGCTGCGACCACTTCATCATAACTGAATTGATTATCTAAATACCCATCCTTTACCCAAGGAGGCGCATATGAGAAAAGTTCAGTACAAAGATGAAGGTTATACTGTTTTTTAAAATGCTCTTTCCATTTCAGTGGTTGAATATTTCCAATTCGGAAGTAGTTTTTTTGCTTAAATTTATTAGTCAAGTCCCAGAAATCCTTGGAATCCCTCGCCCTCTCGAACTTGTCACCTATCTCCCTGAAGTAGTTTTCTTTTTTCCCTTTACAGAGTTCCTTATAATTTTTTACATTATTTAAATATGCCTTTCTGATCAAGTGGGAGTTGGTATTTCTGTACAAGTTTAATAGTTTAAATATTCTTTTCCTCTTATTATGACACTCATAGTCATACCAAGGTTGTTTTTTATTAATCTTAAAGTCACCCCTACTTCTTATTACATAGCATTTTTTAATTAGCTCTTTCATCTTCTCAAAGTCTGCCAGCCCTATTAGCTTTCTTTCTTTCAAAAACACATCTGTTTCTTTTTCTAACTTTTCCCTATACTCCGCTGACCTCTCTTTATGCCAAATCATTTTCGGGATTAGCTGACAGTATTGTTCATCCTTTATCGCCATTTTTATTCCAATGCTAATGACTAGAGGCATGTGGTCCGAAAATATTTGTTTTTCTACTTCAAAACCCTTAACTATTTCTTTAACCCCTATTGAAATTATACCTAAATCTATTGTGGAACAACCTGCATTACTGATGTATGTAAATTCTCCCTCTCTGTCCCCCTCTGATCTACCATTCAGTATAATTAGCCCATTATCATCGCACAGTTCCAAGAGTTTTCTTCCTTGCTTACTTACTTTCTTGTCTTTTGATTTCCTATTCTTTACCAATTCTCCTTCTCGGTTATAATCCTCCCAATATGTACTCTGTCTTTCTCCTATCCTCGCATTTACATCCCCTACTAACAGGTATTGTAGTTTATCCTTACTAAAAATTAAATTTTGTAGCCTTTCAAATTCTTCTACCCAATACCTAGCATTAATATATAGTGGAACAATGTGTACTGATTCCTTTCCCGTTTCTAACTGTATTAGAGTCTGATTTTCTACCGTTACATATTTACATAATTTTTCCTCCTTTAACCATTTTTTATATCCGAATATTTTACCACCGCTAGCTCTACCATACTTACTAGTTCTGCTGGCTGGCTCGCAGTACAGACAGTAATCAACAAAATAATTATCAATGTGCACGTTACAATTATCAATTTCTAAATGGGTTTCAAACAGGCAAAATATGTCATACTTACATACAAAATTGAAAAAAGCAACATTATCTATCTTATTTTTTATCCCCGCTATATTGTACCCTAATAATTTAATCGTTTTATTAGATTCATACAGTCTTGTAGCTAAATTAGAATTTACCCGGCAGACGGAATATTCCTATTTACTAAGTGGTACCTTCACCTCTTTGTTCTTCGCTGGTTGATCGGCCTGGTCCCCTGGCTTACAGCAGCGCGACCACAGTTCTTCTCCCAGTAGACCCCTCAAGTAGTTAATGTCTTCTTCTCCTCCTGAAACACCACTTTCATCATCCCACTGATATTCCTTCCCATTCAGAATCAGAGTGTCCTTTCTGACCAGGCATTTTAAATGTCCACCCTTTCTCATAATTTCTTTTTTGATCCAGAACATCCTGCTTCTTCTATTTCTTACTTTCCAGGTGTAATCCCTATCTATGTAAAAGCCAGTCCCCTTTAGTTTCCTCGTATTCCTTAGTATGTCTGTAACTACTCTACTGGTGGTAAACATTACCTTCTTAGCCGTACGTCCTTTGCCTTCCTTTCCTACTGTAAAGGTGTCCTCTATCTTCCCTTCCACTTCAACATCCAGCACTTCTTTACAAAAGGTTGTTATTTCTTCAACATTTTCTTTTCCGTCAAATCCTTTAAATATTAAATTGTTTCTTCTCAACTGGTTTTCTATTGCTTCTAGCCTCTTATCATTTTCTTGATTTTTGGTCTTCATTTTCTCCAGTTCGTTCTTCAAATTTAAATTTTCGTCTTTTAGTTTTTTAATTTCTGTGAAGAGCTCTGATATATCTTTTTTTGTCGCCAGTCCCTTTGAGTCTATCATCGCTGAAAATTGTTTCATCATTTCTCCATAATCCATTCTATTAATTTCTTCTCCCATTTCTGATGACACTGTATCTTCTGTCCGACTTATTTTAGTACTCACTAAAACTTCCGGCGACGATCGACTTCTCTTGACCCTTTCTTTTTTTTGTATTGGCGTTGACAATTCTTTCCCTTCCACTGTATAATTTTTAATTGATTTTGGCATTTATTTTATTCTGTTAAGAGAAAACCTTATTTTGTCCTGGTTTATTGAATGTTTGTTATTTTTATTTCGTTGTAATTGTTTTGGTTAGGGTTTGTTATGGCTAGACATTTATATTCTATCTCTCAAGAATTAAGATATTGTTTGTGTACTCGTTGGGATTATGACTCACTAGCCTACGTAGTTTACCTGCAGGTTCCCGCTCGTGGCCAGTTACTCCAGTTTAAGTTTTTTTCCTTATTTTTTCCCCGCTAATCCACTCGGTGTAAATTCTCGTCCATTACGTAGAATTAACACAGGTACTGTATTTTATTACTGTTGCAATTTTTTATCCCTATACACTCACTTTTATCCACTTTTTAATAAACTTTTGCAAGACACGATGTTCACTCTACGAATGCTAGAACCAAACTCCCTTATTTGAATTTATAAAAATTGTATTTGACCGGCGATGAATTAATAAATTAAATTAAATTTATTTAAAAAAATTGTTATATTTGTAACTTGTTTTCTTTTTATTTGAATTTCACTACAATTTCGAACTTATTATTATTTTAAAAAGAAAAAAAATATGTATATAATAAAACCTGTGCTACTAAAATCCATGGAGGGTTTTGATTAACTCATAGGATTGTGGGAGCGGAGTGGCTCAATGGTAGAGCGCCGAGTTGCCGTGCCGAAGTTCAAATAGAAGTGGGTTTAAATCCCGCAGCTGGCAGATCTTAATTAATCTGTTAGCTCCCGGAGATGGATCCTATGGAATCTAGGACAATACTGTAACTCATCCAGTCTCTATGAAGATAGATACCCAAAATTGAGGAAAAATCTGACGTTTGGCCGTAATCTAGGCCAATAACCTTCCTGAACAACCTTTGTCAAAGAAACAGTACAGTCTCGACCATGTACTGAATCCTAGACCCTACATAGATTGTAGTGGTTTTTTTTTGTAGGATAGAGACTGTATTGTTTCTATGTATCGGTCTGAATTCTGTGAATACAGACAACAACAAAGTTTTTTCACACTTAATAAAGACCTTTTACAGAACTTGCGTTTTAAGCAATAGCTAAACTAAAATTGGATTTTAGCATAAAACAATATCTACTACAGCAAGTATAGAACTCGGGGCGTTTAGATTAATGAAACAGGGAATATAAAAATAAAAAAATAAAAATCTGTACTTACTCTCAGGATTGTAGAAGTAGCCAAAGAGCATTTCTACGGCTGTTTCGAACCACTGGAAGACGGCTCCTAGCATGGATATGTCCCTGGAAGTGGACCGTTGCTGCTGGAACTGACTTTGTGTAGGAACGACAAGAAGCACGAAGACGAAGAGGATCCATCGGAAGAGAAGCATCTTCCGACATCGCTGGCCGAACACAGACTGAGTCCTGGTGCGGTCCCCACTCCGGTCCTTTGCGGGGCTGCAATCAGAGCGGGTAATTCCCCGAAGAAATGTCTGCTTTTATATCCTCAGTGAGCCGCGTTAGGGTAGGCTTTTACTTGAAAATATCACGTGTTGAGGAGGAAATTAAATATATAAGATTATAAAGGAGGAAATATTAATAAGGACCTCTTTTAAACCACTCTCAGCCCCGAAAAAAAATTGGTAATTTGATCTAAAACAAACAATAGATAATTTTACTATAAAAATTTAGATACAAACTTTAGGAGAATGGTGTTAAGATGAAACGCCAATCGCTAAACTATAAACTCAATTTAATGTATTCCCTATTCAGGAAAAACTCCAAATTAGATTTAAGTCAAAAATCAAACACGTATACTTACTTACTAAAACCAGTTTGGACATATGCATTACAAATTTATGGGGCTGCTAAACAGACTCACACAAAACGACTACATACTTTTCAGTCAAAAGTTAGACTTATCACCAAAGCACTTTGGTATGTCAATAACAAAACTCTGCATACTGACTTAAAAATACGAACGGTTGACGAACACATAGGAACATACTACAAGCGCTTTCAAGAAAAACTACTGTGGATGTTCGAGTACTAACCCATTAATAGAACAAATGGCCACAACCCTCATGCCTGAGAACACTAGGAAGAGACTAAAAAGAACGCGGATTAGAGATCTATTATCATAGGAAATTTAACCGAGCCAAGGGAGAGGTTCTTCTTCTCTCGTGTCATTGTATATTATTTTACTGTCAGCCAATCTGCTGATTGTCATTGTTTTTATTTTGACAGGTGTGGATATATATATAAAGAGAAAAAAAACAAAAACTTTATTTTAAAACTTTAATACCCGTTAAGGTTAGGGCAAGAAAACCATAAATAAAAACTAAAAGAAATAAATTATGATCCACCATGCCAACATAAATTTTATAAAATTATAATAAATTATGATTTATAATTAGAGAGTGGAGTTTCTGAGCTCAAGGACCAGGATTCAAATCCTGCTTGGGAGAATTTTATTTAATCTGTTAGCAGCTGGAGATGGAACCTATAGGATCTAGGACTCTCCTGGGGGTCACCCAGGCTCTACAAAGTGGGTACCCAAAATAAGGGGGGGAATCTGGGGGTTGAGTGTGATCTAGGACAAATCACCTCCATGCACAACCGTCACCCAACATCCACACCGAAACTGTACAGTCTCCACCACGTTATAAACCCAAGACCCTTATGGGTTGAAGTGCTACAAGTAATAAATTATGATGTACTAAAAATGGACTTAATAACGATTAAAAGTACTCAAGTCAACCAGTATTAATAATTTATCTTAGAATAAAATGAGTAACGTTATTGTTCATAAATAAAATATAAATATAAAAAATAAAATTTGAAATTATTAAATTCGGTAAGGACTGCATTCAAAATTGAACCCCTTTATCAGATAATCGAGAAAGGACAGCTGCGATGGTTCGGACATGTAATGAGGATGGATAAAAAAGCATTGGAGGTTAAATCAACAGGGAAAAGACCAAGGGAAAGGCCGAGAGTAACCTGGAAGAATAACCTCCAAAATATCCTTTTAAAAAAGGGATTGGATGGGCGACAGCCAGGAGAGCAGTCCTTGGCAGAGACAGATAGGGCTCCTTATGAAAAATCTCTACACCGGAAGGTAGAAGGGATGTCAGAATAAGAAAGAAAGAAAATACAAAAATAATGTTGCATTTATTTATTAACTTATATATTTAAGTAAGTGGCAGATCAGGTGGCGATGTCCCATTCCCCACACGTCCGTACTTCTAAAAGTCCTTAGGAACGAATTTTTGAAAACTTAATAAACGCTGAGCCTACTGTAAAATGTCCGAAGGGTAGACCAAGACGTAGGTCGGAGGATTGCATAAAAAGTGATTTTACGAATTAGGGTTTGGGTGGTAATCCGCGGACAGTTTTTACATAGTTATAATTTATAAAATAAATACATATTTAACTTTGCAAACGATTATGGTTAATAACTTACTAAAACTGCACAAGATGGTGATGAGGCAGATAAAGGGATAGTTTACATTTAATGGTCGACAGTAAACCATAAAATGAAAATCACCAGGACATTTTTATAGCCTTTATTTATTTTTATGTTTCGCCATTAGGTGAGCTTGCAGCCACTATACAACATAAAGTCATTTTTTATGGTATCTGTGTATTTTGATGGTGGTTAAATTATGTTAATCAATATCGTTAAGTTGAATGATATTGATTAACTTTAATGTTCTGAGTTAGTGATGTTCATCATTAGCTTTGCTTACTCTCAATATCAAAATTTATGTTTAGATAATTGTTTGTAGTAAAATAATCGGTGTGAAGGTGAAGAAAAAAGGGATCATATTTTTTTAGGGCAAATTAAAAATTATTAACGTTTTAATTGAGGTTATTATTTTAGAAATCGAAGTTTAGTTTAGTTCTTATTTTGTAACCTAGTACCTAAGCCTTATTATAGTATAAATATAAAGCCTATTATAGTATAAATATAATGACTATTATAGTTTAAATATAAAGCCTTATTACAGTATAAGTATTGTCATATTCCTAATACAGTCAGCACTGGGAGTATCCATGGCAACCAGCCCTCGCCAGAAGAGAGCAGCAGTTGTTAGGCTCATACTCTAACTTAACCTTACTTAATGTTTATGGTTTAAGTGTGATTGTTATTGATTCAATATAATGTTCTATCATATAAAGTACTTTTTATTTCAGACAAAAAAACTTTTACTTGTTTACCTCGTCGCCAACTATTATGAAATAAAAAGTACTTTATATGATTGAACATTATATTGAATCAATAAGAATTACACTTAAACCATAAACATTAAGTAAGGTTAAGTTAGAGTATGAGCCTAACAACTGCTGCTCTCTTCTGGCCAGGGCTGGTTGCCATGGATACTCCCAGTGCTCACTGTATTAGGAATATGACAAGTATGAAGCCTTATCAAAGTATAAGTATGAAGCCTTATTACAGTATAAATATGAAGACTTATAGTATAAATATAAAGCCTATTATAGTATACATATAAAGACTTATTATAGTATAAATATAAAGCCTATTATAGTATAAATATAAAGCCTTATTAAAGTATAAATAAAAGCCTTATTATAGTATAAATCTTTTTGGTTCCTACCCATTTTAATTATTTATATCTTTCCTTCTTCCTTCTCCTTTTCCATTCTTCACACTCATTTCTCCGTTTACTTCATGGCATCCATCACATGTTATAATAGCATCCTTTATTATTATTTATTTGTAATTTATCATTAAAATACTAGAATTTTTTATCTTTACTTCTTATACATTTCTTCTACATTAACCACATTTCAGGATCCATGATCCATTTTTTCACTTGATTAGTATCAAGCTGAATCTGCGTTAATAGCTTCGTTTCGATAAGACGCCCAACAATTTCCTGTGCGAAAATTCTGGATTGTGGTAGCTAACTACCTAAGTTGGTTGTCAAATATGTGGTTTGATCAAAGAGTCCCGTCCTTCCAACATGTATCGATAACGAGGTCATCAAAAATTATTACTAACAAGCTGATTTTTTTTTGCTTCTTATTTTTTGACTATACATTTTGTTGGACAAATAATTTAGATAATTATCTTGAGATTTAACAAATAAAACCCAGTTAGTAATACATTTTTGAGAATCATAAAATCGACATATTTTATCCTTGCTACCTCTGTTAGCTACCACAATCGAGGATTGTAGGGCGTCTCATCGAATCGAAGCTATTCACGAAGATTCAGCTTGATAGTAATCAAGTGCGAAAATGCACCATGGATCCTGGACTATCATAATTTGTATTAATATAATTCATATTTATATAACTTCCCACACATAAATTATCAAACATTTTAAATCTTTACCTGCTACTTAAAGTGATTTTACAAACATTATTTTATTTTTATTTCTTCTATATTTATAAATTTACATCAAATGTTGAGTACCCAATATTATTTTTTATTTAATTACTTATTATTATTTAATTATTTAATTGCGTGCGTGTGTGTGTAGCTGTGACATAAACAAAGAAGGCGAAGGTGTAAGGGCTTGTTAAGGTGAATTACTGGACATTGATTAAGGTGTCCTATAAAGCCTTAACAAACTGCTTCTGGGCCTTATAAATCATGGTACCATCTGTTTGAGGGAGAGTTTTTCTTGATATTTTATTTAGAATGATTTACAACGAGTTTATACAGCGTATTATATTGTTCAATATAAAAAAAAAATACAGCATTATGATCGAAACAGATTTAAATAAATGATAAAGAGAATAAAAATGAGCAAAATACAAAAATAGATAAATTATTAATCAGAATGCGATAGTAATGATTAATGATAGTAATGAAAAACAAAGCCTTAAATCTCTAAGATACCGGAAGAACTAACCAGTCAACGTATCGCCAATTCAGACATCAACAGAAAAATAATAATATAAATAATAAAGAATAATAATAATAATAATTAAAGAAGACAAAATTGAGCACATCGCACATCAATAGCCCAACTGATTCGTCGAGTTGGGACAGCAACCTTACTCCAAGTATGTACTGATGTTTTCTTTAATGCGATTTTTATTTTAGTACATGTCCAGATGATTTGTCCGTTTTTTCTCATTAGCTAGCGGCCAGGCACTTGAGGTCGCAATAAATTAAAGAGAGCTGCATTTTTGATATGTTGTAAGGGTATGTTTGACTAATGGAAATCCAAACTTGCTACCGAAAAAACGGATGGGAAAACTTTTGGTGATCGATAAACCTCGAAATTTTCGGAGTTATTTTAGTTTTTCTTTCAGTTGGGTTCAAATGGTAGCAAATTTAATCTACGTTAAAATGGTTACCTAAGGTTTTTTTTTAAAAAAAAATGAACCGATTATGAGATACAGGCCAAAAACACTGAAAATTTCGAGGTTTTTGGCCACCAAAAGTTTTCCTATCCGTTTTTTCGGTTGCAAAATTGGATTTACCCTACTCAGACATGTCCTAACAACATATCCAAAATGCAAACTCCCTTCGACTTTTTGCGACCATCAAACTCCTGGCCGCTGGCCTATATTTGGACTATTTAGATTAGAACTACAGGCTTCGGTCTGTGCTTAAATTAAAGCTTATTTAATTTAATACAGCTTCACTGCCTATGACTTTCATCGTAGGATCACTCCTTCGGCCAGTGTTCCTCACGAAAGTCGGCCAAAATATAAATTTGGATTTTTTGCAAAAAGTTACCAATTTTCAAAGGAACGTAACTCACAATCTATTAAAGCTACAGATCTTCGGTTGGGCTCAAATCTTAGCAAATTTAATCTTTATTAAGAATGGTTACCAATGTATTTTATCAAAAAGCACCATTTAGGAGATATAGCTCTCCAGCTCTCTTCAATTTATTGCGACCTAAAGAACTTTTTTGGTTCCTTGCCGCTGGCCTAACAATTGCGACTGAAGGCTTAAATCGAATATATAAATTTTTTGGGATATGCCGTTGTTCTTTTTAAGGAGCGAAATATGGTAAGAATAGTATTAGGATGGTTTGGAATGAATTTCGTTTTGAGTAAATTGTAATAGAGTGTTACAGATCCTCGAAACTTTTTTGAGGATTTTTTAACCCACTGATTAGGAGATATAGGCCAATAACTGAAATAACTCCGAAAATTTTGATGTTTTTCGGCCACCAAAAGTTTTTCCATCCGCTTTTTTTTGGTAGCAAACTTGGATTCCCACTAGTCAGGCATGCCCTCTAGATATCAAACATTCAGCTCTTCAATTTTTTGTAACCCTTTCAATTATTTATAATTATGCAGTGTAATAAAAAATGTCAATATTATTATAATCTTCCTTCATTTATTCTTTATTTAGCTCCACTTTGTGCTCCTATGGATAATTTACAGTGGGAGCTCTAAAGTTTACATATATAGGATATGGACGTTTAACCAGTACACTGATATCTAACAAGCTCGGAACGCCCGTTTTACGTCCAAAGGACGGCACGTCAAGGAGTTTTTACTCCCTTTAAAAATCCCTGAACCCGCGATCTTTTTATTACATTTTATTTCAGTAAACAACAGTAATATTTTTCAAGATATGTGTCTCGAACAATGAATCTTATCCTGACATTACACACAGCTCACTATTAATAATGAATCCTTGAAAAGTATCCCTAATGACGGAAGTGGACATGTTTGTGTGTTGGCTGGAAAATTATGCGTGACCTGGATAGGCGCTCTAGAAGGACGGGGATGAAGAACTAATCCCATATCCGTAGCCACAGCGGGATATCTCTCCATTGTCACCTTTAGTAGAACGCACTCCACTTTCGAGTGCAATATCTGATGATTTAGTGTGCACGGGATCGATATATATTGTATTTGTATCGATTTATTGACAGTTAGCGCTATCGATTATTACTTCTTATGAGTTAAGGGAAGAGAAAAATTAATTTATACGCTCAAAAGCAAGACATGTTTCAAATTTCATAAATCACTCGCGGACTAACTATTAAAACGAAAACGATAACTTTCCACTCCGATATACAACAATAATTTTTTATAACCTTTTCGAAAAATAAACAGCTCTGTAACGAGTAAAATTCTATAACCGATTTATTATATATATATACACACGTGTAAAAGACGCATGCTAAACATCTTCCATTTAAATGCAACTGATACGATTACCATGGTAACAGCTGTGAGAGAAAAACCGGGGAGGTTATTCTGATTTGTGTGTTGTTTTTTAGTTTGAAGAAAACAGTTTTGTAAATAGTCTTGAAATGTTAGCTTAAAATGTTGTTTATTTTTTTTTACAGGTAAGACTGAACAGTATGAGTTTATAAATGTATGAGTTTGTAAACCAGTTACAGGAAATTATTGTTATAATAAAAATAAATTTACTTTTTTTTACAGAGAGAAACTCAATCTAGTTTTTATTTCGACTCTTTCAAATCATCCAGGACTTCTATGAACCAGTATCCACCACTGATTGTAAATATTCTAAACAAAATTCGTCTCCAAACTTTTTGTGTTCTCAACAAATATAGTTCCTCCCAATTTCAAACGTAGCTGTATTTTAAAAAGTTTCAATTAAGGAAGTCCACGGAGATAAGACAGAACTTTATTTTAATTTTTTCAGTAGGCTCTATAAATTCTGGAGATAGCATAACATGAATGAATTAGAAACACTTTTTTTCGATCAGTTTTTTATTTCCTATATCGAAGTTAGTTTAGGAAATTGATATGGTTGTTGAAATAATTAAATCGATTATTAAAACGATTGTCCAAAGGAATGTCATTTGATTTGGATAAATACCGTGGTCTATATCTGTAGCAGTATGATGTTCTATTATTTTTAGCCCGATTTTTTCCAACAAATTTAAATTTTCTTTGGATCGAAATATTTCTACGATTTAATTGGTATTTCTTAAGTCCCATGTGCAAAAAGTACTCAGTTGACAACATGGCAATTCAGAAGGCACGTTTTCTGCATAACCGGAACATATCTGATGATTGACAAGATGATTGTTCGTTTCGCTCCAACACGACCAGGTCAGAGATTTCTTCAGGGTAAGGAGAAAATAACAAAGTATGATTGATATGTCATTTGGAGTTACATGTTATAGAAAATCTAAACCGTTCCTTTTACCAAACAGATTTTTTATAATTGATAGAGTTGTGGTTTATGACTTTATCATTATCAAGCTCATCAGAATAACCACCATATTCTTTTCAGAGATATATAAAATCTACATCACAATAACCCACAAAGGTCTTGGTTTCTGTACGTGTTAGAGACTGCACTTTATTGTAGTGAGATAATTTGGCCGAGATCAAGCTCAACTACTAGAATTTATCACAAATTCAATACTGGGGGTCTTTCGGTCTACCATAGCCGATCTCGAACCAGCCTAGTCCTTTTGTGGTAGCTTTACCAGCATTCTTGCCGCCTACCTACTGTAGGGCTAGAAAATGGTTTAGATCCATGAATTATGGCTGTTTGGGGTCAGCAGACGCACGAAGACCTTTTCCAGGGGAGACCGTCCCTTGACCGAACCTCCGGGTGGCTATTGGAACATCCTGTATAACACAGCTCTCAATAGTAATGCCAGGGGTAAACAAACCTATAATTGATTGACTTGCTGACTTCGGAATTTTACTAGGGAAACTTCGTAACGACTGATTATAAAAGCAATAATACTACCCGTTCTAGAATCAGGAATCACAATGGAATTTTTCAGGATGCCTTATAGGTCATCTCTAGGTTTGATCCATGCACGGCAAGGTACATAGGAATTAATGATCCTGGATAGCTTACTGACCTTGAACAGCCATAATCCCTGGATCTAAACTGTTTCGGCATTGTCCTTGAACCAGTATGCTTCTGTCAGAAGGTGAAATAAATAATTGTAATTAAAACTCAAATAATAACATTTCATACAAAAAAAAACATAAGATATTTATTGTGGATGCAAAATAAAAAGAACAACAAAATAAACGATAATAATATTTCACACACACAAAAAAAATGCTAATGAAAATAAATTGTAATATGAAACAAATAAGTGTAATTAAAAAACAAATAATAATATTTCACACAAAAAATGCTAATAAAAATAAATTTTAATTGAAAGGAATAATTATAGTTAAGAAAAAAAAACAAAAAACTTATCAATGTTATGAGTAAAAAAACAAAGGAATCACATCAACTGTTCCAACGCGGAAAGATGATTCCTGTTGTGATGACACGGTCCCGTATATGACACTACGAACTGAAGCTGGCTGAGGACTCTGCACTGCCGATAATCCCGTCAGCCGGTGTGTTGTCGTTATATATACGTTATTAGTTTCTGTGTTCAATAGTTAACTCATATATAAACAAGCCTACTGGACTTTCTTAAGAGCCAGTTTAATTTCATATTAAAATTAATAATAGCATTTAAGTTTGGCCTCAACATCAAGACTATGGTGATTCGCCACCAAAGGGGCTAATAATGGAGCTATGGATTAATTCCAGACTGACTATTCCCTATAAAACCACATGTCTCTGCAAGAAGACCACGTCGCGCGGTGAAAGATCTTCATGCACTATGCAGCATGCCAAGGGGCGTAAAAAGTAAATAAATCTTTTGTTTAATTTTTTTATCTTTTTCAACTTACTTGAGCGATGTAGGTAATTACCTTGGGTAGCTCCGTGAAATGAGAAATTCAAGAGTTAAAACATTATGACGTTGATAATCATATCTACCATCTCCACTTTACACAAAAGAGTTCTTAGATATAAATATGTATAATTAAGTCTGTTTATTCATTTAACATTACTTTATGCTGCTATGGCTAATCGAATGATGCTACATTGGGAGTCCTAAATTGTACCTATTCAGGTGTGATGAGGATAGGGATCTTTAACAAGTACTTTACACCGCACAGGCTCAGGACGTTTGTCCCTTTTTATGTCCCTTTCGGAGGACGGGGAAACCGAGGATTTTTGGAGTTTGCTCCTTAAGAAACGATTTTCATATTTAGCCCGCGGTATGAAAATTTTATGAGGAGTAAAATCGAATGTTAGTTAACTAGTGTACGTTCCTTTCTCGATAATATTTTATTATTTGTTTTACATAATAGATAGTAATTAAAATTTAAATTCCGAGACTAAGAAGAAGATACTTGTGGTATATACGGTATAAGATAAAGACATAGTGGATATTTGTTTATTTACTTAACGTCACTAAGTAAAATTTTAATAGTAAAAAGTAAATTTAATTGTCACTAAGTAAAGATGAAAGTTTACATTAGGTGCAGTTCTTGAAAAATTAACTTTCTTTAGACTCTATTTCTGGCAGATTACTCGGAACGACTAGATATGGTACAACTATTTATGCATTGTTTTCACGATTCACAACCCGTGTAACTTCTGACGTACACGTACTGTATTTTAGTTACCGCGAACCTATTGTCACCGTATTTAATAATGATGATAATACTATTCACGAACTAAATTTTGTTAAAAATCATGTTAAATGTTCATGGTAGAACAAACGAATCTTCCCGAGAATGATATATATAAAAATATTAACAATTATTACTATTTGAAATAGTTGATGATATATATTTCATTGGAATGATGTAAATATTATGAATACATATTTATATATGCTTTGATTACATTTTAAGATCCTTTCAATTACCCTCTTACATAATCTACACAATACTAGTTCTTAAGGAGTAAACTCCAGTCTTGCGTCGGAGCTGACACACACATTTTTTTTTTAACTCCGCTATTAAAAATCCTAAGACCACATGTGAGGCATATAATTTAGTTATTACTCTTCAGTTCGTTCTCAATTTTTTTTTTAATTTGGCAAGGCAGAAATTTTTAATCCATTCATCACCTATTCCTTCTGGTCACACAGGAAATGAATTTGATGACACGGTCGAAACCAGAAGAACCACGTGATGAATGGATGTTTTTTCTTCTTTCAGGAAATAACGGTGTATTGATGGAAGATGTATTTTTTTTTTTAAATTAAGAATTTATCGGTCTTCTATACTCAATTATTAACATCGATAACACAATGTATCAGAGAAAGTCGGACAACAGCATCGATGTATACTTAAAATTGTTCTCTAGTTTACAAATCGAGTTAAATGTTAGATATAACTTAATTCCCCACCGTCCTGAATCGATTCAACCTACTCCACAATCGAACGATATCCTCGTCATTAACAACACGACAACCTCCTCTCCTCTTCTCTACGATCCACTTCTTCAAGGTTTCTCTTTAATCGCTATATAATTTTATAAAAATTATTGTTGAATTATATCTATCGACTTGCTTGAACTCGCTAGAAAGCTCATATATTAACCACAGCCTCCTGGATCTAGGGGTGCCTGACTGAGCTCAATATTGGCTATTCAACGGATGTCACAATCGATTAATTATTCGATGCATCCAAACAAAACAGCTGTACTCATCACTCCTAACGGCTCCTCAGACATTGACTAATCGATATCAAAGCCGATTTCACTTGTCGCAATCGCTCATTTCATTTCACATCCTGTTTAGATTGTTATAGACATAGATTCGACTTCCTTGAGCTCTCTAAGATGGTTATAATTGGCGGGATAGATAATATTGGGCGTGTTGAGTATTCAGGGTCTGTCCCGGATGGCTCGCCATGACCAGGACGTACGGACCCGTCAGAGGTTCAGGATGAAAGTACAGGACATGGAGCGAATGGATAATAGCTAAAATGTTGTCCATTCATTTAACGTTACTTTATGGTGCTATGGCTAATCGGACGTGGCAGCGGGAGTCCTAAAGTTTACATATCCAGGTATAATTAGATATAGCCCAGGATTTTTTACTCCCTTTAAGAAGTTCGTCGAAGCCAGTATACGAACCAACGATCTTGGGGATAGTAGATAAATATTAACCAATACGCCACAGGTCAACCCAGTAATGATGTATATCATACATCACCCTGATGTAATATTAAACGATACTAATATTGTTTAGCCAAGTCAATGATATAATTGTGAACTCATAATATACTATATAGAAACACAACATAAATAAAAAAAAAACCTGTATCATTACAACCCATGATTTTCCCGGATTCAATATATGACATATAGATCACACTGAACCACCAGGTTTTCCATCCCAATTTAGGGTACCCGCTTTACAAAGGCTGGGTTAGCCCCAGAAGGGTCTGCAGATCCCACAGGGCTTATGTCTATTAACAGAGTAAATAATTTATCTGTCACAGCCGAATTTAAACATGCAATCTTCAGCATAGCAAAAAAAACAACCATACATGGATTGCCTTCTACCCTGTTCCCTCCAAGGATTGTAGTGGAGCAGATTTTTTTTTGTACGCGTTCAAAAAAAAATCTGTACCACTTCAACCCATGAAGGGTCTAGGATTCAATAGATGATAGAGATTGTATTGTTTCTGAGAAGGTTATGCGGGGTGGTGATTTGCCGAGATCTCCAACATTCGTCAATTTTCCTTCTATCAAGGATATCCACTTTTTAGGGGTTGGGTCATCCCAAGGAGGATCCACAGACCTTACAGGGTCAATTTATGGCTGTAAGGAAATCAAATAATTTATCTGCTATGGGTCGAAATCGATTCATCTGAGCAACGCTGCGCTCTGTACACTTGACCACTTCGCTTCTCAGGTATACAACATATAAAATTTAAATTTAAAAACGGTTTTAACTATAATGCAACAAAATTATGATCCATTGTAACTTTGGATTGCAAACGATTTTCATCTTTTTTATACGTTGATTGTCCCAATTTTTTTGTTTATAATCATTTTCACTTAAATTATTACAAAAATTTATGGATTTTGAAACGGATCATAGAAACAATGTTGTTTTTATATAGCTTTGTAAGTTGCGGTTGGTTTAACAATTTGTTATTTCTTAAAATTATCGAGAATTACGTCTTGCAAGGAATTTACAGATTAGCTTGGAAAAAGGGAACGAATATCAAAGGAATTTATGGTATCGATACTTTTGGAATATACCGAAGTACTATTTCGGTATAATTAAGAAAAATATCTATTATTTATATAATAAGTAAGGAAGAAAATAATTGGGGGGGGGCAGTCAAATAAAACACTAAATAAGTGGGTGCTTATTTAATTATGTGCCGACGTTTCGACCACTTTGTGGGTCATCTTCAGGGCTAAGAAAGAAAAACCGACAAAATAACAAAACTATAAAAATACATTGCAGTACCAAGTATATGATAAAGTAGAAAAAATATATATGTAGAGTAATAGACAATTTTTAATTATTTATTATTATAAAACTTTTAATTATTTAGAATATTATTTTTATATATTATCGAATATTAGCGATTATTCATGCTTCGATATCATCTAACTGAAAATATATTTGTTTATTTTCTTGTTTCATATATTGAACATTGAAATTGATTTTTAGTGAGTAATAAAGAACGAATTGAGATGTCTCTCGTTGTGTCAGCAAATAATGGTTTCAATTTTATTTAAATTTAAGCTAATAAATTGATAAATGTCTGGAATTTACAGTAAACAACCTTAAGATTATTGGACTATAACGTGAAAAAAACCCTGTACCACTACAACCCGTGAACTGGTCTGGGGTTCAGTTTATGTTAGCGACTGTTCTTCAAGTACCATGGTTGTGCAGGGAGGTGATTTGTCCTAGATCACGCTCAATCAGCAGATTTCCTCCGCTTATTTATGTACCTACTTTATAGAGGCTGGGTGAGCCGCAGGAGGGTCCTAGATCCTTTATGATCCATCTCCGGCTGCAAACAGACTGAATAAAAGTCTTGGCAGCAGCGGGATTTGAACTAGGATTTTCGGCATGGCAACTCAGGGCTCTACCTCTGAGCCACTTTCCTTCCTTGGACTATGACACCATTTATTAAGTACCAGTACGATTACACATGTTTTCAACTTCTTCTTCTTCCCATGGTTTAACAGACCTTAATTAGTCCTCTTCCAATAATTTTCGCCAGTCTGCACGCTGTTGGGCAGCTGATCTCCAGTCCCTAATTCCGAGGTCCTTCCTCCTGGTTACAAACAAAAAACTAGATACGTGTGGTATCTATGGTAACAGCCATAGATACATGTGGTATTCTATTGCTTTATTCTCAAATAAAGTACACTAGTGTTGTGTAAGACATAGTGGATATTTGTTTATTTACTTAACGTCACTAAGTAAAATTTTAATAGTAAAAAGTTTTTTTGTTTTTTTAAAATTATTTTATTGAATTGTACAACTGTAATATATACATCTAGTACAAGGGCTGTATGAATAAATAAATACATAAAAGGACGTGTAGAGGCACTACCCATTGGCAGCACTCTAATTACATTTCTATTATAGAAGGTCCCGAGGCCATCTTCTCTTCAGACGCCTAGGAGGATTGTCCGGGATGGAATTGGAACCAAGGATGGAAACTAGTGGGTTTGGATGGGCCTGGAGTTTATTATGGAATGATAGGTATCTGGAATGGGCTAAATCGGTAACATATGGAACGTTCAGGTCATTATGGATGGTTTTATTTGTGACAAAATAAGGAGCATTTAGGATTTTGCGAAGGATTTTGGATTGCAAGGATTGAATACGAGAGGAATTTGATGGTATAGTAAAAAGTAAATTTAATTTAGTTATAAGTAAAGATGAAAGTTTACACTTAGTACAGTTCTTGAAAAATTAACTTTCTTTAGACTTTATTTCTGGCAGATTACTCGAAGTCGAAGTAATCCTTTCTCCTGGTTACAAACAAAAAACTAATTTTCTTCTTTATAGAAACAAGAGTATTACGTTATTGTGGCCTTGTACTTAAAAAGTAGTACATGTTAAATAATATTAGTTGACCTAATATATGTATGAGGAAGAACATGATCCGGATGAAGGTCAAAAAAACCCTTAAATAGGGAGAACTGTTTATTGGAAAACCAATGTTTCGACCCACATTGCAGTTCTTCTTCAGGGATATATATATGTATTTCTATAATCTATCTAAATATATGTATTTATATCTATCTTGTATATTTAGCCCTGAAGAAGACCTGCAATGTGGGTCGAACTGTTGGCTTTCTAATAAAAGTTATCCCTATTTAAGAGAATTTTTTTTACCTCCATCTGGACTATTTTCTTCCCTCAAAAAGTAGTAAAGTTTATGAACTTTTGTATAAAGTTTCTTTTCAAAATTTAAGAGCATTGATCAGTAGTTTGGTACTGTGTTAATAAACTTGGTTTCTGTGGTGGCCTGGAAATGCATAACCAGGGTTCTGTTAAATGAATAAGAAGCAGAAAGTTGCATCAACCTGTTACTCTATGAGGAGGAGGATGCAGGTGACTGTTGTCAAAACTTTAACCATCCTTTAAGGATTTGAGGATTTTCCATCTTAAATATTCAGAGAGAGGGAGAGAGGATCAGTCCTAGCAAAGTAGTTACTTTAATTAAAGTAAGATTTGGAATGCAATTTAACATGATGTCCCACTTGGATTACTTATGAAGGCAAGCAAGTGACTATTAGTATAGATTAAGTCAAATAGCAAAAGAATAGGTTGCCATCTCTCTACAGCTTGGTTCTCTCTGGTAAGGAATACCTCGTTTAGCAAGATTTAATTGAGTATTACTACTAGAGAGAAAACTTGGTTGAGATTCCTGAGAACCTTCAAGTAAGGATCGAGGAACTGCGATATTGGCTTCACTGCCCAGGCATTGATCTCAAAGGAAAAGTCATATCCTTTGATCTGAATAATTTTTAAATAATAAAATGCAATGCCACCCTGAGATCGTTATTCTATATCATTAATGAATAGGAGACATATCCTTCTCTTCTCCAAAATTGGCGTGGTTGACTGATCAGGAGTTGTTCATTAAATAATAATAATTATTGAATAACATTATATTTATTGGGTGCTATCTACAGTTTAACTTATATACCTTCTTACAAAGAAAGAATAGGATACCCTTTTGCTATATGTGATAGTAACTACAGGTCCAATTCTTCTTGCCTACAACTGCCATCCTGTCTCTTAAGATTAATGGTACTTGTATAAAAAAAAAAAAAAAACCCTAAGGGCATTGGACAATGGCCCTTACCATATTTATCTAGGTACTCCTAATGTTCCAGATAGTGTCACATATAGCAGAACAATCAAATGGATAACAGAAGATATTGCAAGAAGATCAAATTCAAGAACAGAGCAGGCAGTGGTGAACTGCTGCTAATGAAGCTATCCTAAGTCAGATAGATTCAAACTGAATATTGTATCTATATAAAATCCTTATGGGGAATGGGGGATTGTCATGCCAAGTTGGGTCGACTTAAAATAGACACCCATATTATAAAAATATGCCCAATTTGTGCCTTTCCAGAAACATTAATACATGTAATTACAGCCTGTAGGGTTTAATACAGAGGTAAAAAAAACTGTGTACAGACCCTTATAACATTGAAAACACAGATTTCTTTCTTCTTGTCACTAAAGAACCAACACTGAGAAGTCATCATATACAAGTGGAACAAAAAGTTAGGAATAACCTAATGGCATCTTGAGATCAAATTATATCTCTTTGTCGGAAATGTTCTAAAGCGGAGTGGTTCCCACTCCGTGGGTTCACGAGTACAAGTCAGGGGGCGCGAGGGGTGTTGAAAATGAAAAATTCTCATTTAATTTTAATTATTTTGGTCTTACTAGTACTTCTTTATCGTAAAATGAAACTTACAATATTGTATCTTGTAACAGTAAAAGTAAATGTTTTGTTTTCAATGTAATAATTATTGTGTTTTTTTCATATGCCTATAAAATTTATGGTACAAGGGAGAGCATAGGAGGATTTTCATTTGAATAAGGGGGGTGTGGAAGGTTTTCATTTCAACAAAGAGGAGCAAGGCCCAAAAAAGGTCGGTAATCACTGTTCTAGAAATTGTGAGATGAGTTTTTGATTCTTCGAATTGTTTGACATTTGATAATTTAAAAACTGAACCCTAACTACCAAAGGGCCATGGAATAAAGAACGAAAAAATTACATTAAAATAGTAATTTAGATAAAATACATTTGAACAGGGGGCATGGAAAGTTTTCATTTCAACAAACCGAGGCAAGGTACAAAAAAGTTCGGGAACCACTGCACTAGAGATTGTGATATGAAGTTAAGATTCTTTGCATTGTCATTTGATTATTTAAAACATAAAAAATTGAACCCTATTTTCCAAAGGGCAATGTCTATATGGAATAAAGAACAAAAATTTACATCTTAACGAGAAATTGGATAAATAAAACTTTTTTTTTCTTATCCTCCTAATTTATTTATTTACAATACAAAAAATACAAACTTATATCTAACATATACAACTTATAACTAAGGCCTTATACCCTAGCATATTTTAAGGCAATTGTGCTCTTTCCGCTGTATGCGGGAGCTTTTATTTTGTGGCTTTGCCTTTGCCTTAGCTTTTACAATGGGGAGGGGCCATTTTCGAGCTTCGCTTTATTAAAGGATAAGGAGAGGAAAGCTAGGAAAAGGATGAGGAGGGGTGAAGGGATAGGAATGGAGAATGGGATTGAGGGTTTAGGCTTAAATAAAACATAATTTTTTATAATTTATTAGTTAGTTGGTTTTTTGTTGTTTTAGCTGTTTAGCGAGAACACAGGGACAGGGGACATTGGATCAGATAAGAGAAAAGATTTGTCCCCGGCTAGTATCAACTCCGGTAGCTTAGTTGGTAGATTCCTATCACGGTAAGACAGAGGACGCGGGTTCGAATCCCGGCTGGGGACATATCTTTTCTCTTCAAAATAAAAATATTTTAATAAAACATAATGATTGCAAACTTATAAAAAAACATTTATTAATTTACAGATCAAATACTTGTGCAATAATGTCTACTAAATAATAATAATAAATTGAACAACGTCTTCAATAAATAGTAAGATATAACTACAATTTAAAATACTACCACATGGTCAGTTTCACAGCCTACAAATCAGTTATAAATATTTAATATACATAATTAACTATATAAGACCTTGATTACAAAGCAGCTATTTGCTAAAATTACTTTTTAATTTTTAAAAAGCAAAGAAGAAAAGGAATAATACACAATACAAAAGATTCAACACAATGCAAAGATTTTGTCTTTGGCTTATAAATAATAAAATAATTTATCAAAAACTATATTATTGTTATCATACAGAATCAAATCTGCTTATGATATTTCAATTTTCTCTTTTTCAAAGAGAAATTTTTTTTCAAAATTACAATTGGACAAATTTTTAAATTATTATTCTCAGGAGTTATAACTGAATATAACCTGTACAAATAAGTAAATTTCTTTGTTTATAAATAATCTCTTATTATTAAGAGATAATTTATAATTATAGTTTGGTAAAAAACTATTTAATACTACAAAGACTAGTTATTTTTAGTTTAATGGCACCTAAGGCCATACTAAGAGTAGATATAATTTAATCAAATACGCTATTTACATAAACAAAATTTTCAATTTTGCAAGAGCTGCAGAATAACCGGAATGTTTTTATGTTTTACATTAATAGTATTACATATAAAACCATAATTTTCTTTCTAAAAATAAAATAAACAATATTTTCTATAATACCTGGTTGTATAATAAAAAGTGTCAATTTTATTATCAATATATCAATAGCCTCACTTGATGATTTCATAACTGACTTTTTCACTGTAATTTATATTTCTTTATTTACAATATTAATCAAAACATAGCAATTGATAGTTTTTGGTGGCAATACTTCAAATATGTTTGCTGTATATATATATTTATAGATGTAATCAAAAACTAAATTGAAAAAATCCATATAAATTTAGTATAATAATTTTAATTTTTAATTTGTAAAGTTATATTATTTTAAGATCGTTTAAGGAGAGAAAATCTTCCATAAAAAATTTGTTTGCCATCTATTTTATAGCTCTATAATAAATTATTGTTACCTAGATGGTACTGTTGGAGTTTACAGTCGAAACTTATAAATGAATGAGTACTAAAATATTAAAATAACAAAAGTATCATAAACTTTGTTTATTTTTACCAACATTTAAAATAAATGATGTCAATAATTTTATTTGTAATATGTTATGTTCATTTTAGTTAGTTAAAAAGTAAAAATACTTTTAAAATAATTATTTTAGTTTATAAAAAAATAAACACAGCCCCTAAGTTGTTTATAAGTTTCTACTATGAATTTCAGCATGGGTTGGTGAATATCTTAAGCATTGCTAATGCATTCTTGCTGGCAATACTTTCTCTATCCTAAAATTTCTCAGAATAAAACAACTTTGTAAATTGAAAATCACAAAGAAATTTAAACACAATTGGTTTGTAGGGTGTATGTAAATTTTTCATTCAAATAGTAAAGACAAATAATTTATGTCAAAAAGTCAGTTACAAGATCATCAATCAATTAATTAATAATTACAGAAAAATTTAAATTTAGAAGAATTTGCAAAAATCAGAATTGTTAATGTTATTATGCGTTTTGGCTATAAAAAAATATTATTAATATAAATATTAACGCTCAGCGTCCGAATATTTACTTTTCAACAATACTTATTAATAAAGTAATATTTCATTAAATATAATGTGTATAAGCCCTGGAATTTACTTTGATGAAATAATAAAATTCTGAAAAATTGATATTCAAAATGGTACAACCAGGTATTAAATTAAAGGAACAAACTTCTAAAAATCCCAAATTAACTACCTACTTCTGTCATTTTATTTACAATAAGTGATGAAGGATGTGCATATACTATCATCGCAATATCAGTATGCAAAAATACGATAAAAGACAGATATCGCAATGACCAGAGGAAGAGACCAGCTTGCTTGTCCGCTACTGTTGTCGTAAAAACTCCCATCTCTTTCTCTTCTGCATGAAGAATATGTCCTCGTTGAATTGATGAAGGAGACATTGGGAAAGTTGTATATTCCGCTTGGCTAGAAATAAAATTAAAAATCAATAAAAATCAGAGAATTAAATATTTGAGGCGTTCAGGACCAAAAGCAGATATCTCCAAATTTCAAGAATTAACTTTTTCACATTTTTTGATAGTGTAGTAAGGCACTTCGTATTGCTCTCAAAACTTCAGAATTAAACTAAAGCCATGAGAAATAAGGCGGCAAAGTCTTATGTTAGACAAAATTGCATGACTAAACTAAAATGTGAAAAATGTAAATTTTTAAAATTTTGTAGTTAACTGCTTTATACAATATGATATTGTATGCTTCATTCATATTATATAACTTTATTCATATTATATAATTTTAGAATAGCTAACTTTATTATGTTCAAGATAGTCTTTTTTTTTTTTAATGGCTTTGTTTTTTTGTTTGTATTTTCCATACTGATATTTAATCTTATTTCCATCTCACATCAAGATGAGTAAGTATTATTTTAATTGTTAGAAAATATTTTTTTAAGGGTTATGTTTTGTCAAATATCTATCTTTACTAGAGTACTAGAGTCCTTTCTTAACAATTTTTGCATTTTTACTTCTTTAAAACATTGATCGAGAGATCAAGGTTTACATTACTCTATCCAAAGATTAATATAATATTATATGAATCACTAATTTAAGTCATACAGATAAAAATGAATAAGAAGAATGAACAATTGATAGATTGTGGAAGGTGTGAAAGGATATTCAGAAATTGACTGCGATGCTAAAAACATATGTAAAATGTAATATAATACAAATGAATGTCATTCTATAATTGTATAACTGATTTAAATTATATTTATTTTTATAAAAATGCAATTTAATCATAATCATTTTATATTCATAGCTAATTACCTAACTAATTTATTAGTGTGATTAAAAATAATTATATTAGACAATACATTAAATTACTATTAAGTTCCTAGTCTTATTTATAGCATATATTATACATGCCGATATTTCATTAATAGAATAGAATTGGAAAGTAACTTTACTCTAGGACTAAGTCCCTTGAGAATAACAAATATTAACAGATATAGAAACATAATAGATATCTGGCCAGAAGGCTACATAAAGTGACAAAAAGGTTAAAAACAACAACAACTAATAAATAAATAAAAACTATGAATCTTGACAAGATATTAAGACATTAAAGATAATAAATAAAAATTGTTATTAGCTAGCATACAATAATTTCTTTACATGATCTATATCTTCTTAAAAAACCTATTTATTTACTAATTATTTCTGATTAGTATATTTATAGTTTTCTATTTATGTTTAATTAACTTGGCTACTTAAATTGTATTATTTTATAGTTTATTTTTATTTATTATTCTTTTGATGGTGAATATTTTTAAATATATTTTTATTTTGATATATTTTTATTTTTATTTTTAAATATACTTTTATTTTGTCCTGGATTCGAACCCGGGTCGTCTGCATCTCTAGTGCAGTGCTCTAACCACTGAGCTCAGGGGTCATATCCAAGTCAGACAAATGTATTATTTTATTCTATTCTACAAAAATTATGATTCAGTAGTGATAATTTAAATATTTTATTTTAAAAAATGTAATATTAAATCTGTAACAAGAATTATATAAAAATTGACATACCATTGCTGGTGTACTGTCCTGAAGTCTACAAAAAGTCCTAAATTTTCCTTGATTAAAAATTTCTTCAACTCTGTGCGTGAAAAGTGTTTCGCTCCATGGCAAATCCTTCAGGTGGCTCATAAAACTTCTATTCTGAAATTCTTCTGGTTTCTCGATGACAAGCTCAGAGAATATACTTTCTTCATCATTATCGAGGTTGATGTATGGTTTTTTAACATCAATATTAAAACCTTGCTTTTCGGAAAATCTGAAGAATAGACTTTGTGTTGGGGGTTTTGGATGTTTGGCTGGCCTGAAACATAATGTTATTTTTTTAGTAAGATAATATTTTCACTATAGTATATTATATTATTAAGTTATTATCTTATATTATTAAAATTCAACATTATATGTTGGAAACTACAATACAACTCATCGTTAACAAATTTTTTCTGAACCCCTTAAGTATTATTTCATATAGTCTTGAAAGAAAATCTTTATACCTACCATAAATTTATTTGTTCGCACATTAAAATAGCCCCATTATGATGTTATCTCATGAAAACAAATCTTAGTGAAGTTTAAGTTGGGGTAAATGCATATAACTGATGTGAACAATATAATATTGTTACGGGCTACTGGGTGTAAAATGGACTAAACTATTACTTAATTCAAGAATCTAATATTTATTAACAAATTAACAAGAATACAATGAGATTATTTAAAACAGTTAAATTATTAAACTAATATCAATATACAATAATAATATTCTACTAAATGTTATCTAATTTCTAAGATAATATACCAATAATATAAGATATTGTTTATACTAAGTAACTAAACTATTTATATAAATTTGTACAAATACAATAATATTACACTATAGTTTACAATTACAAATTAACACTTACAGTTCGCTAACTAAAGTCCACCGACCGTAAGACTCTTCAAATATGACAAACTGCCACACAGTTTATTACACTTATTACACGGTCACTAATTGTCACTGTTGCTCACTAAGCACTTATTACAGACTGATACTAATACTAACTAACTCACACACACTGCCACTAGTTAACGACTGCTACTCACTGGCTTATTACAGACTCGTCTTATTACTACTGCCGCGGCCGAAAACGCTGTCCTTTTTATATAGGCAAGGTAGGTTGTGGTGGGGCATTACTCGGAACAGGATCGAGAACCATCCAGGCCGATCCAGGTTGAACGAGATTGGCCTCGGCAACTTCTTTAATCCCTTCCGCTTAATCCCATTGTTTGCCTAATCCTGTCTAGGCAGATCAGAAGCCGGTCCTACTTCCTGCTCTGACCGTAACAATATTAGTCCAACAATTTAGTATTATTATTAAAATATTCAGTGTAAGTTTGTATTTATCATATATTAAGTCATTGTTTTTTGTTATTTATTCCATTAACGTCAATTAATTATGCAATGGCTGATCAGACGATGCTACTGTGGGAGCCTTAAATTTTGCCTTTCCAGGTATAATTAGAATAGGGATCTTTAACGAGTACCTGACATCGTACAGGCTCGGGACCAACATTTTACTTCCCTTCTGAGGGATAACATAACTAAGGATTTCTTTCTATCTTCAAAAAAATCTATGGCCATATGCCTGGCTGCGAACCCCCAATCTTAGCAGGTTGTTATGGTAACTAATAAACCACAGGTGTTATTAACGTCATAATTTCATTTTAACAAAATATACTTAAAACATCATATTGTTTTAAAGGCTATACTTACGCCCCAAGAAAGCATATATATAGTGATATTATAACCAACAAAAACTGCTGAAAACAGAGAGGATTCTTAGGAGAATCCGCGAGGACAAAATAACACAGAAAGGGTACAGGCTTAAATATGTGAAAAAGCAGTGAATTCCAAGACTTGGAAACAGAAATGAGGATAAGGTTTTATGTACACATAAAGGAAATGAACGAGGAGAGATTAAAAAAAAAAAAAATTAAGTAAAATTATGAGGTGCAAATTCACGCAGAACAAATAAAACAAGAAAAACAGAGACTCTGGATTACACAGGATTTATGTGAAAACAGAACAGAATACCAGAAATTCCTCAAAAAAGCGATACTTGTGGTAGAGAGAAAAAAATTTCTGTTCCAAGACCTGGACGGAAGAAAGGAGCAAAACTTTCAGTAAATTGATGAGGCACAGATGGGCCAAGAAGAAAAAACTAGAAATAAAAAAGTCCTTTTCACATCGAATAAATTAATAAAAACCAACAAAAACATTTTAAAAAAAACGATATCATAATGCTCCTTATACATTATTTAAATTTGTTCTCAATTAATAATTTATTTTTCTTACCGTTTTTCAGATTGCTTCAACAGTATTTTTTCCACCTCTTCCATATTCTGGTTATAAAAAGCTTTCACACCAAAAGTTTGAAAGAAGAAATCGACAGGTGTCATACTGGTGCAGCTCCCCAAAGCTGTCCTCGGGTAGTAAAGAAGGTAAGCCATACAAGTCTCTTCCTTCACAGCATGGCCGCCCTAAAATAATAATTTAAATTTACCCTCAAAATTATTTAAAATGATATATACAATATGAACTAATAATTTAAATGGTGGTTCGACGTGGTAGAAGAATAATGTAGTCAATTGAGTAACATTGAAATATATTGCATCATTCTAGACTTCCCTATAACTCTCTACCATTAAAACCTATGAAGGGTCTTAGGTCTTATAAATGTTAGTCAACTAATGTTATTCAATGTAACTAATTAGGTTCGTCAAATCTTTATTTTTATTATTGTATAAAAATGATATTATAACCAAAGCAGAAAATAAAATTTATATCAATGGGTGAGTAGTTAATAATGTGGAAAAAATAAGTTCTTATTTCAGTCACGAATTTTTAGGGGAGATAAGCAGACTGTATTGTCACTCCACAAATTTATCTTTTATGTTCCAAGTATATTCAGCAATCTAAATATTATTATTATTATTATTTAATAATTAACAATAATTAAGATATTATTCTTTACCAAAGTAAGCCTTGTCCTGTTGAGGGTTGTATAGCTGCATTCTGTGACTAAGTCATCTCCGGGTAACACAATGACTTCCTCTTGCAACTTTTTCGGTTGTTGATAGCCTGGATCGAAGTTTTTGTCCTGAAACATTAATATTTAATATTTTTTTAATCATCATTAATTAACTGTTCTTTTTGGGATTATAAAATAATAATAATTAGAATTTATTAAATAAGTAATATGATATATTTAATTTCCTAAATCACAATTTGGGACAGACCATCTATTCAGAGAGAGAAATGTAGGATTAATAAATTAATAAGAATTAGAGGCTACTTTAAATAAATCTTTAATATTTTAAAAATAAAAATTACTTTTTCATAGTTAGGCATAAAAAATGTTTGATCTCTCAAAGGTCATTTGTCCCAGTTGTTATATATAAAAAAAATAAAAGTATTACTGTCTAAAAATAATGCCAATTTATTTTTAAGACAACATGCAACACTCTCTAACAATCTACGTGATCTTTTGGGAAACATTGCTTAAACTATTTGTCATTTTTTAAATATCCATTACAGGTAATAGGTGTTTTAAAGGGAATGCCCAATTCAAAACTCAATAAAACCAATACGTAGACCATATATTTATGTTTTCATTTAAATAAAAACTTTTGGAAACATTAATCCTTGCTGAAATTTTATAGATTTTTACAAAAATTTTGGGTTTAATAAAGTTGTACTGTGACTATTTTTTTCGAGCATAACTTGATTAAGTGACAGTATGAGAATGCCCTGAAAAATTTAGTATAGAATAGAAAAGTAACTTTATTCTGGGACTAAGTCCCTTTAGAATAACAGAAATGGACAGAAAAAGAAACATAACATATATATCTGGCCAGAAGGCTACATATACAGATCATAAAGTGTTAAAAACTTCGTTCCACTCCCGTAACACCCGTTCTCGGCTCTCAGACCTATATACAGCATCCAACCGAACAACTACTTGTGATAGAACTTTCCTTATCCGATCCTTCTCCCTTTGGAACTCTATTCCTTCCTCCATTCCTCATTCCAATAATCTTTCAACCTTCAAATCCTGTATATTCAATCACCTTACATCCTTACAATTCCCAAAAAATCAGAAATAACATACTCAGTTTTCAAATTAAAATTGTCTAACCGATAAATGATTGATGTGTTTTTATTTATATATAAGTATATTTATATCATTATTTATATATATTCATATCATTGACGCTTCACTCATCCAGTTAGATATTTTTAAAAACAATTTGTCTTAGTTGATATTGTTTCTTTATCTGCTTTGGTTTTTCTACTTGACATACGTAATTATCTATTGTTTCTCTCTCTATAATTATTGTAATCTTATTTCTATGTTATTTTATATTTCTTGTACTCTGTTTTTTTTTATTCTTTAAATATTATCACTGGAGGTAAATCGTAATTTTTTCTCATTAATTCTTTCAGTTAATTTAATTGTATTAATTAATTAAATGTAATCCCATTATACTCTAAGACATAATAATACCCTGCATAGAAACCTGTATTGTTATTCTAAGGGACATGTCCCAAAAAAAATAAAGACTTTATTATTATTATTAAAAAGTGACAAAAAAGTAAAAAAAAAGTTATAAGTAATTTAAAAGTACAAATACTGACAAATATAATCAATTTAGAGAACAATTACGGTTCCATTTTTCATCAAAACAAGATTGCGCTTAAAAAACAATAACTTAATTTTATAGATGGAAATTATCATTTTTAGAATATTATTTGTAATATTAGATATTTTAGAAAATATAATATACCTCAGCAATTATCGGGAGTTCTTTGCCTTCTCTGATATGCCTTAAACGAACTTGTCTTCCTGCTGAATGTGTGTGAAAACCGACAGAAACTATTTTGATTCCAGTTTCAGGAAACATCTGAAAGATCAAATAAGCATTAGTAAATCGAATTAGACGAATTTTTTTAATATATTTAAAAAAAATATGTTTATTTACCAAGTTGGTGCATTGGTTATCGCAGTAAGCCCTGCTCGTGAATTTCAGTTGTTTTGGTGGAATAATGTGAACACCTGTCGGTGTTATACCAGTCGCCAAAATACTGCTGTCATATTTTCTCAGATCTGAACTGTAGTATAACCTTAATCCAGAATTGTCTCTTACTAAAAACAATAAATAAATATTTCTGTAAATACTTTTGTAAATAATATTTCTAATAGTGTAGGTCTAAGATTTCTTACACTTAGAATTTATTTAGTTGTTTTAGACATACATTAAATATTTATATAATTACGAATGATCTTAAAGTTAGATTGGACAAATAATAAATTAAATTATTTAAAAATCTGTTAAATTACCTCTCTGCATTGCAGGATTGTCGTAATGAATTTCCAACATAAAATATGTCGACTTTCCTTCTCCTTCTGCCATCGGAAGCCCAATATGTTGTGGTAGTAATTGACCTGAATAATAAAAGAATATTTTGGTAATCATTGGCAACTTCAATGAATCAATAATAATATTTATAATAAAAAATTGTCTTTGATTAAAAACTATCTACTTTAGAAAGAAAGTGATGGTGCTTTATAGAATAGTTGCTTTATTTTATAAAATCTGATGAAGACTCCACATGACTTCCTTGAATAATTGTTAAATTATAGTTTGGAAAACTGATTTTGATTACATATAAATTAGTAAAAATATAATATGTAAAAATACTAAATAAAACATCTTGCTAGAACAGTTTATCATAGCTATTTCTAAAATTAAAACACTTATTTCCATGGATATCAACAATTTTAAATACTAAATTTAAATAGATAAAAGAGGTGGTGGCAGCAATAGGCTTGACGGAGGGAGATTGGGAAGACCGAGGCGACAAAATGAATTGGGTTTCGGCTTTTACCCAAGGTTGTAAAAGTCACCCCAAAAAAAATTAAAAAGATTTTAATTTTATTTTAATTACTTTTTAAACCAAAATAGTTTGATACTTCAAGCTAAATACCACTTCCAGTTTATTGCTTGCAACTGATTTTTAATACATTATTATCATTAGCAAAAAAGCCTTGAATACCAAATTTAGAAATACTTTGATTGTATTTATTTTTTATAAATATCTCTTAGAGCTACAAGTAAAATTTCACTTCTGATCATACTTTAATGATCTAAAAGAAAGGTGAACAATTTTTAAAATAATATCAAATGCACATATTTAACTTTTAATAGCTATCTTCTTGAAATATGAAAATTGTTGGTGATTACAGTACCTTATTTACTTAGCTTTTATAATTATAATAGTAAGGCTTAGCGAACCCGAATAGCGGATATCAACAATGTCTGCTTACAAACTTCTGTCGGCGGACAACTACCCAAATCCAAATCCGCCATATCATTCTTAGCGTGATCGTCCCACCTACGCCTCTGTGTACCCTTCATTACTTTTTACTTAGTCTTTAATTATTTAAAAAAAAAATATGTTCCCTTTTAATAATTAATAAATTTGAGTGTTTCAGAATGAAGAAAGACCAGAAAGAGTTAGGTGAAGTTGGACCGAAAATCAAAGGAAACATGCCAGTGAATTCATAAAAGAATATTGAGGGGAAGAGAAAAAAACAGCAAATGAAAGGAAATTAATATAGTTGTTGCATGATCCTAAGTGATCTATATTAAAAGAGAAAAAAATTGACATTAAGGACTAAGGATAGATAGCTTAATAATTTGAATAGACTGTTATTTTAAAAACCATTATGAAAATCACCTTGGCTTCCTGTAGCCCAAACTATGACAGGTGTGTGGCATGCAGACCACTCCTTAGGTGTGTGACTGTCGTGGCAAGGTGCACCCGGATGACTTCCATAAATCTCAAACTGCGGTCCGCCGAGGCACTCGTAGAAGACCATCTTAGCGACCAAGGCACTATGTCCGTCTTCTACGATTGGTTTATACTAGAAGAGATAAACAGTAAGATTATATTATACATATTATAATATAGCGATTACAAAACAAAAACCAAATTATCTCCGTACTTACTCCAATAATATGGTGTTTCTTTGATAGCTGTGGCACTTTGTAAATTTTGCACAAATGAAAAGATGGCATATCAGTAGGGAGAGTAAACTGAAAAAGAAAAAAAAAATTGAATTTAATGAATTTTACTAAACATAAAAATTTAATGAACGGAAAGCTTATTCATTAGGAATTTATATTGGGAAAGAGAAAACCATTTTCCCACCATGGTCAAGATAATAAAACTTTATACATTTTTTTTTAAATGAATGTGACTTTGAGGTATTTATACTTAAATTATTAGAATAGAATAGAATAGAATTGAAAACAAACTTTATTCTGGGACCAAGTCCCTTTAGAATAACAATAATGAACAAATAAAATAAACATAATATTCATCTGGCCAGAAGGCTACATAATGATACAAATCATGAAGTAATCAAGATTGACAAAACATAATAAAATCAGAAATAGAAAAAAAAATATATAAATAAATAAAAAGTACAAAACTTGACAGGATTTTAACTAATTGTCGCAAATAAATATAGGTATTGATATTAACAAAATAACATTAATACAACAGTTAACAACGAAATTGCTAAATAAAATAAGTGAATGGCATAGCATGCGATAAAGTATTTACAAAGTCTGTATCTTCTTTGTTGTTGGAAAAATAAACAAAACACATAGGTAACGAGATCGAGTATTCAATACTAATTTACTCAAGTGGAAGATTGACCTGCCTGGATAGTGTCTTTTTGGGATGCCAAGAGAAAAGCAGTGATTTAAATGAAGCCAGTGAAGAAGAATGACGGATAAATGGAGGGATTGAGTTCCACACAGTGGTGGAACGGGCGAAGAAGGAACGCTTGAATGCCTAGTTCTGTGGGATGGAATGTAGAGATCGGAAAGGCGAGATCTTGTTTTGTGGTGCAGGACAGAGGATTTGAATTGGAGGAGACTGTAGATATATGAAGGGTGTTGCGAGTTAATGTATTGGTATAGAAAAACACTAAGGAAATATTGTCTACGAATGGGAGGGAAGATCCACTTTAACTCATCATAGTGAGGTGATACCCGGGATCGCCTCGGAGTACCAAGGACAAATCTTGAAGCGCAGTTCATTATTATTTTTAAGCGGGCCTCAAGCATTTTCGAAAGGCCCCCGTATACCACACTACAGTAGTCAAAGTGGGAGAAGATGAGGGATGATACGAGAAGCTTCCAGGTTGAATGTGTAAGGAGATGCCGATATCGATGAAATAATTTCAGGAAACTAATTGATCGATTACTAATTGATATTACTAGTTATTTTGGACACTTTATTATATTTATTAAATTATGTATTTTAGTATAGTTAATATTATTTTTCCACAGAATGTTTAGACTTATAACTGTTATAAAGTTATATAAATGATTTGAATGATGATGCAGAAAACTAAATGTAAAAGATTGAAAATGACAGAGTGTTGTCGAAACGCCTCAAATGATCAATAAGGATTAAGAATATATAATGACTGTAAAATGGTTTTCGCTTTCACAATATAAATTCCTAAAGAAATGAGTCCAGTTTATAAGAAAAACATTTATAAAAAAAAGCTTATCCATTTTAAAAAATCATTTCCTAAAATCAGGAAAACACTCATAGAAGGCTCAATATTGAATAGAGAGCATTGGATAGTACATAATCACAACTATAAAAGTTAATTAACTTATTATCAAAATATTTTTTCAATATTAAAAGTATTTAATTTTTTCTCTTTTCATTGTTTTAAAATTATAACAAATATATACACACACACATTTTTTTTTTGTAGTTCATATTTATTAATTTTTGTTACTTCTAAACTGAGAGAAATTAATTTTTTCAAGCGTACAAAGTTAAATGTACTAAATAGAAAGAAATTCTGAACCTATTTCAACAAGACCTAGTTTATATTAAAAACAATGTGTATATCCATTGGTACAATGAGTAAAGTCAGACAAAAGACTTACATTGAACTTATGTAAACAATTAAAAATACAAGAACTGACAAGACGCTACAAACTATTAGACCACAGATCTTCAATAGTCTTATGAAACAAATGACTAATCTACAATACTATACTAAGACCTATGGGGCAGAACATAGGGGCTCAACAAAACATGTCCTTATACGTTAGATACAAACAAAACAATCCAAAATTCTAAGGAAAAATCCTTTGTTTATTTCGAATCAAACTATAGGAAACAACATGAATTTTCCTAATGTAAAATCATATATTCACAGGAATTACAAATCATTCCACTCATCAACACACCATCATCATAATCCTCTTGTTCTTTCTTCTCCTCCTCTCCGTTACAAAGACTCCCTGTAGGAATGAACCTGCTCAGAAACAATTGAAAATTTATCAAACAATTATTATTACTGTAACTCGAGGAGGAAAATCAATAAAGTTTCTGGATGTGATGATGCGGAGGTGTAAGTGTAATGTAAAAGAATAAAAAAAAACACAAAAAAAAACAATATTTGAACACTGTTGAGCTACAAAAATTTATAACTGACTTTTTAGCAGATCTTTGGACACCTATGGCACCCCCTCATATATATGTCCATCTTGCTATTCTTACATGTTGGATTGAGTATACTGAATGCTTTATTTTAAATAAATATTTTTTCTTAAGGTACTTACATCTTGTGCAATAACATCCCAATATTTGTGACCAGCTAAGTCATCTTGATGAATCGAAGAGCCAATGTGAAAACTTTTAGGACCAGACCATTCGATTGCGTCCCATCCGAACCTACGAGGATCTTTCTCACTTACTGTCCAAATTAATCTCATAGTGTCATTCTGAAAATTTGAGAATCCAAATTTAATTGTTATAAAATTATATAATAAGAGACACTCATGATCAAAAGCAGATAAGTTCAAATTTCTAAAATTGACTTTTTGACTAGTTTAGTCAAGCAAAGAGTTATGATTCTGTAACCTCAGGTTTAGAACCAGACTAATACAATGAGAAATAGCAAGGCAATGTGTTATGCTAGTCAAAATTGCTTGACTAAACTAGCGAACAATTTTAAAGTAACCTATTTTTTAAATTTTGGAGTTATCAGATTTTGATCCTCAATGACTATCAGTTGACTGCATAAATATAGAGAAGAAAATGGCCCGAGTGGAGGTAAAAAATAATTTCCTTAAATAAATAGTTTGATTATTTGAATTTGAAGGAGGGACCGTTGTAATTACAACTGTGTTCTACTCTCTAAACTACTGTTGAAATTATGAAATACAATATGACAGTCTTTATAAAGATTACAATATGCTTCTTATGTAATCTAATTTTACAAGTAAAAATAATATAAAACATAATAACATTAACTCATTATGCTTCGACTTTTCATTCCAAAAAATGTCTATATTGGGATATATAAATTTATATACCAACAGCAGAGTTATGAGCGGCATTTACAAACTGGCCATCAAGATCTTTTGGGTTGGATGCCCCTGGTATAAATCATGCCTAAATACCTTAGGCATATTATTAAATATATAATAATAATAAAAATATTTATTTAAGAAATCATAAAAATGCCATTTGGCACATATTGTATTTTCGATCTTGTTTTGAAAACTTTCCCTAAGGGATTCTGGAAACTTCCAGAAACCTCCCATTGAAGGCCCTCCTAGCGTGGTTCATCTCACTGTAGAATATCCCTGCTTTATAGACGTTTCAGTCGCCTTGTCGGATTCTGTGGCAATGTTTCAGTAATAATTGTACCAGTAAGTCTGGGTGTAAAGAAAGTGAATCTTGTAATGATATGAAAACAAAATTATACTTACAACCAGAACGACATCTCCTTTTCGATCGCACGTATCCCAGGGTCTTGACACTTTAATTATTGTATGTGTTTCATTCTGTTTTGCCTCGAGAAGTTTGTAATTCTGCGCCGAATCCTTTTGTGGTGACGATCTTCCTTCAACGCCATGACAGTCCTGAAAAATTAAAATGATTGACGATATTGTGCCTGTTTTCAAAAGATCTCATTTAATACTATTGTAATATAAATGTTTCTTAAGAGATATAATTTTAGAATATATCGTTTATTATTCCTAACCTTAAATAGAAACCTAGGGAGCTATAACAATTGCTCAAGTTTTATTAGGTATTTGAACACGTATAAATAAAACTTTGTACAGTTTGGCATATTTGTTGTGTAATATTATTATACTATTACCCATATTACCACAAGTATTCTAATGTGAAATTCAAAAACATACACTTCTAGAAAAACATATTAGGGTAATACATCTTGTCAGACTCTAAAACAGTAACAATTTCGCAACTCAAAATAATGCACTTTTGAAACTTTGTTTCACTTTGGTCCACCACAGTTTTGATTTGTGATGTAGAGATACATACCATTTCTTTCATGGTGATAACTAAAAACCACAGATTTTTGGTTTGTGTCACTTTAGAAATACTATTTGATATGTGTATCAATATATTTTTCGTTTTATTATTTATGTACATTATTATGGTTATTTTCGCTTTAATACTTATATTTTTAACAATTAGTTACTATAAATTTCATTTGTTATTTCTAGTTAGAAGTTTTAATTATTCGGCCATTTTCGGCAAAGAACGGTGGTGTCTGGGAATTGTCCTTGGGTTTACCCAGCATCTAAATGCTGCTCCTCTTGATTAGAAAAAAAACAACTTGGCGGTTGAACGTGGTCATCACCATAGAAACCCGTGTTTGCTTAGATCCAGTACAGTATCTATTCTGTACTGATCCCAATACCCTTTAATTATAGAGAAGCCCTCTCTTTCTAAGTATAATGATTTTTTTGAAACTATACATTTCACGCATGAAAGCCAAATATTATCTTAAGACTTATCGATCTTAGAATCGAACGAGTTTCGTTCCTTCCTTCTGGATACTATATTAATAGAACAGTTAACCTATTAGGACAGGAGTTCAATTCTCCTGTTGACCCCATTAGGGACAGGAAGGGGAGGGCCATGTGGTAGGCAGTCGATATCGATAAAGAGCCCTGAGTATCGATACTTGGAGATAGTAGCTGTCACAGGTGAGATAGAGGCAGCTGTGGAGTAGCAGATGCGAGCCACGCGACACAGCAGCTGCACTTCTACATCTGCCCTCTGCGTCTTCAAGGATCTTCTCTAACAAAGAGTCATCTATAGCTGGCGCTTCGTCCTTCGCTACGTATCCTTACCTCATTATCCTGTCTCCATTAATAATAATTATTCTTAAAAAAAAAAAAATTGGTAGTTGATCGCGTTCGGTCCGTGCACAATAAAAAACAGTCATAATTATCAAAACTATCTACCTTTGTTTGAAAATTTACTTATAAACACATCAAAATAGTTATTGCTAATAGAACAAAACTTTGAAAAAAAGGACAACTGATTATTCAAGTCGTTCAAGTGGAAAATAGTTGACTGGATAATTATAATAATTGATTGAATAGGTCAGGGGGTCCAGTCAAAGATAACACAATATAAGCAAGTCTTATTTTATTGTGCCAACGTTTCGGCCTACGGAGTAGGCCATCTTCAGTGCAAATAGCAGGTGCTTCGGCTGTGGTGACTTGTCAAACTAACACTTTGGCAAACTATGAACGTTTTATTTGAGTACTACTTTCTCAACTTGCCTTTGGCTCAAAGCCGGGGTCGGTAGTAAAAAATAAAGTGATTTTATTAGAGAGATGAATTAACAGGAAAACAACTAATCCAACTTTAAATAGGTTAGTACAGACAGGACTGGACAAGCACAAACAAAAAAAGAAATGAATAAAAAAAACTGACTAGACAATTCAACGGTTTCTCACTCAAGACAACCTCTCAATCTGCCGCGTTCTAGATTCCTTAGAAGGCCTTAGAAGACCCGATCCTTCAGTTAAGTTGATGAAATTGTATAACAAGCTTTACAAGTCCATATATAGGCGCAGCTATTTAAGGACTTTAAAATATTAATTCCGAAAAGGAAATACTAATATAAGGACATGATTTCCCGTTGTTATTAGATTGCGCTAGTTCTGTTGATCCTTTGGGAATAAAATGATTAAATAATATAAGAAAAAAAATTCTGTAGTTCCGCTTTATTAAATATCAATTATGTTTTATGAATAATTATTTCAACTAGTTTTAGAATTCATAACATAAAATAAAACAACAAAAATTAAATATATATATATTTTTTAAAAATTGTTTTATTGAATTGTACAACTGTAATATATACATCTAGTACAAGGGCTGTATAAATAAATAAATACATGAAAGGACGTGTAGAGGCACTACCCATTGGCAGCACTCTAATTATATTTCTATTATAGGAGGTCTCGAGGCCATCTTCTCTTCAGACGCCTAGGAGGATTGTCCGGGATGGAATTGGAACCAAGGATGGAAACTAGTGGGTTTGGATGGGCCTGGAGTTTATTATGGAATGATAGGTATCTGGAATGGGCTAAATCGGTAACATATGGAACGTTCAGGTCATTATGGATGGTTTTATTTGTGACAAAATAAGGAGCGTTTAGGATTTTGCGAAGGATTTTGGATTGCAAGGATTGAATACGAGAGGAATTTGATGGTTTGGTGGAGCCCCATAGTTCAATTCCGTAAGTCCATATAGGTCTTATCACAGTAACATAAATAAGTCTTTTGTAATTGATATGAAGCTTTGAGCGTTTGTCTAGTATGTGTTGAAGTAGTCGGAAGCGTCTAGCTGTTCCTTGTCTTTTCAGTCTTGTGTGAGGGTTCCAAGTAAGACGTTTGTCTAAGTTGAGTCCTAGGTAGCGGATCTGTTAAAAATTAAATATGAATTATAATAAAATGCTGGAGGAAGAGGAAAGGAAAATAATTAGGAAACTTTTGGGACCAAGATGGACCAAAGAAAGGAATAGATTACAGAAAACGTCCAAAATTGAAGAATATTCTAACATAGAGTTAGACATGAGGAAAAGACGTCTTAAATTCTAAGGCCACATAATGAGGCTTCCCGATGAACAGACTTACAAAAAGAATACTAAAATACGTAGCATCCCTTGTTAATGGAGGGACATTAACTGTTTGACTCAGTGTCCCATAGCCTTCAATGTAGGACACTGCAGGACGATTTTCCCGAGCAGCTCTATACTATCATAAGGTCCTTTCTGACACGTTCAATAAAGGTACGAGTCGGCGAAGTCCAACATCTTTCCACTTACGTGCGGTGTACCTCAAGGGTCTGTGCTATCACCGGTATTATTCTCAGTTCTGTCTCCTTCTAGTGTCCTCAGCCATGTGAGTTGTGGCCATTTGTCCTATGGCTTTGGGTGTCTGTGTACCTATGTTGGGTTTTTTGAGTTCTGACATTGTTCTCTTGAAGGAGCGAGATAGGCATGTATTTCAGTTGTAGCTTATTCCTTAAGGACTTTTTTATCATGATGCAGCTTACAGAAAAGAATATTCATCGGAGGTAGCCATGCAACATGGTTTTTCCCGCAGAGTTATATCAGAGTTAAGGTGTAAGGAAGAAAATAGTTGGGGGTGTAGTCAAATAAGACACTAAATAAGTGGTTACTTATTTTAATTACGTGCCGACGTTTCGACCCACTTTGTGGGTCATCTTCAAGGCTAAGAAAGAAAACAGACAAAAAACGTCGGCACGTAATTAAAATAAGTAACCACTTATTTAGTGTCTTATTTGACTGCACCCCCAAATATTTTCTTCCTTACATCTATCATCCAGTCAACCATCCCTCGCTTCTCATATATCAGAGTTAATTTGAAAGAAATGTTTTCCCGAACATCTGCTGTGTAGACCTCATTATAAAAGTGTTTTTTTTTCAGAGGAACATAACATATACAGTTATTATAGGTTTAGTATATCTGGGTCCTATTTATTGGCTCTATAGTTCCAATATATATGAGTTTCTATTTCAGACTTCTAACTAAGCTACTGCTTACTGAACAGAATATTCTGCAGAACCTTGCAACAAGGTTTTTCTCTCAGAATCATAGCAGACGTAATTTGAAAGGAATGTTTTCCTCAAGTTTTCCCGAGCACCTCCTGAGTAGACCCGATGAAAAGAATTGCGTGGGAATACGCCATCTGGATGTTCGCACAAGAGGTGTTTGTCCTTCCGCTGGCTCGAAGGACCTTTGTCGACGCAAGGATTCTGGAGCAGCTACCTGATCCTTTATGTCCTGCAGGAGGACGGAGTGACATTCCTTTTCGTTACTTGTTAAAGTCCTCTCAATGGACGATTCTTTAAAGTTCTGATGTTTTTTAAAGCCGTGTTTGTTCGTGAAAGGTTTTTTTGCAGTATTTAAAGAGAACCGATTCGATCCTGATGTTTTTTGTGTTTGCAATTGTTTTATAAGATACATGCCAGCAAACAGAATAAATATTTTTTCTACCTTTGTTGGTCTCGAAGCTGAGAACTGCAGTTCATTACTTCATTACAGTATATATTCAGCTTCCCCGTTTCATAGGAATCCCCACCTCCTCCCCAAAAAAAACCTTTACCACTACAATCCATGAAGGATCTTTGGTTTAGTACAGGGTAGAGGCTGTACTGTTGCCTGGACAACGATTATGCATGTAGATTTCTTATAGATCACACTCAACTGCAAATTCCTTGCATAAAAAAAGATTTATTTTTAGTGAGGATTTATAATTAAATTAAACAAATGAACATAAATTAGTATTAATAATAATATTTATATTGTTTATTTCTAGATTCTAATTACAAAGTTGTTCCTATTGCCAAACATAATTCCTATAAATATATTCGTTTTTTTTTTAAATATTTTTGTTTTGAAGAGAAAAGATTTGTCCTGGCCGGGATTCGAACCCAGGTCGTCTGCATCTCCGTAGCTGTGATTTAAACCACTGAGCTACCAAGGATCGTATCCAAGCCAGACAAATCCATTCTCTTCACCGATTCTATATCCCGTGTTCTCGCAATTTTTGCGATGTATACACGGGGAAGAATGTTCATTGAACATTACTTTAATTGGGATCTTGTTGACACTTCAATTTTATATTTATAATTTATTATTATTTATTGTTCTTTTGATGGCGTTTTTTAAAAATATTTTTATTTGTCTAGCTTGGATACGACCCCTGGTAGCTCAGTGGTTTAGACCAATACACTAGAGATGCAGACGACCCGGGTTCGAAACTCAGACAAATCTTCTCTTCAAAATAAAAATATTTAAAAATAATCACCATCAAAAGAACAATAAATAAAAAAAATTATTCGTTTTTTTTTGTTTGCTCTGGGAATAGGGTATTTTATATTCAGATATATTTCAGCGTTACTTCGTATTTTCAAGCCTTCGGATATTTTAGTGATCTTAATATTTCTTCTACAATTCACCTTTCTAATTTGTCTTAATTATAGATAGTATGAAACATTCCCTCGTATATAGGTATTCTAGCTTCAATACTTTGTTGTAATGTCTTATTTTGGAAATTTTAGATATTATAGCCTATGTTCTCCCCATTATATGCGATCTTTCCTCGATCCTAGATTTTTTCAAAGCGTTTTACTGTATTAATTATATCCCCATAATGTTTAGAATTTTTGATATTTGGTCTATTGAGTTACTATGATTTAAATTTGATTTATTCGTCAATTTTAGATGTACGCAAGTATATTTTAATATGCTCACGAGAGTGTAGTTTCCATGACAGATTATTTAAAACAAATTAAAAGGAATCGCGGTCATTTCTTTTTTAAAGTATAGTGACAGTCAAAATAAATTGCACAAGCCAAATATTGGCTCTAAAGTTATATTGGAATGAAATAAAATTATTTTAAAACTTTTTCAAAAGAAAAATCTTTTATTTAGAGAATCTTTAAAGTGTTAAAACATCAATTAAATAAAACTGATCACTTAAAAAAGTACAACACGAAAAAAGAACCTTTCAAAAGTATTTGAACAAATTAAAATTTGTATGATATAATGCATAGTATGTATATTGTTTTTATTTTTCAATATTTTGTGTGCAATCCATGTGCATCGATAACAGCTTGAAGACGTCTTGGCATAGAATAAACAAATTTTTTTTAAAACAAAATCAAAGCAAAACTTCTTTAAGGCGTTTTTTGGAAGTAATGACGTATTTTCGTATCCTTTGTTATAAAATGTAAAAGATTTTTCAATTTAAAAAGTTGTGTAATTTTATTTCATTCCAATATTTGACTTGTGGAATTACTTTTGACTGCCACTGTATATTAGAAGATAAGAACAGATAGGGATAATTTGTTATAGTACCTATATTCGTTAGAATTTATAATTTATTTTCTTACCCTTTAATCTTTTCAAGAAACCTTACAGAAGAATTTGATAAGTAGTGATATGTAATGATAAGAGTTTCACTCTTATCAGCGGCAAGACTTTAATGCAGCTCTTCATTAATTCCTCCTGTTACAATTCGAAGAAGGAGCTATCTCTTAGGTAACATTGCGCATTGATATGTGCTGTTTCGGCAATGCTAGCACGTGATATGGTATGATAGCGTATGATAAAATACGATAAGAGTATTCTACAAAAAAACGAACTTATTATACTGGAGATATATAATACTCATTACAATAAAAGGATGTGAATTTCAATAGCTCCTATTTTTTCACTACTTTTGTTTAAACCTCAGTAAGAATTTAACCATTTACTCTCAGTAAAATCACAACTTCGTTTCGGACGTTACCAAGATACGGCATCTCTAACAATTATATAAAGGGTCACCTGTGGTCTAGTGGTTAACATAACAAACTACTAAGCCCAAGATCGCGGGTTCGTAGCCCGGCAGGTGGCCCTAGGAGTTTTTTAAGGGAGAAAAAAACCTTAGTTACGCCGTCCTTCGGAAGGGACGTTGAACGGGGGTCCCGAGCCTATATGATGTCAGGTACTCGCTAAAAATCCCTATCCTAATTAAACCTGGATAGGCAAAATTTAGAGCTTCCAATGTAGCATCGTCCGATTATCCATAGCAGCATAAAGTGACGTTTAATGAACAAACAAACAAAAATGATATAAGGAATTATATAATTTTAATTTTAATAATAAATTCTTTATTTATTCTGGGACAAGTCCCTTTAGAATAACAATACAGGTTTCTATACAGGGTATTATTATGTCTTAGAGTATAATGGGATTAATTTTAATTAATTACTACCATTAAATTAACAAATGAGAAAGAAAACTCTGTACTAGAATGAAGTAAACTTGTACTCTGTGTAAAATAAAAAAATAATAAAAAACAGTACAAGAAATAAAAAATAACAGGTATACAACATCAAGGTAGTATCCTTGGCCCAATCCTTTATACAGTTTATACAGCTGACATCCCAACTCATCCTAACACTATCCTTACCACGTATGCTGATGATACATGTGTATTATCAGTCAACACCAATCTAGTTATTGCATCCCAAAGCCTCCAATCCCATATCACTGATCTTGAAGAATGGTGTCAAAACTGGAGAATTAAAATAAATTCTCAAAAATCCCATCAAATCACTTTTACCTTACGTCGTAAACCAATGACTTCCAGCCCTTCAGTATCCTTTAATAATATCCCACTGGTGCCTGTAGAACAGATCCGATACTTAGGGTTGCACCTCGACTAATTAACCTGGAATCCTCATACTAGACTGAAAAGACAAGAAACCGCTCGACATTTCAGGCTGCTTCAACACTTACTAGACAAACGCTCTAAGCTCCCAATTAATTACAAAAGACTCATCTACATGACCATCATACGACCTATTTGGACTTACGGAGTAGAGCTTTGGGGCTCCACTAAGCCATCGAATTCTTCTCGTATCCAATTCCTACAATCCAAAATCCTTCGTAAAATCCTTAATGCTCCTTATTTTGTTTAGAATAAAGTAATCCACAATAACCTTAATGTCCCATTTGTTGCTGATTTGGCCCGAACCCGCTATCTATCCTTTCATAACAAACTTCATTTCCACTCAAACCCTCTAGTTTCAAACCTAGCTTCCTCTTCAATTCCCGATAATCCTCCGAGGCGTCTGAGAAGAAGATGGCCACGTGACCTTCTTAGTTGAACTTGTGATTTGAGTACTACCAGTGGGTAGTTTCTCTACTCGTCATTATATCATGTCATTATGTATCACTCAGCCAATTTACTTGTTATATTACTGTAATATAGTTGTAAATATCAATAAATAAATAATAAAAAATTCTATTTTATTTTATTTTTTCTTCCTTTATAGGAAATAGTTTTCTTTAAATATTGTTTTAGGAGCTAATTCATAATTTATAAATTCTTTTTACTGACTTACAGGCAGTACGGCCCTCAACAAGTACTGAACTAAATTTCCTTCATAAATTGTTGTTATACCGACTTATACAATGCATAATAATTATTTAAAAAATCAGTTAAATATATGCGCTCCTCGTTCATTACTTTCGACTTTTATACTACAACTCCTATTTCTAGTGTTTTCACTCGATAACTGAACCCAAGACCTTTCATGGTCTGTAGTTGTACATTTTTATATGTGTTTTATTATTCATAACGTTTATTCATAATAAAAAATACTGGGAATTTTCGCGAATAAACTAATTAGGGCTTCCGTAACAGGTTCTGTTCGTTAGTTCAGCTAGTTAGATACAACTACCTCTCTTTGCGTATTACTCTCATTATTTAATTGGACATCCAAAGCTCCGCGTGTAACAAGTGTGGAAGTTCTTTGTCCCTTTGTTCTGGAGTGCCTACCCTAGCCGCCGCCGCCGCCGGTAGATTTTCAAAGCAATTACAAACCATCCGCTTCACATCCCCCGGTAAATGAACATCAAAGAGGCCGATCGGTTTTGGATTACGACATAGCCCGTTGATTCCTTAACGTGACTATTAGCCGCTCTTGGTACGACAGCTGCGCAAGAACAACCCTTGCGCAAGAGGGTCGATGCATCATCCTCCCCTTCGGAAAGGACCCTCCAGGTACCCCCTCGGGTTCTTACCCCTCGGCGACAATGGACTCCATTCAACTCCGTGCCAACGGAATTTTTCGACTTTAGAGGTTTTGCGCAAGTTGGGACCGTTTGATCTTAAGCCGGATATCGGCTTAGTATACGGACCATTCTTCTTGGTGATTGAAAAGCTTTTATCTTCATCAATCAAAAAAATATTTTATTTCAAATAATGGATATTGAAATGTTAACAAAAATTAAGGTATATAACGATGCCTTAGTTCTCAAATATGTTAAGTGCAAATTTTTCAAAAATGTTATATATGGTTTTGTTATGTATATAAGATTGTAAAGTTGTGATCAGGAAGTCATAGATAATATGTTGATATAAAATTAATAGAGAAGCTATGAAGGTAACAAAAATATATTGTTTGCTTAAACTTGAACTGTATTTCTTGTGTTAAATTATTATCAAAGTTGACTTCTGTAATATGTTGTTTCGGCACTTAACACATGTGAACTAAGGGATCGATATGTAAATACCGATAATAATTATGTATAAATAGAATTTCGCACTAGTATTTCTAAAGTGACAAGACGTGTTTTTTCTGTTTTTCTGAGTTATTGCCATGAAAGAAATGGGCAAATATCTCAATCACTCTTTAGGTATTAAATTAATTAAAATTCAAAAGTAAAATCCCAAAAAGTAAAGGCTCAAGTCTCTAAAATATTGTAAAAACTAACTATTCGGCCAAATACAAAAAGAAAAATCACATCCAAGAAGACAAAGTGTTGCACGTATCAAATCGACAGCCCCATCGGACTCATCTAATAGAGGCTATTTAACGAAAACCTATTTTTTAAAAGAAGCTAAATGACTATAGATACTTCGAGTAGACATTGTAACTTTGACTACAGTTATTCGATGAACGGCTTGGAGGAAGGTTGCTGCCTCAATTTGATGATTATGTTTGGCATGTTGATGTGAGAGCTGCACTTTGTTTCCTTGGCAGATGATGAATAGGCAAAACTGATTAGTTTTTCCTAGTATTTTAACTTGAGGCTTTTGGGAGACAGATAGCGCTGAAAGCTGATGGGATATATTTGAACGAGGACGCGCACTTTAACTTTTTTGGATTAAGAGGGAAAAAATAATAGCAGCTGCACGCCTGCCGTTCACGGACGCCTCATTAACTTAAAGAGCCGCTTCGTTTATAGGCCTCCTAAAGCAGGATCTTTTAGCTCTGTAACCAAGCATCATCCTAGTTTTCTATAATTCACTTTTTAAGTATAATATTAAATATACGTATACACATAATTTTAACAAATTATTTAAACGACGCTTTGATTTCGGCAGGACTGGAAATATGATTTTCATTAATAATTTATTTAAGAGTATAATCTTATATATGTATATATATACATTTATTTTTTTTATACTAATCGGGCAGCAAGGACCAAGCGAATATCACTTAATAATCTTCTTCACACTCTCCGCCTTCCTTCTACTCCAATACTCTCTCATCTTCCTGGACTGTTCCTCTCGCACTTCCTTAGTCCATTTTCTCCCTCGTCTCTCCTTCCTTCCCGCAAGAACCCCAACTTCTTTTAGTTTTTTTCCGAAAAGCTCTCTATCCTTGATTTCTAGCCTATCCAGCTCCTCTTTAATTTGTTTCATCCACCTATACTCTAATAGCTTAAGACTTTATTGAAAATTTTTTTGTGCAGCCTCTTACTGTTCCTTCTGACCATGTGGGCGTAGAACCTCAGGCTCCTGGTCCTGATGACTGTTTAAGATCTTCTAAATTCCTGTATATTTTTTCGTTGGATTTTCGCTTTTACACCTCTTGTGTTACTTTGTGTCCATGAATCTCCCTCAGAGAGTTTCTCCAGACTCAGAAGGCTGGCTGTTTCCAGTTACAGTATTGCTGGTATAATAAACAAACAATTGATAAAGAAAGAATTTGCTTGACCTCTACCAGAACCATTTTCTTGCTCATAAATACAAGGCCAACGAATATTATTCAAGATATGCATCATACATCACAATAGAGAGATAATTGGTACAACTTGGGGTTATAACTAGTTATAAACCATAAAGTGGCATAAGTGAATGACGTGAAAAAAGTGGAGAAACGTAAAAAACTATTAGTGAGCTTGGAACAGCATCAGAGTGACACAAGTGCCTTCTGGCAGACATGATTAGAAGCTAGATCACTCAGGGACTCTTTTGTGGCTCACTCAACCTTTGTAATATGGATGCCCTTATTAAGGAAAACAAACAACAAGAGGTGGAGCGCGATCTTGTACAAAATCATTTCCCTGGCTTTTCCTTGGCTTAGGAACAATACAGTCTATATCATGTACTGAATTAATGACTTATTTATTTTTTTCACGGAAAGGTCTTAGAGACCACGCGAATATCACAATTTTCACTTTATTCTCTCCTCCCTTCTTTCTTCCCACCTTTTCCTCATTCTTTCCGATTTTCCTTTTCTTCTTTCCTAGCTCCATGCTATTCCTTTTCTTACATCTCTCTTCCCTTAACCATCCCTATCGAAACAGTCTTGGTCTGTTATTTTCAGTATCTCAGTTTCTTCCTTCATCTGTTTGATTTACCCCCTAACACTCTTGTATCCTCTCATTTTATAAAAAATGTCTCCATTTAATCGCTTTCGGTGTTCCTCACTCAATGGTGAATCAAAGACTTAAAAAAAAAACCCAAAATAAATACAATGTGAATAACAGTTTGACCATAAGGATGTAGCAGAATTCTTGAATAGCCAACATTCCGAGCTTGTAGTAGGATCGGAGCAGGTTTGACTCCGCAGGGGGTCGAATACACCGGAAATCATTCAGGCATTCTATCTCAGAACAGCTTCAGCACAACATTAAGTTACTTATGAATTCGTCATATAAATAATTTTACTTTACTTCTAATAAACCTTATATATGTGTGTGTTTGTGTGTATTAATATTTGAAATGAATAAAACGCTAATAATGTGTTATCCTCATCAGACTTTCAAAAGAACAACTACAAAACTCCATAACTAAACGAGAGTGCGAAATCCTTCAGTAACAATTGTATTGATTGAAGGTCTTTAAATCAGGAACGACAAATCTGATATTCCATTTCCTCTATTTTGAGTTGTATCATGTTTAAACTTGAAGTTTTATGGGAATAATGACAAAAGTTAGAATAAAAAAAGTTTCAAGATTTTAAAATTTTCTGATGTTTAATAAAATAATTTCAATACCAGCATTACAATAGGAATACTTTGCTTTACCGAAACCCAAATTTTTAATCTCTTAATTGATTTAGTTTAATATTGACAAGACATGGTGCTTTCGAAGACCTCTATTGAAAAATTGAGTTTTTGAGTAATGAAATAGGGGTCCTGGGTTCAAATCCCGCTTGTTGGGACTTTTATTTAATCTGATAGAGGCCAGAGATGGATCCTATGGGATCTAGGACCCTCACAGGGCTCACTCATAAAGTAGATTCCTGAAACAAGGGGGAAAATCTGGCAGTTGAGTGTGATCTAGGACAAATCACCTCCCTTCACTACCCTTGTCCAAGAAATAGTGCAGCCTCTGCCAAGTACTGAACCCTAGACCCTTCACGGTTTGTAGTAGTACAGGCACAGGAATTATGACTTTGTTCTTTTGAAGGAGTGATAAGAATAATTTTAATTCTTAAAATCTTTTCTGGGATATTTTTTATTAACCCTGCTATAAAATTTAAATGGCTTATCATAACCCATTTTTTATATTTGGGCATTTAAAACGTGTATTCCAAAATATAAGGACTAAAAGGATTGAAAAAGATTTAAAAGGATGATGGCCTCGACGGTCCAGCTGCCTCTTGCACCTGCCGATAAGGTGTGCTACAGCTGCTCAAGGTAACTCTCCAGTGAATCTGGAGTCAGGATTCTTCCTTGAGGCGGAGGACTAAGGAGATCCGGAAAGTCCTTGATGGAAGAATTTTTTATATAAAATCCATATCATCGGTTAAATGCTATAATAAAATATAGCACCTGTGCAATTTCGCCTACAGCAAATTTGACTTAAGTGTTGTTTTTTCTCCTTCCTTTGTAGGAATATGAAGTATTGAAAATAATCAATACGTCTTGAGCATGTATCGTGGCAATTTTCTTTTTAATCTTTCCTTAGCATGTCCAGGTAAGAGGGAGTATAAAAGAGCAGGATATTCTAGATCGAATATGTGATTTTGGAGAGACACAGAGGCATTGTATGAATCTTCGAGGTCAAATAAATAGTGTCTTTATCGTCAGCGAAGATATATAGATGGTGCTCCAAAATATCCTTTGTATGAAGGGAATAGAGAATAGGGCTTAAAACACTGCCTTGTGTTACCATTGTATTGAGGTAATAATTTATAAAAAATATATACATTATTAGAAACGATTATTACATTATAATATGTTGTGTAAATATTTTACGATTATTGGAGAAAAGAAATCACAAAGGGAAGTTATTAAAATCGTAGAGCAAAAGACCACACCCGGCAAGACCTTCGAGCTTCCCCCGGTTGCGGTATGCTCTTTAGCGCTGGATAGGAATGGTAGAAATTTCACTAAGGAAGGAAATAAAAACAAATAAGTAAACGACTCAAAGGACACGAAGGAAATTCTGCTCCAGAGACTCGGTGGATATCGAGGTGTCCTTATATGCTTCTTTGAATATTGCAATAGCCATTTCGATAAAAAAAAAATAAAAAAAACATTGACCAAGCAGTTGAGTATACTTTTATTCATATTTCGCTCCTCCTAAGGAATAATGTCCTAACTCCAAAAATCTAATTTTACAATAGAGGTATATAAAGCATTCCTATTGTTACGATGGAATTGAAATTATTTTATTAACGATTAGAAATTTTTTAAAAACTTTCTTGATTGATCCATGGTCCATTTTTGCACTTGATTACAATCAAGCTGAATCCTCGTGAATAGCTTCGTTTCGATAAGACGCCCAACAATTTCCTGTGCGAAAATTCTCAATTGTGGTTACCAACAGAGGTAGCAAGGATAAAATATGTCGATCTCATGATTCTCAAAAATGTATTACTAACTGGGTTATTTTTTGTTAAATCTCAAGATAATTATCAAAATTATTTGAAAAAAATATTTGTCCTGCAAAATGTATGGTTTGATCAAAGAGCCCCCTCCTTACAATATGTATCGATAAATCAAATCGATAAGTCAAAAAAGAAGAAGTAAAAAAAAATCAGCTGGTTAGTATTCAGATTTGATGACCTCGTTATCGATAAATATTTAGTTAAAATGAATAATTTTAAATAATTTCAATTAATGTTAAATAATTACGTTTTCAAATAATTTAGATAATTATCTTGATATTTAACAAATAAACCGTGCTAGTAATTCATTTTCTCTGATATAATCTTATGCATATTCGGAAATAATATTTTGCTAAACTAATTAAAACAGATGATTCATTATCTACCTATATATACGAAATGCTTTGTCCTGAATGACTGAGGTATTAACGCACAGCCTAAACCGCTGATCGTAGAGACCTGAAATTTGGAGGGTGTGTTCTTTGTATGACGTAGACAACCAATTAGAAAGAATTGTCCGAAATTCCACCCCTAAGGGGGTGAAAAGGGGGGCAAATTTTGAATGCTTGGTTACGTGTTTCTTACTCGCAAAATTTACATATTTTTGCTGAACAAAACAAATCAAGTAACAAAGTTTACTTCTCGCAGCTGCCGAATGACAAGTGAAACCGTCAATAAATTCAATAACACTGCATACTAATGCTTTTTTAGAAATTAAAAAAAATAAAAATAAAAAGAACAGTAAACTTTTGTCCGTCCTGTTTGTTAATCAGTGTCAATGTATGTTTCACGGCTGTGGTAATTCGTCTGAGATGAAATTTGATATGGATAATTTCAAGCCTGGGGAAGGACATAGGTTAATTTTTATCAACACCACACAGGCGAAGTTTATATAAAACTGTAACCTGATAGACTAACACACCCAGCGGTCAAGGCACAGCAGAAACCACTGAACTTAGCATCTTGAAATTCGCAGATAGGTTCTTTGTATAGCTTAAATGAGCACTAAGAAAGGAATTTGGACAATTCCACCCCCAAGGGTTTCCCCCTTAATATAATAGGGGTTCAAAGATTGTATGGAATACGTCAGTTTTGAAGTTGGACATCTGAAATTTCGGATGTACGAGTAACTTATAGATAAAAAAATTAAGAAAGAATTGTCCGAAATTCCTCCAACCATCCCTCGCTTCTCATAAAAAAATTAAATTATCTATTTAAAATGATCATTCACGAAACTTTATGTGGCAGACCAAATTCCACCCGAGCGAAGCCGAGGGGAAAAGCTAGTGCTTATATAATGGATTTACGCACAATATTTCATATTGAGGCATCGGTATAAACAACTATTTTAAATTGATTGATCTTGAGTTAATTATTCCGATCCTAGAAAATTCCTGTCTTCGTTTTTTTTTTTTTTTTTTATTCTGATGAGATTAATACCTGACATAATGTAAAAAAACAAACAATATATGAAAAAAAGTAAATGTACAGGTCACTAGATAAATATAGAGAATGATAAACAAGTCAGTCTGGTTGATATGATGACCTCGAACAGAAACCGCCTCATTTGCTACATATCGAAATGTAATATAGACGATCTAATTCTCATTAAGAAAGATTACTGACGTTTATCGATATTTAATTCCATATCGAATCAATAGTTCATTCAGGAATAGTATCGATAGTTATGTCTGGCGACGTTAGCTGCATTCTGGTGTGCATTGATAGGCTTTGACGTTCGCCGCTTTTCAAGATAACAGCTCAGTTATGGCGGGAGTTTGATGCAGTGCAATGCATTTATTCCATTCGGTTTGATAGTAAGCTATTTATAATGTAAACAAGATTAAAGAATTATATCAACCAAGGACAATACTAATGTCTTAAAAGCTAATGTCTATTTTGACCACCATTAAATCCATTTTGAAAAGTTTTGATGTAATGTTACGCTTGTTTGTATGTTTGATCGTTTGAGCGTCTCTCGTATACCTGACATTATGGGTCTGGGGCTCAGTACATGGTAGAGACTGTACTGTTTCTTGACAACCGTTGTGCGATTTGTCCTAGATCACGCTCAACCGCCAGATTTTCCCGCTTAATTTTACACTTTAAAGAGGCTGGATGAGCCTCAGGAGGGTCCTAGATCCTACAGGATTCATCTCCGACTGGTCAAAGATTAAATAAAAGTCTGGAAATGAACACAAGACCTTCGGCACTAACTCTTTTTTTGAGTTAATCCTTCAGTAACAATTATATTGGTTGAAGCTTTTTAATTCAGGTATAATATATTTATATTTGTATTTGTAGATTTGTATATATTTTTTCTATACATTTTTAGAAAAAATATCAGATATGTTTAATTAGTTGTTAGAATTTAGAAAATTAAATTCTAAAATATTTTTTTTTAATATTTGAACCTGAAGTTTAATGGAAATAATGTCAGCAGTTAAAATAAAATAAAAATCAAGCTTTTAAAAATTTTTTTTTTAATGGTTATTAAAAGAATTTCAATTCCATCATTACAATACGAATGGTTTGCTTTACCGATTCCTACATTCTTATTTTTTTTATCTCTCATGGATCTTTCAAATACCTCTATTGAAAATAGTTATTTATTTGACAAGTGAGGAAAGTGCAACTTTATTACACCTGAGTGAATTTTACTCGTAATTTTTTTTTTTTAATTATTTTATTGAATTGTAACACTGTAATATATACATCTAGTACAAAGGCTGTATGAATAAATAAATGCATGAAAGGACGTGTAGAGGCACTACCCTTTGGCAGCACTCTAATTACATTTCTATTATAGAAGGTCTCGAGGCCATCTTCTCTTCAGACGCCTAGGAGGATTGTCCGGGATGGAATTGGAACCAAGGATGGAAACTAGTGGGTTTGGATGGGCCTGGAGTTTATTATGGAATGATAGGTATCTGGAATGGGCTAAATCGGTAACATATGGAACGTTCAGGTCATTATGGATGGTTTTATTTGTGACAAAATAAGGAGCGTTTAGGATTTTGCGAAGGATTGAATACGAGAGGCATTTGATGGTTTGGTGGAGCCCCATATTCTACTCGTAATTAAATGAGGGTGTTATAAGCACTTTTCTCTCGTGTTAAATATTACATTTATTCTACAACTATTTAAAAATTAAGAAATTAAAAGTGAAACTTTAGATTTGTTAAAACTACACTAGTGCTAGTGGGTAGTGCTAATGCTAGATCTTCAAATATCTGATGAGTGAAGGTTCTAATACATTTAAGGTTATATTAAATATTTTTATAAAATCGCTTCAAAATAAATAAAATTCATCTTGAATTAAATATAAAATAGTTCTAAAATTATTTATTTTAACATTTTAGCAATATAAAACGAATAATATTATAATACCGCCATTTAACATTTAAAATAACAGAGTGCTGATTGTCAAATTCGATCTAGGTGGCTGTTACTTTCCCTCACTAGTGAAGCAAAGTGGTTTTCTCCAGTAGTGGGGTAAAGTGAGACTTTCCACACCAGTTTTGGTTAAGTAATGGATAGCATTACTCAATGGTTGCAGGAAAATTAGTTTATTTTTTTGGAGGAGCGATACACAGGTACTGTCTCTAGGTTTGGGATAGGTCAGCTGCACACAATAATAAAAAGGAACCAACAGTTGTAACGGCTGTAAAGTAGCAGTGTCAATCTAGTAACAGGTAGGTACACACTAGTAACTACTTAGTGGATTGATACACCCTTTACATAACGAGTAGCTGACCACTGGACGATGAGAGGAAAGGGTTCAAGGATACTTGATTTAGAGGAGCTCACCTGCCCTGCCCTGTCCACCTGTTCAAGTCTCCAACGCCTAACGACTTTAACGCTCTTATCCTTCCGAGCGTGACGGCGGCTGTTGAACAGGTTTCCTCTTCGCATCCGCTTTCCACTGTTTAGTCAGGAACTGAAGTAGCCGTTAAACCAGTTCTATTTCGTATTTGTAACTGAATTATAAACAGTTATCTTTTGTATCATCTACAAGTATCTAGATATCTAGCATTAGTTGTTGTGATTTTATTTTAAGAGCAAAAACTAGTAATGGTTATCATTGTTTTCACTACTAGACAATATATACACTTCATACAATATTGTATATATAATTTAAGTGTTAAAACTTATACGTATTTAAAAATATTTATATTAATAAAATAAAGTCTCAGATTTAACCCTGAGGAAGCTTGCTGTATGGCCAAGAATTTGGCGACACGGTCGAAACCAGAAGAAATACATGATTAACGGATTAATAAAATATTGTCACTTAGTAAAATATTAAATGAAACAAACAAACAAACTAAAATATATAACAGAAAACTCTATTATTATTCCTTAATAGGATAAATAAAGATTAAATAATTTAGGGTGTATTTCAGTGCATACATTATTTATTTTAATTAATTTAAAAAAAATATTCTTTTAAATATGCAGGAAGGGAGGGTGGGAGGCAAACAGATTGTCTCTATTACTCACACCCGGAAAAAATAGAAAATTACTGTTAATGGACAAGAGATTTTTAAAATTACAACAGGCCTAGGAATAAATAAATCATATCTTGCTTGTATTTTGACAACATTGGTATAAATTTTCTCAATTCTATAATTAATCTTCCATACCTTGGCGTTTCGGTTCAGAAGAAGAGGCCAAAAGGAAGAAAAATAAGTTATTCCTCCACATCCGACCCTCGAAGAACTAATTGGTCCCATAAAGAAGCCAAATCTCTTGGCGCTGTGGGAACTGTCTCTGCACGAGTTCTTTGTCTCCGGCGGGTCTGATCTAATCGTACCTTCTAGCTCTCGGCAGAGATCTTGTCATACCTCCGGTTCTTTTTGGTGATCTTACAATTACAGTCCTGGATCTGGTGGTATATGAGTTCTAGGTAAGCTCACTCTTCGTAATATTACGGTATAAATTATCCTTATTGTGTTTATATATATGCAATACTTCCTCACGTGCAATAGGGAAAACTGGTTTATTATTAATGTACCACAAATAGTTGACATCTACGATTATAGTGAAAAAAATATAATAACTTATAAAGAAGTTATAAATATCAATGTTTTCAAAATTATTTTCTTTAAATATAATAATTTTTTTCTTAAACAGTTTGTTAAATTCAAAACATTATTCTTTTTCTTTTTATAAACGGTTATAATAATATATATGTTAAATGAGACACATAAATGATTACATTCATTGACATTGTTAGCAAAAGAATCTTTTATACCCATGATCGCGGGTTCGAAGCCCGGTAAGTGGCCTAAAGAATTTTTAAGGTTGCAGTGCCGTGTGTTTATTTGGGAAAATTCGGCAGAAAGCTGCCAAGACAATTTTTAATACACTGAGAATACGATAAAAAAAACACAAAAAAAATTGGTTATGCTGCCTTTCGGAAGGGATGAAGTGGATGGATACTGTTTTACTAAAAGATTAAGAACACTTTTAACAATTATTTATTTTACTCAAATAAGATTAATTATACCAATATTGTTATAAAAACAGAAATAACATATAAAAAAAAGCAAGTAGAATTTTTATCTAAAATAAAAAAACCAGCTACGTATTGAAGTTAATTATTTACAAACTGTCTCAGCTTAGAATTCCTGACGTTTATCGATATTTAAAACCATTTCAAATCGATAGTTGATTCAGGAATAGTATCGATTGCAGTGCCTGATGATGTAAGGTGCATTCCGATGTGCATTGATAGTCTTTGACGTTCGCCGCCTTCCAAGATAATATCTCGAATCTGGCGGGAGTTCGTCGGACCGCCGTGAGTTTATTCGGGACGGTTCGATAAAATATTGTCGTGGCAGTTTTTTATGTAATGGAAATAATCAAGAATTAAAATAATAAATTTTTTTTTTCAAACAGGAAAAATTCTGAGAAAAAATATGACAAATAACTAGAAAAAAGGAGATATCCTTTCTGACCATCCCTAGATGGTGCCTCACCTATCATAATATAAAATCCCATACCCCCCTATAGGCCAACGGCCAGGAGTTTGAGGCTCGCGAAAAATCGAAGAGAATGGCATTTTTGATATGTATGAGTAGTGTAAATCCAATTTTGCAACCGGAAAAACGGATGAGAAAACTTTTGGTGTCCCAAAAACCTCGACATTTTTGGAGTTATTTCAGTTGTTGGCCTTAATCTCATAATCGATACATTTTTGAAAAAGGAACCATAAGCAATCATTTTAAATTAGATTAAATTTTCTACAATTTCAATCCAACCGCAGTTCTTTAGGTCTAATAGATTCTGAGTTACGCCTCTTTGAAAATTGGTCATTTTTTTCACACCAACTTTCCTCGAATTTCCTTTGTTTTAATTAACAAGAGAAGTATAACACCTACAGGCCTCGTTATGTGCTTAAATTAAGCTAATTAAATTGAATACAACTCCATTTTTCTCGACTTTCATCGTAGGATCACTTCTTGGGCCGGTGTTCCCCACGAAAGTGGGCCAAAACTTAAATTTGGATTTTCTGGAAAAAATTACCAGTTTTCAAAGGGATGTAACTCAGAATATATTGAAGCTACAGAGCTGCGGTTGGACTCAAATTATAAAAAATTTAATCTACTTTAAGAATGCATACTATTATGTATACTTTTTTTTATCAAAAACGCACCGATTTGGAGATATAGGACAAACACTGAAATAACTCCGAAAATTTCGAGTTTTTTCGTCACCAAAAGTGTTGCCATCCGATTTTTCGGTAGCAAACTTGGATTGCCACTAGTCAGACATGCCCTTACAACGTATACAAAATTCAGCTCTCTTCGATTTATTGCAACCTAAAGGCCTTTTTTGGTACCTGGCCTACTAGTAATACATTTGTGTGTGTATGTATGTATATATATATATATATATATATATATATATATATATATATATATATATATATATATATATATATATATATAAATTTATGGCCTTGGATAAGAAAATAAAGACAGAATTACGTTTCTCTGAAAAAACAAAACATGTATTAACAATACATAGTTACATTATGTCTTAAATAATCACAATAATTTCTAAAAAAACATTTACTCACCTGAAAAAACAAAAGAAACTGCATTTTGAAGCCTTTACTTCCTGTTTCTTTATATCTTTCAGGAGAGTAGTTGTAATATACTCAACACACAATAATATGTAAGTAATTTATAACCGTAAATAAAACTGTAGGCTGTGTCGATATCACCGCGGCAAATGCAAAATTATGAAATCCGCTCTATAAGTAAGAAAGTAAAATGATTATGTCTTTCAGAACTGTCCTAAAACAACAATTCGAAAAAATATATAATAATAAGTAAAGAAAGCGGGGATGGGGAGTGGAGTGGCTCAGTGGTAGAGCACTGAGTTGCCATGCCGGAAATCCTGGTTCGAATCCCGCTGCAGGCAAGACTTTTATTTAGTCTGTTTGCCGTTGGAGATGGATCATATGGGATCTAGGACCCTCCTGGGGCTCTAGGGGGAAAATCTGGCGGTTGAGCGTGATCTAGGACAAGTCACCTCCTTGCAGAACCGTTGTCCATGAAACAGTAAGGTATCTACCATGTACTGAACCCCAGACCCGTTTACGGCTTGTAGTGGTACAGCTTTTTTTATTTATAAGTAAAGAAAAAGCATCTCCAATTTCCTCTGCTCATTATGCACAAAAGATTTCGATAATATCTCTTGAAGGCTCATCAGAATGCGCCCAGCACAGGCTCCACGACAAGTCTTCAGGCGCGTTGGATTGTATTCTAATAAGATGTTTACATTCTCCAATTTTGAATTACTATTCCACCATACCGGTAAAACAAGCGATTTAATTACTCAAAATCCTAATATCTGCCAATCCTATTCTAAAAAATACCATTAATGCTTCTTAAAATTATTTTATTGTTATTTTAATATGGTTGAACTAGTCGATACCATTTAAATAGTTCGATAATTATCTCATATCTATCAAATCATCTCGAAAAAAAAAGGATAACCAGTCACCTGTGGTGTAGAATAACCTGTGGTGGAGTGGTTAACATAACAACCTTCTAAGCCCAAGTTCGAGGATCACAATCCGGCTTGTGGCCTTAGGATTTTGTTAAAGGGATTAAAAGATTTGTTAGATAAGGAAAACCTCTCTCTCTGACAAACAGCTACAATATTATGATATTAGGAACGATTTGAAACCTACTTCGTCGAATGACAGAAGACCTCGAACGAAGCCAGGTACGGAGATAAGAAGGTACAGAACCCAGATGTAAGATATCGATCGGGACGCCAGTGCCATAGAGATGAGACCACTAGAGCCCTGGGAGATGTCCGACTTCCGGGGGAAGTGGTAATCCCCCTCCTTCCGGTAACGGCTTATATAAACATCGATATTTCTTTTCGACTAATTATATATTAAGCCATGCCTTCCGATTAATTACGATGTAATAGTCGTTCTATTAAGGAGGCATTGTGCGCTGTGTCCGTTCTTAGGCTGGTATTAACTTTGTGAGAACTCTTATTAAACAAATACAATCGTGTATATATGCATACACAAATATATATATAAAACTAGGCCGCTAATATACAAGCGCTTTTCTTAACTTTGTATTTGCCCTGATACCGACAAAGCCAACTTGAAATAACAGCTGTTATAAATAAAAGACATATGAGAGGCTACAGTTTCAACGGACGATTATAGATTGTTTAAATCATATTTTGTGTTGAGTGATTTAAAGAAACGTGAAGTAAGGGATTTAAATGCTGTTTCTGTTTTTCAGGCGAGTGAAAGTTTTGTTAAGAAATAACATAATTATTTAGGACTTGTAAATATTTATTGTAAATACATACGCCATTTCCTTATACAAGGACATTGAAATGTTTTTTTTTTATTTTTTTTATACGAATGAAATTTAAAATATTTGAGTGGAAAATAGTTGACTGGATCATTCTAAGGATGGATTGAATTGTTCAGGGGGTGCTGTCAGTGATAACACAAAAAAAGCAGAATTTATTTTTAAATTTTTCAACGTTTCAAAGCTAGTTTGACAAGTCACCCACCGCCTGTTTGCCCTGAAGATGGCCTACACCGTGAGGCCGAAACGTTGGTACAATTAAAAATAAGTTGTGCTTATTTAGTGTAAGCATTGACTGGACCCCTGACCAATTCAATCCATCATTGAAATTTAAAATAACGTATCCTCAATATTCATTCGTAAAATAACAAAATAAAAGATTTATTCTGATTATATCATTTCCTTACGAACAGTAAGCCCTTATCCATTCACATTGTTCCTTTGTCGGATATGATTTTATTATAACGTACAATGCATATGATATAATCTAGATTCTATTATATCAGATAAAAGTATTGTAGATTTGTATGCTTTATTGATCGGTAGCCAGCTTGCTGAAGGGATCTGCCTGGCGGACATAACCTCAATAGCTGATAAGGCTGTGAAGATAAGGAAGGCAGATGGCTATGTAAAGATGGGTTGTGTCCGTCCATAAACTATTTCTATTTAGATCACTATCAAACATTCTATTTCAGAAGTAACAGCACTAAATTAATTTATAGTAAATATATTGAGTTGTCCAAAAATAATGAAGGATTTAAAGTTTTCTTTAAAATATCTTTCTAAATCTGCTCGTTTACCTCAGTACCAGTTTTACTACTTGCAAAAAATTCCGACTTTACTAAGATTTCAAAGCGCGATTTTCACATAATTTCGTTTTACGAATTCAAACTCGGGAGGATCGGCCAGAAATATCAATGAATTCTGGGGCAAAGGCAGTATAAGTGAGTGGTGTTCAACGGAGGTTTCTGAGATTTTGAGAGGAAACTTGAACATGAAGACAAAGAATACCGAAACATCGGATACGGTCTTTTCCGAGCTTTGTTGGTAGAAAATCCCAGAGCAACTGCTCGAGAACTGGCAGGGGAACTCGAAGTCAATAAATCAACCGTCTCAAGGAAATTCGGATGGGGAAAAATCTTAGAAGTTTAACCCCTCACACATTAAACGACCGCCAAAAAGTTCAGCGGTATGAAATTTGTGCTTCACGTCTTTGCCGAATCAACAGCGGTCCTATCTACCTGACTTCGTTGTTTCTGGCCGCTTGTGCCCCCTTCCGACCGTGTTTGAACTCCAAAATCAAGCTTTGCCATGTTACTAAAGACTAAATTATTGCCAAGTAGCAAACATTTTAGTTTGAAAGATGATTAATAAGTTTTTTTTTTTTTTTTTTTTTTTATTATTTAATTCAATGATATTTACAACTATAATGGTATTATATCAAGTAAATGTGCAAAAATGTATAATATGACATGAAAACAGTTGTGGAGAAACTACCCATCGATAGCACTCCAATAAAGTTCTATAGTAGATGATCTCGAGGCCATCTTCTTTTCAGGCGCCTCGGAGGGTTATCAGGAATAGTATGGGAAGCAAGCTGAGAGACTAGCGGATTCAAGTGCGTATGGAGCTTGTTATGGAAGGATAGGTATCTAGTTTGGGCCAAATCAGTAACATATGGGATATTAAGATCATGATGGATGAGTTTGTTTGTGACATAATAAGGAGCATTGAGGATTTTACGAAGGATTTTGGATTGCAAGGATTGGATACGAGATGAATTGGATGGTTTAGTAGAGCCCCAAAGCTCAACTCCGTATGCCCAAATAGGTCTGATGACTGTCATGTAAATAAGTCTTTTGTAATTAATTGGTAGCTTAGAGCGTTTGTCCAGTAAGTGTTGAAGTTGGCGAAAACGTCGAGCAGTTTCTTGTCTTTTCAGTCTTGTATGAGGATTCCAAGTGAGACGTTTATCCAGATGGAGTCCTAGGTAACGTATCTGTTCGACCGGGTTCAGTGGTGTATTATTAAACGATACAGTAGGACAGGAATTCGTAGGTTTACGACGAAGGGTGAAGGTAATTTGATGGGATTTGTTAGGATTTATTTTAATCCTCCAATTTTGACACCATTCTTGTAGGTGTGAGATATGGGATTGAAGAGATTGGGATGCAACAAATGGATCCTTATTAACTGATAACACACATGTGTCATCAGCGTAAGTAGTGAGGACAGTGCTTGGATGGGTTGGGATGTCAGCTGTATATATCGTGTATAGGATGGGCCCCAGGATACTACCTTGAGGAACACCGGCAGACTGGGTGAAGAGGGAAGAGTAGGAACAATTATGGTTTACTTTAAAGGTTCTATTACTGAGGTAGGAACTGATAATAAGGAAGTAAGTTGAAGGTAAGAATTTACGGAGTTTGTACAGCAGTCCTGGATGCCAGACTCGATCAAAAGCCTGCTCTACATCGAGAAAAGCTCCCGTGCAGTACATTCCGCGCTCTAATGCAGATGAGACAACGTCCACCACACGATGGCATTGCTGGATGGTGGAGTGTGATGTTCGGAAACCAAATTGGTGATCTGGGATTATTTGATTGGATTCTATGATAGGATGAAGACGTTTCAGAATGAGTTTTTCAAGTATTTTCCCCATTATGGGCAAGAGAGATATAGGACGATAAGAGGATGGGAGTTCTGGTGGTTTTTTAGGTTTTGGAATCATCTTAATTATGGATAATTTCCAGGAATCAGGAAAATATGTGGTGCGGAGTACGGCATTGTATATATATGTAAGGAGTAGGATCGCTTTCCGAGGAAGGCGTTTTAGAATCTGGGATGTGATTAGGTCGTGTCCAGGGGCTTTGTTGGCGGGTAATCTATGAATAATGTTTGATATTTCGGAAGGATGGAATGCTTTAGGAGGAGGGGACAACTGAAGAGGAATACTTAATTCTGCTCCAATGCATTCAGAGTGGGTTTGATTAAGGATATCTGGATGAGGGTTAAATGTTTTGAATAGGTGCTGGCCGAAAATTTGTGATTTTTCTTCATCAGATCTTGACCAGGTTTGGGATTCGGTTAAAAGTGGATGGTTGAATTTTTTATAGTTTAGGAGTTTTCTAGTGGTATTCCATAAGGATTTGTCAGTAGTACTGAGATTTTCTGTACGGTAATACAAATTTTGAATTTTGAATGTTCTGATCTCTGATTTTAATTTGTTGGTCAGTTTGGTATAATGGCTCTTGTCCGATGGATATCTCGTGCGGTGCCACTTTGCTCTTGCCCGTCGTTTTTCTTTTAATAACTCGCGAATATGAAGTGGCCAGTTATTCTGTTGATAATGATTTTTACTTGGTAAAGTGTTATATTTTATATTGACTTGTATTGCTTCTGTTAGTTTGTCTATTGCAGAATTAATGTCTCCTTTTGTTTTAAGCGGAATTTTGAGGTCTAAATTATTTTCTAGATTTGATCGGAATTTATCCCAGTCTACACGTCCTGTAATCAGTCGGGGAAGAGAGGGCTTAGGAATGGGAATCGAATGCACTTGAAGCAGAACTGGACTGTGATCAGAGGAAAGGTCATCCAGGGATTTTATAGCAGTTTGATTGCAGGAAATCTGTGAGGAAACAAATATATCTAGAATATCTGGACGTTTTTTGAGGGATGTAGGCCAATAAGTAGGGTTTATGGGTGCGAGGATAGAGAAACTATTAGAGGTTGAAATTTGGGATAAGATGCTACCACGGGAATTGGATGTTCGACAACCCCATCGTTGATGTTTGGCGTTGTAATCTCCTCCGGCAATAAACCGCGGTCCGAAGGATTGGAATAAGGATTCGAGGATGTTATAAGAAAGGGGGATACCAGGAGGACAGTATACAGCTGAGAATGTTATATGGAAAGGACTAGTTGAAATGGTTACTGATGTTGATTGAATGGCGTCAGTTGGAGTAGAAGGAATAAGAGAATGTGGTATAGATTTATGGATAAGGATACAAGAACCGGCATGTGCTGTATCGTCAGGATGATCTGATCTGTAAGTGATATAGTCTCGTATGTAGAAATGCGTGCGGTGAGTGAAGTGTGTTTCAGTAAGTAAAGCAATGTCTATTTGGTTGTCGTGTAGAAATAAGTCAAGTTCGTCACGGTGAGTATGCAGTCCATTAGCATTCCACAGAACGATAGCCAGGGGCTTCATGCTCATCGTGGGTAATTAAATGGAACTTCGGTAAGGATTCTCGTGAGTAGGTTGATGAGAGGCTTGATTGTTTCTTGAAGGTCTTTCAGGAAAGATGACAGGATAGTGTTTAAGTCGATTGGGTTTTGGATTTGGAATGGATATGAGACTTGAGTTTGATAGGGATAATTAACGGGTAATGGATGGTTGGCTGGGGGTTGTACCCGAGGTGCTGAGTTTTCATTCGATGTTTGATGAACTACAGCTTTTGTTTGATTGTTGTGATTGGAAGGTTGTTGAGGTGGTAATTTGACCCGTAAGGGTGTATGGTAGGGAGGAATTTGTTGACGTGGAGGTTGAGGATTGGGATTGGCTGCCTTGGGCTTGGATATGGGTTCCCGAGGCTTGGGTTGGGAGGTCTGGGATTTGGTAAAGGAATGCTGAGATTTGATTTGGGAGGTATGAGGCGTCTGAGCTCGAGGCTGCTGCTGAATGCTTGAGGTTCCCAAGGTTTTGTTGTCCGGAAGTCTATCTGTAGGGTTTACGGTGGTATACGGTAGTACTACGGTTGGTCTAGGCAATTCAGGAAAGGTGGCAGTATTGTCAACTTCAGGAGCCAGCATTGTGCTTTTCTCTTGACTTTTTATTTGATGGTTTCTGGTTCTAAGATGTTGAAAGTTCTTATGGACTGAACAGCCTCTGTAGTTCGCTGGGTGACCCTCACCACAAAGAGCACATTTTGCAGGCTCGTTTCTCGATTTCTGACAAGTGTGAGATGAGTGTTGTCCAGCGCATTTGACGCACATAGCTTGGTGATGGCAATACGTCTTGGTATGACCTAAGGCTTGATAGTTAGTACACTGGACTATGGTATTTTTACGCCTAGGTTCTTCAAATTTTACTATTGAATATACCAGTCTTAAAACTTGAAATATCTCTGGGTTATTAGGAGCTGGTTCAAGTTCGACAAAAAATAATGGAAGGGGGTACTTTTCGGTGGGATGAAACACTGGCGAAATATTTCTTACTTTGTGACCTATTTCTTCGAGGTCACTTTTGATTGCTGTTGTGGGCGTTGAAGAGTGTAGTCCTCTTAAAACCACTCTGTACGATTTATCCTGTTTTAGTTGGTAACAGTGAAAATCATAGTTCTTCACTGTAAGATGATCAATTAATTTTTTGTATGTATCTTTATTGGATGTATTTATTTTAATGTCTTTTACTCTAGAAAAACATTTAAAATTAGTTTGTCCTATAAGCTCAGATATTTCTTGAGCGAAGTTATAAAAATTTGTAATATTTGTGACAAAAATAGGAGGAGGGTTAGGGTCAATGAACCCTTGGTGTTGCTGGTTCTCGTCACGATCGCTTTCTGTAGGTCCAGGGTTGCTGCTAGTTGAGGCGATTGGAGATTTGCTAGAATTGACTGCAGTAGTTTTGCTGCGGGTTATGGGAGGCTCCGGTGTTTTGTTGTTTTTTGTCACTGGCTTTTTTGTCACAGCCGATTTATTTTTTTTCGTGTTGGGTGAGTTGCCCGCTGAGCCAGGGGTTGCCTTTCTCTGACGTTTTTGGAGTGTCCTTCGTTTTAAGTATTGCGAATCGGTCTCACTTATTTCCGAAAATGGAGTCTCTGCCTCCGAACCTTCACTACCCGAATTGTCTATTTGCATGTTAAACATTGGATAATTATACGATTAAAATAATTTGAAATAAATTATTAAATCTAACAGTCACTAGAAAATAAAGAAATAAATTTTAAAAAAACTTTTCATATTTAAATAATAATAATAAAAAATATATATACATATGTTTAAAAAAAAAAAAAAAAAGTTGATGAATGCGGGATTCGATCGAGAGGCTGGTTGCCAAGCCTTGACCGTGAACTAGAGAAGGTAAATATTGTAAGTCACCTGTAGGGATTATTGGCCACGTTGCTAGCTTCAGCAGCCAGTCACCAATTTATTTGCTGAATTTTATTGTTTAATACAGTCACTCACCTCACTGATCTTGAATAAATGTCTTAAAGTACTTATGGATTCTTCTGACACAGTTTGGAGATATTATTTTGAGAACTATTGTTGTAATAATGTAACAAGCACAGAGCGATTTAACGAGTGAACATTAGTTGCGGCCATGACACTTGGTACTCTCTGATTAATAAGTAAAATTTATAATTTAAATTTATAAAAGGTCAATTTTTTTTTCCTGTACAACGTGAACGAGTCTGGGGGTTCAGTACATGGTTGAGACTGTACTGTTTCATGGACAACGGTTCTGCAAGGAGGTGACTTGTCCTCGGTCACGCTCAACCGCCAGGTTTTCCCCCCTTATTATGGGTCCCTAATTTTTATAATATTTTATAGAGGCTGGTGAGCCCTAGGAGGGTACTAGATCCTATATGATCCATCTCCGGCTGCAAACAGACTAAATAAAAGTAACTGCCCGCAGCGGGATTTGAACCAGGATTTCCAGCATGGCAACTCAGTGCTCAACCACTGAGCCACTCCGCTCCCTATAAAAGGTCAAATACAAAACATAAACTATTTTGAGGGGTTTTGTGAAGAAAACGTTAAATCCTGCATTTTTTTCCCGGACAACTCAATAAATATATATATAAATATACAAATGTAAAGGATCTTGGTCTTAGTCCATGGAAGGGTCTGTACGATTTGTCTAATGAAGAAGATATGTTTATAGCAAAATTTTTCTCACAATTATTATTACAGAATTTATAGTTACTGAGAATTTATAGTTAGGTGAGCCCTAAGAATCAATACAATACAACAATATGGCTCTACAACCCCTATGTGGGTCTTAGCCTCCTCAAGGAGCCTTCGCCAGGCGGCTCTATCTAATGCCTTGGTCTTCCTCTTCCTCTGGCACGGTCCAATTTTCCCTCCAGCAGCTTCTTCGCGGGATCCTCCTCACTCATTCTGGCCACATGGCTCGCCTTAATCTGAGCCCCGAGAATGATATACTTAAAAACTTGTAACACTACACAACCATGAAGGGTCTGGAGCTCAGTACATGGTAGAGACTGCAATGTTTCTTGGACAACGGTTGTGCAGGGAGGTGATTTGTCCTAGATAACGCTCAAACTTATCCCTCAATTAAGGGTAACCACTTAATAGAGACTGGATCAGCCCTTGAAGGGTAGGCCGATCCCTTAGTTAGATTAAATAATTTATCTGACAACAAGATTTGAACGCAAAATCCTTAGCATAGCAACTCAGAACTCTATGCACTGAGCCGTTCCTTCTTCGATTTCTAACCCGACGTTTGCGCAAGAAGAATATATGGCCGATTACAGCCATGTTTTTCCCAAAATTAAGATTACAGATTTTATAGAGACTGGGTGAGCCCCAAAGGGGCATGAGAACCCACCGAAATCAATAAATATAATCAAATTCTTAATTTACTTGCACCTGACTTCAATCGCAGGAGATATTTTCTCCTACGGACGGGGTTCGCATACACGATTAGAGAATATTTCCTCTGAATTAATACGAACAAGTTCTTTCATCTAGCTATATTTTACATTGCCCTGATTTCTGATGAGGTAAAAGAAAACACTCGACCCAGAGATGTTTTCTATCTCTTGGAAGCTATGGCAGTCAGGGAAGGTGTACTCCATCGGAATACTAAATCGGGGAAGGCTGTCACCGTTCTGTTTACACATGTAAGACCTCTCGTCGGCGCGCATTCCCAGCACCATTTAATGTCGTCCGGGGTCTTTCTTGTGGAGTTTAGTCGGTTGCTGTTGGGTCAGGATTGAACGTGCCAAAACAGAGAGGATTATAATTAAAATTCGACATAAGCATTCTGTATTATTTAATTAAATCAGAAAGAAAATATAGTGTAATGTAAAAAGAAAATAAATCTACTCAAATATGGTATGTTGAGAAGAAAATTAACTGAAAATTCTTTTTTAGTGTTCATGGAAACATGTAAAGTTAAAAATTGTTAATTAGAGCTCCCTGAAGCACGTGATTTCTTTAAAAAAGACAAAACAAAAACTGTACCACTGCACCCCATTAAATCACATTGACACAGAAATCGCAATAATTACCTCATCATATTTCATCTCATGGTTCCGGAGTGGCCAACGAGTTAAGGCGCTTGCATTACGTTATAAAAGTTAACCATTGTCGGGCCTGGGCAACACATGGATGTGTGACCGCCTGCAAGGGGAAAAGCTTCGGGGCTCGTTTATCTCCTACCATGGATATGTAAGGCCCATCAGACTACTGGAGGCAACTCACAATGACCTTACCCAATGTACTACAATTGGGAATCGTATTGTTGCCTGCGGACGGTCTCCTTCCAGAGAAGAAGAAGGTCATCATGAGAAAACCCGAAGCAGGTCAGCCGAAAAAAAACAGAATATAATAGAAAAGAAGCAGTATTCTGGGGGCTAAGTCCCATTAGAATAACAAAGATGAGCAGATAATAATTTATACAAGTATATATACAAGTTATTTATTTATTGTTTTATTTATTTATTGTCTGACCGAGATGGGAGGCAGGATAGCTCAAGTGGCAGAGTACCACGACGGAAACGTGGGAGAACCGGGTTCGAATCCCGGTCCTGGGCATATCTTTTCTCTTCAAAATAAAATATTTAAAAATTATAAAAAAATAAAATAAATTATAAAATAAAATAAATTATATTTATTTTCATTTCAATTCGCGCGTCTTCTATAGCGTGTATATTTTCAGTGAATGCATTCCTAAAGCTCTAACACTTCTTTGTAATATTTCTTGAGTGTGGCAGATGGTGATACTTTCTTTGCAATAAATAAATTGGAAAAAACAACAAAATATAATTACGGCATTTAATGCGTTCAAACTCATAGCTATTCAAGTTCTCCTAATTAACGAGCGGGAAGGCAAAGAAGGAAAAAAAAAATCAAGGATAGAAAGGACCCGTTAATCCACTAATGACCCGCATCCAGCTGCTATCCTGAATCTTAAAGGACCAGGCTCCCAGCTGTTGTGGAAACAGGGGATGTTTATGTCGCACGTTATTTATTGTTCATGTATAGTATATTTGTTGTATTATTTATAATAATAACATGATTAAATCCCTGTTGTGAAAACTAAGTTTATGACAAAAATTAAGACACCTTCTAAGAAACTAAAAAGACTGTACGGCCAAATTGAAAAACTGAAAAATTCAAATATTTAGTACAAATAATATAACAAAATATATCAGAAAAGGAAGCCACTTAATCAAGAGTTCCATTAATTCTAAATTAGACACTACTCAACATTAATCCGCCAATATAGAAATTACGGAGAGAAAGATATTGAGAAATATTTTGGGACCAATTACAGAAGGAGACCACTATAGACGAACTCTACACGCACACAGAGATAGTTACAGGTGCAAAGAGAAAACGCAGAATCCAGTTCTATAGCCAATTACAAAGAATGGTCCCGAGCAGAATGACAAAAAGTGTATTCCCGTATCTTAAAAAGCTGAAAATATCCCACAGGCTGATAAAGGAAACTGAAAAAGGACATTGAAGTGCTCGAGGTCTCTCCAGAGGATATTGAATAACTTAGGAAGGGACTTAAAAATGCTCTGAGTATTCAAGAAAGATCAAAGAAAAAAAGGGCGCTATTTGGACGCAGGAGAGAAAGGAAAAAACAAGGAGAGAGAGAGGATGAAAGAGATATTTGAAAAAAGAAAACAACAGGTGAAACAGGCTTAGTCCATAGTGTATCGAAGTGAATAAAAAAAAAAAAAGGTGCCAAACACTGCTTGCAAACTTCCCCGAATCTCCACCCAAACACACACCGGTAAAATTATTGCAATCTTCCCACATACGCTTCGGTTTACCCCTGGAACGTTTACTACCAACACTAAGTATCAGTTTAGAATTTCATTTGTTACCAATCCCAACAACGTTACAAGGCCATCTTAATTTTTGTGAGTTATAATAGTTAGTTTATTTTATTTATAAATATTTAGTCTTCTTGGGTAAGGTTGCGGAAATTTTTCTACAGCGCAGAACAATGTTATCGTAAGCAGGTAAATTTAAATTTAAAATTAAATTATAATACAGAATATATATATATATATATATATATATCTCTTTGTGTTTATTTATTAGCATAGTAAACAGATAAAAAAAATTTTCTTTATAAGATATTTCTTATATACTGGACTAACTTCTTGATCTATATAATTTAATAATGAAGAAAAAAACCTTATTCCAGTCAACATTTTTTGTTAAAAAATTAACAAAAGATTAAAAAACGTTTCGACATTTATTTGTCATTTTCAATTTTAGTAGTTCTTCACAACATCCTTCAAATTTACAAGTTCAATCATTACTGTAAAATTAATAAAAGTACACTAAAATACAATAATAAAACAATTTGTCAAAAATAACCAACAACAATAAGCATAGATACCTTGAGGTCAAACAAATTAAAAAGCCAAATATATTTAAACTCCTGGAACTCAATCTCAGTATTACAGAGATCAAAGTTTGGTTTTTAATATAATAGATATTTTATATTTGACCATGGAAGAAAGTTGAGTTCCAGGATTTTATATATATTTGATTTTTTAATTTATTTTGACCTCAAGGTATCTATGCTTATTGTTATTGGTTATTTTTGACCAATTGTTTTATTATTGTATTTTAGTGTACTTTTATTAATTTTATAGTAATGAATGGACTTGTAAATTTGAAGGATGTTGTGAAGAACTGCTAAAATTGAAAATGACAAATAAATGTCGAAACGTTTTTTAATCTTTTGTTAATTTAAAAAAAAAATTGTTGACTGGAATAAGGGTTTTTTTTCTTCATTATTAAATTATATAGATAAAAAAAAATGTGGTGATTATTTCCATAATATTTTAATGAGTCATACTAGTAGTTAGTACGATAAATTACTCACACTATCGATTATTCTGATCGAACTGGTTTACATTACACTCATTGACTGGCTAAGACCTGAAAGATTGTAACCCCATTGACAGTTTGTAATCTCATCGTTCCCACACTGCGCCGGGATGTTTTGGATCCCTGAAATCTGGTCTTTCTGGTTTGCGAAAGTTAATCAATGGATTAAAAAATGTAAAAAAAAAAATGTGACACGACTCTCCCCCCCCCCTCCACTCCATCCTTTCGGTTATTTTCGAAAAAGAAAACCGGTTACGAATATTTATTAGGTTATCGTAACATCAAATGAATACTATTTGTCTTTACGAAACGGATATAACGGTATCGGTGCCGGTATGAATTTATAATATTCGTAATATGGAACAAGTTCAAGCGTTAATATTACTCCTGAAAAAAAAATTAGTTGCGGAAATGACACGACTTCTTATAACGTCTGAAATGAACCGTTTGGTCGAAGAGAAATACTGAATTAAATTAATTAATAAATCTGGGATTACCATACAAATACTACTAAATTAATTTTTTTTATATATTTATTGATTACTGTATGTATAAAAAAATAACAGGCGTAGCTCTTTTGTTCTTCTGAGTAATATTCCTAGTTAGAGTGAAGTCACATTTGTTTCTGAAGCTCTAGACAAAATCAGGCATATGTAGAATACAACAACGACAAATTTTTTTGTTAGTCTTAAATACATTGTATAGAAATGTGTAAGTCCTTATAATAATTAGTAATTAGTTAAATTTGTAATACTTATGCTCTGTAATAATAAGATTAGCCAATCCAAAAGCTCGATATCACCAATTTCTGCTTAAAATCGGCGCCCAAACCTATCTTACGTTAAATCCTCGGACGTTTACCATTCGACGCAGGCGCTTTACGTTTCTTGGATTTCCGAACAAGCTCTAGTAACTTTATCCATCCCAACCTTCTCTGTACTCTCATTTCAATTATACAAACCGTTTGCAAGTTCTGCGATTCCCTGTTTAGTAATGTACTAAATTCTCCATCGGATTCATTCTTTTTCGGACCCCAAATTCTTATTTTCGAATCACCTAGGATGTTGATCTTTCAAAGTCAATGGCCACGTTTCAAATAAATATCGTATAGTAGGATATTATTTGTTTAAATTGTTTTCTGTCACTTTTTATACGCTTTATGATTTGTATCATGTAGCCTTCTTGCCAGATATATGCTTCTTTTTCTGTTCATGTTTGTTATTCTAAAGGGATTTAGTCTTAGAATAATTTTTTTTTTCTAATCTATTCTACATTTTTATAAATTTGAAATTCTAAATTTAACATTTCCTGCCTTTAAACACGCCTTTAATTTCTCATGATTTTCTTTCTGTAAACATTGCCGAAATATTATTGTATTGAATGATTATCCACTAAAAAAAATTAATTTTATAATATAAATTATGCAAGTACACGTATTTTTGGGATGAAAAAGTTAAATGTCTTCAGTAATTCCATCCTGTCTTTAGTTGATCCTTAAAGTTGAAGAACTCTTGCTACTGGAACGGCTCCAATGTGGTCTTGGAGCAGTGCCCATTCGTAACCGGCGTATAGCGTTCTTACTAAGGAGGTTCAAGTCCAACAAATTTGTTTTTTTGCACCTATGAAGAATATTTGTAATAACTCTATTGTACTTGCTACTGATTTAACCGATGATTTCAGTTAAATTTATAAACTCAAGAGTAATTCTACACTTGGGATTTAACAACGGATTAAATTAACCAGCCGTAGCAGTGTAGTTTCAGACTAGAGATTTCTAAAGAAACTAGGATATCTACTAAACCATTTCCGGATAAAAATTTCTGTTTTAATGTACTTTAAAATAAAATTCTCTTATTTATATAGAGATATTCATTTGTTTTTTTACAGATCCATTTTATTTTTAAAAATTTAAAAAATAAAACAATGTCCACTTGTTTTCCCTGGCAGTCATTCTTCTTTTTCTTCCTGCTGAGGACCAATTTCAATTCTTCCCACTTGGCTGTTCACTCTTCCGTCCCTTCCAATATTCCTTCGTCCTTTCACTATAGTATTTCTTTCTGTCCTCGACCATCTCACCCCAGGTTTCCCCCTCACTCTTCCCCGGAATCCTGCCATACTCGAGATATTCTTTCTAAAAATATCTCTCTCCATAGTGTCGTTTTCCCTTATATTTTTTCTTTCCAAATCCTTCTTTACCTCTCGAATCCAGTTAATTGTTCACTTTTTCTCCCAAAGATACTTAAATATCCTTTTTGTTAATCTCGAGTCATCCATTCTGAAAACATTTCCAAAATATAATAGTCTCCGTTTTCTTATCGTTTCTGTTATGTTTTCTACGTTCCTGTATATTTCATCATTAGATCTTAATTTACATACTTCTGTGGTTTTCACTTCTTCTAATTATTCTTCTTTCAAATAGTTCAAGTTTATCTACTCTATAGTTTAATACTAAGCATTCCCTCGCATATAGGCATTCTGGTTTCACAACTGTAGAGTAGTGTCTTATTTTAAGATTTTTAGATAAACACCTTTTGTTATAAACATTCTTAGTAATGACAAATGCTCTTTCCATCTTGCGTACCCTTTCTTTTATTGCAGATTTTTCTTGGATTACTTCTCCCAAATATTTGAATTTCTTTACTTTCTCCACTCGACCAATATCTGTTATCAAATACTTTGGAGCGTTCTTGATGTTTGTAATAAATTTTGTTTTTTTCTACGGAGATTCTCAACCCTGTTTTGCTGGCTATTTCTTTTAAAAGATTGATTTGTATTGTTGCAGTTGTAATGCTGTCCGATTGTATAGCGAAATCATCTTTACAGGCAATTTACGTCAATACCCTTGTGTTTTCTTCCCAAAGTTAGTGGTGAACTGTTATGGTATTTTAATTTCCCAGTCCAATTATTATTATTTCCCTCGCAGTCATTTTATTATTAATTTTTTAAAAATAATTTATTCTGCTATTCATTTAGATTTAGCAGGGATATGTTATCGCCCTAATTTAAAGCTTACTCAGGTCCCTTTGTGACTAACCCTAAGGTACCACTATATAAAGGTACCACACACAAAAGATGGCTGATTCCCTCCCGTGCTTTTGTGCAGTTGCAGCTGTTCAGGGGCGTTCTTGGCTTGCAATAACGTGTTATTTCACATATGTGCAAGTTCGGTATTATTAATAAATTTATTGTACAATAACATAAAGAATATGAATTAATCATCTGTAAATAAATATATTTGATCAAAATTTTTATAGAATATCGTGAACATTTATAAAATCGGTGATACAAAATGGCTTTACCGGAAAGTCATTATTAAGTAGTATAGTACTTTATTGAAATATTACAATCTGCTACTTGTGGGCAATAAGAAATGTTGCTAAGTAGCTATACAATTATTCCATACATAAAATAATAAAATAAATAAAAATATATACATACGGTAATAAAAACAAAATAAATGTGAAAATCTCAACTTAGACAAACGTCTAACTTGGAACCCTCACACAAGACTGAAAAGACAAGAAACAGCTCGACGCTTCCGACTACTTCAACACATACTAGACAAACGCTCAAAGCTTCATATCAATTACAAAAGACTTATTTATGTTACTGTTATAAGACCTATATGGACTTACGGAATTGAACTATGGGGCTCCACCAAACCATCAAATTCCTCTCGTATTCAATCCTTGCAATCCAAAATCCTTCGCAAAATCCTAAACGCTCCTTATTTTGTCACAAATAAAACCATCCATAATGACCTGAACGTTCCATATGTTACCGATTTAGCCCATTCCAGATACCAGATTTAGATAAACTCCAGGCCCATCCAAACCCACTAGTTTCCATCCTTGGTTCCAATTCCATCCCGGACAATCCTCCTAGGCGTCTGAAGAGAAGATGGCCTCGGGACCTTCTATAATAGAAATGTAATTAGAGTGCTGCCAATGGGTAGTGCCTCTACACGTCCTTTCATGTATTTATTTATTCATACAGCCCTTGTACTAGATGTATATATTACAGTTGTACAATTCAATAAAATAATTTAAAAAAAAAAATTGAAAATGATAATAAAAATAAAAGTACTATAGTTGTAAAGAAGAACTTTGCTATTTTGAATGAAGTTTTCGCTAAAGTAACCTGCAAAGCGTCTTCACTGTTCGCTGATGAGACCTGAGATTAGTTTCAAGGTCAGAGTGGATCGTTTCGGGTTTATACCTCTTCGGAATTAAACAGCATTTTTTTAATCTTTCAATCGCTTGAAATACCGAATATACAAGTAAATTTATCTATTTAATCGATAATATTGCCAATAAAATAAATACAAATTTATCAATTTGTTCAAGCTTGTATTTAATAATAAATATATAAATAAAGCTATTTATATAATTAGTATTAAATACAGCGAAATATTGTTTAACGGTAACTTTGAATTATACATGTTATTATCTACTAACTATACTTGAATCAAATTTTGATATTTTAAGGTTAAGTTATTTTTTAACACATTAAAATTTATAATTCTTCGAGTCCCGGTCCTGGTCATATGTTTTCTTTTTAAATAAAAATATTTATGTATTATAATAGGTTCCACTTAAATATAATAACTATATTATAGTTAGATTTCTATGTTTTTTGTAATGATTTAATATCTCTTATAATCTTGCTACAATATTAACTTTTTTATGATACATACGAAACTTTTTGTTTTAATAATGCCTAATGCAACATGAAGTTCTTGTATTTGGGGGGGGGGGTTTCACTCATTATGATGGTGTTTGGTTTCAGTATATGGTTGAAACAGAACTGTTTCAAGGACAACGGTCGTGCAAGGAAGGAGTTTGCCCGAGATCATGCTCAACCGCTTGTTTTTCTCCTAATTAATAAGTACCCACTCTAAAGAGGCTGGGGTTCGTTAATACTATGCATTCGTGTTGTTATAAAACACTAATATTTTAAAATAAAATTAATTACCATTATCTAAATTTATAAAATAATTCGCCTCATGAGACCCTGGAACATCTATTCTACACAAAGCTTTTAACCTACAATAAAAGCAATCTATCGAAAAAGGCTAAAATCTGATACAATGAAACAGTAGTGGGATACGTATTGGAAACAATGGGGTTTACTAGGTTGAATCAATTGAATACAAATGGAAAGAAAAATCCATTGGACGAGAGGAGAATACTGAGCTAAAAAAGAAACATAGAAATATATGAAGGAATTGAACAAACAGATATTCAATTATGTTATAGGACTAAGAAACAAAAGAGTATACCTCAGTCAGATAAACTTAACAAGAGGTGGTTTTACAGAAAAAAAAATCCAGAACAGAGAAATATTCTGGAAATACATTAAGGACCTTGTAATAGGAAAGTATAGGAACGAGGAAATATGGGCATACGGGCGAAAGAAAGATACAAATGAGAAGATGAAAAGAATATGGGCTGATAAGAATGCTAAAATTATATATGCGCGCTTTTTACACAACCGTTATCGCCGAAAAAATGTTTTTAGTTATTAGCGTGTACTATTTAGCTGATTTATCTTATTTTTCCAGAATCCCTACAAAATAAGTAGTTCTGAAGTTTTTCTTCTTTTTCTTATTGTAAATTGCCGAAAAATTTATGTATTGGGGGGCAATAAAAATATATTGTAAAAAATTGAACTATTAGGAAGAAAGTTTTTAATTAACTTTTGTCTACTTACTTTCAGTAAACAGTAAAATATAGAATACCACAATTATTATAGTTTATAATATTATAGTTTATAGTTTGTAGTTTATATTATAGTTTGAATATTATGATTCGAACTGATAAAGAATTAAAACAGAACATAAGGGAGTTGGTCCTTCTCGAGGCCAATTTTTTCCTAATTTTACTATCTTTTAATGTATTATTTTTCATTATAAAAAAAAATTAAATAATAATTCGTACTTACCATAACATTTCCTTCTCCTGAAGAATCGTCTACCCATCCGACGACTATATCTGAACCGGAAAGCCTACCGTTGAGGGAGAAACCGACGGCGATGTATCCTTGGGTCCTGGCTGCCAGGGTAAATACGACGACATCCCCCGACACCTGGGACGACAACTCGAGATCCGCCGAAGAGAACGGGAGGAGTACGCACAATACCAAGCACGCTAGCATGACTACTGACTCCCAGCTGCTTCCTCTCCGCAGCCGGCCTCCCCTACCCTCTCTATTCCTTCCCCTACTGCTCCCTCTATGTTTACACTAGATCTAGTATATATATTATATTATATATATATATATATATATATATATATATATATATATATATATATGGGTGATAAAACAGAATCACCCATATATATACTCTTATATATATAACTCTTACTTTTTTATTTTTATTTTTCCATTTTAATTTAGCCAGTGGTAGTACTCAAATAAAATGTTCAACTTTGAAGGTCACAAGGCAATCTTCTCATCAGACGCCTCGGAGGATTATCAGGAATTGAAGAGGCCGCTAAGTTTGAAACAAGTGGGTGGAAATAAAGTTTGTCATGAAAAGATTGAAATAGGATTCGGGCCAAATTAGCAACAAATGGGTAATTAAGGTCATTATGGATTAGTTTTTTCGTAACAAAGTAAGGAACATTGAGGATTTTACGAAGAATTTTGGATTGTAAGGATTGAATACGAGTGGAATTCGATGGTCTAGTGAACCCTCGGAGCTTTACTCCGTAAATCCAGATGGGTCTAATGATTGTCATGTATATGAGTCTTTTGTAATGAACTGGGAGCTTAGTGCGATTGTCTAGTAAATGCTGAGGTAAGCTGTTTCTTGTCGTTTCAGTCTAGTATGAGGATCCCATGTTAAGCGTTTGTCAAGGTGTCTTAAGTACTGGACCTGTTCTACAGTGATGAATCGATGGGATGTTATTAAACGATACAGGAAGACAGGAAGGTTTACGACGTAGGGGAAAAATTATTAAATCTATTTACGTATTTCACGCCAATATTTATAGATCAATTAGTTTAGACAATTTATTGCTGCAAACAAAAAACAAATGAACGCAGGAAAGTTCAAGAAATGGACATGGCACAGTACTGTAAGTGATAAACTTTAGTTTTCTCCGTAGTGCAAGACACATTATTCGAAAGATGTGTTGAAATTTATAAATATGAAATATGAGAAGGGATATAGAGATAGAAAATAAGAAAGGATTTAAATATACGTCCTGTTAACTCACTGAATAAATGGCAGGGACTCTCATGCCTGAGGACACAATGAGGAGACTAAAAAGAATATGGTTGCGAGATCTGTTATTATAATAATATCAAATCAAGCCACGGGAAAGCTACCGATGGGTACTGTTCTTCTTCACGCCTCTCTACACCATTTTATTGTAAATATAAAAATAAAAATATATAAAAAAATTGCATATTCCTCCAAAGTCAGATGTTAAAATAATTAAGTTCACCACTATAAAATTATAATTAAATAATACTATAAAATAAAAAAAGCACTGGGTTGCCATGCCGAAAATCCTGGTTCAAATCCCGCTGCTTGGAAGACCTTTATTTAGTCTGTTTGCAGCCGGAGATAGATCATATAGAATCTATGACCCTCCTGGGGCACCCACCCAGCCTCTATAAAATATTATAAAAATAGGGTACCCAAATTGGGGGAAAAATCTGTCGGTTGAGCGTGACCTAGGACAAATCCTTTCCTTGCAGAACCGTTCCATGAAACAGTACAGTCTCTACCATGTACTGAACCCTGGTTGTAGTGGTACAGGTTTTTTTTTACAAAAAAAAATTACATTGAAAAACGTTGCAAGTTAAACTAACTGGCAAGCCGCTACGGGTGCAAATATGCCATACCAAGCGCAATTCGAGAGAGGTATGAGATGACTCGAACGGGTTACTCACCTAGAACCAATGAGATTTAATGCGTGATTTGTTAAGTATAAAGTATTTATATTTTATACTTATATAAAGTCATTAAATAATTGCTCTTATATTTCTTTTAAATAAGTACATTTAAAAATATAAAAATATAATTGTATCTATGTTATATATTATATATAACTGAGCAAATCGTGAACAATTTTTGTTTCAGATCATAAGCTGTGCTGTTTCCAAATAAAAGTATCCACTTTAAAGAGAATGGGTGTGCCCATGGAGGATCTTTAAATCTCACAGGGTCTATACGTGCCTGATAAAACATGAAATAATTTATACTTATTGTAATTTTTTAAAATAATAAATAATTGCGAGAACACGTGGATATAGGATCGGTGAAGAGAACGGATTTGTCCTGACTGGGAGGCGACCCCTGGTACCTCAAATGGTAAGAGCGCTGCCACGGATAGGCGTACGACCCGGGTACGAATCCCGGCCATGGTAAATCTTTTCTCTTCAAAATAAAATAATTAAATAATTGTATTACTCTTTTAAGGTTCCAAGGTTTCAGTGGTTTCTTCTGGTTTCGACAGTGTATCTAAATTTCTCGCCAACGTTTTACCAGACATGCTGCTGGCTTCCTCAGGGCTTGAATTGAGACTGGAATCTAGATTGTATCTTGAGATAGAAATTCGGAAACACGGCCGAAACCAGAAAAAACACTGAAACTGTTTGTATTAAATAATTTATCTGCCAGAGCTGGATTTGAATCAAAATCTGTAGTACAGCGATTCAGCATTGGGCTACCCGGCTTCCAGGAATGAATAATTAGGAAATAAATATGGAAATTCAGAGCAGTAAGAATAAAAATAATAGGTATTCGTCTAAACATAGTACGTGGTAAGTTTTTGAGGATCATAATTATTATTATTATTCTACGGCGCTACAACTCGGTGACGAGTCCAGGCCTCTTCTACCAGCTTCTACCAGTCGTCTCTGTTTTTTGCAGCTGTCATCCAGCTTCTGGCTCCCAGGATATCCCTTGCGTCTCTCTCCACACCATTCGACCACTTCAGCTTCGGTCTCTCCTTATTCTCGTGCCATACAGAGGTTCTGTTAAAGCCTTTTTTGGAATGGCCTCGTCCTCCATTCTAGCCACATAACCAGCACATTGCAGTCTTCTAATTTTTAAGGAGAAACAACATCTGCTTCGTTGAACATTGACTAAGCTTCGTTGTTTGTTCTCCTTCGTCAGTTTCCATCTACCGAAGATTCTTCGGAGGATCATTATTATTAAAGCCTCCTCATTATCTGATCCTCATTATTTTGAGGATCATTACCTAGCACTAAAACCAATCTACAAAGGTGTGAGCCGGAAGTAGGTAGACTATGGTTATAAATAAATGAGTAAAAATGAAGTTGTTGGTATTGAGAAGAGGAGAGAAAATTAAGCAAATCTGCAGAGCTGCTCTACTTAGTGGAGACACATATCTTCAAGATGCTACACAGCATTCAACACTTTGGCTGTGTCATCAACGTTCAACTGAATGAAACAGAGGAAATGAGAAGAAGAGTCCTAGCAGAGAATAGGGTATACTTTGCCATTGGCAGGATGTTGAAAATCAAATCTGTTGACCATAAATAAAAAGGTTTCCCTCTAAACATATATTTATGAGTAATGGACACTAAACAAGAAGGATTGTTGACAAGCGAGGGGATGGTTGACTGGAAGATAGACGAAAGGAAGAAAATAATTGGGGGTGCAGTCAAATAAAAACACTAAATAAGTGGTTACTTATTTAATTATGTGCCGACTTTTCGGCCCACTTTGTGGGTCATCTTCAGGGCTAACAAAGAAAAACAGACAAAATAACAGAACAATAAAAATACACTGCCGACTAAGTATATAATAAATTAGAAAAATATATATGTAGAGAGGTAGAAATTTAGAACAAAGGTGAGGGATATATATGAATAAATAAATTACAGAGAAAATGTACCGAAAGGTGGTGATGCAAAAAAAAATTTTTTTATACAAAGATAAAAGAAGGAAGTAAACAGAAAGTTATTTAAAAAAATAAAAAGTATAAACATCAGAGGTGAGAAGTAAAATTATGGAAAAGGAGAAGAATATGTATATAAAATGTAAGATAATAGACTCCGTATAATAGAATAAGTAAAATGAAAGAAGGTATAACGAAAATGATATTAAAGAGTAAATAAAGGAAAAATAACAGTAGAAAGTCAAGATATAAGTATAGAGTATAACAGTTTTTAAAATGCATACATATATTATGAAGTGGTATAAATATATGACGAAAATTTGAAATCAGTAGCCTCAGACGTATCGTAGGACTGGTCCAGAAAAAACGGTGTATGATGAAAACAACGAAAAGAGCTATATGAATGATGACATTACCATCTCCTCTTTTGCCATGAGAGATAGGTTGAAGTGGCTGCTTTACTTGCTAAGAATGAATGAAGAATGTACGGCTAGAAGAGTTTACGAAACCTCCCTGGTGGAGAGAGATCCAGATTAAGGCCAACGGGCAGGTGGAAAGACTAAGTTCTGGGAGATCTTAAGAAACTGAGAATGAGTTTTTTACTCAGTAAAGAAGCAGATGGGACTTTTAGACTAAGCAGGCCAAGGATTGCTTTCAGCACCTGTCGTACCTCTAAAAGAATAATAATAAAAATTATGTTTAATTAATCGTGAGCAGAGTGGCTCAATAGTAAGTCGCCGTGCTGAAGGTCCCGGGTTCAAATCCCGCTGCCGGGAGATTTTATTTAATATGTTAACAGGATAGACACTGTGGAGATATATCATTTGGGGTCTGGGACCCTCCTGGAGCTCATCAAGCCTCTATATTAATAGGGCACCCAAAATAAGGCGGGGATATGGCGGATGAGTGTCATCTCAGACAAAATATCTCCATGCACAACCGATGTCCTAGAAACAGTACAGTCTCTACCATGTTATGAACCCAAGACCCTTCATGGGTTGTAGTGGAACAGTTTTTTTTTTAATCTGCTAACTTGTATTTTATTTTCACCTGAAACCCTACTTCCAAAAATACCTGACCATCTGTCCTCTCCTAAAATCTACTAAAACCTCTCATTTAATACACTGCTTGAATCGAGATCAGTGTGGCAGAGGAACGCATTGTTGTACTGCGTCGGCCGGGGACCGGTTCTTAAGCTACTTCCGCTGTGATTATCTGGACCGGAAACACGGCAAATTAAAAGAGCTCTGATTCCTGTTTAAATATTTTTTTTTTATTACAAATTTTCGAAAATTAATTGGAGATCACAAGACAGTATTTAACCAATCACTGTTACGAAACCAATAATTATCGAGTAAAAAATAATAAATGATAATTAAAGCATTTCAGGGGAAGGAAAGTTTTGTAATAATAATACGTCTCAGCTAACCCGAAAGTTCGATGCCGACAATACGCTCATCACTCGGACGTTGATTAGGAGGCTTAGTTAGGGTTATAAACATTTCAGGAACTCGCTCGTTACTAACCCTAACAAGATTACAAGCACGTCTCCGTATTCGGGATGATATCAGTTCAATTGCATAATGTTGTACACACTTGGTAATTCTACGTTGTATAATCTCCAAAATTCTTCAGTGAAATTTCATCTTGACGACAATTCGGACTTACGGATTAGGTATAGCTTTGGGGCTCCACGAAAACCTCAAATTCCTTTCGTATCAAATCCTTACAATCCAAACCCTTTGTAGAACCCAATGCTCCTAACTTTGTAACGAATAAAGTCACCCATAATGACTCTAATGAATACATTCAAGATATAATTAATGTCTCTTTTTGTTATGTAAATACTCTACAGTCGTAAATTTCAATAATAATAATAAAAAGTTTTACAGTTCTTTATATGCTCAGGGCATCAATTTAGAAGCGTCAGTCCGCTGGTTGACCACAGGAAAAATGTTCCCCGAGACTGAAGGATTCCTTTTGGCTATACAGGAACAGGTCATGGCGACTAATTCCTACAAAAAGTATATTCTGCACCAAGCAATCGAAGTAGATGTCGCCTATGCAAAGCAACGTGTGAATCGATTCAACATCTCACCTCTGGCTGCCAAGCACTAGCAGGTAAAGAATATCTGACTAGGCACAATAATGCTGCAAAGATCGTACACCAGGCACTCGCTCAAAAATATAATTTAATAAGCAGTCATCACCCATTTTACAAATACCAGCCACAGGCAATATTAGAAAAAAATGACATTAAACTATATCGGGATCAAACTATGATCACTGACCATAATATACCCCACAACAGACCAGACATACTACTCGTAGACAAAAAAATAAAAAAGGCCATCATCATCGAAGTTGGGGTTCCTGCTGATGATAACGTTTCTAAAACATTGAGCGAAAACATTCTTAAGTACCAAGAGCTCTGCAAGGAATTAAGGCATCTCTACCGACTGGTGGATGTAAAAGTACTCCCGATCATTGTATCCAGCAATTTAATTCCTCAGGAAACGATTACATCAATGAAGACGTTGGAAATAATTAGGGGACTGGAAGAAGTACAGAAAGCGGTTATACTGCCAGGATCGTTAGAAAATTTTTAAATATTCCAAATTAACTTTTAAATGAACCTTGGACCGGGTTGGTGTATTTATCCGGTACAAGCCGAGAAATACAAAATAATAATAATAAAGCTTGGCAATTCCGATGGCTCGATGCCGATACCATCAATCTGCTCACAAACCTCTTTCCACGGGCCACTACCCAAACCTAAATCCGCCAGATCACTGTTAACGCAATCCTCCCACCTACGCCTCGGTGTACTCCTCCAACATAAACGTTTTGCCGACTGGTAAACTTCTAAGGCTACACCTACATTGGATCCGGTGTGATACGATGAGACGTCGCTAGCAAACCAAATGACTGAAATATATCGAGAGTTATAACATTTGGTTCTTTAAATTTATAAAATTAAGATTATTTATTAACTATTTTTAATACATTTATATTTTACTATAATGTATAGTAAAATATGTATAACGTATACACCCCAGCATCGTATGTGATAGAATCACGTCGCACCGAATCGGATCCAATGTAGGTGTAGCCTCAGACGTTTATCAGTCGGCAAAATGTTTATTAAATTTTAAATTCTTACGTGGTACTTGTGTATTAGCCGGCCTGCATGAAATCTACCACCTCATCTCGTTTATTACTCGTTTCATTTCAATTATCTGTGTGTGCGTAATAAAATTGTTTTCTGCATTGGTATTTAGTGTTTTGCCTTGTTAATTTTGTTTTGTTTATTAAATAAAATTTTATGATTTTGTTATATGTCTTTTGTTATTGCCAATTTAAAATGAATAACACTTTAGAAATAGTCGCATTTTAAGAAGAAGCTGTGAAATACTTCCAGAAGTTCGGAGTTGTTCCAAGTTATTTGAAAAAGATTATCATGAGATGGATTTTGAGCATGATATAAATGGGGATGTGTTCGTTAAAATTGTAGGGAAAAGATATTTACAACAAGATTAACGTGGCTAGGCCGGTCTAGAATTAACAACTTATTATAACATTTTGTATATTTCAATTTTCATAAATTATGAATAAGACGTTAGGCTTTATCAGTATTTGAATAATCTGTGTTCAGGTAATAAATAATTGCGAATAAAAGTCCCTGCAGTTAATACACAATTACTTTCGTCAGTTACCGAGCCCAACAAGCTTTATCTTCGCGACGGTATCACTTTAATAGTATTAACCGAGTCCATGATCTGCAATTCCGCGTTGTGTAATCTTCCAAGTTCTATAGTGGACGAGCCGAATATTCTAGGCAACATTTTACTTTCGAACACCTTAAAACGGAAGACGTTGTTCATCCTTCTGACTTTGAAGCACTTTCAATAAATAAAATAAATAGAACGTTGTAAAATCTAGTACGCAGTCCCCCCCCCCCCGTATCTCATCCTCTCCGGGATGGTTTTCGATTCATTGGACTGACCGCAGAGCTATTGCAGGAATATGTCCTGACAGGATAATATGCTTGCCCCCCCTGCACATGCCGAGCGTGCGGCACCTGCCCACTTCCCACCTGCCGCGGCAATTTGCCGCTCACCTGTGCCGCTCGATAACAGCTGCTTATCGGTTCTCCACTTTCTAATCATCGGCGTCTGCTTATAATTGCCGTTCTGGGGCTCAAGGTCCTTCGATTGTCCCGTCAGCTGAACTTTCAGAAATTGTATTCACTGGTTATAACAAAAGACTAAGTTACAATAAGCTGAATTTGTCTCTCTCTTTATATTCGCATCCACACGTTTCAAATAAAAACAATGCCAACCATCAGATTGGCTGTCAGTAGAGTAGAAAAAAATAGCATGAGATGCATGAAGAAGAACAATAGCCAACGGTAGCTCTCCCATGGCTTGATTTGATATTATTTTGATATCAGATTCCTCAACCACGTACTTTTTAGTCTCCTCATTGTGTCCTCGGCATGAGAGTCCTTGCCATTTGTTCTATCAGTGGGTTAACAGTATATTTAAATCCTTTCTTATTTTCTATCTCTATATCCCTACCTATAATTCATATTTATACATTTAAACACATCTTTCGAATAATGTGTCTTGCACTCCAGAGAAAACTACAGTATATCACTTACAGTACTGGGTCAGGTCCATTCATAGAACTTTCCTATGAGTTCATTATTATTTTTTTGGGTTTGGGTGTCCGTCTTGAAAGCGTTTGTAGTATGTTCGTATGTATTCGTCAACCATTGGTATTTTTAAGACATTATGCAGAGTTTTGTTATTGATATGATATGTTGCTTTAGTTACGATTCTAAGAATTTATTTTAACGTTTCAGTATATAATATTACGAAATAATTATAATGTATATATTTTTTTAAAAAGAAAATATTTGTACAGGACCGGGATTCAAACCCGGGTCGTCTGCATTTCCGTTGCAGTGCTCTGCCACTTAAGCAACCCTTGCACGCACCTCGGTATGACATATCCCTTCTCTTCACCGATCCCATTTCCCCGTGTTCTCGCAATTTGCGATGTATACAAGGGGAAGAGTGTTCATTGAAGGTGGCAGAGCACTGCAACAGAAATGCAGACGACCCGGGTTCGAATCCCAAGTCAAATCTTTTCTCTTCAAAATAAAAATATTTAAAAACAATAACATTTAATAATATAGAATATTATTATTTATTTACTTTTGATTTCTTGGCTTAATCAAGAAATTGGGGGGTAAATACACCAACCCGGCCCTCGGTCAAGAGTATGGTTCATTTTATGATTAATTTGAAATGTTGAAGAATTTTCTAACGATGCTGGCAGTTTCTAGCATAACTGCTTTCTGTACTTCTTGATCACCCCAACTCATTTCAAGCGCCTTCATAGATCTAATCGTTTCCTCAGGAGTTTAACCATTGCTGAATACAATAATCGCCAGGACATTTACTTCCACCAGTCGGTAAAGATGCTTTAATTCCTTTCACAGCTCTTGATACTGTCGAATTATTTCGCTCAATGTTTTAGAAGCATTGTCATTAGTCGGAACCCCAACTTCGATGATGATGGCTTTCCGTATTATTTTTATCTGTAAACAATATGTCTAGTCTCTTGTGGGGGGGGGTCTGTTAAACGGCTGATGGGCGGTTATTAATTTATGATTAGGAATTCTTTTCCTGACAATGCCTGGCAGCCAGAGGTGACATGTTGAATCGATTTGTACGTTGCTTTACATAGGCGATATCTGATCCAGAAAGTGCTTTCTGTAGGAGTTCCTGCTCCTATATCGCCAGAAGGAATCCCTCAATTTCAAGGAACGTGTTTCCTGTACTCAACCAACGGATTGAAGCTTCTAAATTTGATACCCGGTGTATTCAACGAATTGTAAAACCTTCTATGGAGTGGTTTACACTTCCATGAGGCTTTCTGTAAGGCTTTCCTCAGTTTGCATTGGTGGTGGATCTTGCTGAAGCAAATTTAGAGCTGAACTGATTCTCATAAAATAAGCCTTGTAATATGTCTCATATTATATCATACTATTTATTAGAAATCACTATAGTTGTTGAAAAGTAACTGGTTATTTTATTATAGTTCAGTAATTAATTAACACCAGTTACTTTTTAACCATTAATAGTAACTGGCTAAAGAGTCCTATACATAACCAGATATTTTTAAAATGAAAGGAAACACTTTTCAATATTTTTATTTTGAAGAGAAAATATATGCCCCCGGCCGGGATTGGAACCCGGGTCCTCTGTCTTACCGCGACGGGACTCTACCAAATATCTCTTCTCTTCAAAATAAAAATATTTAAATTAAAAGCAACTAACTAATAAATTATAAAAAATTAGAAGCACTTTTCACATTGTTAAAATCGACGAACGATACTTGTGTATTAGCGCCACCGCATCAGTAGCTGCGTACAGAGCAAGCAGTTATATTTTATAACAGTTATATTTTTAACAGCTGATTTGTTCTAGGAAGTTCTAGTTTTGTTCTTGTTGTTGTTCGATGATTTTTGTTTGTTGCTGATTTCTTGTTTGTTTGCTGATTTGGTCTACATTTTTGTTGTGTTCTTATTTTTAGTGCTACGAAAATGCGTATTTGGGATTTGCCAAAAACAGAAGAAGATGCTATTTCATTTTTTCTGGAGCGAACATTACCAAAAACGTAAGCGCACTTACCAAAAAAACGAAAATGTACCAATTCCCATTAAATGAAACTTTATTTTGGTCAACTTAACTTTTGGAAATGTAATTTAAGACAGTGTGATGAGGAAGTGGGACTTAAAAAAGACAACTGGTTAGGGGTGGGTATATACTTTGTTTTTAAATGAATTCTTTTGATTTTTAATTGTTGATGATTATTTAAAAAAATTAAAATTCTAACCCCAATAAATAGATTTAAAAACGTTACACAAGATAACTGTTATAAAATATAACTGCGATGGCCTTAATACACAAGTACCTGACGAACGGCTAACAACTCTTGACGAAGGTAAATTAGCTCCTGCTTCATCACCTGTTCAAAATAGTAAATGAAAAAACTAGATCAGGTTAGATTTTGCGGAAGAATAATTGTCAAATCGATTCTAATAATTGGAAAAAAAGTCTTCGTAGGTGATAAAAAAGTATCATTTTTAAACACTTTATTCTGGTACATTTAGGGATATTTACACTTTAGGGATATAAAAAAATAATAATCATCATCATCACATATGGTCCATGAAGGACCTTGGCCTCCTCAACAATTCTCCTCCACTTTGACCGATCTCTCGCTGCTCTTCTCCATGTTCTTACCCCCAGGAGCTTAAGGTCTGCTTCCACATCTTCCAGCCATCGCATTCTAGGCCTTCCTCTTCCTCTTTCTCCGTCTGGACGTCCCTCCAGAATCAGCTTTGGGAGCCTTTTTTTGTCCATTCTGTGAACGTGCCCCAACCATCTCAATCTTACTTTTTTAATACAAGAAACTATGTCAGGTTCTCCATGTAGGTCTTTAAGTTCTTGGTTCCTTTTCATGCGGTTTCCTTCAAATTTCCTTCCTTGGTTGGGCCATACACTCTTCTAAGAATCTTTCTCTCCCATGTATTCAATAATCTTTCATACTGTTTGGTTAGAGTCCACGCCTCCCCACCATAGGCAACGACAGGACGAAGTATCGTCTTATATACCCTTATTTTAAGACTACGAGGGACAGCTCTATTTTGGAACACGTTTCTGAGGGACCAATAGCATCTGTTACCGTTTTCAATCCTGGCCTTTATTTCATGTTCCAGTCTGTTGTCTTCTGTAATAATGGTGCCAAGATATTTAAATGTCTTAACAATTTCAAAACTGGACCCTCTTGCTTGGAGATATCCACTGGACGATAGTTTCCTGGATGAGAGCATGTATTCTGTTTTGTCCATATTTATAATGAGCCCTGCCTTCCTAGCTGCCTCTTCACATTCCCATAATGCTTCCAAGAGCACGTTTTCATTTCTTGCTGTGATAACCACATCATCAGCATATGCGAGGTGTTAGGTCATGTTGTTATAAATACACCCCTATCTTCTTCCTTTGATTATAAAAAATAATCATTTACCTAAAATACTTCTTGTAAACAGGGAGTTGACAAATAAATCTGTACCAAAGGCGGATTTAGGGGGAGGCACGGGGGGGCGTGCCCCCCTAGACAGTTTTTTGTTTACTGTGGAGAATCCATTATACTTGTAGTACATAATTATAGCCAAACCACATGATCGTACTGGTTAAAATAATAGAAAGAACATGAATGAAACTATTTTTTTGAAAATTTGAATAAACCTTTGAAATCTTTCAATAAATACTACAAGTTTATTTGTAAATTATTGTTGATTGTATCCCGTCTGGCCGTTAAGCCCCTCCCCCCCCCCCCAAGAAAAATCCTGGATCCGCCCTTGATCTGCAGCATTTATAAGATCGACACTCACAATAATTGTCAGATTACTTTTGTACCGCTTGTTAGTGCTGAAACACAACGTACAATAGTAAAACCTAGCATGCTTAATTCTGAGTTCTTCTAATAAGTTAGATCTATAAATATAACGAGCAACGGTGGAAAATTTTCTTTGTTAGCTTTTTTGTTTTTTTAACACTCTAACTAAACAATTAGAGAGCGAGAATTTATTTAAAATGAAAAAAAAGAAGAGAGATTCCCAGTGAGATAAAAAAATAAAAGCCATTGTTATAACCAGAGAGAGTAAAGGAAAAAATACTTAGACTGATGTATAAGAAAAGCGCATCCTTGAGAGTTTTAATTATCGAGAAGGCTTGGGTCAGAGACCGTCATTAACCACTTCCGGTCGCGTCTTGAGTTTCCGCTCTCCGAACTTCGTACACGCATACCCCTACAATCTACTAGCTTTTATTTTTAAAATTCTGACAAAATTTAGAGCTATTGGGGAGCGGAGTGGCTCAGTGATAGATGACTGAGTTGCCATGCCGGAAATCCTAGTTCAAATTCCGCTTCTGGAAAGACTTTTATTTAGTCTGTTTGCGGCCGGAGATGGATCCTATGGAATCTAAGACCCTCCTAGGGCTCACCCAGCTTCTATAAAGTGGGTACCCAAAATAAGGGGGGGAATCTGGCGGTTGAGCGTGATCTAGGACATATCACCTCCCTGCACAACCTTTGTCCATGAAACAGTACAGTTTCTACCATGTACTGAACCAGAGATCCTTCATTTGTTGTGGTACAGTTTTTTTTAAATACTTCGTCGGTGGGAATAACCCGTTGTGTATGTTAGTGGGTTACAAACTACTGGGAGTTTAAGTATGGTTATAGCAGATAATTAATTATTATTTTATACCAATCGTGGTTTGAACCTGGTGTTGGAAGACCCGCCTTGATTTTACGCAATCTCGGTGAAATAACACCTGCGGTTGAGCCTGAATGCTGACCATAACATCTGCTCTAATAATCATTGGTTGAGAAACCAACCCTTAATTAGTTTCACTGTTACAAGTTTATTTATTTACTTTTTAATACGTATTTTACCAAAAGTATTCAGGAAAACTTATAAAATTCATATTTGACGGAGTATTAAAGTTGTTTTTTTAAATTCTATAATTGGGGGTGTTTTAAAAATTCAAGATAGAAATATGAATGATTTTTTTTCGATACATCGAACTACTATTTCAATATAATAAATTAGAAAAAAATCTTAAGACTAATATTTAAAAAAAAAAAAATCGTACCACTACAAACCATGATTGGTATTGAGTTTAGTACATGAGTGTGATTGTGTTTTTTCAAGACAATGGTTGTACTAGGAGGTGACTTCGCCCATAAACCCAGAATTAATGTTACCCACTTTATTGAGGTTGGATGAACCTTAGGAGGGTCTCCAGATACTACAGAATCGATTCACGACTGTTATCATAATAAATAATTTACCTAACTCAGCTACAATAACTCCGGATCTATAAGTCAGTAACTTAGCAACCAACTACTAAGCTACTGCACTCTCCACTTTGTATTAACAATGAATAATATTAACAATACTTCACTCGATAAATTATATTTAAAAAAAACAATCTGTAGTATTGTAAGACCCAAGAAGGGTCATGGGTTCAGTACATGGTAGAGAATGTAATGCTTCTAATTCAGGAAGGTAATATGTTTGGGATCACAATCAATTGCCATATTTTCCCCCAAATTTAAGGTACCCACTTAATATAGGCTGGCTGAGCCCAAGGAGGGTCTACCAATCCGGAACATACTTGGCAGTTGACAGATTAAATAATTTATCTGCTGTTTGGAGATTATGTAATTATGTTGTGGCTACACTGCTGTAACCTCCCTCGTGTTTTGATTGTTATTACTTTGTATTCTATCTGATCCTAGTGTTATTTTTATAGACAATAAAACATGATTTAAACTTATGAAGTGAGTTATACACTTTCCATTTAACTAACAAAACATCTGCAACAGCTGGATTTGACACACAGCACAGCAACTATTTAATATCAACTCTCTTCGCACTACCCCACTCCCACATACAACAATAAATAATATACAATGCAACATACAATGAAGTCTTTTATTTCCTTATTATGAATCTTTTATTTGATATTTAAATATACAGTATCTGTTCTGCGCTTTGTCGCTTTGAGTTGAGTTACAACAAGTTTTAACCGTTTCTTTTTTAATATTTTCCAAAAATACAAGTTATCATGAGCTCTGGTATGAAAAAGGGAATGTAATTATGAGAAATGAGTACATTTTGGTAGTTATTTCTTTAAGCAATAAAAGTTTCAACAAACATTTCGAAGTATAGACGATGTATGTTTTTGAAATGTTCATTTCTAGATGACATTATTATCTAAATATACACATTTTCCATAATTATGTTCTCTGTTTTCCATGCTAAAGCTCATGATGATAACTTGTATTTTTAGAAAATATTGAAAAGGAAACGAAAGAAAAATTAAAACTTCCGACAACCAGTAGAATTACCAAACATAATTTTATATGATTGTCAATGCCCCTCCATGTATCTAGCTCTGATCCTAGGTTGCCTACTTGTAAATACTTCAATGGAATACCCTGCATATTTTTATTTTAATGTACAGAAAAGCAGGAATGAGTATTTACTCTTTAATAAAAAATGCAAATTTTTTTTAATAAATTACATTTATTTAAAAAAAAATAACATCAATTTACATTTATTATTACAATATAAAGGAATAACAAATATAGCGCTAGGTTAGTATCTTCAACAGTTCTGGTTTATTTATTTATTATTTATTTTTGTTATTATTTAATTCTAAAAAAAAGATGTGTAGATAAACTCCTTACTATCAAGTGTAGATAAAGACAAAGTCCTTACTAATCAAGCAAAGTTATATATTAAACACTAAGTATATTATAAATATTTAAAATATTTTAACATAAAATCTGCTCTTTAGTATTAAGTGTACAGATAAACATCTAGAACACTATTATATTAAATATATAATAGTAGAATAATTAAGCTCATTCAATTGAAAGTGTTAAAAATAAAAACCATTTATAAAAAACTAATAGTTTGCATAAAATTATCACATTGAATGATCATGTAATATCAACATTCATTATTAAATAGAGACAATATTAGACATATATATAATAGTGTTTAAAAAGAAATTAACAATTTATTTTGCGACAGGAATGGAAAATTTCAACAACAAGACTTAAGTCTGCGAAATAACAGAAAAAAAAATTGTTGATATTTTGCCAATTTAAGAGACTATGTGATGTGATATTTTAGTAGTTGTATGATGTCTTATTGGATTGTTTATCTGAAATTTACTCTTCTGATATATGTATGTCTAAGGATTATGGCTCAGCAGTCGCAGGAGGACCTATTCCCCCCTCCCCCCTCCCCCCCCCCCGTAGGAGGCTATCCATAGACCAAACCTCTGGGGGGCTACAACAATATTCCCGACAGAAGTGCTCAGGTTAGGGTTAGTGTCCAGTCTTTGTGAATCACTTCCAGTAGGCTGATAATACTAACCAGGCCCTCACATACTAATCTGTATATATATATATATATATATATATATATATATATATATATATATATATATATATATATACAGATATATATATATCTGTATATATATATACAGTATATACATACTTCAAATATCTACAGCCTCCTCCAATTCAAATCCTCAGTCCAACACCATAAAACAAGATCTCGTCTTTCCGATCTCTATATTCGTTCCCACAGAACGAAAGCATTCGAACGTCCCTTTCTCGCCCGCTCCACCACAATCTGGAACTCAATCCCTCCTAATATCCATCATGATCCCTCACTATCATCAGTTAAATCCTTGCTTATCCTACACCTCCTAGCTTCCCAAAAGATGTTCTATAAGCAGGTTTGTCATTTGCTTAGAATGTAAGGTATAGAATAATTTATTGTGTATTTAGATGTTTTAATTTTGTTTCTAAGAAGAGGTACATCATGTAAAACAATTATTGCATGCTTGTTCGTACATTTAACAGATGTTATTGATTTATCAATTCTCTTTAATTGCTTAATATCTTGGCAGGATTCGTACTCTTTATTTACTTATTATTATTTTTTGTTAAAGTATTTCCTTTTAAATTGTTTTCTGTCACTTTTTACATGCTTTATGTTTTGTATCATATAGCCATCTGGCCAGACAAATATTATACTTCTTTTTCTGTTCATGTTTGTTATTTTAAAGGGAATAAAGTTAAAGTTACTTTTCTATTCTATTTCTATTCTATTCTATATATGTATGTATATATACGTTTGTAAAATATGTATATATATATATATATATATATATATATACGTCTGTTCCTTTTGTCCTGATGAAACCTAAATTGATGAAACGTCAACAGATTTTCATATTATCTATCATCTTTGAGACTTAAGGCTTCTTGTCTGAAATTTAAGATTGATATCATATATTATGATGTATATCATGAAAATTATGTTATGTCTAATTTTGAGCTAATGATATTCTAAAATAGCATTTTTTTTCTTATATTTTTATCAAATACACATTGAATCACATTGAGTTTACTAATGTTGACCAAGAAATTGAAATTGGAAAAATTTATGTACAAGAAAAAATTTAATATGAACTATGGCAGGAGTCTCAATTAGTTCAATTTAAGGAAATTGTATTAGTTTTCATAGAAAAATCCAGATCCATTGAACATTATGACAATTTAAAATTTTCCAATGAAATAATTTCAATTTAAGCATTATTTTCTTTTTGTCTCTTCATCAGTTACATATTAACATATAACATTTAAATATTGTAATAATATTATAATAGTTTTATTATTTTTATTGCTCTGGAAAATCAAACAGAATAAGGAAGTAATAAGTCTTGAAATTTCTCTAAAACAATTGAAGATCATGCCACATTCATAAAATTCTTTTTATTGTGAATTAATAATAGAATTAAAATCAAACTGAAACACCCTGTACAAGCGAATATATATGTAATTTTTTTTTCCTTATTGTTTTTACAATAACTTTATGGAAATATTATATATACATTTCTTAATATTCCATTTAAAAAATACATCAATATCAAATGTCAACATATACATACATTTAGAAATAAGAATACAAAATATAAATACATTTTAAAAAGTTGAATTTTTTAAAAATCTCAAACATATGTACATTGAAATTTTTATATTAACAAGTATTCTTTGTGCACAAATATACAAAATAAATACTACTAACTCAGTCAATTGCTAACCCACAAAGATAACTTTATTTCAGGCCCTAATTTTCATTTAATTTCACACAAGGATTAAAGTTGTGTTTGTGTGTGTATATACATACGTAAATTTTAGAAATCCTTGGATGCATCAATATAATATATTACGAGATCAAATAAAGATGACACATATCAACATCGTTATTAATAACACTCTTGATAGTACACTTTTTTCTTTAATACATCATTTCAGAAAAATGGTCTAGATCAGCTGTTCCCAAAAAATGAGCAGCTCGTGTGGCCATGGACTTCATAGGACTGTATGTGAGTAGATGAATAAATAAATAAAAGGCTTAACGAACCCTAAGGCTCGTTAGTGAACAAATTTGTACCTGCTAGAATAATTAACTTATCACTTTTGGACTGATCACAAAATATTTCATAAACACCTATTTTTATCCAAAAATGTCTCAATCTATTAACCTTTGTATTCTTTTCTTAAAGAAGAGTAATCTGTTTCAGGGATTGTAAAAATTATAATGCATATCTGAAAGACTTTAAGAGCAGACTTACAATTATTAGCAGTGTTTCAATTTTTTCCTTCATAATAAGTTTTAATCAAAAGGCAGACAAATATCCAATCAATGCAATTAAGATTAATATAGAAAAAAGAATATGTTTTTTAAAATTTATTTTTGTTTTATTTTATTTTATTTTTTAATCAAATTATCAGTCTCTACAGTTTCTAAAACATTTATTTAAATAAATAGTCTCAGAAAAATAATTTATCAAGGTACAAGCTATAAAATTCACACAATGGTCCTTACATTAATTTTTAAAAATGTGAATAAATTATTATATAGTACTTTTTATCATTATATTATACTTCTTTAACTTTGAATTTTTGATTTGCAGCAATGTATAAACATATATATGTTTGATGAAATATAGCAGTACCCTGTGGTACACGTCCTCCTTGTACGTAGAAAGTTAATATGAATAAACTAGATCTATAATCCAGCTCATTTACACAACCATTTTTATTGTTATAATATTAATGTTTAATTTATATAATTTTCTTCATAAACACTATTTAATGTTGACTAATGAAAAAAAACTTATCATCAATCAAGTCAGAGTTCCGATTATTTCTTTTTGAGCAATTAATACAACTTGTAAAAAATCTATTAAAAGTTTATTATATTTATCTGTCAAAGTTTCTAGGTTTTATTCCCTTAAAAAGATAAACTCATATCCTTTAAATATAGAAAAATAAAATAAAAAAAATATTGGATATTTTCCTGTTATTTGGGCACCAATAGAGCAACAAGCACCTCTGTTTAGGAGTTTTAACGTCAAAAATATTTTAGATAGATTTAACATATACCTACAGCCCCAGTGAATAAGTGGTTAAGTCTAATTTTCTCCAAAATGAGTTTCTTGTACTTAAGCAAGCGGAATCGAGTTATTTTTGAAGTGAATAAGGGGCAAAGATTGGCGATTAAAAACGAGTTAATGTTTATATCTCAAAATGTTTAACAGTCAACTCACTCTGGAAAAATTTAACCGCTCATTAACAACAAGTAAATCTCCTAATATGTACAATTTGACATGAAAAACACTTGTGGAGAAACTACCCATCGGTAGCAATCCAATTAAATAACATTTAAATTTAAATAATAATATTAACATTTATACTTTATTTAATATAAATTTTAAAGGTAAATTTATGGTTAGAATAACTAATGTTTCCTTGAATAGATCCTTTTATTTATGGTTCCTTTCTGGTAACATAAATTCGATAAGTTTTAATTTAATAGTCTGTATTGACTCTTCTTTCTTTTTCCGCCACTTAGCATTTCTCCATATTCTTTACTATTTTAAGTATGCACGCTCTTTTCTGGGTCAAAAATTGTCTGAGTGATTAACAATTTTATTACTGGATATGCATAATGTTTTATAAATCTTATCAATGAAAAAAAAGGCATTAAACAGAAAACATACCCAAATACTAAAGATTTAATAAGGTTAGAAGATTGCTTATCATCTTCCCTTATCAGTGCTGGCACCCGTATAAGAGGAAAGTACCAAATATTGGTAACAAATCATTTTATTTCTTAATCCTTATTAAATCATTTATACAAGTGTATTAATGAATTTATCTTTTAAAAAGTCACTTGGCTTACTCCTTGGCTTCTTATTCCTTCAAATAAATAAATTTAATTTAATTTAATAAATAATATCACTTGTATTGAAGTTATTTATTTCTGACGATTATCTATATTTTAGAAAATAAATTCCGTCAGAGTCTATATTTGAATGGACCCCCATATCTTAAATTTCCTCTCTGAGTTAAATATGACCTTGATTAAAAATACTTTAATATTTACAGTTTCCTACAGGGAACATAATTTATTATTTACATTCAACATCAAGAAAGCTGATAAAAAAGTGTACAGTAAATTCGAAAAAATGCAAATATTTTAACAAGAATGGTTCATATAACCATAATCTCTCATTAGTTCTTGTGGCTGTTGGTAGTCTGTGAGCACTGTGGATGGAATCATGTTGATTCTCAAAGATCTAATGTTGCAGTCTCAGCTGATCAGTTGGCAATGCGAGTTACCGATGTTGTTGTTCTTCTGCGACTTGAAGCTTACAATTAGATTGTGGCCACTTTTTCTGCCAGCAGATCCAGACACTTCATCGGCAGTTCCTTAAGAATAGAAAGAAAAACTTTATTTTGATAATGGAAGAAAAGTTAATTTGTGGTAAAGGTGCCTGTAAAGATTTCAATTTAAAATAGAAATAAATTTGGGGAAAAAATTAAGAGGCTTCCTGTACCACTTTAATTTCTTCATCCTGGATTCTGTTTTGGTCAAAACTATATTCTTTCTAGTGGGGGATGGAAATAGTTGGGGGGTGCAGTCAAAATAAACACCAAATAAGTGAATACTTATTTATTATTTGTGGCGACGTTTCGACCTACTTTGTAGGTCATCTTCAGGGCAAATAGAAGGAGTCGCGGCTCGGTGAACCTTGTCAATATATTCTTTCCAAGTTAATTGTTGTGGAGGGAGGGTGGTTTGGGGACAACTACAATAAAGACAAGGTTATTACTACAAAGAGATGATCCTCTCCTAATTAAGGATATCCACTTATCAAGTTCGAGGTTCTCCAGATTTTAAATATTTCACCTAGAAATAAAATTTTTCAAACATTTCTTCACCCAAATGCTAATAATTTAATCAGAAAAAGTGTTTTTGTAAGCATCTTGTTCATGGCTCAAAATAAACTTCAATAATTTAATATCCTCATACAAGACTGAAAATACAAGAAACTGCTCGACGTTTTCGCCTACTTCAACATTTACTGGACAAACGCTCTAAGCTCCCAATCAATTACAAAAGACTCATTTACATGACTGTTATCAGACCTATTTGGACATACGGAGTTGAACTTTGGGGCTCTACTAAACCATCCAATTCATCTCGTATCCAATCCTTACAATCCAAAATCCTTCGTAAAATCCTCAATGCTCCTTATTATGTCACAAACAAACTCATCCATCATGATCTTAATATCCCATATGTTACTGATTTGGCCCAAACTAGATACCTATCCTTCCACGACAAGCTCCATACGCACTTGAACCCGCTAGTCTCTCAACTTGCTTCCCATACTATTCCTGATAACCCTCCGAGGCGTCTGAAAAGAAGATGGCCTCGAGATCATCTACTATAGAACTTTATTGGAGTGCTACCGATGGGTAGTTTCTCCACAAGTGTTTTCACGTCATATTGTACATATTAGCATATTTACTTGTTATAATAGCATTATAGTTGTAAATATCATTAAATTAAATTTAAAAAAAAAATTTAATAGTGTTTCATCCGATTTTTTTATGCTTTAGTATATCTTGCATTTAGCCTTCTATATCGCCAGTGCTACAATTTCTTTCATAAAGACCTCACAGATTCTAGGATCCATATAGTAGAATTGACAAAGTGAACGAGCATTGAGTGTCATTCTTATTAAACCAGTGCCTGAATGTAAAAACGTTGGTCTAAGGATAAATTAAAAACAAAGTTGATACCTTAATCAAGAATGTTTGCAGATTTACGGTTTAATGATACTACATTTCAAGCAGTTGAAGACTTTACGTGGCCAACGGCTATACCACGTGGAACACACCGGTTCCCGTCCGATCACCGAAGTTAAGCAACGTCGGGCGTGGTTAGTACTTGGATGGGTGACCGCCTGGGAAGACCGCGTGCTGTTGGTATCAAAGAAAATACTAATTAATTAATTAAAGATATCGGGCTGTATAGTACTTCAAAGGAAGTCTTTAGCCAACATAAACAAAAAAAAAAAAAAAAAAAAAAGACTTTACGTACCTTGGATTAACAATAATAACAAAAACAAGGTGCGGAAAGTGAATGGATCATGGCAGGTAATAGTATAGTCATTTCTCTCAACAGCTACCAAGATAAAGCTTTACAAATTGTTTGTCGGACCTATCGTCTGCTAAGGTGCAGAAACCTGCTGCAGAAAGCTTTTCAAAGAATGATGGTGGTTCGTTATGGAGCATCATAAATATACAGGGGTGGACATTTTGATAAATCATGAGAACAATTAAACTTAACATACTTCATAAAACCATGAAGAATTAGCTGGCTCGGTCCTGTGCTGAGAATGGAAGATGTTAGAGGATGCCAAAGACAGTAATAAGGTAGAACTTGTCAGGGAAAAGAAAATGAGGAAGCCCTTGGAGACGATGGCTGGAAGCAGTGAGTACTTTCTGGATATGTGATGTATGAATATAATTGAGACTTTATCTCAGACTGTAGTTCTTCAAAGAAGAAGTTTACTTTGATCAAACATTCACTATATTTTTTACTTTATGGCAGTTTGTGAGTCTAAGTACTAATCTTCATAATAATCTTCAACAAGTCATTCCTTGATTGAAAAAATTACATCGCTGGAATTAAATTAGCTTACTATTGTCAGTAATAGGAAAATATTGGTACATTTGGTTAGTATAATACTGTCCGTACGGTCTGAAAGGCTAGTCTATTTAGCAAAACTTTTTTCAAAATTATAGAATACAATTTGCATTCTTATGTGCCCTACAATGTGCATTTCAGAACCTTACGTATTAGGAAATGAGAAATCTTACAATGCTTTTACTACCTCCTGATCTCGAGTACGAGTGACTGAACCTCCTGATCGGAGGTGTCTCTCCTCTCTCTAACTTGAGAGTGCGCTGTTTTCTCTTACAGCAGTCCCATTCGCAAATAGCCTTCCTGAAGTATTCTCGAAATCTGAAAATTATTATAGGAATAAATTAAATTTAAGTTAATTAAAAGATTTTATTCATAAATATGGAACACAAGTGGAAAACTATAAAAAACAAAGCCTTAAGTCTCTTAAAAATTGGAAAATAACAAACTAGACAATATTCTGTGAAATCAGTCATCATCAGAACATACACAAAAAATATCACATCAAAAAAGATGAAATGCAGCACATCTGACAACAACAGTCAAACAGACTCATCAATCAGATATAGCAATCTCTCTTTATGATATTCCTGTACCACTACAACCCATGAAGGGTCTGGGGTTCAGTACATGGTAGAGACTGTACTGTTTCGTGGACAACGGTTCTGCAAGGAGGTGACTTGTCCTAGGTCACGCTTAACCGCCAGATTTCCCCCCTTATTTTGGATACCTTGGGAGCGGAGTGGCTCAGTGGTAGACCACTGAGTAGCCATGCCGGAAATCCTGGTTCAAATATCACTGCAGGCAGTTACTTTTATTTAGTCTGTTTGCGGTGGGAGATGGATCATATGGGATCTAGGACCCTCCTGGGGCTCACCCAGCCTATATAAAATATTATAAAAATAGGGTACCAAAAATAAGGGGGAAAATCCGACGGTTGAGCGTGACCTAGGACAAGTCACCTCCTTGCAGAACCGTTGTCCATGAAACAGTACAGTCTCTACCCTGCATTGAACCCCAGACTCGTTCACGGGTCATAGTGGTTAAAGGTCAGGTTTGGGTACCCTATTTTTATAATATTTTATAGAGGCTGGGTGGGCCCCAGGAGGGTCCTAGATCCTATATGATCCATCTCCAACCATTCTTCATGACATTGAATTAAGTTAAATCTTTGTTTCGGAGTTTTAAAATCAAATTCTAGAAATTATTTTATATCAGTTTTCAAGTTTTTATTTATTTTTATTCATAAAAATCTTTTAAAATAATTTTAAATAATAACAGATACCCGTTGTTACTAATATTTTTGTTATTAAGAGTATATGAATACAAGGAGTTCATTAGTGATTTGGCTAAATTTTATTGTTAACCAATAACACACCTAATAGATGGTTTACATGCTTGGTAAATATTGTACAGTTTCTAAGCCAATGGTTTAGCTAGGAAGTGGTTTAGCATAGATGAAGCTTGAAGGCTAAGTTTTTCCAATTAAGGCTACTCACTCTATAGATACTAAGTGAGCCACGGTAGGGTCTGCAGTGTATGTGATCACATATTCACTTACACACGGTTGGTAACAGAATGCACAATTTATCTGTAACAACTGATCTATAACCTCGCGCGGATCTCATTACCGCCTAGGGAAGCGTCCCACGGGTGGGGGATATGGGGATGGTGGGTGGAAATTCTCTGGAAGTTCCTCCCGGCTGAATCCTATGGACTCGCTTACCAAAAATGAGGGCGGCCCCCCCCAGGCTTATGGAGTTTTAGTTTACCAAATACCACTAATAGCCATGGATCCTTCTGAGGTAAAAGGCTCATTATCCGGAGGTAAACTATTCCCCCATTCGGGTCTCCGGGGACTGCTTCAGGGGATTCATGGCGCAGGTTGAAATATTATGTAAAGTTGCTGAGCTTAGTAACAAACGAATTCCCAAGATGTTAATAGGCGCTGTACCGACTGGGAAGCATCTGAGGGGTAGACCGAGGCGTAGGTGGGAGGATTGCGTTAGGAATGATCTAGCGGGTTTGGGTTTGGGTGGTGCTCCGTGGACGAAGGTTTGTAAACATAGATTGGTGGTATCGGCATCGAGCCTTCGGGTTCGTTAAGCCTTTTATTTATTAAACTAAACTATACATTTTTAGCATTAGGTCTTTAGACACTGAGCCTCACTTCATAAAATTTAATATTAAGTTTCATTAAATTTTATATTATAAGAAAAACGAAAGAAATGGATTTTATTTTAAAGAGAAAAAAAAATTAAAATTATTACTGTGTTTAATTAGAAGAGTAATGAAACAAGTACTTACAAGTAAAAAAAAGTGTAATATTTATTTGTGTGCGTGAGAGAGAGATAGATTTTACAAAAACTCATGAAAATTACATAATAAAATAAAAGTTTGTGATTACCTTGGGTTCATAAAGTAGTAAATGGCTGGATTCATCATGGCATTGGCCATTGCGAGCCAATAAAATCCAAGATATATATGCTGTATATATCGTGAATACACAACATCCTTCCTGTGGTGCGTATAAATGAAATATAGATGATATGGTAGCCAGCATACAGCGAATACTATCACGATCAGGATAAACATCTTAACCACCTGAAATTAAGATAAATCAAAGTTATTATATTAATTGATCAAATTCATTATTTAAAAAAATGTATTTATTGACATTTGTAACTGTATTATAATACAACAAGTAAATACCATTAATGATACATAATGACATGAGATAAAGGTTAGTAGAGAAACTACCATCACAAAGCCATCTTCTTTTCAGATGCCTCGGAGGATTATCAGGAATTAAAGAGGAAGCTAGGTTTGAAACTAGTCGGTTTGAGTGGGAATAAACTTTGTCATCAAAGGACTGGTATCCGGTTCGGGCCAAAGTAACTAATGGGACATTGAGGACATTATGATTACTTTTTTTGTAACAAACTATGGAGCATTGGGGACTTTGGATTGTATGGATTTGATACAAGAGGAATTTAATGGCTTAAATAAAAAAAATTGTATACTCTCTTAAATTTCCACGGCCAATTCAGCAGGTGGTTCTTCTGGTTTCGACCTTGTAGTCAAATTCTTTGCCAATAGAATAGTCATAACCCGACCAATGTGTGACTATCAGTTCATCATGAAAGATAAATTAAAATCATTGAATGACTTAAATAAATTAAGTGTTATAGTATAGGATGGCATGACAGTTATACCTAAGATAATATACAATTTCAAAAGTTTAATTTTGTTTCAGTACAATGTAAACTTTTAAATAAATTATTGTATGTAGGAGCATTTCTTGTATTAAGAAATTAATAAATGTAATATTCATTCTAGAATCAGTTAATGTAAATTACATGATATAATTAAATAACTATATGATATTTTTAAAAGCAAGTTATATCAGTGGATATTGTTCATATTTTTGTTTCATTTTCTGCTTTGTTTGTTTCAACTTGACATTGTAATTTACATATAAATGTAATTAATTATTGTTTCTCTCTATATAATTAGTGTAATCTTATATCTGTTATTTTATATTTTTTGTACTCTGGTTTTTTCTTTTTTATTCTTTAAATGTTGTCACTGGATGGAATTCACAATTTTTTCCTCATTAATTCTTTCTCATTTATTGTTTTAATTACTCAAATGTAATTAAATTATAATCTAAGACATAATAACATATATATTAATAGCTGTAATAATATTCTAAAGGGACTTGTCCCAGAATAAATAAAGACTTTATTATTAAATTATACAGTGAAGTGAAATTGATTGCCAACTCACTTTTCGCTTTGATCTGATGGAATCAATTTGCCTTTGCGTCAGCTCTCCGATGGATCTGCTGCCCCACAGTTCTTTGCCCATTGCAGTGTAGCAACATACCATGGCGACCATCGGGAGTATGTAAGTGAAAAGGAATAACAGCAAGTTGTACCTAGAAAGTTTAGTAATATAGTTAGGTAAACTTTAATATAATATTTATTATTGTTTTTATCCTCGTGGACGCAGGTTAGCTCAGTGTGCTGAGTTTAATTATTTTTATGTTACATCGAGTTACGAGGGTGGTCTGAAAAGTTTCTGCCCGACATCGCCAAAGTTCACCAAATGGTGCTAGACGACCGCCGAATTAAAGTGAGAGAGATAGCATAGGTTATGAACATGTCAAAAGAACGAGTTTGTTACATATTAAATCAACATTTAGATATGAGAATACTTTAGGAGCCGCATGGACATTTCCAACGCTCTGTTGGCGCAGTTTAGGCGCAATAAATCCGAGTTTTTGCGCCGATTAATTACTGTAAATGAAACTGGGATACACCATTATACGCCCGAAACAAAAATACAGTCCATTCAGTGGACTGCAAAGGTGAAACAGGCTCCAGAAAAAGCATGTTTTCTCAGCTGAGAAAGTGATGGCGACTGTTTTTTGCGATAGTCATGGAGTTATTTTAATTGATTATCTCCAAAAAGGAAAAACCATTTCAGGAGCATACTAAGCATCATTACTTGACAAGCTGTAGGCAGAACTTGCGGAAGAACGGCCACATTAGCAGAACAAGAAAATCCTGTTTCACCAAGACAACGCCCCGTATCAAATCTCAGCGGTTGCCATGGCGAAAATCCACGAATTACGGTTTGAACTGCTTGACCATCCGCCTTACTCACCAGATCTAGCCGCAAGCGACTGCTTTTTGTTCCCTCATCTAAAAATTGCAATCGGAGGACAGAGATTTTCGTCAAAAGAAGAGGCAATCACAATCGTGAGCAATTTTTTGTTTCAGAGAAAAACGCCGAGTACTTTTTGGACGGGTTACAGAGACGGGAGCATCGCTGGGAGAAGTGTTTAGAGTTACAAGGAGACTGTATTGAATATTAAAAAAAAAATCAGAAAAAATGTCTTGTTTTTTTGTTAGGTCGGAAACTTTTCAGACCACCCTCGTGTATTTAAGCAGGCAACATCTGTCACAAGTATCCATGATTCAATATCTTGCGTACTCTCCTTCTAACAAGAAATACTAATGGATAGACTGAACCAATTGTAGGTACTAAATGAAAAAACATTTTTATTTTGTATAGGAATTGTATTAAACAACTGAAAATTCAAAAATATGCAGATGAGTGACAGTTGCTGATATTATGTTACACCATAATAATAATAATTATTCTGATTATTATAATTAGGGAGTTGGTTAGCTCAGTGTGTATAGTTCTCGGTTGCTGTACCAAAGGCTTCAGGTTCAAATCCGGTTGTGGCAGATTTAATCTGATAACAGAGAAGGATGAACCCTTTGGGATCTACAATCCCAATCCTTTGCCATGCCAGGTACTTGTTATAGGCCCCATTCCTAATTATAAATGAGCAGACGAAATTTAGAACTAGCACTGAAGCATCGTCCGATTAGCCACAGAAGCATAAATGAATAAACAGCTAAAATTGTATGAAGATCTTGATCTTGATTGGAGTTTGGAGTCGAATTATTGGAAATTCGTGAATGTACGTCGAAAATGAAGCTTTCTAGCTTGATTTAAGTTATGCAAAAGTTACACATTTTTAATTGAATGTGAACAATTGGTTAGAGTAAAAGGAAAACTGTGATAAAAGAAATGAATTCAGATATTCCAAGAAAAATTCATTTTGAACTTTATTAAATAATGGCACGTTTGACTCTTTCTGATTCCGAAGTTCTCCGAATTGCTTGTTCATATCTTCAATTATTTTCAATATTAAATAAAGAAACATTATTTCAATTATTAAAATTTAGAATGACGAATAACTGGTTGTAAAGGGTGGTCTAACTATAATGCAAGATGTTAATTGTAAATAACAATAATCTTAGAGGATCGCTTAAAAAGAATTATGAACTGCGCTTTAAGATTTGTCCTTGGTACTCCGAGGCGTTCCCGGGTGTCATATCATTATGATGAGATAAAGTGACTCTTCCCACCCATTCGTAGACATTATTTCCTTAGTGTTTTTCTATACCAATCCATTAACTCGCAACACCCTTCATATATCTATAGTCTCCTTCAATTTAAATCCACTGTCCAACACCATCAAACAAGATCCCGCCTCTCCGATCTCTACATTCCATCCCATAGAACTAAGGCATTCGACCGTTCCTTCCTCGCCCGTTCCACCACTGTGTGGAACTCAATCCCTCCTTTCATCCGCCATTCATCTTCACTGGCCTCATTTAAATCCCTGCTTTTCCATCATCTCTTGGCATCCCAAAAAAATGCTCTCCAGGCAGGCCAATCTTCCGCTTGAATTAATTTGTATCGAATACTCGATCTCCTTACCTACGTGTTTGTTTATTTTTCCAACAACAAAGAAGATACAAACTTTGTAAATACTTTATCGCATGCTATGCAATTTATTTGCTTTATTTAGCAATTCCGTTATTAACTATTATATTAATGTTATTTATTATTATTTTGTTAATATCAAACCATTATATACATGTTTTATTTTTATTTTTATTTTTATAGAAAATTAGTTAAATTCCTGTAAAGTCTATTACTTTTTAATCAGTTATTTATTTTATTTTATTTTGTTCTTTCTCTATTTCTATTATGTTTTGTCACTCATGATTACTTCATGATTTGTATCATTATGTGCCTCCTGGCCAGATGAATATTATGTTTATTTTACTTGTTCTTTATTGTTATTCTAAAGGGACTTGGTCCCAGAATAAAGTTTGTTTTCTATTCTATTTCTATTCTATTCTAAATAAACCTAAAAGTTTTCAGAGAATTATCTTAATATTTGTTATTACGGTAGAAGGATTTATGAAAAGTATCTGTGAAACAAAATTTCCCGAATTATCACATCCTTTAGCTCTTGAATTGTTCTTGGCTTATTGACTACATTTTTTCTTTTAAATATCCCCAAAGAAAGAAGTCCAACGGTGTTAAATCACATGATCGTGGCGGCTAATTAACATAGCTACGACGTGAGATAACATGGCCATTCTCGCGCTGTGTGGCAAGTGGCACTATCCTGTTGGAACCACATATTGTCCAGGTCTATATCCTCAATTTCTGGCCACAAGAAGTCAGTTATCATCTTGCGATAGCGAACACCATTCACGGTACCTGCTTGGCCGACCTCACTTTCGAAGAAGCACGGCGCATACGATGACTCTACCATCCCACAAACCGCATCAAATAGTCACTCTTTGGGGATGCATCGGCTTTTAAACAATCACTCGTGGATTCTCATTTGCTCAAATGCGGCAATTTTACTTGTTAACGAATCCACTGAGGTGAATGTGTGCCTTTGAAAATAAGGACCATCGGATATAAGTATGCCACCGAAGCTGTGGCGAGCATTTGGCCGGTATTTTGTTTCACGCATAATTGTCATAGATCCTTCTATCATAATAAAAAATATTAAGATAATTCTCTGAAAATTTTTTTTTTTACAATTAACATCGTGCATTATAGCTGGAAGATCCTTTATATTATTGATAATGTGCAGTATATAATACAATATAATGTAAAAAAAAAAAAAAAAACCTGTACCCATACTGCTCATTGAATGGTTCAGCAAATAGTAGGGACTAACGTAGGTACTAGTAGATGGAGAACTGTACCTCCATTCTTGATAAGTGAATCAAACATTTTTTGAATGGGATCTTAACAAATTGAACGTGTTAAATTTTTAAGTAATTTGATAATTTTTTTTATTAGTCAATTAATATTCTTTAAGAAGACTAGAGGAATACAAACTTATATTTTACAAATTATATAAATATACTTTATTGAACTGCAGAAGGTACCCACTTTACGTTTTAGCAGAGGTACTCCAATATTACTATAGAAATTGAAGCTAAGTTTAGTTCTATATAAGGGTGTTTTTTTTTAGTCGTTCACAACTTTGAGTTGGCAACACTACATTATCTGACAACCCATTTAACAGCTGATAGTTGCTTTTTGTTTAGTTTGGTTTAACATTTCATTATGGATAGAGTTACACCAGAGAAACGCTTGTAAATTGTTGAAATTTTAAAATCAAAATAATGGTTCTGTTCGTCGAACTTATCGTGCACTTCGTCCACTTTATGGCACACATAATCGTTCTTCAGAGCGGCTAATTCGATTAACAATGGATCGTTTACGGACCACGTTTACTGTTACTGATAATGTCCATCCCGTGAGATGCCGAACAGTGCGCACTGAAGAACTTGTGGCCGCTGAACAGGGAAGCATTGAAGAAGATCCAATTCAGTCAATTCGTCGCCGAAACTGAAGATACCAAAATCAAATTTGTTGAAAATATTGAAAAGTTAATGAATTTGATAAGGAGCGGAGTGGCTCAGGGGTATAGCGCTGAGTTGCCGTGCCGAAAATCCCAGGTTCAAATCCCGCTGTGGCAGATTTTATTTAATCTGTTAACACCCATATATGGACCTTGTAGGATCTGCAAACCCTCCTTGGGGTCACCCAGCCTTTATAAATTGGGTACCGAAAAGGGGAAAACCTGGTGGTTGAACGTGATCAAAGACAAATCACCTGCATAACTGATGTCAATAAGAAACACTAGTCTCTACCACGTACTGAAATCAAGGTTCTTCGATTGTTAAATTATGAGAAAAATATTGGAAATATTTTAGGAAACTTAGTTTTTAATAAACTACTTACATATAATCCATGATAGACGTCATAGGCAAACCATCCGGCCATTTCATTATGCATGCAGTTTGGCCACTCGATCTGAAACATAAATCATAATTATGCTTTCATGTTTAATTAATTATGATGTTTAATTGATTATGATGATTACCATGTTTAATTTTTAATAGTTAGATTACCGATTCAATTACATGTCAAGAACTTCCGCATATGAATAATTTATGAAATTAGTCATGTCAGATTTAATTTTATACTGCCATATTATTACTTAGTGAATGAAAGGTTTGAAATAGTAATATCAAACTTCTGAGGACGTATTTAACCCAATAAAACATTGTACTCCTCAGTTGTGTAGAAGATATTTATTCTTAACTTACTGTTAAGATAGTATATAGTTATCATATTACAAAGGGAATAATATGGTGAGGATGGACCCTAAGAGATTAAATAGAGAAATTTGCTATATAATGAGATGATACAAGAGTGCAAAGAGATGAAGGAAAAAACTGAGAGACTGAAAATAACAGACCAAGACTGTTTCGATAGGGATGACTATGGGAAATGACCAAAAGAAATTAAGGTCCTTGTGAGAAACAGAGAGATGCGAGAAAAGGAATAGCGTGGACCGAGGAAAGAAGGAAAGAACAATCGGAAAGAATGAAGGAAGGAGAGAAGGGGGTATGAAAATAAATGAAAATGATATTCACATGATGAAGATGATATTCACGCGATCTCTAAGTTAATAATAAGAATATTTGTAGGATAAGAGGTTCTGTTGGTATTTTCATCAAGTAAAATAAAAAAAAGAATTCATTGAAAACCAGGCACTCCGCTCAGTGGTAGAGCACTGAGTTTCCATGCCGAAAATCCTGGTTCAAATCCCGCTGCAGGCAAGACTTTCAATTGGTCTATTAGCAGCCGGAGCTGGATCGTGTGGGATCTAGCAAGGGCGGATTTTAGGGGGGGGCACGTGACACCCCCCAGACGGTTTTTTATGAGGCTCACCCAGCCTCTATAAAATGTTATAAAAATAGGGTACCATAATAAGGGGGGATATGGAGGTTCAGCGTGATCTAGGACAAATTACCTCCCTGAAGAACCGTTGTCCATGAAACAGTACAGTCTCTACCATGTACTGAACCCCCCATACCCGTTCACGGGTAGTAGTGGTACAGGGTTTTATTTTTCATTGAAAACCAACGGATTGACCCAAGTTGAAAGTCTTAACTAGGGCTGAAAAGAAACAAGACACACAATAAAAAATAAGTAGTTTGTAAAAAATAATTATAGTAATTATATTACAAAATTATTAAATTATATTATATTTTATTATATAAACCCATCCTAATAATATCCTTACCACGTATGCTGATGATACATTTGTATTATTAGTCATTATTAATCTAGTTATTGCATCCCAAACTCGTCAATACTTCAATATCACTGATCTTGATGAATTGGATGATTACAATTAATTTTCTCAAATCGCCTCAAATCACTTTCAGCCTTCTTCATAAATCGTTGACTTCTTGTCATTCAGTATCCGTTGATAATATCCCACTCACTCCTGTAGAACAGATCCAATAAATAGGACAATCCAACACCATCACTCCAAAATCTTTCGTAAAATTCTCAACGCTCCTTACTTTGTTACGAATTCAATCATCCATAAAGAACTAAATGACCCATTTGTAGCTGATTTGGCCCGCATTCGATAACAGTACTTTCATGATAAACTTTATTCCCTCCCAAACCCACTAGTTTCATGCCTTGCTACCTTTTCAATTGCCGATAATCCTCCGAGGCGTCTGAAAAGAAGATGGCATTGTGACCTTCCAGGTTGAATTTGTGATTTGAGTACTACCTGTGGATAGTTTTTCTACTTGCCTTTATCTCATGTAGAATATATTTATTCATTATATATATGTATGTATGTATGTATATACAGGGTGTTTCAGGGTTAAACAGCCAAACTGAAAATTTGAACTAAGGACCTCAAAACAAAAAAAAAATGTCCGCAAACGCTTTGTTTAGGAGATATTCACATCTAAAGATTTCATTGTTACGAATTATTTAGGCATGGTAAATAAATAAAACATCTTTTATTTGTTCCAACTACTTTATTTATTAAATGTAAACCATTAACATTCATATTAAATGTTCAAAGTGATTTCCTTGAGCATTCAGACAGGCTCGCCATTTTTCTTCAGCAGCAGCAGTGACCAAACTGAAAATATGAATTAAGGACCTTAAAACAAGAAAAAAATATTTCGTAAGAAGGTATATTTGCAAACGCTTTATTTAGGAGATAAATTTAGATAGAATACTAATATGACTTTGTCTCCCTAACTGTACATAAACTATCGACTTTAGGATTAATACTGTTTGGAATAGAACATCAATAACAAATAATAATAAGAATAGAACTATCAATAACATTTATCAGTTTGTTTGAGGATTTCACAGAGTACTCATTATGCCTTCCATTTATACTAATGCTGAATATCCCGATATGGTGTTTGTGTACGGTTTTTGCAATGGTAATGCCAATGCTGCCCGTCGTGAATATTCCATGCGATTTCCAAATAGAAGAACACCTAGTAAGTATACCTTTAACTCTAAGTTTCAACGTCTTAGAGAAACTGGTACTTTTGCTGTCGTACCACATGCTGATGGTATTTTAGCCCCTTTACGAAATGAAGAAAGGAGTGCGACCGTATTACAATATTTTGATGATAATCCATCTGCCAGTGTACGAAGAGCTGGAGCAGAATTAAATGTTACACCAACTACAGTATGGAGAACTCTCATTGCAGATGGACGTCACCCATATTTTTATCAACGGGTACAAAATTTATTACCGCAAGATTTACGGCAGAGAAGGAATTTTTCATATTGGTATTTAAATCAAGCTGATCACAATCCACACTTTTCAGGAGAAATTTTATGGACAGATGAACCTACCTTCACAAGAAGAGGTATCTTCACTGAGAAAAATAATCATCTCTGGTTACATGAAAAACCCCATGCAATTCGTCAGCATTATTTTCAGCACGAGTTTCAGTGCAATGTGTGGTTCGGGATAATAGACAATATTTTAATAGGCCCGCATTTCTTACCACCTCGACTCAATGCGGACACATTTTTGGAATTTCTTAATAATGATTACCACGATTTAGTTGAAGATATCCCACTACAACTGAGAAGGAACATGTGGTTTCAATTAGATGGATGTCCTGCACATTACGGAAGAGCTCCACAATGGTTAAATTCTAATTATCCTAATCAATGGATTGGCCGTGCAGGACCAGTGGCTTGGCCTGCTCGCTCTCCAGAACCGGCACCACTGGATTTTTTGTTTGGGGTGACATTAAACAAAAAGTCTATGCAAGGCCAGTGAATGACCTTAATTCTTTACGAAGAAGGATAATTGAGTCTTCTGAGCAATAACACATATCCAGGCCCGTTCTGCTACTGCTGCTGTTGAAGAAAGATGCCGAGCCTGTCTGAATGCTCAAGGAAATCACTTTGAACATTTAGTATGAATGTTAATGGTTTACATTTAATAAATAAAGTAGTTGGAACAAATAAAATAAGTTTTATTTATTTATTATGATTAAATAATTCGTAACAATGAAATCTTTAGGCTAAATCTTTTTAGGCTGGATGATGTAGAGAACGATCTGCAGAGGATGGGGATCAGACAGTGGAGAGGTCGAGCTGCTGACAGGGAGGACTGGAGAGGCCTTGTTGCGGAGGCCAGGGCCCTGCAAGGGCTGTAGAGCCATGGGAAGAAGAAGAAGAACAATGAAATCTTTAGATATGAATATCTCCTAAACAAAGCGTTTACGGACATACCTTCATAGGAAATATTTTTCTTGTTTTGAGGTCCTTTCAATATATATATAGAATCCTTTCACTATATATTAAGACCATTTTATTTAGCATGGAGACTACAAACTTACCCGGAATGGAAATCTTAGTCAAGATAGAGATAAAGATTTTTAGAAGAATCTATGGAGAGAGAAGAGCACTGGAAGGATATAGGTTAAGGTTCAACCAATAAATCTATCGTAAAAAATAGGAACTCGAGTTAATAGTTACAAAGCAAAGATTGAGTCTCCATGGCCATATGGTCAGAATAAGCCATACTAGACTTTATAGGGGCCCATACACGGTCAATATTAATGACAGTATTGGAATGACGAAAATACTGAGGAATCACCCTTCAGTATTTTTAAACCATACACGATCAATATTACTGTAAGTATTTAACTGATTGTCCATATTTTGATGCAGTGTCGACTCAGGGCTATCTTCATTACAATGTTTAGTATTATAATTATCTACTTTCTTTTTATGTATGTTAACTATTCCGTTATTTTTATGTACTATTATTTTTGTATAACTTCTAAGCAAATTCTCTCTGTATTTTACTAATGTAAAAATGAGAAATAAATAAATTAAAAAAAAAATTCAGTTAGCTTGCGATAAGAATAGTCATATTTTTGCCACGCAGATTTATACCTACTTTTTTAATGGATAGATCGTGTTTAGCAATTGTGATCGCCATGGCATTGGAAAAAAAGAGGAAAAGACGCTTGTGGGTGGATGATTGGCTATTGGACAGGGATAAGTTCACCCATTTAAACTTTATCAACGAGATTTCAGTAAAGGAACAATCAGATTACTATAATTATTTTCGGATGAATGAAAACGTATTCAATAATTTATTAAATATGGTTCCTCCTCATATTAAAAAACAAGATACTAATATGAGGAAAGTATATGCCCAAAACAGGATGGCAGTTACCCTACGCTATTTAGTAACAGGCCGAAATTTTGGGGACTTCAAGTTTTCAACTCTAATTTCTCCATCAGCCGGATTGTGATAGAAACCTCTGAAGCTCTTAAATAGACACTAGGAAAAATATAATTTTTTTCCATGTACACTACACAGTTTTACGTATAAAATTAAGTTCCATCCTGGTGTTATAAGAAAAATATGAAGTTTTAAGAGAAACATTACATAAATAATTTATAACTTTTGAAAAATGTGGCAATATTTTCAATTAAAGAAACGGGCCTACATGATTAGTAATACTGTCAGTATCACCTCCCCTACGCCGGGTTGAACTGAGGAATGATGGAGTGAACCATCACTCATCAATAGCCTACTTCAGTACAGTATTGCCCTTACACGATCAGTATTACTGACAGTATCTGACTATACTGTCAGTAATACTGATCGTGTATGGGCCCCTTTAAAGTTAATTTTTAGTAATTAAAAAGAAAAATCAAGTACCTTAAATTATGTTCACCATAGCCTTTATCTTGAAACTCCCTAGTTACATCGTTAATTTTTCCCCAAATTTACGCCTGTTGCGTTGTGTATGGGGTGTCTCGTGAAAAGTCATTTAAACGTACTTTTTATCTTCAGGATACCTGGGGATGTCTCAGTTGCCCGGTTTTATGCATATTTGAAGTGACTCTATCCTTCCAATCGCCGCCAATATTACCTGATATCCTTTCTCTATCAAATAATTCCACCTTATATCTTCGAGCTCCTCCAGTTCCCTGTCGAACCCCGTCACACCAGTCCCTGCCCATCATATCTGTATATTCCAGCTCACAGCAAAGATGCATTTGACAGATTTTTCTTTATTCGTTCTTCCTATCTCTGGAATTCTATTTCCTCTTCAGTTGCCGCTCAAATAACCTCTCCGATTTCAAATCTCGCTTCTTTAGACATCTAGCTATTCTATTTCCAAACGATTTATATAATTAGATTTATTTATACGATAGATTTATTTGATTTTCCCCTAAATTTGTATAGATTTAGATATTTACTCATGTTTGAGCAACCTCGAAATAGTTATTGGACCTTTCGATGAGAGCTCCGAAATGAATAAGGAAAATAAATGTCTGATTCAATTATACCAGATCGCATGTCATTTTGATTGTAACCTTTTATTAAACTAATAACATAAATCAATTTTCATAAATTAAATAACTAATATTTTTGAGAATGAAAAAAAACAATTAATTTAATTCAAAGAACAATTTAAACGATTTTATAATGAGAAATGAAGTTACTAATATTAACTAAATTATCAAAAACTAATTAATAACAAAAAGAAAACAAATATTATTTAATCTTACGATAGTAAATTTAACTCTATTAAATTACAAATAAAATCTATTACAAAATAATTAATGTTTATGCGGTTTTCTGATTGCAATGATATAATAATGAAAACTCTTATCTGTCTGTCGAAGTAGTTTTCAGTAGATGGTAGATTCTCGGCAGGGCGAGCTGGATGTTTAGACGACAGAGGATTTTCGTCGGCAGGGCGAGCGAAGATGGTGAAACAATAGAGGTTGAGATGAACGACTGGGTCAATTCGAATTGGTCGAATCTATGACGAAGTTTAAACTAATTACACCTGCAGGTGGGCAGCAAATTAGTATCTTCTTCGAATTCACACAAAACAATTTTGGGCTCCTAAAGAGCATACGATGTGCACGTCAAGAGGCTCGTGGCAACACTGTCTTAAAATTCACAAAAACAACTTTGGGCTCCTAGAGAGCATACGATGTGCACGGCTAAAGGCTCGCGTCAACGCTGTCTTAAAATTCACAAAAACAACTTTGGGCTCCTAGAGAGCATACGATGTGCACGGCTAAGGGCTCGCGTCAACACTGTCTTAAAATTCACAAAAACAACTTTGGGCTCCTAGAGAGCATACGATGTGCACGGCTAAGGGCTCGCGTCAATATTGTCTTAAAATTCACAAAAACAACTTTGGGCTCCTAGAGAGCATACGATGTGCACGGCTAAAGGCTCGCGTCAACACTGTCTTAAAATTCACAAAAACAACTTTGGGCTCCAAGAGAGCATACGATGTGCACGGCTAAGGGCTCGCGTCAACACTGTCTTAAAATTCACAAAAACAACTTCGGGCTCCTAGAGAGCATACGATGTGCACGGCTAAAGGCTCGCGTCAACACTGTCTTAAAATTCACAAAAACAACTTTGGGCTCCTAGAGAGCATACGATGTGCACGGCTAAGGGCTCGCGTCAACACTGTCTTCAAATTCACAAAACACAAGTTTGGGCTCCTCTAGAGCATACGATGTGCACGGCTAAGGGCTCGTGACGACACTGACTGGCTCGGTCTAGCCGGAGCGAACAAAAGCCGATCGACTCTCTTTTGTTTTTCTCTCTTCACTTTAATAACATATGTTTTCACACTTACTACAAATATTACACTTAAATCTAAACCAAATAAAATTACCTTTTAAATTAAATTATTCTAAACAATTATGAAATTAAACGTTTAAATTATTATATTAAATAAAATGTGAAAAATAAGTAAAAATGCTCTTTCTTTTACGAAAACAATTATTTAATTTTTATGATCAAAACTATTAATATTTTATAAGGTTACTATTTCATCTGGCCTTAACAACTCACTAGTTTTGTAAACCATCCTGCGATTTTCTTGAGACGTTATTGTTTGATTTATTATTATGATTTATGTTTTTGTTAAATTATTGATAATTTAGCTCTTTAGGAGCCATTTTTTGCCAATGGTATATTATTTCAGGGCAGATGCCTCAGAATAAATTTAATAGTAAATAATTATTGGGAGAAGTTATACAAGTGCCTTAAGGGATTCACATGGAAGCGTGGATGGAGAAACTTCCCATTGAAGCCATTGCTAGTGGTAGTGCCTTCAATGGTACATCTCTATGTAGATCCCTGCACCCGAGACGTTTCAGTCTCCTTGTCGGATTCTGTGGTAATGTGCCTGTCATTAATGATTGTACCATTAAGTTTGGGTGTCCAGCAAGTGAGTCATGGAATTTTTTGTTGTTTTTCTGCATTGTGTCAGTCACTTGTGGTATGTTGAGATCTTTGTGTGATGATTTATTAGTAATGTAAAAGAGGCGACGGGTGACATTCAGAATAAATAAACATCACTGTTATTACTATTTAAATATAGAATTATAAGAATAAATGTGTATATATTGGGCGGATAAAAGATGGGATCAAGAAATTAAATATCACAGTGGATGGATCGGTAGGATTATAAAAAGAAGTTATATAAACTGATGATTCCTGCGGAAGAAAGTAAAAGAATCCCAGAAATGTTGAAAGAAATTTGGAGGAAAATGTGGTGATGTTTTAAGTGGTCTTAGGAAGCCTGTTCTCGAAAACCAAAAAAAAAAATTAGAAATGTAATACTGATAGATTTTTTTTTAAAAAATAATTTATTCAATGTGATTCTCAAATGTATTATAATATTAAATCAAATAAATAGAATGAATGTCATGAAATGAATGAATGACTTGAAATGACAAGTTGAGAAACTACCCAGTGGCAGTACTCAAATAGCAAGTCCAACTTAGTAGATCACGAGGCCATCTTCTTTTCAGACGCCTCGGAGGATTATCAGGAATTGAAGAGGTTGCTAGGTTTGAAATTAGTGGGTTTGAGTGGAAATGAAGTTTACCATGAAAAGATTGATATCGGATTCGGGCCAGATCAGCAACAGATGGGACATTAACGTCATTATGGATTCTTTGTAACAAAGAAAGGAGCATTGAGGGTTTTATGAAGGATTTTGGATTGTAAGGATTGAATACGAGAGGAATTCGATGGTTTAGTGGAGCCTCAAAGCTCTATTCCAGGTGGGTCTAATGATTGTCATGTATATGAGTCTTTTGTAATTAATTGAGAGCTTCGAGCGTTTGTCTAGTAAATGTTGAAGTAGCCTGAAGGCAACACAAAGGTTCTTGGATTTAGAATATAGGGTAGGGGCTGCATTGTTTCTATCTAATGTATTTAAGGGAAAGTTCAGTACGTGGTAATGACTCTACTGTTTCTTGGAAAACGCTTGTTTTTGCAGGGAGGAGATAGGTCCTAGACTACACTCAACCGCAAGTTTTTTCCTCCCAATGAAGGAACCCCAGTTAACACCAGGAGTACCTATGGATCCTACAAGTTCCATCTGTGGATGTTAATAAGTTTAATAAATTATCAGCCACAGCCGGATATGAACCCAGGACCTTCGGCACTACAACTCAGCAATCTACCACTGAGCTACTCCGCTCTCCATTTTTCCCCGATTGAGTATCGATAAATTCATACAGGCATTATGCAAATGGCGGATGATATCAAGTCCCTTTTAACTCTCATATTTCACAGGCTACTAACTTCATCCATTTCCCGGTAACTTGACGAAGGGAACATTATGGTCCCCGTAGCCTTTGATTTGTTTAATTAGCTCAATCTTCTGTGATCTAATTCAGGAGGCGTTTATGAGTTACCTATTTCTGAGAATCTAAAGCTTTGAAAGCTCTCATTCGAGCCCTGAAAGTAGGTGGTTATAGTTAACCCAATGGTAAGTTGATCCTGGGGGATAAGTATTCCCTAGGTGATGAAAATTGTTTAAATTAATATTATAGCAATGCATTTTAGAAAAAAATTGACTTATAACTTTATATAGTTATATACATTATAGGTTGATCCAAAAAACCATAAATTTTAACAATTGATAATGACTAAATGTCGAAACGTATGAAGAATTAATAAAAAAACAATGAAGTATGACTGGATAATGTTTATTTTCTTACTATATTATATTTCAAGTATTTAGTTCAGTGAAATATATCAAATTGAAAAAAATAAATTAATTGTCATCAAATGCCACTTGGCAACAGTGTACATAAGATCATCACCATAAAGTAGGTGCCGACAACTCTAGGATCACGCGAGTTTGGGAAATTAATTAATATTTTTATTACAATTCAATAATATATTTGACAGCTTGATTGTAAGAGACTTTCCTATTATCACATTAATCGAAATAACTAAAATATTTCACACTTTACCAAAATATTTCACCTATGATCGGTTTATCACAAACAGACTGACGGAGCCGAGTCGCATAAGTATTATGAAATAAAAAGAACAGTAGATACTTTGAACAGTATATTAAATTTATAATAGTCATCATTATGCGGGGCCCATGATTTATCCTGATCACCAAGTTTGGTTTAAAAGTTTGTTAAAAAGTTTATTTCTTGATGAACATACAAATTTCTCATAACTAAACTCTTTTTTTTTCGTACTAAACTTAACTGTGATTTAACTCGAAGCGACAACTTGCGGAACTGATACCAAATTTACTGCATGACATGAAAATTGCTCGGTAATACCTGAAGATAACAAAAAAAAAAAAAAAACTGTACCGTTACAACCTATGAATGGCCTTGTTTTCAGAACATGGTGATGTCTGTAATGTTTTTACGTCAACAGTTGTGCAGGAAGGGTACATTTATAAAGGCTGGGTGAGTCCTAGGATGGTCTGCAGATCCCACAGAGTCCATCCGTGGCTGTTACCAGGTTAAATAATTATAGACTTAGCCGATCAACGGATAAACAAGGTAATTACTGTGTATTTTCAAGACCATTACTGACCATTTATTAGTCTGACAGTAACTAAATCTTTAATTTTGCAAATTGTATTTCTTATGTTTATTTGAAAAACCTAATCGTATGTGATTGTTAAGAATAAAAATGGATAAACATAATTATTATTTGATATTGCCATCAATGGACTACAAATATAAATCAAACGCTCAGATTTTCCTCCTAGAGATGTTCTTTCTTAGCCGTTTAGAGATCTTCCAGGCTCTGGTTCCTTCTTTATCCTTCTTCTCCAGGAAGCCTAGGTACCTTTATAGAAGCTGTATGGGCCCCATGAGGACCTACAGATCCCTCAGGCCCATCCTGTGATGTTACCAGATTAAATAACTATAGCCTCAACCGATGAACAAATTAATAAGATGATTATTGTGCATTTTGCCAGATTATTACTCACCATTTAAATAGTATGATAGGGCTAAAAATTTTAATTTTGCAATTTCTCTTCCTTTTGTTTATTTAAAAAAAAATACCCGTATGTGATTATTAGGAATGAAAAAAATGGATAAGTATTGTTACGGTCCGAGAGAAAAGCCCGGAAGGATTAGGACGGCTGAAGGGATTATGAGATTAGAAACATCGAGAACCATCTCGATCTGGCGAGACAATTCTTGGAATGTTCTAGACCCCCCACCCCGACCAACCTATATAAAAGGCCAGCTGTGTGAGCAATCAGTGGTAAGCGAGTAGTAAGTCTGTAGTAAGTTATTAGTAAAGTTGGTATCAGTCAGTGACAGTGGACGGTGACAGTCCGTGTGAGTAATAAGTGTGAGCCTGTGATAAGTGAGTCTCGCCAACTCAGTGTATCAGGGAACTGTGACAGTACGAGAGTGTAATAAACTGTGTGTCAGTTTGTCATATTTGGAGAGTCTTACGGTCGGTGGAGTTTAATTAGCGAACTGTAAGTGTTAATTTGTAGTTATAAACTATAGTGTACTTTTATTGTATTTGTACAAATTTAGGTAAATAGTTAGGTTATTTAGTATTGGCAATAACTTGTATTATTTGTATATTATTCTAGTAATTCGATAACAGTTAGGCCTAGGTTATAATCTGTAGAATATTGTTATTGTAAATTTATATTAGTTTAATAATTTAATTGTTTAAAAAAATTTCATTGTAGTCTTTTTAATTTGTTAATAAATATTAGTAGCTTGAATTTAGTAATAGTTTAATTCATATTACACCCAGTAGCCCGTAACAGTATTATTATTTGATATTATTATTGATAAATTGTATGGACTACAAATGCTAATCAAACTCTTATGTTTTCTTCTTCAAGATGTTCTTTTCCCTTTAGAGATCTTCCAGCCTCTGACTCCTCTATCGTTCTTGCAGAAAGCCAAGGTTTTAAACAAACAGTTTTCATAATCATTATGAGTAAAAGAGAAGGAACATTATTTACTCTGATAAAAAAAGAAGGGAATTAATAATCTTCTTTTCTTCTTTTCCTTCCTCCTTTCATCCCCCTCACCGGGATGGTGGAAATAAAAGGGATCGTGGGTAGTTAAAAAGCTAACGATTTAAAAAAAAAGATAATGGAGAGTAAAAAAAAAGTATCAACCGCAAAGGTAGTTGTATCTAATAGTCCATAATTTTTTATTATCTTGCTAACTATTTATTATTTTAGTTAATATTAAAACTTTGTAATCCATCAAGAAAAAAGTTCGAATACCTGTAATTGAAAATTAAATAGAATTTATATGAAATTTGAGTGCTTTTAATGTTGTTTCTTAAAAGTTATATATAAAAGCTTATATATATATATATATATATATATATATATATATATATATATATATATATATATATATATATACTAGCTGAATCGGCCACGCGTTGCTGTGGCTGTTGTAATAGTTTTAAAAAACTTGTTGATGATCATATCAAGCGTATCTCAAATTGAAGTCTTTTGAAAGGTGTTATGGGCTCTGATGGTATCACTGGAATACTTGGCTACAGAACGATTTCTACTTTAAAGATTACAGTCAACATTGCTGCTTCAATAACATTGCCGGTGATATTTTTGATGACCAAACGTGTACCATTCCGTAATTGGTGGATTCAAATTACCCATAATCAATAATAACATCTAACACATATCACATAAGGGTATGAAAAATTTCAAAAAATCAAATTTCATCTTCTTTAAAAATGGTTATTTATGTTTTTCCCTAGGAAATAGGAAAAGATTAAAAAGACATTGGCCAAGAGACCTACTCACCTATTGATATTTTTTGTCCATCATCATATAGAAGATCATGTAGAAAAGCAAAGTGAAAAACACTAGGATCAAATTTACTGAATGCGCAATTGCGCAGGTGCAAATGAAAATTAAATAATAAATAAAAATAAACAAACAAATTACTATAAAAAATGATTTATCGAGAATTTCAACTGTATTATAATAATACAACAAATAAATTATAAAATTACGATAACTACAAAATTACGAAGAAGGCAGGAGGAAAATGGATCCATAAAATTCAGAAAAAGCTCAAAGAATTTGGATTTGAGTCAAAAGATGAAGAGAACAAAACTATAATTAATACCCTTCTGAAGACTCACAAAGTTTCAGCAAAAATGATTCTCAGAAGGCCTATGGTGAAGATTTCAGACGAATTGAGAAAATTGTGATCAGAACGAATGAAAAAGTGCTTGCCAGGTCGGAAAAAAGCAACAGCACAACCTTCAAAGAGAAAGCGAATGTAGATCGACTAAAATGGTCCAATGTGGCCAATAAAGTTAACAATAATAATAATAACAACAAGTAAATATTGGGTTGTCACACATGAAATGACAGTTTTTAGAACCAGGAGGAAAATAAAAAATTGAATTAAAATCTAACATATTTTTTATTCAAAGTATTTACCATCATTTTCGATACACTTCTGCCAAGTTTTCTATCCCAGATTTGAAAAACGTTGAGTCAAGTGATGAAAGGAATTCAGAAAATGCACTTTTAATTTCTAAATTATTGGTTAAACATTTTCCTCGCAAAAAGTTGTTCAAACTCCGAAAAAATAGGTAGTCTGTAGGGGATAGATCAGTGAAATATGGGGGGTGTTGTAAGACTTCATAGCCCAACTCCTTTAATTTATTCACTGTATATATTGAAACGTGAGATCGGGCGTTATAGAGGAGCTCGTGTGGGACCCAGGAATCGGGCTTTTTTGTCTTTCCGATTAATTTTAAATGCCTGGAAACTGTCGTACGACTTGTGCTAACTCTGACGCATATTCTCTGACTGTTTTATGAGCGTCTTCTTCCACAGCATTCTTAAGATCTTCGTCCTCTTTTGATGTTTGATGCCGTTCACGGGGCAGATTTTCTAATGTCGTATCTCCTGAGGAAAATTTTGTAAACCGACGACGGATCGTTCTTTCATTAGCACTTCCTTCACCAAACGCATGATTAATATTTCTTGCTGCCTGGGCAGTGGAATGACCGAGTTTGTAAATCTATCTGTATGCCTACTTGGGAGAAAAAAACCACAGTTTTCAAATAGAGGCTTAACAAGTGCTTATTATAGATAGTAAATATTTTGCTAGGAATCAATAGGCAACGCTTTAATCCTCTATAAAGATTAAGATTTAAAAAATCGGTCATTTCATGTGTTACAACCCAATAGAATGAATGTTCCGTAATGACATGAGATTAAGGCAAGTATATAAATTGGTATGAGTTCCGCAAGTTGCCGCTTCGAATTAAGTCATCACAAGTTTAAACTTTTCATTTGTTTTCTCATTAATAATCTCAAAAATGAAAATAATTTTAGTACTGACTGTATTTGGTAACTATTACTGACTGTACTGACATTAAATAACCGACTTAGACTTACTGTCCAGGTTATCAGTGTCTATACTTGAGTCTTAAATATGGAGATGTGTCAGCTATGTATGACCAATTCTTAACCTACTAATTAAGCCGCATTCTTTTTACGTTAGGCCGTTTGGAGGGATCCAATCAATATTTGTATCTTTTATTTTATGGAGGTGGTTGCACGAAAAAAAATATAATTATGGGAAATGTGTAAGTTTAGATAATATTACTAAAAAATGATTGCCGAAATATACACTTTTCTCATAATTACACTATTTTCCAAACTAAAACACAATCATTTTTATTCTCGAGAATATTAAAAAGTAAAGGAATGAAAAGTTAAAATTTGTTGTGATTTAAATCCAGTTGTCCTTAAATAGCAAATTCAACTTAGAAGGTATCGAGGCCAAGGTTCTTGTCTGACAGATCGGAGGATTATAAGAACCGAAGAGAAAGGAAAGAGAGGAATATTACAATTGTTTTATAATCATACAAAAAGTTAATAGAATGGATGAAACATAATCATCATTATCATCATCATCATCATGGTACGGGTCTTCGCCGCATCAAGACGCCTCCACTCATCTCTGTCTTGCGCCAGGGTCTGCCAAGGTCTGGTGTTGAGGAGCTTCTTTGCGTCGGCTTCGACCTCATCTGCCCATCTCAGTCGTGGCCGTTCTCTCCTTCTCCTCCCATCCACATACCCAAAGAGCAGCCTAACGCTACACCAGATTTAAGACCGGATTACCAGCAGTCCAAGGAGCTGTAGCATTCAACATAGGCAAACCTATTTCATCCCCAAGACTAAAACCAAGACTGTTGAAAGATATTCTGATGTGATCTCAATAGATAACGTTTCTCACCAATCGTTTTAACAAAATGTAATATAATCCTGTTTTCTTTTAGTTTTCCGTTTTATAGTACTATAGCTCTGTTTATTATTACATTAATTTTAATTTTGTTTACTTATTTCCATGTTTTATATTCAAACTACTACATTCTTTTATATGAAAAAACACTATTATATATTTACATGTTCTCTGTAAATAATCTGATAATGTACAGTTAGGGGTGTCTCTTGCAGGAGACGAAACCCACACTTTCACTATGTGTTAAAGTTTAAAATTCATTATTAAAAAACCCATGTAAGGCTAGGAATAGCCGATCTGGAAATAAAGAGAATATAAAAAAAGAGCAGCCTCTTGGTAGGTGTGTCCCCGTCTATTCTTGCAACAGGCCCCATCCATTGTAACCTTGAGATCCAAATAAATTGTACCACATCTGGCTCCCGGTAAATCTGGTACAACTCTGCATTGTACCTCTGCATGTACCGGGCGCCATCCCTTACAGGCCCAAACATTCTTCTCAGAAATTTTTTCTCAAAAACCTGCAAGCTGATGGCATCTGTACGTGATAAGGGCCATGTATCTGAGGCGTATGTCAGTACAGGTATAATTAAAGATTTGTACAGAGCGATCTTAGACTTTCTTGCCAACAAATGACTTCTTAGTATTTTGGCTAGGCCAAAATAGCATGAAACGTAATGACATGAGATAAAGGCAAGTAGATAAATCCACTGGTAGTACTCAAATAACAAATTTAGCTCAGAAGGCCACCGTGCCATCTTACTTTTAGACACCTCTGAGGATTATCAGAAATAGAAGAGGTAGCTAGGTTTAAAACTAGTGGGTTTGAGTGGGAATAAAGTTTATCATAAAAGGACTGATATAGTGTTCGAGACTTATAAGTTACAAATGGGACATTAAGGTCATTATAGAAGACTTTATTCGTATCAAAGTAAGGAGTATTGAGGATTCTACGAATGATTTTGGATTTTAAGGATTGGATACGAGAGGTATTCGTAGCAGTGGAGCCCCAATGATTTACTTCGTTAGTACAAATATGACTTATAATAGACATGTATATGAGTATTTTGTAATTAATTGGGAGATTAAAGCGTTTGTATAGTAATATTAATATAACAGCCTATAAATAATAAAAATAAAAACCGTCATCGAAGTTGAGGTGCCTGTTAATGATAATGGTTTTAAAACGTAAAGTGAACAATTTCGTAAATACCAAGAACTGTGGGAGGAATTAAGACATCTTTAGCAATTGGTGGGAGTTAAAGTACTACGGAGAGGTTTGATTTCTGAGGAAACAATCAAATCTATGAAGCCCCTCGAAATAAGCTGGGAACTTCAAGTGCAGAAAGCGGTTATGCTGGGAATTTCCAGCATCGTCAGAAAATTCCTCAACATTCCAAATTAACGATAAAATGAACCATACCCTTGACTTTGGTCCGGTTTCTTGTATTTATCCAGCACTAGCCGAGAAATCCAAAATAAAAATAATATATAATATTACCTGTGAGTGAGCGTGGTCGAGAAGATTAGACAGGGCAGTCCGATGAGGAGGCTAGTGGACCAAATGATGGCTATCCCCAACATCGCGTTCGACTTGGTCATCCGAGGCTGCAATGGCCTGATTATCGCCAGGTACCTGAAACAAAACCACGTTGTAAGTTGTAACAATAACTATTTTGTATACAATAACTTCAATAAAATTAAAATAATGAACCGTGTAGGGATCGGATTTGTCTGATTTGGATACGACCAAATCAGTATGGGTAGCTCAGTGGCTTAGAGCACTGCTACTGAGAAGCAGACGACCCGGGTTCGAATCCCAGCCAGGGAAAATCTTTTCTCTTCAAAACAAAAATATTTAAAAATAATTACTATAAAGATAACAATTAATAAAAGTAAATTATAAAATAATGGAAGTTTGGAGAAAGCCGTAATAGAAATGTGTCCTGTGAGAGCCGCAGGAGATACTTATTTATTAGCCGGTCTGCATGAAACCTCCCTCCTTACATACATAATTTCTTATTTCCTGTAACTTCTTCAAATCACTCGTGTGATTTGAGTTATTTCTGCCCGCGTTATTAAATCGTTTTCCGTGAAATATGAAATGGAGATGTTTTCGTCGAAAGTTCAAGGAAAAAATTGCAATAAGGATAGCAATATTAGCAGCTGTAAAGTTTATTTATAGCATTTGAGCTAATTTGTCCTAAAAAATAATTTAAATGTTGTGAAATAAAAGTTTTTTGTAACTACATTTCCATTTTCATATCATATTCATAGTATTTCGATTAATATGAGTAACAAGATAGCTGTTCAGATTATAAACAATGTGGGATAACAGTCTCCGCAGACCGGCTAAAACACAAATACCGATTTTTTCTTTAATTAAAAGTATACCGCATATATATATTTTTATTCTATTTTATTTTTTGTTGTTGTTTTTATTGAATGAATGTATAGCTACTTAGCGCTATTACTTATTACCTAAAAGTGGCGGATTGTAATGATATTTAAATAAAGTGTTTAAAAAAAATTAAATGTATTAGAGCCTAGATGAAAACAATTGCCACGTGGCTAAGTTGGAAATTCCGCTCAGATTCCTAATATATCTTTTTTCTTTTTTGTATTCAGCACATGGACGACGCGATACTAGATTATTTTGTATCTGAATACAATGGATACAAATACTTTCTTACTTGTATCTGAGGGTTTTGTATATGTAGGTTCTCACCTGTCTATAGTGATCCCAGTAAGTGTGAACACGCTGGCAGCTACTGTCACATTGGCTATGTAATTATTGATAGTACAATAGAAAGAGCCGAAACTCCAATTCCTGTAACAAAATAATAACTTATAGTTGTCCATAATTTTTAAAAAAATTTAATTTATTGATATTTACAACTATAATATGATTATAACAAGTAAATCTGCTGATATGTACATTATGACATGAAAAACACTTGTGGAGAAACTACCCATCGGCAGCACTCCAATAAAGTTCTATAGTAGATGGTCTCGAGGCCTTCTTCTTTTCAGACGCCTTGGAGGGTTATCAGGAATAGTATGGGAAGCAAGTTGAGAGACTAGAGGATTCAAGTATGTATGGAGCTTGCCGTGGAAGGATAGGTATCTAGTTTGGGCCAAATCAGTAACATATTGGATATTAAGATCATGATGGATGAGTTTGTTTGTGACATAATAAGGAGCATTCAGGATTTTACGAAGGATTTTGGATTGTAAGGATTGGATACGATATGAATTAGATGGTTTAGTAGAGCCCCAAAGCTCAACTCCGCATGTCCAAATAGATCTGATAACTGTCATGAAAAACACTTGTGGAGAAACTACCCATCGGCAGCACTCCTTTGTAAACGAGTCTTTTGTAATTAATTGGTAGCTTAGAGCGTTTGTCCAGTAAGTGTTGAAGTAGGCGAAAACGTCGAGCAGTTCCAAGGGAGACGTTTGTCCAGATGGAATCCTAGGTAGCGTATCTGTGCATAATTTAAAATAAAAATAATACCATTTCACACTAAAACATACGTATAGCATAGAACGAAAAAAAACAACTACTTATAACCCATGAAGGTTCTTTGGTTCAGTACAAACTAGAGACTGTACTATTTCTAGGACAATAGTTGTGCAGGGTGATATTTAGACAAATTCCCACTCAATCGCCAGGTTTTCTCCTTATGAAAGATTCCCACTTTTTGGAGGCTTGTTGAACCTCTGCAGATCCCTGCAGATAAAATAATTTATATAACACAGTCGGGATTCGAAACCGGGATCCTGATCACTGTAACTCAGTCTTTCCTGGACCGACTATTCAGATAATTAATTTATACTGCTAATTTGATTTGATCGTGTGGGATTTGGAGACTCAGTATCATTATTTATAAGATGGGTACCCTTAATTGGGTAAAAACTGACGGTTTACTGTGATCTAGGACAAGTTACTTCCTTGATCAACAACCTTAGTCTCTTCACGTGTTGTGGGAGCACAGAATTTTTTTTTTAAGTGAGAAATAATGAAGTGATAATAAACATGATTGAAATATTGTACAAATAATAAATATTAAAACTTAGTGTTACTCACGAAAGCGTAGCCTCTAAAAGAATAACATATTTCGAACAGGGATTCTGTCTAATTTTTCTTTTTGATTTTTTGATTGAAAACTAGAGAGTTGAGGAGACCAGACTACTTATTTACAAGATTTACTCCTCCAGAAGATCAGGCATTTTTCCTAAATAGAAATCGCGAAAAGAGTAAGAAAATGGTTTACAAATGCTGCACCATAAATGTCAATAAATAAGAGAAATAAATCAGTTAAATTAACCTTCAAGTACTGATAGTGTTTGCTTACGCTAGTAACCCACTGACCATCCGATTTAAAAATTCATTAATAAATACAAAATAATGTATTTAAACTTTTTTTTTTACTACTTATATGAACCTCCTTGCATCAAATAATCCACTTTATTTCTGAAAATAAAGTATAATATATAAAAATAAATTATCTAAAATAACCATAGATATTGAGAAAAAAAATTAATTAAAGTTCATTTAACTATTTTCTGAATAATATATTTCTTATTATTTACCAAAATACCTGGTGGTTGAGCGTGACCTAGGACAAGTCACCTCCTTGCAGAACCGTTGTCCATAAAACAGACAGTCTCAACCATGTACTGAACCCCCAGACTCTTTGACGGGTCGTAGTGATACAGGTAAGGTATTTACCAAATAGACCGGTGCAAAAGCCTTTGAAAATGGTAAAAAGTGAAAAAAAAATTATAGTAGAATGAAACCCATTAGAAAAGGAAGAGAATATAAAAAAAAATGAAAGGAAAAGTAATTTACGGGCGATCTGAAGTCGGGGGTGGAAGAGGGGGAGGTCTTAAGGGTAAAAAACGGTTTATCTCGATTTCCGGCAAAACTACAAGTTCTATAGGAAAAAGTTAAATGGCAAAGTTTTAGGTAATAAAAATATCTACAACTTTTGTATTTACACTTTTTCACATAACCTCAAAATTTATGTGAATAATTCAAATAACCAAGTTTTTGGTATTTTATTTTTATCTTTTACAAAAAACAATATTTTTTTCACGAAATTTTATGAAAAATTTCCTTTTTATGTCACAAACAAACTGTAATTTTTTAAATTTTAAATATATATTTTTTCGCCTTACTTAATATAGAAAAAGCACCCTAGTTTTGAATCGAAAATTCTCACGTCAAAATATCTGTTTTTAAAAAAAAAGTCGGTGGGCTTTTTGTTCGTTGAAATCTCTACTTTCTGATGGTGTAAAAATATACATTGCTATGGTAAATGTTCTCAGAAAATGCAAAGGAACGAAAAAAGCTCTAAACCCACAATTTTTAAAAATAATTATATACAATATTGAGATATTTATTTAAAATTAACTTCATCTGAATCATTGGAGCATTTTTCAGAACCATGATAATTTATCATAAATTTGTACATTTTAAAACATGTTTTCGGCAGCTACATCTTAAACTATTACATCCAGTTTCAAATAGTTTTGAGCAGTATTTCCGGAATTAATTCTTTTTCTGTAACTTCAGGCATAATGCCACGTTGATGTTGCTTCCAGCCCCAATCTTTGCTGTCAGTTCGTTACCCAGCCAAATTTGAAGCTGATAATATGCCCTATAACAATGTTGTTCTGCTGCAGCTCTATGGGAGATTTGCCAATATGAAAGATGATTTAATTTTTGCCAATTGATATTTTCGAAATCTTAATTGATTCAGTTTTATATTATCATTTTTACATTTATAAATAGTTTTGATTAATTGTAATCCATTGTTTTCGATAACTTCTTTGTTAGTATCTTTTTTATAAAAAATATTGGCCAAATTTGACAATTTTTTATCGTTTACTAATAATGAATTTACGATACTTTTTTTTTTTCCTTTCCAGCTTTTGGCAAATCCAGATGTTGTATCGCAACCAGAAAAACAATGCAGAAATGCAACAATACTTTTGAAGGATTTATATTTGAAATTATTAGACGTGAAAAATAGATGTTTTACATTTCCAGAACCTGGCTTGAGAAAATAAATGTCATGATTATTTGAATTTAATTGATTCAAAAGGACCAAAAGATCAATATCTTTACCCACAACAATGAAACTTTTATTAGCATTCCTGGCAATTTCTATGGAGGTTTTGTACATTGTACATAATGATTAAAAAAAATGGTCGGATTCGAGCTTTTTTTCGTTTCTTTGCATTTTCTGAGAACATTTACCGTAGTAATGTATGTTTTTTTTACACCGTCAGAAAGTAGAGATTTCAACAAACAAAAAAACACCCGACATTTAAAAAAACACAGATATTTTGACGTGAGAATTTTCGATTCAAAATTAGGGGGCTTTTTCTATATTAAGTCAAAGTAAGGCGAAAAAATATATATTTAAAATTTTTAAAATTACAGTTTGTTTGTGACATAAAAAGGAAGTTTTTCATCAAATTTCGTGAAAAAATATTGTTTTTTGTATAAGATAAAAATAAAAAACCAAACACTTGGTTATTTGAATTTTTCCAATAAAGCAGTTAGGAATGTAGTGTAAACAGATCGTACATTTTTAGTTTTAGTATATTTTTATGTTTGCTTAAGTTTTTAATGCTAAGTATTATATATATAAATGTCTATATACATTTATACATTATTTAAGTATAATGTATAATATTGACAATTTTATCTGGTACTTCAGGTGGTTGATCAGGCGCAACAGACCGTGTTGGCAGATATGCTGCGCGGGTTAGTCAACCGTTCCTTCGTAGGAGTATGATAGTCCACACCAGTTAATACAGTTTCTTAATCCAAGACTTTTATTTGTTTATAGATATTTATTTCTATAAAAAAGTATTAATAATATTATGTCCTTCTTTGTTCCATAAATATACCAACAAGCTCAGAAATGTATATTCGGCTAATAGATGAGACAGCGGAGCTGCTGGCTCAGTGGCTAAACTGAGTTGTAATGCCGAAGGGCTTAGGCTCAAATCCCGCTAACTGGCAAACTTTTATTTAGACTGTTATCGGCCGGATATGGATCCTATGAGATCTAGGACCGTACTGGGGCTCACCCAGCCTCTATAAAGTGGGTACCCAAAATAAGAGGGAAAAATATGGCTGTTGAGCGTGACCTAGGACAAATCACCTAGACCGTTGTCCAAGAAACAGTATTGTCTCTAAAATGTACTGAACACCAGATCCCTCACGGTTGTAGTGGCGCAGGTTAATAGTTGAGACAAACTTAGTTATAACCACTAAATGCTAAATAAATCATTTTTAGTGTAAATAATAAAAATGTGAGCACTACCACTGGGTAGTTCCTCTACTTGCCTTTATCTAGGGACATTATTTCTTTGATGCGCGGTCATAAGGGCTTGAGTCAAAATAAGTCAATAATACAGAATCAGGAATGATCAGACAAGAAATAAATGTATGCTTCAAATAGAATTAATACTATATTGCTTGTAAATTACTATTGTATTGTTTTATAAAAATAAAATTACAAATAACATCAATAATTAGATTTTACATAATGTTTTGAACTTTGATGTTGCTCTCCTGAAAAATTCAAAATTTTGACTTAAGCCTTCATCACTAAAGATTTATCTTTCATCATATTTACTTGATGTATTTATTATACAGTTGTAAATTTCAATAAATTCATTTAAAAAACACCTTTGAATCCTTCTGCAGTGTTAATTATTATATTTAATTTTCAATTATATGTTTATTATAAGATGAGTCTATTTTCATACTATTGTTTTCTCTGCAATACATTTCTATCTTTATTATACTAAGTTTTCCATACTCATTATATTTATATCTTTTTCATTTTATTTTTTTTCTGTTTAACTTCATTTCTCTCTTTGTATTTTGTTTTGCATTATCACCTTTCTATACATCTACTATGTAATCATCTTTATTCATATATCCTTTCATTATATATCCTTCACTTTTTTTTTTCGCTCAATTTTTCTATATCTCTACATTTTGTTATGTTTTCTGTATCTCTATTTTATGTATTTTTACAGTCTATTCTGTTGTTGTCTGTTTTCTCATAGCCCTGAAGATGACCGACACAGTAGGTCGAAACGTCGGCACATAAAATACAATAGTTTCACTTATTTTGCTGTGTTTTCTTGACTGCACCCCCAACTAATTACATCCTATTATATGTTTATTAGTGGACTATTGAATGTCTGTAACTAATAGTAATTTTTTAATCCACCAGGGTCTCTTACAGTAAAGAGATTGTTAAAGGGATAGATTGTTTCCCTATACATGTTGGAAGGAGGGACTCTTTGATCAAACCATACATTTTGTAGGACAAATATTTTTTCAAATAATTTAGATAATTATCTTGAGATTTAACACAAAAAAAACCCAATTAGTAATCAATTTTTGAGAATCATCAAATCGACATATTTTATCCTTGCTACCTCTGTTAGCTACCACGATCGAGAATTTTCGCAGAGGAAATTGTTGGGCGTCTCATCGAAACGAAGCTATTCAGGAAGATTCAGCTTGATACTAATCAAGTGCAAAAATGGACCATGGATCCTGGACTATTAGTATTTATGTTTAAAAAAATTGTTTATGGAAATATATTTTTTCTTAGTGGAAATAAAAAAAATTGAAATCTCTCTGCCTCTCCCCGGCAATCACCATATCCTTTTTATATTAACAATCCCAATAATTACAATGAATAAAAAAAATATGGAAAAGTAGTAGAAATGGTGGGGGGAAGACAAGAAGGAAAGACGTGCTAAAGGCCGTGGTCGACATAACACTGACGAAACTAAAATGACCGCTATCATAAGCCACAAGGATTGGAATATTACCTATTTTTAAATTAACATAATATTCTAATGAGATATTTGGGAATATATATAACTTTTAATAAAAATCTTAAATAATATTTAATCAAAATACCGCTTTCGCTTGTCATATAGTGGCCAAAGAGAGACATGCACAACAGGATGATGAAGGATGGAACGATAAGAGAAGGAAAAAAAGTGGAATATTTCGGACTGCTACTTTCTTTTGACTTAATTTCTAAATAATTGTACTGATGTCAGTCCACACCAATGACGTAAGTTGTCGAGCCAACTTTTTCCACTAATGTTTCTGTCAATGTCCGGCTTCTGCACTATACAGCAGTACAGGAAATAAGCAGAATTTGGTCAGTCTTATTTTTAAAACTAAGATTTTCATCTGTAAAATAGAATATTAGAGGGTCACTAAAAACGTGTTTATATATTAGAGAGTTGTAAGGAAGAAAATGATCCGGGAGTAGGTCAGAAAAAAATTATTTTTAATTAAGAGAATATTTATTTTAAAGCCAACGTTTCGAGGGGTTTTGGTGGAGTTCAAAATTGATTACTTGAATAATATTCGTTGAAAACGATTAAAAGCGCTGAAGAAGACCTGGAATGTGGGTTTAAACATTGGCTTTTAAATAGCAATCAAGTTTTCCTTATTAAGGAGAATGTTTCTGGCCTCCACCCGGACCATCATCTTCCATTTGGTTTATTCTGTAATAATGAAATAATTTAGTATCACTTGAAACAGTAGAGGAAGCTATCCAAGGTATCCATTGTATTCAATTAAAGGCATTAATACGTTGGAGAGAATTGAGGTTTATTGATACATTTAGCTGGATTATCCTGTTTGAGATCCTTAAAGGTTTCCTTTGAATTACTGACTGTACCAATCGACGTAATATCCTCTTGTTGAATTAATCTAAATTATACACATAGCTGATCAATAAGTTGATTCGTCCCTTAAAATATGTACGAGTTTGGGATTACATGTTGCAATTATCGTCAAATTGAATTAAATTTTCTAAATTATATAAAAATCTAGCGACCCGATCTGTCTTTGCACGGGTAGTAGAGCCGTATTAAGCCTACATGTTCAGTCGGTCCTAGGATCGTACCATTTTGATGGGTCCAGTACAAATATTAGATTTAAATGTAACACATTGTCTACATTACATGAAGTATTTTAATATATTTTATTTTTTAAATATTATAAACATAAAAACAAAATATTTCTTCATATACGAATTTATTTCACCCGGGTTCGTTATTTGTCATAACCCCTAAGAAACTCATTTCAATTACATGGTATGGGTAAAATATTCTAATAATGTGCTAGATGCAGATTCTGTATGGACTTGAACGCAAAATCCGATCAAAAGATAAAAAATGGTGATCTGATTACAAAACTAGGCAAACTACTATTCTGCGCATTTTCACACACCATTAATTTGGATTTTATTTTAATTAATTTTATTATTAATTACTTTATTTTTATTTATTACTTATCTCATCTTGATAGAGACTGATGGCGCTCTTTGTGCAAAAATCTCTACACTCCAAGGGAGAAGAGATAACAGAATATCAAGAAGATTTAACTCTTATTTCGACAAATGAGATGTGTGTTTTAAAAACTTACAAATAAATCATAAATATTTGTGAATATTACCAATGTAATCTAATAAATGTTTTTTACTACCCCTAATGTTCCTATTCAGACATTAGACATTACACAATTCATGTAATGTTGTTCTAATAGCCTTGATCTTTGGAAGTGACATTGCCTGTTGCTATCGTGACAGGTACTGCCATGTTAATTGCCTCGTGTACACGAAGACAATGAAAGCTACTTACTAGCCGAGCCTCATCTAATTATTACCTTTACATTTCAATTATTTCAGAATATGTTTTTTATTAATATAATTCCAAATTGACACATTCTATACAAGTGTATATGAAGTTTGTTTGTTGTAGCTTAGAGGCGTAAAACCCTAGGGTCATCTACGCCTGTAGATTTTTGATTTTTATAATTATTTATCTTAAAAAAAAAATATATATTCACATACACACATACTAATAAATAATACATCTATAATAAGGAAATAAAACAATCGGAAAAAAACAACAAATGCATCTATAGCAGGGACAATGGATGATCAAATATTGGTTATTAATTTACAGTTTGTAATGAATTTCACCACTTTGTCGATTTCAGATTTGCTGTCTCTAAGTGATTTTCTAACATCGGGTGGTATTTTGAGCTGATTTAGTATTTTTTTATAGGAGTAGCATTCCTCAAACATATGTCTGATGCAAAGATTTTTATTACACCTAAGGCATATCGGTGGCGCATCCCTTATAATGAGATGTGCGTGGGTAAGCCGGGTGTGTCCTATTCCAAGGCGAGCTATAGCCACCTCTTCATGGCGTTTACTACGATTAGATGTAGCCCAGGGCTTTACTTCCCTTTTTATATATTTCAATTTACTGGCTGGACTTACATCCCACATTACTTGCCATCTTTTGTCTATACATTCTTTAAGGGGGCGAGCAACTTCTTGGGCGGTTAGAATAGCTGTGCCTCTACCTGGTATATGAAGTAGAATATGTACCTCTTAATTAAATATTTACTAGATAAAATCAAAATATAATAATGATGTATTGAATAGTCAGGTGTTGCTGTCAAAGATAACAGAAAATAAGTAGACCTTTGTCCATTGTGCCAATGCCTACGATGTGATGGTCATCTTAAGGACTGGAAAGAAACAGAAAATGACTTTATAAATCATTCCAGTACCAAGGAAGAATTACATCAATATCCATCCAAGCAAAGATTAGACACTATAATTCAGTTATTAGGAAAAAAGCAACATTTGGATCAGAGTGCTTAACATTGAAGAAGAAAGGCGAACTAAGAGAGCTAGAAAAAAGAGAGAGAGAAACATACTTGGAAAAATTTTAGGGACTGAGAAAAACAATGAAAATATATGTATTAAAAGAGAAAATGAGGATTTGAATAGAAAAATCACAGATACAATGAGGAAGAGACGGCTAAAATTGTATGGACATTTAAAAAGAATGGAAGAAACACGGATTACAAAGAAGATTTTTAATTACATTAATAAACTGAAGAAAACAATAGGATGGATAGAATCAGTGAAGGAAGATTCAAACAAAATAGGTGTTACAGATGAAGATTGCATAAAATTTGATTATATTGCGACTATTGCAAGCAATCAGCAATAGTGGAGACGTCACAGTGTGGCGCAGTACCTCATGAAGAGTTTCTCAAGATAGTTTTCAAAAAGTTTTCCAAGTTAACACACCTGTAGGGAAAGTTTGAATAAGGTCCTTGATAAAATCAAAATAACTCAATTTATCCGCCTTAATAGAAGTGGGGGGGGGATTAAAACTTCTATTTGTCACTCCAACGCACTCAATGTGTTTCCTCAACTTGAAAAGCTTCCTTGGTCTTGAAGGTTGAAGCGTCTTATTATTAGACAAGCATACTCTGTCGTAAATATTTGTATTATAATTTTTTAATAATTAATTCTTATACGAATAAACCGAATTTTGATATTAATTAATAGACAATATTTAGTTATGTGTAGACTACAGTCTTGAATAGACCTACGAAACAAACGACTAATCTATACTATCTTTACATGGCCTCCCGCATTATCAGCCGCCAGTGATAATCTATATCACTACAGCCCATGTAGATAATACGTTCATGATAGGATTCTATACATGGTAGAGACTGCACCGTTTTTAAGACAACGGTTGTGCAGAAGGGTGATTTGTCCGAGATCAGGCTCATTTGACAAGTGTCCCTAAAAAAGGCTACACACTCCATAAAAGCTGGGTGAGTCCATGGAGTTTTTGCTCGTACCAGACCAACGCTGCTCCATGGTGCGCCGCTCCTGAAACAAGTTTATAAATCCTCCTTAAAAAGTCTACAGCAGTTCCAGGACTCCATCCTGAGGCGTAACGTCAAAATCAATGAGGAGTTTTAATTCCCCTCCATTCCAAACTACATTAGCCGGATGCACATCAAATTTTTTGATGAGCTGTTGGAGTTAGGAACCCACTTTTAGAGACGTAGACCCCCCTCCCAGACCTGGGAGTGTCCCCTTGGTCGACGTGGTCTCATTGGCCGAGGGTAGGGGCCTGGACTCTGTGTAGTCTAAACCCATTTCCATTCTTCCTTCCTCTTCCATTTCTTCTGTCCTATCACCTAATCTCGTAAAGCTGTCTATCCCTGGTTTGTATGAATAAAGCCAGCGGCCTTGTGCCGGTTTTCGAGAACCCGCCTTCAGCGGACTCAGCCTTTGTAAATACTTAAAGTATTTTGAAAGGGTGTAAACTGGATTGCATTTATCTAATAATTCCTTCACTCAATGAAACCTATTTCCAGTCATTTTTGCCATACAACTTTATTATGTGGATACGTTTCGACTATATGTCATTTTCCATCCATCAAGAACTTCTTTAACATCTAAGAAGAGTTATAAGTCAACTTTTCTCTGTAAATTATTACATACAATCATAACAAGATAACAAATATACATTTTTAATTTGTAATTTAATTATGGTAGATTTAAATGATAAAAAATTGTTAGTATAAATAGAGACCAACATTTAAACTATTAACAAAAAAAGGACCATGGAGGACAATCCATCTGGATCCTCCAAGAAAAAAATTTTAGCAAATGACAATGAATAATAAAAAAGGTATCTATACTTCCTTCTATTTATGGACGATTTTAAGAAATGTATATTTGTTATCTTGTTATGATTGTATGTAATAATTTACAGAGAAAAGTTGACTTATAACTCTTCTGAGATGTTAAAGAAGTTCTTGATGGATGGAAAATGACATATAGTCGAAACGTGTCCACATAATAAAGTTGTATGGCAAAAATGACTGGAAATAGGTTTCATTGAGTGAAGAAATTATACTTAAAGTACCTTGAGGTAGTACAAGAATTTTAATTATAACATTGTTTTGATGTGATTTTATTCTTTATGAAATAATTAAATTACACGTCATTTAAAACTAGTAATTGAACACATCAAAATGAATTTAACTAATCAAACTTTAGAAAATATGTCTTATCAAAAGTACAACACATTGGAGGTTGCAACAATGATGTTATCACATGTTGCAAACTTACACCTCCACCCATGAATACGATTCACACGGAAAAAAGGAAAGCAGCTTGATGGAATGAAAGTAATTTGGAAATCTTTTTCTTTCCGCTAGCCACTTCATAAAATGTTGTTGAAATCTTTCAGACAATTGGAAAAGGTCAAACTCGTACGGGGTCAAGTTTGCTGCGGTTCAACTGTTTTCCGTTTTCGATGTATACCAAATCGCCAATCTTGAAATCGTGATGTCTTCTATTCTTGTACATTATCTCCTTATTTATTTGAAAGATCCTTAAGGAATTTTGAAAAGATATTTTTCGGCCCTCATCTAAGGAAGATGGATTGTCTTCGATAAGAGGAGATATAGCCTGTTTCTTCCCTAGGAGTTAGTATGATTCCCTAGGAGGAGCAAATCGTGATCTGTTTATTTTCCATCATAGACGATTCACTAGCGTTTGATTTAATCTTTCGTTAAGCCGATTTGATTCTGGATGATCAATGCAGCAAAAAACAATCTGTATTCCTTTTTTTCCAAATAGTTTTTTAAATGGATTGAATTTACGGAAGCATATTGGTCGGCTAATAGGATCGAAAAATTATTATTTTTAGCAATCGGATTAATCAGATTTATAAAGTCGTGAGGGCTTTGACAATTACTAGTTGAGATCCATGCATATCTGGTGAAATGATCCACCAAAATGTGCATGTATTTCTTTGGTGACCGATTCCCTGGAAACCCTCCTAAAATATCAAGTGACATTATTTTGGACGGCTCAGTGGCAGGACCTAATTGTGAGAGAAGGCGACGGACTTTGTTTCTAACACAAATCTGGCGACTTTTACAGAAGTTATCGCTTGCTTAGTCGGAACCCTTGAAGTATTAATCCGGCCGTATTGTGGCGATCATCTGCGATGGACCAATGTGACTGTAATGATCATGAACTTCTAATGGCTTATGATCGCTTCATACTGTAAAGTGGCTCCTATTAAATAATATTGCCGAAATTCATTCATTCCAAATGAATGATGTCTAAACATTTTTTCCTTTCCGATATTTTCCTTGAATAATAAGCTACAAGATACAGTATTCCATCTTCCTGTGGCTGTTTCAGAGTAGCGCCTATCCCTTTAAAACTGGCGTCTGTTTCTAGATAGACGGGCTTATTATAATCGTAAATTAACAGTATTGGGGCCGAACATAAATAATCTTTTATCATATTGATAGCTTTTTCACAATCATTGGACCATTCAAACTTCACATCCTTTCTTAATAATCGCTATTATTAAATTAAATTATAATTTTGAGAGCTATTTTCTATGTATCTTAAATAAAAGTTTATTGAACATAAAATACTTCTTACTCCAGTTTTATTGTAGGTTTTTAATTGATACTAAATTACCTTGGGGTGGCGAGACTCTGTTCTTTGAAATTGTGTGGCCTAGATATTTAACAGATTTAGCTGCAAACAAACACTTGACTAGTTTTAGTTTGAATCCTTCAGCGTTTGTCACCTGTAAAAATTTGTCGATATATTGAAGACGATCTTCTCAGGTTTGAGAGAAAATCTAAATATCATCGATATAGTTGATGCAGAATTCGTCCAAACCATTTCTTCGGATAATGTTTGATAAGATTCTCTGGAACGTGGCCGGGGCATTCTTCAGACCAAATGGAAGGCATTTCCATATTTTGTTATAAACGAAGTTTTTTCTCTGTCATCTTATTTTAATGTAATTTTAATGTATTTTAATGTACACCAAAATGCAGAAGTAATATCTAAAACCGTAAAGTATTCACAATTTACAACTTTGTCGATTACGTCTTGTATCGTAGCAAATGGAAAAACGTCTGAAACTACTAATTTATTTAATTTGCGAAAACCGATACACAAGCGTAATTGTTCTCTTTCTTGAACGCGAGGGTTACAGGAGAAGCGAACGGAGAATCAGATTCTTGAATAACCTTTGCTTGTAATAATGCCTTAATCTGATTTTCTATTTCTTCATCGTCAGGAATTGAGGAATTTATACGGTCCAAAAGTAACATATTCATTAGATAATACTTTGATCTCTGCTTCTTTTAATATATCTTTCCCAATATCAAATTTATCCTTTGTAAATATGTGTTTATGCTCTTCTATTAGCTTTGAAATCGGCTGTTTTCGCTCTTCATTTTCAATATCATGTAAATCGACATCGAATTCTTCTATTTTTAAGCTTTTATTAAAATTTAGTTTAAGGAAGAAAATAGTTGGGGGTGCAGTCAATTAAAACACTAAATAAGTGGATACTTATTTAATTAAGTGCCGACGTTTCGACCCACTTTGTGTGTCATCTTCAGGGCTATAGGACGCTCGCTGTAGCACGAGTAGACGCGGTCTGACCAGTCTACTCGTGCTACAGCGAGCGTCCTATAGCCCTGAAGATGACCCACAAAGTGGGTCGAAACGTCGGCACTTAATTAAATAAGTATCCACTTATTTAGTGTTTTAATTGACTGCACCCCCAACTATTTTCTTCCTTACATCATCCAGTCAACGATCCCTCGCTTCTCAAAAATTTAGTTTAGTATAATCGTTGGAATCATTTTTATCAATTGAAACTTGATTATCATCGATTTGGTTTATTACCATCTGATCTAATTTAGATCGCATAAAATTATCATCTCGATTACTATTGTATCGGTTTTCATGTAAATCTATCACATTGTTGTTAGCTGTTGGTTTTAAAATTCTTAAGCTTTCATTTTGAATCAATTGAAACTTTTTGATGCCATCACTCCCCAATAAGATGTCATAAGAAAAGTTTTCGTTCTTGACAACGTAAGTTGTTATGTAGTCTGTAATATGCCCAATGCGAAGGAAAATTGTAGCCCGGGCTGAAGTGAAATTTAATCCGCTGATAGTTTTCAATACAATTTTTTTTTCCCAATAAATTTCAATTTTAGCAATTCGTTGAGAAATTAATGTAACGTTATAGCCACTATCATAAATAGCCTTTGTTTTAATCTTGTCACATATGATTACATTAAGCTTTATCAACGGACCTAATTTCGCCCGATTTTTCAGTATAAATGTTTGTTACTCAAGTCTGTTTAGAATATCTCTATGTTGCCAATCTCAGAAGATCCTTCAGCCATGTTTGATTTTAGTTTTTCTGAGACTTTACTTCGATTGCGGGATTCCGCTACGAGGCGGTATCGATTCGGAAAACCAATAGCTGCACAAATTGAACATTCTTTCCTTTGAACTTTGTTCTTTGAGTGAAATTCATTTCTCCTCAAAGTTTTCGGGCCAGAACTTATTTTCAATCTAGGACTTCACGGATTTTCCATCTTCTTTCTAGAAAACGAGTCCTCTAGTTTTCGGAGTTCCGCACATAAGTCTTCAAGGCTGTTAATTTTTTCTCTATCAAGTTCTTATTGAGCTTCTTTCGGCAATCCAAAAACTGTGAGGTTGATAAGGGATAATTCAGTACCCTTAGATTCTACTTCTAGGTATAACCTTTCCTTTATAAGCGCGTAATCGATTACAGACCCACCCAAATATTTGTAGTTGAAAGTATTCCTAACAATGTACCAGCCTTTATCTACAAAAACGTTCAAGAATGACTCTTTCCAAGTATTCCAATGACCATTTACACCTATTTTCTTTAGATTTATTTCAAACCAATCTTTTGCTGGGCCCATGACAAATAAACGCAAAGCTTGAATCTTACAACTATCGGAATTTACCCTGAAGCGGCTATACTCTTCTTCAAATTTAGTATATGTATTCTTAATTCAAGTACTTAACACAATACGCTTCATGGTTTGTAACGGTTATTGTTAATAGTAACGGTTTTATGAGAAAAAAAAACAATGGCGTTGAGACCTAGTGATTAATTAAGTATTAATCGAATATTAATACAGCAACGGAAGGTAATTGTATTTTAGTAACTCTCATCGAAACTCATTAGCTAAATACTAAATATTATAAGGAGATTAAGTAATTGAGATAGGGAGCGGAGTGGCTCAGTGGTAAAGCACTTAGCTGCCATGCCGGAAATCCTGGTTCAAATCTCGCTGCGGGCAGTTACTTTTATTTAGTCTGTTTGCGGCCGGAGATGGACCATATAGGATCTAGGAACCTCCTGGGGCTCACCCACCCTCTATAAAATATTATAAAAATAGGGTACCCATAATAAGGGGGGAAAACCTGGCGGTTGAGCGTGACCTAGGACAAGTCACCTCCTTGCAGAACCGTTGTCCATGAAACAGTACAGTCTCAACCATGTACTGAACCCCCAGATTCGTTCACGGGTCGTAGTGGTACAGGTAAAGTAATTGAGATAATTAATTAAGAACAAGTATCTCATTTAATCTGAAGGATTCATCATAATATCCTCTCGGCATATAATCGAGTCTGGTAGACGTTAATTTTGTGTACGATTGTAGGCTTTGACGTTTCCGTGACGTCAAGAACAGTCTCAGGCTTACAGAACGTTTAAGTCCAAATATTTCATTTGTCTGTTTTGTTTAGTACAACACAGTATACGCATCCCCCAGGCCGCTATAGTTTGAAAAATGTTTGTTTACTAGCTTTCTGGCCTCCCTCAACATTGCTTTCTTTCTGAATGTATTATTTATTTAATTTTATTTCTATCATTAAATAAAATTTATATTCTATCGGATAAAATTTAGTTTTATTTAAAAAGTGGACTGTATCATATTAACATAATATCTAAAAATGTTCATTGTGTGAGAATCCGTAAATATTATATTACTTTAGTATCGGTAATCGTTTCATGTTTCTCCATATTTTTTATTTAATTTAATTAATTTTAAATATAATTACTGGGTCATTCCATGTCAAACCAACAAGGCACTCAACTTGACCATTTCAGGTTTGGCTGAAACTTGGTTTATTTATACTCTCTGACATCCTGAACTCAAATATAATTTTTAAAAAAATTGTATCCCCGATAGTTTTTTAGTTATAAATTTTTAAAAATCACAAAATGCCGCGTTTTTTAACGTGTGCTAAAATCTAAAATCTGCAATAACTTTGGTTCTATTAGTACTAGAGAGCTGAGAGATAGTTCATTTTAAAGAGGGTTTAATGGGATTTAATTTTTTTTATGTTTTACTAAACACTATTATTGCTCTAGTGTAGTATTGTGACATTGGTAGTATTAGAAAAACTCTTACCCGGTGACATACATTTGATTATTTATCCACACAATGATGCCTTTGAATTATGTAAGCATGTTTTTTCTTTCCTTAAATACTAGTTTTGTTACAACGATTTTGCATATTTTGATGTAGCATTGTTTCATTGCTATGCTCATTACTAAAATTATCTAATTTCTGGAGTTAACTCCTTAAGAAACGATTTTCATATTTAGCCCGCGGTAAGAAAATTTTATATTATAAATCGAATTTTAGCTAAATGTGGTGCGTTACGTTCCTTTCTCGATAATGTTGTATTATTTGTTTTACATAATAGATAGAAATTAAAAGTAAAATTCCGGGACTAATCGGGAAGAGATACGCGTGGTATCTATGCTAACAGTGTATTCTATTGCTTTACCCTCGAAGTGTTAAAATGCGATGCTTTTTTTTTTTATATGCTTACTATTTTCTATTTTTATATACTATTATTTTTGTAACCAAAATATAAAAGGTCTAACTAAGCTCTCGGTATTTTACTAATGCAAAAATCAGAAATAAAATAGGTACCCACTTTATAGAGACTGAGTGAAGAAGAGGAGGATCTGAAATTCCTTAGGATCCATTTATGTTAACAGACTACAAAATTGATTTACCGGATGTAATCCAAGTACCTTCTGCGCAGTATATCAGCGCTCCACACTCTCAGCTACGCCCTTCCCATATTCAGAGAGTAGGAAAGCAAAAGAGCTATGGGGTTATTGTAATCTCTTAACGAATGAGTTGTGATGGACTTGTTATGGACAATTTTACATTTGGAATGTTCATAGCGTTGTGTATATAGATTAATTGTAAACAGATTGTGTTGTTTATAACAAAGGGGAGGGGGAAGCTGTGCTGAGTCACAATGCTTAAGGTCCCGGGTTCGAATTCATACGTGGCAGATAAATAATTAAAACTGCTAATGATGCGCACTATGGGATCTGCAGAACCTCCTTTTGTTTCAAAATCTCCATTAATTAAAAAAAATATTTACACACAATATATATACAATACATATTAATAATAATATAACATATAACATCACTGTTGCAACCTTTAAAGTGTTAGACTTTTGATAAGACATCTTCTAAAGTTTGATTAGTCACGTTGAGTTCAATCAACACATTGTGAAACAAAAAAAAAATAAATAGAAGAAGTAAACACTTACATAAATTGTGTTTCCTACCTGCTAGGGAAATTGCGAAAGACAATTTTCGGTGAAAGGACTTTTTTATGGAAGTAGAGTGCTTTCAGCTGATAGCAGATCCTGAAAATATTAAGCTCCAGAGCATGGAAGAAACCATTATTCTGAATCCTCTAAGGATCCTACATCGTCATTTATGATAATTATAGGTTTTGGTGTTTGCTTATATAAACAACTGCAGTGGATATTACAGACAAACTGTATTAAACAACACAACTAGTAAATATTATTAATGATATATGATAGTTAGAAATTAAAGCCAAGGTGAGGAACTACAGGGTGGTAGTACTCAAATAACACATTCAACTTAGAAAGTCTCGAGACCATCTTTGTTTCAGACACCTCGGGGAATTATCAGAAATTGAAGAGGTTGCTGAGGTTTGAGACTAGTGGGTTTGAGTGGAAATGAAGTTTGTCATGAAAAGATTGGTAGAAGGTTCGGGCCAAATCAGCAACAAATGGGCCATTAAGGTCATTATGTATTACTTTGTTCGTAACAAGGTAAGGGACGTTGAGGATTTTACGTAGGATTTTGGTTTGTAAGGATTGAATACAAGAGGAATTCGATGGCTAGTGGAGTCCCAAAGCTCTACCCCGTATGCCAAAATAAATGTGATAATTGTCATGTATATGAGTCTTTTGTAATTAATTGGGACCTTAGAGGGTTTGGCTAGTGTTGAAGTAGCCTGAAACGGCGAGCAGTAAATAGATTTCTTTAAATTTTTTAAAATGTATTTATTGAAATCTACAACTATATAATAATAGTAATGCATTAAGTAAATAGAATGATATGTATAAAATGGCATGAGCAAAGGGAAACAGAGAAACTACCCAATGGTAGAGTAATTCGATAGCTTAGTGGATCTCCAAAGCTCTACCCCGTATGTCCAAATAAGTCTTATAGCAGTCATGTATATGAGTCTTTTGTTATTATTTGGGAGCTTAGTGCGCTTGCCTATTAAATGTTGAAGTAGCCTGAAATGGGGATCAGTATTTGAAGTTAATATGTATAAGTTTTTAATTTAGAAATAATTTATTGCAATAAAAAATAAATCATTGTCGGTTCAATGTAGAGTTCTTCTGTCAAAAGATCAAAAGATTATCTTATTGGATCACCGCTTCACCGTGGCAACGGAGATCCGGGTTCGAATCCCGGCTGGGGGCAAATCTCTCTTCAAAATAAAAATATTTAAAAATTAAAGCAATGCTTAAAACATTATAATAAATTATAGATTATCTTATTGGTTTGAATCATTTTTGTCCACCTGCGATATCTTATTTCCAGATAATCCACTATTTTTCAAGTAATCCATTTTTGGGTCTGTTTCGGAAAACGCATGCATATTAGTTATTTGGTAGTTATGATTACTTATGTGAACAAATAGAAATATGTCGAGTTCATATTTATGCGAATTCATATGAAGGAGAAGGTACGAGAAATAATTTATTTTTATTACATGTAGCTATTTTTAAATATTTTTGATTTGAAGAAAAATGATTTGCCCTGGCCGAGATTCGAACCCGGGTCGTCTGCATCTCCGTTGCAGTGCTCTAAACCACTGAGCTACCAGGGGTCGTATCCAAGTCAGACAAATCTATTCTCCTCACCGATCCTATAACCCCGTGTTCTCGCAATTTTTGCGATGTATACACGGGGAAGAATGTTTGTTTACTAAGATTTTAGGAAGTATTGCTGATTTTTATCCGCAAATTTAATTGCAATTGTTTTGTTTTGTCGTTATTTAAAAACGAATGAGTTTTGTTATGAGAATTTTATTTAATAGCATAAATAACAGATATCTAAAAAATAATTTGCATCTCGTTTCTGAAACAGACCGAGAGGATCGGTGAAAAAATAGATCTGTCTAGAGATGCGGAGGATCCGGGTTCGAATCCCAGCCAGGACGATTCTTTTGTTTTTTTTAAACATTGTCATAAAAATAACAATTAATAAAAATATTTTATGAATGATTTCAAAAAATGATAAATATGGTAACTACTTTATTTAATTGCAGGCCAGGACAAATCGTTTCTCTTCAAAATAAAAATATCGATTATTATAGTTTATTACTAATAATTATTGTATTATATAAGACAATATATACTGACTTGTTGAGCATGTAGACGAAGTTAAATATCCCGTTGAATATAGACATGGTCAAGTCTGCCATGCTTAGGTTAATTAGGAAGTAGTTCGTCACAGTTCGCATCCTCTTGTGAGCTGTAAGCAATATATATTATTATGTATTTCATTATATTGTATTATCATATTACGGTGAGGATTAATGAATAATAATGTCATTAGGGAGCGGAGTGGCTCAGTGGTAGAGCACTGAGTAGACATGCCGGAAATCCTGGTTCAAATCCCGCTGCAGGCGGTTACTTTTATTTAGTTTGTTAGCAGCGGGAGATGGATCATATGGGATCTAAGACCCTCCTGGGGCTCACCCAGCCTCTATAAAATATTATAAAAATAGCGTACGTAAATAAGGGGGGAAAACCTGGCGGTTGAGCATGACCTAAGACAAGTCACCTCCTTGCAGAACCGTTGTCCATGAAACAGTACAGTCTCTACCATGTGCTGAACCCCAGACTCTTTCACGGGTCGTAGTGGTTACAGGTTAATAATTTCATCTATATTATGAAGTAAGATCATAATAATTTCATAATGAACTGAGAATCCTTATTATTATTATAAAATAATATAAATTTAATAAGATATTAATTTAACAAAGCTAATATAAATTAAATCAACTCCATTGGGAGTGCGGTAGCTCAATGGTAGAGCACTGAATTGCTATCCTGAATAACCTCGGATCAAATCCAGTTGTTACACATAAATAATGGAATCTGTCAATAGCCACGGTTAATAGCCACAATAAAATGGTCTGGCAGGTTTGGGTGCTGGTCCGTGGCCGAAAGTTTTTCAGTTTATTCCCATTCTTTTAAATAAGAAAGTGAAATATTCACCAAAATGATCGCCGGGTTAGGATACCAACCTTTTGCTAAGATTATATAATTCTGAAATTTTCGAAATGAAAGACTTAATGAAAGTTAGGAGCGGATTGGCTCAATGGTAGAGATCTGAGTTTCAGTGGCGAAGATTCTGTTTAGAAGCCTGGGACGGGTCTTATGGGATGTTGGACCTTCCCGGGGCTCAACCAGCTTCTATAAATTGGGTAACAAAAATAAGGGGGAGTTAGGAGGCTGTGCGTTAATCCGGGACAAATTACCTAAACCGGTGTCCAAGAGTGTATAGTCTCTACAATGTACTGAACCCCAGACCTTTCACGGATTGTAGTGGCGGAGGTTAATAATTGAGACAAACTTAGTTGCACACACAAAGAAACACTTTTTAATCCTTCTTCAGTGTTAATTATTATTTTAAATTATATGTTTATTAGTAGATTATTAATGGTAATTTTCTTTTTTAACTCAGTATTGAGCTCATTGGTACGATCGTAAATCCATAATAATAAAGGCCTCTAAACTCACAGGGAAACAATCTCTTTATTAATCGATGAAATTCGGAGGGGACGTGAAATGGAGATCCTTAGCTTTAACTATTTCAAGTACTCGTTAAAAATCCCTATCATAATTATACCTGTATAGGCAAAACTAAGGAATCCGATTCTTCCGATTAGCCATAGTAGCATAAAAACTCATTTAACGTAACGAGTTAACAATAACTTGGGTATCCAAAATGGCAGGGGAATCTGGCGGTTGAGCGTGATTTAGAGCAAATTACTTCCTTGCATAACCATTGTCCAAGAAACAGTACAGTCTCCTACGCGTACTGAACAAAAGATCGTTCTGGTTTGTAGTTGTATAGGTTGTGTTATTCGTAACGAAGTAAGTAACGTGGATTTGATGTTTTTTTTTTTTTTCAGTTCATTTAACGTCACTTATGCTGCTATGGCTAATCGGACGATGCTACAGTGGGAGCTCTAAAATTTGCCTATCCAGGTTTTATTAGGGTAGGGATTTTTAACGAGTACCTGACATCGTACAGGCTCGGGACCCCCGTTTAACGTCCCTTCCGAAGGACGGCGTAACTAAGGATTTTTTTACTCCCTTTAAAAAATCCTAGGGCCACCTGCCGGGGTACGAACCCGCGATCTTGGGTTTAGTAGTTTGTTACGCTAACCACTAGACCACAGGTCGCCCCCTGGATTTGATGTTAACACCTTGTAACTCACAACTGAAAAGAACAAACAAACAGCTATAGAATATTTTTAGTGTGAAATATCACCTTGACAACGAGGATGAACTTGCAGTTGTTTGATCTATACTTTACGAGATATCGATCACTACAGCCATCTAACGAGGCTATAATGGATTTTTTATCCCCCAACCTATTATGAAGAAGTAAAGAAATTAAAATTAAAGTATTATATTTAAATATAGAAAAGAAATGTATGAAGCTATTACTAACCATAATATACCCGACGTACTACTCTTTCACTAAAAAATAAAAAAGGCCATCATCATCGAAGTTGGGGGCCATCATCCTCCTGATGATAACGTTTCTAAAACATTGAGCGAAGAAAGTACCAAGAGCTCTGCGAGGAATTGAGGCATCTCTACCGACTGGTGGATGTAAAAGTACTCCCAATCATTGTATCCATTAATGGTTTAATTCCTTAGGAAACGATTAGATCAATGAAGACGCTGGAAATAATTAGGGGACTGGAAGAAGTATAGAAAGCGGTTTTGCTCGGAACTGCCAGCATCGTTAGAATTTTTTAAATATTCTAAATTAACTATAAAATGAACCATATCCTTTACCTTGGTCCGGGTTGGTGTATGTATGAGGTAAAAGCAGAAAATCCAAAATAATAATAATGATTTGTAAATATCAGGACCTTGCAGAGGAATCAAAGAAAACATGCTTGACGAAGCAAAAGTTTAGCCGTTGGTTATATCCACGAATGGACTGATTCCAGAAATGACATTAAACAGCATAAAAGAATTAGTCTTTAATTATAATATTCTGGATCAAATGCAGAAAGCAGTCTTACTCGGAACTGGGAGAATCGTTCAAAAAATTATGAATATTACTAATTAATTTTTCTAGCCTAATCCTTGACTTATGTCCGGGTAGGTTCAGTCTCCGGTAGAAACCAAGAAAAAGAACAATAAATAAATAATTGACAAATAAGTGAAGTTCACCAATAATTAATCATGGCATCAATTGAATAAGCAAAGCATATCCATCCCCCTAAATCCCTAAAAGCAGTTCTCTAAATTTTAAATCAAAACCTAATGTCAATCTTTTTCAGTGATGAAATTATGAGAGAAATTTCTGTTATTCCAATTCGAAGAACAAAAGCATCCGTCAGCTGGAGTTGAATAAATTATTTGAGTTATTCAAACTCAGGTAGAAATCGGTCGAGTTGAGGAGTAAATGTTTGGCCGTTTTAGCAAAAGGGTTTGTTTACCATCCGCCCTCAGTCTCAGTATTTTGCAACCCTCTCAGTTACATGCCCGCATATTCTATTTAGAAGACCAGTTATATTTCAATAAGCGTTTAAGTTTTGTTTCATGATTACAGCCTGTTGATTCAATGGAAATGTGCTTACTTTTCAATAAATTTAATACAAAAGCTTCATGGTATTCTGGTATATTTTACAACATTTAATAAAACAAACATGACCCCACACTGCGTCAGCGGTAAACGGGGATAAAATGATTATGATGATGATGATTTAATAAAACAATTATTAAAAAAACAGAGTTAACAAAATATTAAAATGGATTGTTAAAAAAACATTTAATCACTACATATAAAAAAAGCCACATAAATACAAAAATACAGACACTACTACTAATTTAATAATATATAACAAAAAACCTGTACCACTACAACCCGTGAATGGGTCTGAGGTTCAGTACATGGTAGAGACTGTACTGTTTCATGGACAACGGTTGTGCAAGGAGGTAATTTGCCCTAGATCACGCCCAACCACCAGATCCCCCCTATTTGAGTAGCCTACTTTATAAAGGCTGGGTGATCACCAGGAGGGTCCTAGATCCTAGATTACATAAAATCTGCTAGCATCCGGATTCGAACCAGGGCCTTCGCCAAGGTAACTCTGCGCTCTGGGAGTAAAGATTTGGGGCTCCAATAAGCCATTGAATACCTCTCGTATCCAATAATTCCAGTACAAAATCCTTCGTCAAATCCACGTTACTTACTTTGTTACGAATAAAAAACCTATACAAAAAGAGGAGTCTTGTCCTAGGTCCCCAAGCTCAACCGCCAGAGTATTCTCCCTTATATTTATAATATTTTATAGAGGCTGGGTGAACCCCACGAGGGTCCTAGTCCCTATATGATCCATATCCGGCTTATAACAGACTAACTAAAATTCTTGCTCGCAGCGGGATTTGAACCAGGATTTCCGGCATGGCAACTCAGTGCTCTACAACTTAGTCACCTCACTCCCACTAGGCACAAAATCTCGTATAAATATACTTGACGATAAGCGCTGTTTTTGAATGAACCTTGAAACAGTTTTTTCACTCGCCTGAAAAGTCGTGTTAGTCATTCTCGATACTTTGCATTTGTATCGACGAAATGGTACGACATGGTTTGATATAGAAATATCACTGAATAAAAGATGGGACAGCCCCTGAATAAGAATCTTGAATTTATTAATAATAATATCTTGTGTGAACAGCGTATATATTTATACGTATATATTTATACAAGTCTATACAAATTCCATATTATGTAAGAAACAGCTTCATACATTGCTTTTCTATATTTAAATATAATACTTTAATTTTAATTTATTTACTTCTTCATAATAGGTTCGGGAAAAAGAAATCCATTATTTTCTCAGTAGCTGTAGTGATCGATATCTCGCAAAGAATCGATCAAACAACTGCAAGTTTATGCCCGTTGTCAAGGAGACATTTCACACTACAAAGATTCTATAGCTGTTTTTTGTTTGTACCTTTCAGTTGTGAATTACAAGGTGTTGACAATGGAAGTCAACAAAAAGAAAATTCGGTACATTTTACAGTTTTTCTTTGATAAACTCCTAACCTATCCTGTGTGATCCATCTCCCGCTGCAAAAAGACTAAATAAAAGTCATGGCCTGGAGCGGGATTTGAACCAGGATTTCCGGCATGGCAACTCAGTGCTCTACCACTGAGCCACTCCGCTCCTTAATGAAGTACCTAATAGCATTACAAATTTAATTTATGTTGAACAGCATTAGTTGACCTTATGTAATTATGAGTAAAGAAAATGGTCTAGAGATCTAGAAAATTCTCTTATATAGGGAAAACTTTTTTTTGGTAGGCCAAGGTTTCGACCCACATTGTAGTTCTTCTTCAGGGCTAAATATACAAGATATAAATAAAATAAAATAACACATGGCACAGAATAACATTGTATGTAGTTTTAGTAGTATACTATTGTACTTACTACATATAAAATTATTCTGTATCAATATACTACATATAGTGTTATACTGTGTCATGTATTATTTTAATTTATTTGTCTCTTGTGTGTTTAGCCCTGAAGAATACCTGCAATGTGGGTCGAAACGTTGGCCTACCAATACAAATTTCTCCCTATATAAGAGAATTTTCTTGACCTCTACTCGGACAAATTTCTTCCTCATAAATTTAATATACTTATATATTTATTCGACTATAGTTTAAATAAAATAATAAGTTGAAGATCGTTTTGCTGGGATTTTCGCCAGCTTCCCACTTCACTTATTAACAGAGTTTTTAGAGCTCCACCCTTCTAATATTTCTCATACTAACCGGTAGATAACGCTAATGAAGCAATTATAATTTGGGAAAATGGATAGATCAGCATCTTTTCCAATTAACCGTTTACAGTTTCCCAGGATGTAATGGTTCAGAAGTTTAAACGCTTCATAATGGTTAATGGCTTGTGTAATCAAAGCTTTCCTACTTTGAAAGACTTAAATTGTTTAAAACTTTGTTTGAATCTACTCCAAAACTTAAACACTTACAAAGTTACTTCTAGTGAGCATTAGTAATATCGTTTGGATTCGGGTGGTTACCCAAAGATGGTCATTTATAAATAATTTCTTTCATTTCCTCAGCTAGAATTTTCTCTAACCTGGAATCCTCACACGAGACTGAAAAGACAAGAAACCGCTCGACGTTTCAGGCTACTTCAACACTTACTAGACAAACGCTCTAAGCTCCCAATTAATTACAAAAGACTCATCTACATGACCACCATACGACCTATTTGGACCTACGGAGTAGAGCTTTGGGGCTCCACTAAGCCATCGAATTCCTCTCGTATCCAATCCCTACAATCCAAAATCCTTAATGCTCCTTATTTTGTTAAGAATAAAGTCATCCATAACGACCTTAATGTCCCATTTGTTGCTGATTTGGCCCGAACCCGGTATCTATCCTTTCATGACAAACTTCACTTCCACTCAAACCCTCTAGTTCAAACCTCTAGCTTCCACTTCAATTCCCGATAATCCTCCGAGGCGTCTGAAAAGAAGATGGCCCCGTGACTTCTTAGTTGAACTTATGATTTGAGTACTGCCAGTGGGTAGTTTCTCTACTTGTCATTTTCACATGTCATTTTGTATCGCTTAGCCCATTTACTAGATGTATTTTTTTTTATACAGTTGTAAATATCAATAAATAAATTGAAAAAAAATATAAAAAAATTTCTCTGTCTCCAATATTCCTTCAATCATCCACTGGCGAGTTTCCTTAAATGCCATGTCCAACTTGGTCTTCATCCTGAAATCCATAATTTTTTTCACTCTCTTCTTAAATTCACTACTTTCTAACATGTGAGACTCTATTATGTCCAAGTTTCCTAAATATTCCCTTACTTCTTAAGTCCACAGAGTGGTGTTTTATTTCAGAATTAGTCTAGTATGCTTGATCTATATATGCTTGTTTATTTTGTATAGGAGCCCAGAAAATGTCTTCCTCCTCTTCCGCATTATCTATTAATGTTTGGGTAGATTTTTCTGATACTTTGCAGTCTCTGTACATCTTCATTCTTAATAATTTTTCTTAGAATTCTTATTTCTAGGACCTCCAGTTTTTTGAGACTATAATTTTTCCTTGTTAATCCATCATATCCAACTAGTGTTTTAATGTGAAACAACTAAAAAAATCTATGTTTTTTTCGGTGGTGTTAACGCTCATTAAACTAGTTTCAATACTTTTTTTCCCCCTCTATATATCGTTATTATCAATTTTAATTAATTAGTTTCATTACTTGTTTTTCTTTTGTCATATTTAATTCTTTAGTTTGTAATTGATTTGATTATAATGAACGAGAGAAAAAATATTGGAATAATTGTACATAAAGCTTTATTTTTGTAATTATAAGTTAGTAGATTATATATATTTATAGATAATGTGAAGCATCACATTAATTCATGTCGACAAAACAAGACCGCCGTTGTCTTGGTGACGGCGGCGAAGGACCACCGTCGTCTTGGTAACGGCAGCGAGACGCCTACATTCATTGTTGCTTTGAACATCAATCAGTGAACACTCATTGCGAGTTTCTTTTAGTGTAGACTTAGTGCAGTCTAACATTAAACATTATTCATTACGAATACCTTTGGAGCTCCTGGCATCATCAACATCTTTCGACACAGTGGGAGTAATGACGATCGCCGATCGTGTTGAGTACCTGACATAATACTTCTCATAAGGTATTTCTAATTAACAATTATACTAAAGGCCTTGGTGAAGAGAAGACGTCGGAGACATATTTTTTGCTGTCACTTATGGACATTTAAGTCTATTATTGGTGTATTAAATTTAAATTAATAGTTAATATAATTAATTAATTTCTTCTTTAAATTATACATCTAAATTCTATTCAGTAAATGTCAGGCCTGCGTAGATATTGTTCATAATTATTAGTTTATTCCTTGTTATATATATTTCATTAACCATATGTTTTTTTTTTGTTGTTTTTTGATATTTTTTATCTATTACATGTAATTCTCTCGTTCATTAAATTTAATTTTTGTTCATTTAAATATTTCTTATTTTAATCCTCTTTTGTTTCTAACACCATTAATCTTATTTTCTTTCTCATCCATAAATTCATTAACATCGTAAGTGCTCATAATAACCGGCATTTAATTGACACGGGGTCGGAGATTTACACCTGTTGGCTTTATTTCCTTTATGGTGTCGCTCTCCCCAACAGGTGGTGTTATGGCTATGAAAGAAATAGGTAAATATCTCTTTATCGCTCATCAAAACTGTATCAACATTAGCTTCAGAGCTTGTCAGTCAGAAGGCACTTGTTTCACTCTTACTCACCTAATGCTATTCCAAGCTCACTAATAGTTTTTCCAATTTTTTCCAAAATTGTAGGTTATGTCACTTTTAAAATACTTTAGAATTCGGTCTCTAACAGCTGTTTTTCTAACTTTTAGCCATTTATTGCAGTTTATATAGCATTTCCAAGTCTATTTGAACCTTTATGCAAGTCAACTGTAACCTTTTACAAATCAAATGATACCCTTTCCAAATCACAAGCAACCCTTTCCAATTCAAATGTAACCCTTTCCAAAGAAAATGTAACGCTTTAAAACTCAATCATCACCCTATTTATTTCAATTGTAACCGTTTCCATTTCAATTGTCATCCTTGCAAATTTTACGAAAATTTACCGTACTGGGAAATGGGCGAATTAAGGGCCTCAGAACTCGCCAGGATAAAGTCAACACGACCTTTTTCTTCGCAAGTCTTGTTAAGACAAAAATGAGGGAAATAATTCAAAAAAACAAATGGTTGATTTTTTGTTTCTGAAAAAGTTGTTTAAAAAAGTAAAAACATGTAATCTGAACTTAACAACAGTAACTTCATAGTTTTGGTAATAAACATTATCTTATACAAGAATAATATTTTTGTTAAAAAAAATTAATGAAAAAATTTAAAACAAAAAGTTTTAAATTTTTGTTTTTTTCTCAAGAAGAAAAATAATAATAAAAAAAAAAATATAAACTGAACTTAACATTATCACATTTAAAAAAAAGTGTTTATTCCTAAGGAGAAAAAAAAATAGCACTGTTCGTTTAAAATTACGATAAATTTTCAAGGGTGACAATTGAGTTGTAAAGCGTTGCATTTCCTTTGCAACAATTACAATTATAAAATTGTGAGGAACTAGTTTTGATAAAGTTATTAAGTTTTAATGGATTCATTGCCTGATATAGAAGAGATTCCACAAGTTGTTAATGACACTATAAGATATTCCATTAATATTGATTACCTATGCGATGAGCCTATATTATTGAACCAGTTAATTCAAAACCGAAGGTAAGGTTATGGTTCAATTTCTGATCAAGTATCAAACACCATAACAGGAAGTGCAAAACAATTTTCAAAATGCTTGCAATATTTTTAAACTTGTTTAAATCGTTATTTTAGATGTGTTTTTCTTAGATTGTTCCTCCGGGTCTAAAAGGAAGAAAAAAAGTTCCAGTACTAAAATATTCTCAAAATGTCGAAATTAATTAAAAGCGTGGTTTATTTTATGATGTAATTAAAGGAAACAAACCAGTTTTTTTAATAAGATTTCCAGAGCAGTCTTGAATAATATTTTAAAATTTTAACTGTTTAGAAACGCAGCAGAAGAGATTATGACCATAAAAAATATAAGAATCTCACTTAAATAAAAAAAAAAAGGAGATAAAAAAATCGTACTCTTTCAATTTAATAAGATCTAATTAAATTATTGTAAAATATTAATATGTCAGTGATTATCAGTTACTGAGGAAACGTCAAAGCCTGACTCAAACGAAAAAAAAATCTTTACTACTACAAATCAACTGCTATATCAATCGACAGGTTTTCCCCCTTTTTCGGGTACCCATTTTATAGAGGCTGGGTGAGCCTCAGGATGGTCCTAGATCCCATAGGATCCATTCCCCCCGCTAGTAGATTAAATTAAAGTCTGCCAAGCAGTGAGAAGAATCCATAATTTCTGCACGGCAACTCAGCACTCTACCACTGAGCTGTTTCGCTCCAGCGGATATATATATATATATAAATATATATATATATTTATATATAAATATATATATATATATTTATATATACTATTTATGAAGAATATATATTTATATACACTGCAATATATTTTTCACCAAATGAATTCAAACTTATTAAATGTTTTTTTTTTGCAAATTTTAAATATATTTTATAGACCTGGAACAAGCTTATTACAATGTGCCTAGAGAGAGGTTATGGGTAGCACTTGAAGAAGCAGGGATTAGTAGGGCTCTAATAAAGGCGGTGAGACACCTATACAGCAACGATATATATCAGATTAAATGCGGTGACTACATTTTGGACCCTTTTCATGGTACTAAGTGATCGAAGCAAGGGTGTAGCATGTCACTAGGGTTGGGTTATAGTCGTTAGTTAGCACTATCGATAGGCCGATAATATCGGCTGAAAACTATCGAATACTATCGATAGTTTTTCGATAGCTGCTTCTTTTTTCCGAACCTAATACAAAATTTCAACTAATTTAATCAAATTCAATTACCTATCTACTATTTGAAAGTTGCAGGATTATAAATTATAAGATTATAACATAAAGATGAGAAAAAGAACTAATTTATTTGAATTTTAAAAAAGTATTTACAATTTACATGCTTACAATAACAATGAACAAATCAAATCTTCAAAAAAAAAACAAAAAAAAACCAAATAGTTAATCTCAAGAGTCAAGTGTGCTCCTTGAGCCACATATTTCCCGAAAGAAAACTGCACTACTAATTGAACATTTAACAATTGTAGAAAAAGATCCCTAATTTAAGAAGAAGTTAAGGTCATAAAAACCTAGAAGAGCCAATGCTCAATACCGCGAATTTGGTTTGTTTCCACAAGTGTGAGACTACGTGTACTACCCAACATAATGTAATTAGTAATTTCGGAGAATTAAATAATGACACGTCCGGTGCGGCATCAAAGTTATATAGAAGAGAACCCTTGAGCTCTAGGAATTCCGAGATCAATTTCAAAAGAACTCGACACTGGACAGAGACTGATCAGCATAATTCCGAGAGTTTTAATACTTGAGGGTAAAAAAGATCACAACTATCGATAGGTCGACACTATCGATAGTGACCGTTGATAGGCATGACTTCGAGAAGACCGAGTATATGGCCGTTGGAGATCCTGATACAAATGCGCTTCTGGTGGACAGGGAGGCCTGTAAGAAAGTAAATATATTTAAGTACCTGGGATCTTATTTGGATTCTACCGGGTCGTCGGAGTATGACGTCAGGAAAAAGGTGGAGCAAACCGGAAAAGCACCTAGAATACTACATCCGGTCCTATGGAAGACAGAGATATCTACGGAAAATAAACGCCGTATTTTCACAAATATTCTCGAATCTATCCTTACTTATTCTTCGGAAACCTGTACTATGAGCTCCCGTCTGTACTGAAAGGTGCAAGCGGTTGAAATGGATTTCAGGAGCAGGTGTCTCCGTGTCACCAGTCGGAATGGACTAAGAAACGAAGAAATTCGACAGAGGATGGATGTGAATATATCACAACAAATGAAAGTATCGGGACACGCCCCCTAAGATGGTACGGCCATGTGAAGAGAATGGCATTTGGATGTTGGCCGAACCGAGTGCTGGATTGGGTTCCACCATGGAGGAGAGGGAGGAGTGGACGCGGACGGCCAATAAGCAGGTGGATGGAGGGAGTCCAGGATGAGATGGCCGGTAGGGGTCTCCAGGAAGAGGATTGGATGAATCCAGAGGTTGTGGAGCACTGCTCTGACAGGATGAGGCAACCCATGTTGGAACACCTATAATAATAATAAAGAAATATATTTTTTAAAATAATATTCTAACGAAAATTTTGATTTTTTTTTACTCCTTTAGTAATCACGGAAAGGATGAGATATAATTTGTTCAAAGTTTTGCAGCTTTTCCAGGCATTTATTTATATGTGTGTAAAAGACGTACACTAAACGTCTTTCATTTGAATACGACTGATACGGTTACCGTGGTAACATCTGTGAGAGAAGAACCGGGGAGGTTATTCTTATTTGTGTGTTGTTATTTAGTCATAGTCGTTCCTCTCTACCGCTCTGCAGTGTGAGGTTTTGTTATTTAGTATGTAGTTAAAAGAAAACAATTTCTTAAAAGGTGTGTGAAATGTTAACTTTAAATGTTGATTCTTTTGTTACAGAGATAGTATTTGAATCAATCAACCTTGTATATATATATATATAACTTAAGAGCTTCCGAACACAGAATGTAAAAAAAAAGAAGAAGTTGGGTTAGAAATAACTCTCACGAAGGCTGTTTAAACACTGACTTTATTCGTCTATTAATCCTCTATATATACTATTTACAATGTGTGTTTACAATGGTTTGGCATTGGTGGATATACAGGTATTAGTCTCATCTTAACTTATATATGTATATATATATATATATATATACTAGCAGACCCGGCCACGCGGCTGTTGTAATAGTAAACAAAGATATTACGTTAAAATTTTAATTTTAATGAAACAATGAATGAATGGAAAAAATGAAAAATAGATTTTTGATTTTAAATTTTATTCATCTTATATCTAAGTATGGTATATAATAAATAAATAATATACAAAATTCTTACTGATAAAATAAAAACATTAGATTAATGAATGAGGTATATCATGGTTGATTTTTAATTATGGCTAATAATATTTTTTTAAATCATAATTATTTATTTCAATTTAATTAAGTGCTTATCGATGTACAAAAGTTTTTTTTAATCTGTCCTTTGCTAATACAAATAGATTAGATGGTTTACTAAAACGTGAGCATGCAGTATATAATTTTCCATGGGAGCAACATAGCTGTTCTAGGCCCAAACCGCAAATGGACATTGTCGGCCCTTGAGACTTGTTGATGGTCATAGCAAAAGCGAAGCGTATATCTAATTGAAGTATTTTGAACGGTATTATGGGTTATGATGGTCTCATTGTAATACGTGGCTACAGTACGACTTCTTCAATAACATTCCCGGTGATATTTTTGGTGACTAAACGAGTAAGATTCCATGATTGTCGGATTAAAATTACACATAATCTATATCTGTATAAAGGAGATACAGTCCAAAAACTGAAAGAATTCCGAAAATGTCGAGGTTTTTTGGCCACCAAAAGTTTTCCCATCCTTTTTTTCGGTTGCAAACTTGGATTTACACTACTCAGACATGTCATTACAACATATAAAAAATGCAGCATCATCAAGCCTCACTGCTACGAACGACGCATAATCAGTAATAATGACCGACACATATCACTTAGGGGTATGAAAAATATTTTACGTCCTATTCTCAGACCTACTGATTATGTTTTGTTACAGACACTGTGACACGACAATTTTCTATATTAAATACAACACTTGAAGCCCGGAAGTTGGCCAGAGGGAGTAAGAAGTACTTAGTTATGCCGTCCTTCAGAAAGGACGTAAACTGAGGTCTAGAACCTTTGCGATGCCAAGTTCTCGTTAAAAATACCTATCATAATTAAACCTGGATAAGCAAAATTTAGAGTTCCTACTGTAGCATCATCCGATTATCCATAGCAGCATAAAGTGACGTTAAATGGATAAACATCAAAAAGATACTTCATAATAAATATATAGATTAAATGGAACATACGCGTGTGTTTTTGTGCGTGTGTGCGTGTATTTGTGTGTGTACAATAAGGACCAACAAAGTAATACAGATGACTAATTTTTAAAATGTATACATTAACCTATAAGACTTAAACGTATAAAGTTGGCCCAGGATATTTACTGTACGCTGTTGTCCCTTATATTGACGAGCTATCTCAATATAACCTCTTTGTGTTGAGGCTTGAAACCTCAACTAGGTTAACTCAAACCCGAACCATTGTTGTCCTTTCAATCAGGCTCTGGAAGATTGGTTATTTATGAGATCCACTGGCTGTGAAATGAGAATCAACGAACTGCCAACTCCTTCAGTAGGCTACGCATCAACATCGACATCTAACCTTGGCCTTCTTATGATAATTTTATTTTTTAGCAATATTTATTAAAAATTTAGAAAAATACTTTTCTAACTAAAAGAATTCATAAGGCTTTTTGTTTATTTATTTAAAATCACTTTATGCTGCTCTGGCAAATCGGGCAATGTGGAGTCCTTTGCCAAACCAGGTATTATTAGGACAGAGATCTTTTACGAACCCTCTGAAGGACAGCATTAAATTTTAATTTGCGAAGTTTATTTTATAATACAATGGAAAATGAAACACTCAATGTTCGCTATAAAACTTAAACTTTTCTAAAGTTTTGACTTTTTAACTCGCCCCATCACTTTCTCTCTCTCTCTCTCTCTCTCTCTCACTCTCTCTCTCTCTCTCTCTCTCGGATGGATGATATGGGATCGAAGACCCTCCTGGGGCTCAACCAGCCTCTATAAAATACTATAAAAATAGGGTACCCGAAATAAGGTGGAGAAATCTGGCGCTTGAAAGTGATCTAGACAAAATCACTTCCCTTATGCAGCCGTTGTCCAGGAAACAGTACAGTCTCTACCATTTACTGAACGCTAGACCCGTTTAAGGGTTGTAGTGTTACAGGATTTTTTTTATATATAGAGTTGATAATCCAATAAGTACGTATTTTCTGCCCAATCTTTGGTTTTCGATCTCTTGCTCAGTCTTAACTCAATTATTTTATCCTTTCCGCAATGTCGATTACCTCCAAAACATCCTCCAGCATCGCACCTCAGTCAGCTGATTAACTGATGACATCCGTTGCTACCGTTCTCCAGTTGATTGGAGTTATTAGGAAGAGGTTGGCAATAAGATGTGCTCCGCGTGATAAGTTTCCTGGGATTGGTGGAAGCCTCTGGGGGCTTTTGAGATTGAGATTAGTGTAGGTGGATCAAGTGATATTGAGGTGTGGTTCGGTTCGTTCAACCTTTTTGATTTCGCCTTAATATTGCCGAAGTAGAATGTAGGAGTCGTAGGCAGTCCATTTGTTCATCTTTGAAGAACAAAATAAAACATAAATATTATCTAAACAACGCAGTACCAAAGAATATGTAACAGGCTATATAAACAGGAACGATAAAAATAACTAGAAAAACCAAGAATTAAAGATTTAAAAAAAATTATTTTATTGAATTGTACAACTGTAATATATACATCTAGTACAAGGGCTATATGACTAACTAGATACATGAAAGGACATGTAGAGGCACTATCCACTGGCAGCACTCTAATAACATTTCTATAATATAAGGTCCCGAGGCCATCTTCTCTTCAGACGCCTAGGAGGATTTACCGGGATGGAATTGGATGCAAGGATGGAAACTAGTGGGTTTGGATGGAATTTATTATGGAATGATAGGTATCTGGTAGGTATACTTTACATGCAAAGAGGAAAATAAAGATGGATTGTAAAAAATTGAGATTAATTGATAGGAAAAAAAGATCTATGAAAGATAGAAATTTTACAGAACAATATAAAAAAATGATGTAGGAATATAATTGAAACCCTAAAACCTCAACAGTTAGAAAACCTTCGAACCAGGCTGCGAATAGATATCTTTGCAATTAACTAATAATTCAGTTCAATTAACAACAAATAACAATTCACGGACAAAAGTTAGGTACTTTTCCTTTAGCAGGGCCCAAGGGAAAAATTGCCAAATGATGTAGAATTCCGCGAAAGTTCTTACAATCGTTAGGGGAATGTTCGTTTGGAACCATATGCTCTATTCTATTAATTAATTTTTTATTTTTTTTATTATTTATTTATTGATAATTACAACTATATTACAATAATATAACAAGTAAATTGGCTGAGTGATACATAATGACATGATATAATGACAAGTAGAGAAACTACCCACTGGTAGTACTCAAATCGCATGTTCAACTAAGAAGGTCACGTGGCCATCTTCTTCTCAGACGCCTCGGAGGATTATCGGGAATTGAAGAGGAAGCTAAGTTTGAAACTAGAGGGTTTGAGTGGAAATGAAGTTTGTTATGAAAGGATAGATACCGGGTTCGGGCCAAATCAGCAACAAATGGGACATTAAGGTCGTTATGGATGACTATATTCTTAACAAAATAAGGAGCGTTGAGGATTTTACGAAGGATTTTGTATTGTAGGGATTGGATACGAGAAGAATTTGATGGCTTAGTGGAGCCCCAAAGCTCTACTCCGTAAGTCCAATTAGGTCGTATGATGGTCATGTAGATGAGTCTTTTGTAATTAACTGGGAGCTTAGAGCGTTTGTCTAGTAAGTGTTGAAGTAGCCTGAAACGTCGAGCGGTTTCTTGTCTTTTCAGTCTTGTATGAGGATTCCAGGTTAATCGTTTGTCGAGATGCAACCCTAAGTATCGGATCTGTTCTACAGGCACAAGTGGGATATTATTAAAGGATACTGAAGGGCAGGAAGTCATTGGTTTACGACGTAAGGTAAAAGTGATTTGATGGGATTTTTGAGAATTTATTTTAATTCTCCAGCTCTGGCACCATTCTTCAAGATCAGTGATATGGGATTGGAGGCTTTGGGATACAATAACTGGATTGGTATTGACTGATAATACACATGTATCATCAGCATATGTGGTAAGGATCGTATTAGGATGAGTTGGGATGTCAGCTGTATAAACTGTATAAAGGATTGGGCCAAGGATACTACCTTGAGGAAATTAATTAATTTAAAACAAAGAACGTTTTTCTTTTTTTCTTTATTCTTAAGTTTTCTAAAAAAAAAAAAATATGAAAATTTGTGATTTAGCTAGAACTGAAAAAGATTCAGTCCCTTTCTTTCAAGAGAAAGGTATATTGGCAAAGAATGCAACATGCGATCAGAATCATGAAATGAACCAGTATTTTTTTACGGAGTACGTTGGCGGTGCAACCTTTCATCATGCAGCATGAAGAAGAGCATTCGCAATATTACGTGGTTTGAATGGTGCAAATTGAGTTTTCTAACATTTTTGAGATTTTTTGTTACGTCTGGATCGAAGAGATCACGTCAGTCAAATGGTGTAAAAAAAACAACTGAATACGAATCATACTAAAGTTGAAGACTGGAACAACTAATTAAGAGAGGTTTGTATAGAAGTATTAGCGGAACGTAAGCAAAAAAAATGAAAAAATTATAAGAGATTAAAATGATCAGCGGGTGCAGTAAATAAATTAGACTGCTATGCTAGAATTGCCTACGTTTCGACCTAATTTGTATGCCATCAAGGGTGAGAATAATGTTACAAGATATAATCATGATATTATGTAAAAAAATCAGTCTCTTGTAATTGTATTACCTTCTTGATCCTTGTCCATTCTTATTATTTTTAATCAGTTATTTCAAAATTTATCTTTTACTCTTTGTTTTTCTAGTCATTTTTATCGTTCCTGTTTATATAACCTGTTACATTATCTGCGTTGTTTAGATTATATTGTTACGGTCAGAGAGGGTTAGACGAGCTGTGGGATTAAGCGGAAGGGATCAAAGAACGGTGTAGAACTTTCTGGATCAACCTGGATGAAACGAGACAATTCTCGATCTTCCAAGAATGTTTCGGCCGAGTTAGTTAGTATCAGTCTGTAATAAGTAGTAAAGTAGTGACAGTGTGAGTGACAGTAACAGTTAGTGTTAGCCAGTGGCAGTGTAATAAGTAATAATTAAGTGCAATAAACTGTGTGTCAGTTTGTCATATTTGGAGAGTTTTACGGTCGGTGGACTTAAATTAGAGAACTGTAAGTGTTAAATTGTAGTTGTTAACTATAGTGTAATATTATTGTGTTTGTACAAATTTATATAAATAGTTTAGTTATTTGGTATTAACAATATCTTATATTATTTGTATATTATTTTAGTAATTAGATAACAGTTAGGCCTAGGTTATAATCTGTAGAATATTGTTATTGTAAACTGATATTAGTTTAATAAGTTAATTGTTTTAAATAATTTCCTTGTAATCTTTTTTAATTTGTTAATAAATTTTAGTATCTTGAATTTAGTAATAGTTTAGTTCATTTTACACCCAGTAGCCCTTCACAATATTTATGTTTTCTTTTGTTCTCAGTCTTCTTCTTCTCAGTTCTTTTGTTAAAGTTGGCCACTGAAGCCAGGAAAAGCCTTCCTTTTACCTTTCATTTGAAAATAAGAGACTGTATTTTTTTTAGTTCTAGCTAAATCGCAAATTTTCATACTTTTTTTTTTTTTTACAAAACTTAAGACTTAAGAAAAAAAGGAAAACATGGTTTGTTTTGAATTAATTCAGAGAATAGAACACATGGCCCCAAACATTTGCGCCCGGCTAACCGGAAAAGTACCCTCCTTCGAGTTTCTTATAACTTATAACTAGGTCAACCTCTCGTTACTAAGAACCATAGTACACTACCAATTCCTGGAGTGTTAACAAATGCTATACATTATACATATTATATACATTTTACCACTCCAATGAGATTAATGTTGAAGAACATCATACTGAAAAGCTCTTTCTAGAGAACCGAGCATTTGATCCCACTGTGTGTAGGTAGGAAGAGTAGGTTCACCCAATTAGGTTTCGAGGGATAGGAGTTGGGTTGTTTGATGTTAGTTAAGCGGAAGGCTTCTAATTTTAACGGAATCGAGGCTTTGTGTTCGATAAGTCTTTTATAACTTACTGACTTGTTAGAGCGTTAACTCTGTCAACTAATCGAAAGGTCCCGGATTCCAGTCCCGCTTTGGAGGATATTTATTCTCGTCCGTAGATCGATCCTGGAGACCTTCCTGGGGCTCACCCTGCCTTAATAATATGGGTATCCTTAACTAGGGAGGAAATCATCTCCCAGCGCTACCACCGGTTTAGAAACAGCATCTTCCTATTTAAGTGCTGGGTTATCGAAGACCAAAGATTGGGCAGAAAATGCGTAGTTATAGGATTATCAACTCTATATATAAAAAATACCTGTAACACTACAACCCTTCATCAGATGTGGACTCCTAGTTCTGTTATCCGGATGTTTTTCTCTATCACTAAGACTGAAGATTCCTCAGCAATCCAGTGGGTTCCTCATTTGATAGATTTAACGAAAACGTCAATACAATCCTATCTACCAATTTCCCTTAATCACGCTGTTTTGCGTAGTTTTAAACTTTTGGTCTGACAGATAATGCTTTTAACCGCAATAGGACCCAAGTTTGAGAATTTTTTTTTATAATTTAGGAGGCTTTATCGCAATTAAAATACCTTTTCCTGCAACCATTGAGTAATGCTATCCATTAGTTTAACTCACTTTATATGGATGACTTGAAATTATATACCAGGAATGAGAGAGACATGAGAAGTTTACTTGAGTCAGTAAGCACTTTTACCATCGATGTTGGCATGAAATTGGGAATGGACAAGTGTGCAACTGTTAACATTCACAGAGGAAAGTATAAAGATGCAAAGAATATAGAACTTTCAAACAGAGAAGTTATCAAGCAGTTAAAGAAAACTGATTCATACAGATATCTGGGTATCACGCAGCTTCTAAAGTTCAAGAAGGACGTAAAAGAAACAATTGAGGATGAATTCAGGAAACGAGTTCAGTGGATCTTAAAAACTAATTTAAACTCGGGAAATTTGATAAAAGCTTTGAATACATGGGCTATACCAGCGGTCACGTACTCCTTTGGTACATTAAAATGGACAGATACCGATCTTAAAAGAATGGGCCGTTTCATTAGAACGCATATGGTGAAATCGAGACAACGGCACCCGAACTCCTCAGTCCCACGACTATATATAGCCAGGAAACAAGGAGGAAGAGGTCTCACTAGTTTATTAAAATCGTGCAGAGAACAGGAAGCACAACTTAAGGCCTATGTCATGAGCAGTACTTCACCTGTATTATCTGCGATTACAAGGCTTGACCACGGATATACGGCACTAAACTTGCTTCGAGAGGAACAAAACGAGAACCTAACTGAACAGAGTCTTACTGAGTCGTGGAAATGTAAACAACTTCACGGCAGATTTTACAACGCCTTAAAAATCTCTGGAATAAATTTAGCAGCATCTGTCCAATGGTTGAAAAATGGAAGTATGTTTCCAGAGACGGAAGGATTCCTTTTAGGAATACAAGATCAAGTAATGGCAACGCGTTCGTATAGGAAGTATATCTTACAAGAGGCCATTGATGATAAGTGTCGTCTTTGCAAATCAACAAATGAATCAATACAACATGTGACCTCAGGCTGTCAGGTACTAGTGGGAAAAGAATACCTCCAAAGACACAATAATGCAGCGAAGGTCATTCATCAAGCAGTTGCTAAAAGGTGTGATCTAATTAAAGATCACCAACCTTTCTACAGATATCATTCTGAAACATTATTAGAAAGTGGTAATGTTAAATTATATTGGGACCATACGATGATAACAGACCACCATATATCTCACAACAGACCTGACAAGGCAGCAAAAAAAGCACAGATTATTGAGATAGGAGTTCCTTCCGACGATAACGTGCACAAAACAATAGGAGAAAAAATTCGGAAATATCAGGAGCTTAGCGAAGAGTTGAAGCATCTTTATGGACTGGTGAGGGTTGAAGTACTGCCAATTGTAGTGTCTACGAATGGACTTATCCCAGAGGAAACAATAAGATCCTTGAAAATCCTTGAATTGAACAAGGAAGTTGAAATACTACAAAAAGCAGTGTTGTTGGGAACTGCTAGTATTGTACGGAAATTTCTAAATATCGATAAATAAGACGATTAAGCTTAACCTTGACCATGGTCCGGTTAAGACATATCAACCAGCAATGCTGAGAGGAAAAAATAGAGAATATAATTTAAATATTTTATATTTAATTCAAGATAGATTTTATATATTTTGAATGGATTTTATAATAATATTTAATATAACTTTAAAGGTAGAACCTTCACGCATCAGAAATTTGGAGATCTAGTATTACCATTACCCACTAGCGCTAGTGTAGTTTTAACAAATCTAAAGTTTCACCTTTAATTTCTTAATTTTTTAATGGTTGCAGGAAAAATGTAATATTTAACACAGAAAAGTGCTTATAACACCCTCGTTTAATTACCACAAGCCTTCGGCTTGTGTGGTAAAATTCACTCGGGTGTAATAAAGTGGCACTTTCCTCACTTGTCAAATAAATTACTATTTTTTATTATTATTGATGTTTGGTAGTTGTCTGTGATTTATATGATGTAATAAGTCGAAACGTATCTTACGACTTATCTTTCCTTACCCAATTCCTCATCACTGTGAACCTCTATAACTTCTTCCATTCGTCATTGCAATAACTTTCCGAACTTTAAATCCTATATATTTAATTACTCCATATCCATGCATTTCCCCCCAAAATCGGAAATAGTCGTTCGGTTTTATAACCAATACTTATATGGATTGTTATACTTATAACAATAAATAGATGGATGAAAGATGTGATTAAATGATTTTGAATTTAGCCTTTCACACATCCAGTTGCATCGTTTTAAAAACACCAGTTAAGATAGTTGTTATTGAATATTTCTTCATTTTTTCTTCCCATTTTGTTTTTATCTTTATTATAAGTCAAATCATAACTATTTCCTTTTTATTTCAATTTCATTATAATATATTACCTTAATAATAAATTCTCTGTATTAAGAGATTTATTCTGTTTTAATTGAGAAATAATAATAAATTCTCTGTATTCTCAATTTTCTCTTTATTCTCTATATTCTCTATTTTCTCTTAATTTTCTATCTTCTTTATCTTTTCTATATTCTCTAAATTCTCTATATTCTCTATCATCTCTATATTCTCTATATTCTTTATCTTCTCGATATTCTCGTTACATTTCAGTTACATTTCGTTCAATTATGTCAAGAAAAGGACAACTTTTTAACTCCATTTATTGATGACTTTAATAGTCTTGGAAAATTAAAATCTTAATCACCTGTGAAGGGATAATATTTTTTTTTTCATTAAACTATAATAGTTCATAATTATAAATAATATACCAAAAAATGTAATGTATTAAAGTTTACCTGTGACACTCCATATGACGATAGAGTTGCCTACGATGGCAGCAGTGAGCATCAAAGAGAATGCTACAGCCCATGTCACCTGTATCTCCATAGGCATCTCTTCGCCCTGCAAAGAAAAAATGAAAAAAAATGATTAAACATAAATACAATTTAAAAACAATAGCTAATATAAATAATACAGATATCATTTGAGAAAACAGAATTAATGACTACAGATGGAAACTTTGAAAAGAAAATATAGTAGAGAAAAAGTAAGGGAGAATTAAAATAATAAATAAATTCAAGTACCTGTGGGAAATTATATGTAGCAATGGAGAGAAGGAAAGCATAAAAGAAAAAATAGCTAAATTGGAAAGACTATGTTTCGCGACAAGCTATTTATTCAATAATAGGCGCCTGTCAACATACGCAAAGATAAGACACTACAATACGGCCGTAAAACCGGTGATACTTACGGAATGGAAACCGCTTCCCTCCACAGCCTAGGGAAATGTTAGGGGTAGAAAGAAGTGTACTAAGAAGAATTTACGGCCCAAAGAAGACACAGGAAGGCTATAAGTTGAGACCCAATAAGGAAATATACAAAGAAGTGAATGATTTGGAAACGGACATAAGAATAAGAAGATTAAGGTTCTACGGAGATATGGTGAGTGTCGACGCCGACACCTTAATGTAGAATTTAATGTATTTTCTTTCATTTAATGTATTTCCTTTCCTTTCACATAGCATCAACTTATGAAAATATATTGATAATTTATAAATTTCTATTTGAGAATAGTTTTAATACTTTAAAATATCCAATATATTTATTGTAATAGTATTTTGGTTGCCATTATTTATTGATTATTTTATTTATTTTTTTGTATTGATACAAATAACTGTCTTACTATGCTCTTAAATGGTCGGCCTGGGGACTCGTATGTTATCGCATATGTCACGTGCCTAGTGCCGATCAAGTCAGTCAGTTACGAGAGCTAGTGAAGTGTGGTCAGGGAGAAGTAGTCGCTCAGTGCAATCGCTGCTTCCTTCCTCAGCCTCTTCTCGCCTCATATTAGCACGATGCTACATTTATTTACACCCCTGTACCATGTTCCAAAAGGGGGTACACAAGAGGCGAGAAGAGGACTTCACTCTAGCGCTGGCTCCACATTAGGTAATCACAGTAATTTCACATTCTTATTCATTTTCAGTTATTTTTTGTGTAGCAATAGTCATAACAAATAAAAGATTCACGTTTTTTTACTCTTAATGTGCATTTTCTTTTAAATACCCTAACCTGCTGGCACCGGCCAAATCAAACATTTTTTCTTCGACGGTCCGTGCTCAACCTTTCAACCTGGGAAAGGCAGACGGCCGCATCAGTGAGGATGCACCCAAAAGAGATTAAATAGAGAAATCTTCTATAAAACGAGAGGATACAGGAGTACTAGGGGGTACTTCAAACAGATAAAGGAAGAAACTGAGGGACTGAAAATAATAGGCCAAGACTGTTTCGGTAGGGATGACTATGGAAAGGAACTAAAAGAAATTAAGGTCCTTGTGGGAAAGAGAGATGCGATAAAATGAATAGCGTGGACCGAGGAAAGAAGGAAAGAACAATCGGAAATAATGAGGAAAAGGTGGGAAGAAAGAGGGAAGGAGAGAAGGGGTATGAAAAGAATTGAAAATGATATTTTTGCGTAGTTTCCGTTTAAAAAAAAATGTAAAAATATAAATATAAAAATGTAAAAATTATACTATAACACATAACATTATTAAGGAAAATAAACCTCGTCAGTTCCCAAGCGCAATTTTTATTGAAGTTACAGACACATGTAAAGGAAAGAAACCACTTTGTTCTCGCTTTAAGAAAAAATATTTACTATCTATCGAAAGAAGTACGGCGAATGGCTCCGATAGAACGCAGCAGCGTACATAATATTTTTACACTAACGGGAATTGACCTATGTAATGCGCTGATTTTTCCCCAATAATTCTAAGTTTGAAGACTGGTACCCCAGGTGAAGTCTTGATGAACTCTGAAGGTAGGAGTCTTTCTTTTTTTTCAATATTCTTATTATACCGTGGGTATAGCAAGATATCAGTTTGAATTGATACTAGAGCCCATCTATTAAATAATACAATCAATTTTTTTTTGTTACGATTCGATCACATACCAGATGGTATTGTGAATTATGCATTATATTGTTATGAGTGTTAATATGATTATTTACAGTTGTTGGGGGTAACTTTGGTTTGAATACTGTTGTGTATTTAGGTTTGTTTCTTTCCCATGTTTCCCATATATTCTTTCGACCGTATCTTGTTTTCGACTTAGCCCTTTCCATATGTCCATGAGGTCTAAGAAAGTAGCCGGGGGTAACATAAATATTAAAAAAGATTCATAACACAGGTCTGCAAAAAAAAAAAAACTTTTTAAAAAATTGTTTTGATTTAGTTAACTGATCTTTATGTAGTTTATGCGCTGATTTTAAAAATTACATTGTTTTTTTCTATCACGTAAGGCTTGCCTACAAAATAAAGTTGAAGTTTTAGGAAAAATTACAAAAAACGGAAAACTTTTGATTTATTTTTATTATTTTAACATGAAGCAAAAGCAAAAAAAAACAACGATACTGTATTCTTGTGAATTTTCCCATTTTAACATCCAGCAATATTCTGCCATCATGTTGACATTCCATCGACCTTGGTGTCTGCGCTCTATTTCTTTTTTATCTCCATGTAAACGTTCTCCTTGTTCCTCACTTACAGCTCCAAGATTTTCTGGAAATTAGTCCAGATGTGAGTGAAGGAAATGAATTTTGACACTCATCAGCCTAACATTTTGTAGTTTTGTAACAATTCAGCAACCTAAGTTTTGTAGTTTGTTCTTGTTTGTTCTTGTTTCCAAGAAAGCCTGTTACAACATAATTAAATGAATTCCAGGCATTGTTTTCTTCCATTTCCATTTTAGTGGCAAAGCTTTCATCTTTTAAAAGTTGTCTGATGTCTGGCCCAACAAAGACTCCCTATTTCAGCTTAGCATCGGATACACAAGGAAACTATTCACAAAGATACTTGAAACACTCTCCTTCTTTGGGTAATGCTTTCACAAACTGCTTCATTAGCCCCAATTTGATATGAAATGGTGGAAGTAAGATTTAAACAATTATAGAAGGATCCACTAAACTTTGTCTTTTAACATTTGTTTCCTGTCACGGCTATCCCATTCACAGAGGAAACATGGATACTTTGTGTAACCACTTTGTTGCCCTAGTAACATAGAAATAACTTTCAAATTCCCATACAGCTCGCCGTTTCAGGCTACTTCAGCATTTACTAGATAAACGTTCTGAGCTCCCAATTAACTACAAGAGACTCATTTACATGACAATCATTAGACCCATCTGGACTTACGGAATAGAGCTTTGGGGCTCCACTAAGCCATCGAATTCCTCTCGTATCCAATCCCTACAATCCAAAATCCTTCGTAAAATCCTCAACGCTCCTTATTTTGTTAAGAATAAAGTCATCCATAACGACCTTAATGTCCCATTTGTTGCTGATTTAGCCCGAACCCGGTATATATCCTTTCATAACAAACTTGATTCCCACTCAAACCCTCTAGTTTCAAAACTAGCTTCCTCTTCGATTCCCGATAATCCTCCGAGGCGTCTGAAAAGAAGATGGCCTCGTGACCTTCTAAACTGAACTTTTTAATTTGAGTACTACCACTGGGTAGTTTCTCTACTTGTCTTCTCATGTCAATGTATTCACTCATTATATTTACTAGATGTATTTTGTATACAGTTGTAAATTTCTATAAATAAATAATAAAAAAAAAAAAAAAATTCCCACAAATTTATGGTTTAAGTATCTGAGCTTATTAAGAACAAGATTTTCGTAGCATTCTTTCAAATGGACTGAATGTACAACAGGCACAGAAGCATATCGGTTACCATTGTGAAGAAGTACAGCTCTCGAACTCGTTTTTGATGAATCGTAGAAAAGTCTCCATTCCTCTGGTTCATAGGTGATTTTGAACATTTCCATGATTCCAGGTACTTCGTTGCAGAAAACTAATTCACACTCTTGTGTAAAAAAAGGGACAAATTCCTTTTCTCTAAATTGGTACCATGAAAATGATACACCGGAGGCTAACATATGTCTTTCTTTAAGTATAAAACCTAAAATTTTCAGGTGAAATTTGTGACTTATCTAAGGGTGATGGATTTTTTTCACTATTTTTTCCCTAATCAGCACAAAAAATACTGTTAAACCCACTAGTTAAATATAGTACAATTTTTTCATCGCAGACCTGTGTAATTAAAAAAGTAATAGTAAGGTAGTATATTATTCTTTTTCTTTTGCTTTCTCAAATGCCATTTCTAGCGTCAAGGAGCCTGGAGGGTATTTTGGTTAGTTTGTATGATTTTCTACTATGCGAGTTATTAGCCCAATTATTGAGGCCCCGTATCCTCGGGACAACTGTTCTCCTGAATATTTATGTCCCCTCAGGAAAAAGGGTGGCCGGGCTATACATTCCGGTACTGGGTTTCCGCCAACCCGGAGGACCAGTGGCTAATTGCAGTCAGATGACTAGGCGATGGGGCCGCCCACTTAATGCCTACGCCACTAGTATATTATTTAAAAATAATGACATACAAGACTCAAAAGACAAGAAACTGCTCGACGTTTTCGCCTACTTCAACACTTACTGGACAAACGCTCTAAGCTACCAATTAATTACAAAAGACTTATTTACATGACAGTCATCAGACCTATTTGGGCATACGGAGTTGAGCTTTGGGGCTCTACTAAACCATCCAATTCATCTCGTATCCAATCCTTACTATCCAAAATCCTTCGTAAAATCCTCAATGCTCCTTATTATGTCACAAACAAACTCATCCATCATGATCTTAATATCCCATATGTTACCGATTTGGCCCAAACTAGATACCTATCCTTCCATAACAAGCTCCATACGCACTTGAATCCGCTAGTCTCTCAGCTTGCTTCCCATAATATTCCTGATAACCCTCCGAGGCGTCTGAAAAGAAGATGGCCTCGAGATCATCTACTATAGAACTTTATTGGAGTGCTATCGATGGGTAGTTTCTCCACAAGTGTTTTCATGTCATATTCTACATTTTTGCACATTTACTTGATATAATACCATTATAGTTGTAAATATCATTAAATTAAATTAAAAAAAATAAAAAAATAATGAAACGTTGTTGAAAATCATGGAGAAGATTACTGAATGTAAATTGGATCACAGGTAACCAAGCTCCCTTCCCAATTTAAGTTCTGTGTTTAGAATTCCGAATAAAATGGGGAGAATCCCAATAAAGTTAAAAATGTTATTTCGGAGCGTAAAATACTCTTCCAGAAAATCTATTTCTGGAATTTCCGATGGAATGGAATTTAAAAAAACATTGAATAAAACCTTTTATATAGGAATTTGTTATTACAAAACTTTCCGAATAATCTCCTGTTCAATCTATTTTTATTCATTAGTAAAAAACAGGGTCATAATTAAAAAACGGAATGGAATAAAGTAAATGGTTATTAATAAAATGATCAATAATAATTACAGACAACAATTACCAATATATACCAAAGACGAATACAGACGACGGCATTGCAGTGAAACATTTGTGTTAAAAAAATTATCGGATGTTATGAGGAAATGGAGCATTGCATTTGAGGCCAGATTTTTACCTATTTTAAAGAAAATAAGATCAAACCTTCCTGATTCGAAAAGGTAGAAAAAGATTTACGAGTGAAGGAGATTACTTACTTCTTGACATTCATACTGCCATGGAAGAAAAAAAACTAGCCGTATTAATTCTACTCGACTTTTCAAAAGCTTTCGATTTGCCGAAAAATTCCATCCTTTTCTATAAACTAAAATCTCTTTCCTTTTCCAACAGTTCCGTCCTCTGGGTCCAAGCTTTCCTCTCGGATAGGACTCAAGCAGTCTCCATCCCTAATCAACCCCTATCCTCTTTCCTACCGCTGAACACAGGAGTGGCACAGGGTTCTAGTATTTCCCCACTCCTTTTCAACTGTTACATTAATGACCTTCCCATATCAATCCTCCACTGTTCCCACTATCTGTACGCCGATGATTCCCAGATCTATTTCCTTTCCTCCATCTGAGGTAATAGCTGCATTCGACAAAATTCAAGGTGACCTAGATAGGATCAGTGCCTGGCCAACTTGAATAAACTGCCGTTGAATGTTGCGAAAACTCAGGCCATCCTAATTGGTTCCAGCACCCTTCTTAAATCTATCAAATCGCTTCCCCAATTAACCTTAAATGATCACCCTATTGCCTTCAGTCCCTCTGTTAAAAACCTCGGGATCATTTTCGACCAATCCCTCTCATGGAAACCCCACATTTCCCGCCGAGCAATAAGCTCTCTAAAGTTATTCCACCGTTCCAGGCATCTTCGAACACTACCTATCCGTAAGCTCCTTATCACTTCTTTTATCTTTCCTCACTTTGACTATGGTTGTGTGGCATATGGTGGCCTCTCGATCAGGCTCGAGGAGAGGTTGAGGCGAATTATGAACTGTTCGCTTCGATTTGTCTTCAACCACCCAGCCTCTATAAAATCTTATAACAATAGGGTACCCAAAATAAGGGAGAAAAATCTGGCGGTTGAGCGTGACCTAGGACAAGTCACCTCCTTGGAGAACCGTTGTCCATGAAACAGTACGGTCTCTACCATGTACTGAACCCCAGAATCGTTCACGGGTTGTAGTTGTACAGGTTTTTTTTTTTGTTATACCTTACGATTTTTTTCTGTTTTACGATACATTTATAAAGGCATTTTGTTACACCCACAGGTTTTATGTTTAGGATTAATCTTCATAGAAATGAGAATTATCGCATGAGTGAGCCCATGCTCGTTTTATCTGACTCTGAAAAAAAAAAATCAAGCGTAAATGATGAAGATGGGCGCACTAATGAAATTTCCAATAGTCAATTCCAGATGTTCATTTGAAGGACCATTTCACTTCAAATGTCCCATTTCGCTACACTGCCTCGTTTTAGGAGGTTTAAAAAAGATTTTTTTTTTTTTACATGCTCAAAAAATGTGCATTTTTTTAACTTTGGAAGAAAAATGAATTAATCAGCTGTAAAATTCTAGGAATATTGCTATTCCTAATCCATTTACAAAAGAAGCACATCGATTTTGTCAAACCCAATCAATAAATTTTCCTGATGCATAATATGCTTAATATAAAGTTAAAATTGTCCGATTTGGCTTAAATATGGAGTAAAATTAAATGCTGGTATAAATCAAGTCTGGGGTTCAGTACATGATAGAGGTAGTACTGTTTCGTGTACAACAGTTGTGTAGGGAGGTGATTTGCCCAAGATCACGCTCAACCGCCAGATTTCCCCTTTATTTTTGGTACCCATTTTTAGAGGCAGGGTGAGCCCCAGTACGGTCCTAGATCTCATAGGATCCATATCCGGCCGATAACAGTCTAAATAAAAGTTTGCCAGTTAGCGGGATTTGAGCCTAAGCCCTTCGGCATTACAACTCAGTTTAGCCACTGAGCCAGCAGCTCCGCTGTCTCATCTATTAGCCGAATATACATTTCTGAGCTTGTTGGTATATTTATGGAACAAAGAAGGACATAATATTATTAATACTTTTTTATAGAAGTAAATATCTATAAACAAATAAAAGTCTTGGATTAAGAAACTGTATTAACTGGTGTGGACTATCATACTCCTACGAAGGAACGGTTGACTAACCCGCGCAGCATATCTGCCAACACGGTCTGTTGCGCCTATGAAAGATGTAAATGTAATGTTCCAGTACAATATTACTACTTGACATCGTACAGGTTCGGGACCCCCGTTTAACGTCCCTTCCGAAGGACGGCGTAACTAAGGATTTTTTACTTCCTTTAAAAAATCCTAGGGCCACCTGCCGGGCTACGAACCCGCGATCTTGGGCTTAGTAGTTTGTTACGCTAACCACTAGACCACAGGTGACAATGAGGTCGCGGGTTCGCTGTCCGGGAAGATGGCTCTATGTAAATGTAATGTTCCAGTACAATATTACTACTTCTTTTTTTTTCTTTTTGTTTTTACATATGTGTAATTTACTTTTGTTCTTGTGCTGTAGCCAACTGAATTCATCAGAAAGACAAATTTTACTACTCGACACATGTGGTGAATTAGTTAGCATAACAATCCTGTATACCCAACCCCAACTTTTTTTAAAGGGAGTGAAAAATACTTGGTTATGCCATACTTTGTAAGGGACGTAAAATGGATCTCGCAAGCCTGTGCGGTCGCACATTCTCACTTAAGATCCCTATCCTAACCTCGATAACCAAAATTCAAGATTCCTCGTATAGCATTGTCGGATTATCAATAGTATCCCTTAATATAAGAAAATATAAAATATAAGACGCAAATAAAGACAAAATTAGGAAATAAATAAAGGTAGTAATTAGTATGCAACCCGAAGAAAATTAAAAAAGCAAATACAAATTAAAATACCGTAGTATAAATAAAGGTGCAAAGGGCGTAATAACCTAGATGTTGATCGCCCGTAGAAAAAACATAATCTAATCTAATCAATAGTATCACAAAACTATGTAAAATAAATAAATAAACAATTGAATTAAACCAGTGGTAATTTAAAAAAAAAAAAAAAAGAAGTTTTACATATTGTATTATATAATTGTAAATAAAAAATTAAATAAAAATAAAATAATAAAAAATAAAAACTGTAATGAAATGACAATATGCTATATACTATCTTACTTATACTATAGAGGTCAGACTATAATAATTATGGTTGTTGTTTTATTTGAAGTAATTACTATCCAAATTAACATTAAGTGGGCCAGACTCAATGGCTACATGTTGTACATTAAAGCCAATAAAGAATTTATTTATTTATTTAATAAACAATTGAATCCTATTGTATCCTGTTTGTGTACACAAAGTTTGACTTATTCATATGGCAACAGAACAGAGAGGTTGTGTTTGCTTCAATCTCACATCAAGCATGTTGTTCAGTCGTGGAGGAATTAAAATTAAATTCAAAATCTCGCGCCACTGGTCATAGTTGGTATAATCGTCAATTTGCAATCTTATAAACTTTATTAACAGATAGAGGGGAGTTATCTTCACCTCTCTCTCCTCTAATCAGTGGTCAGTCGATCTCTAGCCAGCTCTGAAGCCAGCCTTCGCCAGGAAACACCGATAGGCTCGGTCTTCTTCTTGCTTCTTCTTCACTCCTTCCTAGACTGCTTCGGCTGCCCACCATTCGCCATGACCAAGAGACGCCTACTCCCTGGACCCGCTACCCCCGTCCTTTCTGACAGCACTAGAGCTGAGCCACCAGATACTGTCAGAACCATGGCATTAAGTCTCCCCATGAAAATCACTTTCTCCAACTGTAATTCTCTTTCAATCAATTAACTAACATCCAAAGACAATATAATTAAATACTCCGTTAGAGATCAAATACTCTATATTCTACTAGCGCCCAGTGTATAAAGACAATATTTCATTACTTCCGCCTATCTAGAGGATAGACTCTAAGTTTAATTCCCATGTGGCTCGATCGCCCCGTGTGAGTGCCGTGCCTATAACTATTCACTCAAGTTAAAACTAAGAGTTAACAGTTTCTTTCATCTGAATATTCAAGACTAAATTTCCTTTGTAAAGACTCATTTTTTCTTTGTTTATAGATATATGCGATAATTTTCTTTCTTATTTCTTAAAGTGTAAAATTTATTCCTTTCATGTTTGTAATTAGCCTTAATAAATGTTTACATATCTGGCCTTATGTGTTAAATTCCCGTTTCTACTAATATTATATTATTCATTAATCTCCATTCATTTATATGTAAGTTTAAATATTCACGCCAAACTTAATAGGCGTGAAGATAACCTTAGGCACAGATATGAGGAAGGTGATAGATATCTGCTTACTGAGAGATATCTGAGTAATTGAACATTTGTTAAATTAATATTATTTCTGTTATAATGGAATATTGACATTTGTGTTGATTCAGGTTTGTAATTAAAGATACCTGTAGTTATTTATAAGTTTATAAATATGTTTTTTTTAATTACGGCTCTTCACTGCATCCACGTGTTTTATTCCAATCACCTCCTTGGTTAAGTCGTTGAATTCACGTATATTTCATTCAATTTCACGCCCGAACACATGTTCTGAATTAATTTGTCCATTTCAGGATTGAAAAACACACAAGTTTATATACCTTCAGCCAAAGACGTGATATGAACGCTAAAAGATAATAATAAAGTTCTGGAACTAAGTCAACTTAAGTGGAGATAGATACAAGAAAGTTGTGAAGAAATCATTTTTATAAATTATCCTAATTTTACCTTGATAGGAAAAATTTAAGACTCCCTCTGTAGTTTGGCCTGATTAGCCAAGCAGCAAAAAGTGAAGTTAAATGAATAAACTGAATGATAACTATCAAACTGATTGATAGAAATTTTCTTTCAATTTGGAAAATTTAAATTCGAAAAGGAGTTTTGTTAATGCGTACGAAAAGTCTGTATAGAGCAAAATATTTATTACTTTCATGTAGAAAGATTGTTCTAAATGAATTTCTAAACCAGAATTAGAAAACTACTATCGATAATTGATTCCTACCAATGAATTCGTAAGCCATGAGAGAATTATACATCGTAAAGACTCAGCTGAACCATTCCAAGAAGAAAGTCCAATACTGTGGCTATGTACACACGATAAGGCTCGTTTCAAACTTATACGGTTTGGTTAGGTTCGGCCGAAGACGAATGAAAACTCTTGACACACTCGGTTAGTATCAGGTTTGATTTCACAACCGAATCATCGAATACGCAGTCGCCAACTATGTCCACAATGAGAAAATGAAAATGAATTAATATTTTCGCTTCCCGAAAATGTAACCGAACCGAAAATATTCTTATGTGTGAAAGGCCAATTGCTTTTGTGAATCTTGGACCCGAATAGAAACCGTACGAAACCGATTAATGTCGAGAAGTCTTACGTTTCTATCAGTTGTCTATTAGGTCTCGAGCACACATCGTATCACCATTTCACACTTGTCCGGCGGCTACCGAAAACGAATCGAATACGCACCGAACCGAACCAACCCGTATTGGTGTGAAACGAGCCATATACGGTTTGTTTCGGTTTGGTTTGCTGCGTATTCTATTCGTTTTTGCTAGATGCCAGACAAGTGTGAAACGGTGATACGGTGTTTGTTCGGTACCTAATAGACAACTGATAGAACCGAAAGCCCCCTCGACAAGAATTCAAGTCCAAGGTTACAAAAACAATTAGTCGTTTACACATATACTGTTTAGTTTCGGTTCGGTTATATTTTCGGCAAGCGAAAATATTATTTAATTTTAATTTTCTAATTTTAAATTTTGTTGTTAAATGAAAAATGAGTGATTCACTTGGTATTGATATTGATCGTCTGATTTCATCAGTTCAATCACGTGCAGTGCTGTGGGACAAAACAAGTGAAAAGTACAAATATAAATTTAAGACGCTGGGAGCGTGGAAAGCTGTTTGTACGGAAATCATAGCTACGAAGATTTTGACGTTTCCAAAAAAATTATGATGATGTCGTACACGTCTTGAAGTAATTGAAAAATTTGTCTTCGTGCTCCTTTACTTCCGGAAAAGAGGTATAAAATGCAGCAAACTCCACCCGTTTGGTGAGGATAGGGTGCACCCAGTGAAGTCGATTATTCTTATTTCGTTTTTAGTTTATTCTATAGAGAAACAGCATAGCAAAAATTTGTCTTTTCTCCATAGTGAGCATTGTGGACACAGTGGGCGACTGCGTATTCGATGATTCGGTTGTGAAATCAAACCTGATACTAACCAAGTGTGTGTGAAGAGTTTTCATTCGTTTTCTGCGGCTACCGAAAACGAATCCAATACGCACCGAACCGTTTAAGTGTGAAACGAGTCTAAGAGGGCAAGCAAACTCATTACAGGGGCTGTGTACATGTTAATTTTGTGTACTCAACGACATTTTGTTTATGAACTATTGACAATTCTACATCTCGTGATATGGGATGGACGGTATGATGCAAATTATAGTAGTTATGGGTTGTCATGTATTATCAGTTAATATAACTGTATTATTGGCTTAAACATATCAATTACTGTATACTAATTTGTGCAGTATTAACAGTAATATTCGTCGTTCGAGAATTATTTTTATTTAATCCACTGTTCCTATCCTAACTAAGTTTATGTTTTTTTATTTATTTTTTACCAGATCGGCCTGGTGGACCTTTACATAGTTGTTATAATATTGTTTTTTTTAATTTTTGATAGCAATTGATTATGGGTGGTATAGTCTCGTACAATAGACACCTCTAGCTAAATACATCGTTATAACTATTGGTTAACTGTCTAAAAATCTACAAATATAAAATAGCTGGAAAATAAATTTAAGGTAGTTATAGCACTTTCTATATATACTTATACAACTTATAATAAGATGTCCTGGAGTAACCTGGGCTTTAGTCTTCGAGTAGATGTCTGCTTTCCTAAGTTGTAATTTATTGGTCCTTTAACTGCTGGTAATTGGCTGTGAAATTTTCTGAATCTTTTTTTTATGTGGTCGTCTATTGTTTCTATTTGTAGTTCTCGGTGCAGTTGACAATTTCTGATGAACCAGGGGGCATCCACTGCGATTCTTAGGACCTTGTTTTGAAAAGTTTCCAATATTTTTCTTTTCGTAAAGGATGCTGCTCCCCAGACTTCACATCAGTAATGACCTTAGCGCTGTTTTGTAAATGAGAATTGTTTTCTCTAGTTTAAATTTGGATTTTCTATTTACGATAGGATAGAGCATTGATAGCCTATGTTTATGTTTAAATAATTTAACCTCACTTTTTGCTGCTATAGCTTATCGGACGATGCTAAAATGGGAGATATATTAGGAGATAAATTTTGACTAACTAGGTATAATTATGATAGGTATGTCTCTAACGAGTACATTGTACAGGCTAGAGACTCAAAGCATTGGCAAAGATTTTTAATCCCTTTTAAAAAATCCTAGAGCCATCTTCCCGGACAGTGAATCCGCGACCTCAAGCATAGAAGATTACTATGCTAACCGCTACATCACAGCGCCACCACCTCCTATCAAAGTATTTCGCAAATATGAGAGGATCCTGCACCTGTTCTACTACAGCCCATGAACGGTTCTTGGATCCAGTACATGGTAGAGACTGTACTTTTTCATGGATTGTACAGGGAGGTGAGCCCCAGGAGAGTCCTAGATCCAAAGGGCGGATCCAGGATTTTTTTCTGGGAGGCCACGACGGGCAGACGGGCAAAAAATTCAACAATAACTTCGAAATAAACTTGTAGTATTTATAGAAAGGTTTATTAAAATATCAAAACAATAGTTTCACTCATGTCCTTTCTGTTATTTTATTCATATATTTTAACAACTATGATCATGTGATTTGGCTATAAGGATGTACTGTAATGGATTCACAGTATACAAAAAAGCGTCTGGGGGCTCCCTTAAATCCGCCCTAGCTAGATTCCACATGATCCAGCTCCGGCTGCTAATAGACCAAATAAAAGTCTTGCCAGCAGCGGGTTTTGAACCAGGATTTTCGACATGCCAACTCATTGCTCTACCACTGAGCCACTCCATTAAAATATGAGAGGATACACTCCTTTAAACGAATCCTCGATATTCCTCCCTTATTAAGCGAAAGTTGGTATGGCGATCAATAAAATAGAAGCAAATTTTCTAAATGCTTATTCATTTAGACTCAAACTTTTGGAGAAATATGTAAAAGGAATAAAACTCTATTTAAATATATTAATTTTACAGTTGTTGAATATATTAATTAAATAATGTCAAGCACATTAAATATAACACTCGTTAAGACTAATATTTGCGAAACAATGATTTAGTTTTTAACTCTTTTACAAGAATAAAACATATTGTTGCATATTATTACAAATTCAGTTTGTATAAATGCCTAACTGAAGATATTAAGTAGACAAGGTTAGGTTAAGAGGCAGAATGCATAAGAGCTGTAGTAATCATTTAATCTGAAACCCGTTTCTACAACTATCAGATGGGTTACACAAATAGAATAGAATAGAAAAGTAACTTTATTCTGGGACCAAGTCCTTTAGAATAACAAATATGAACGGAAAAAGAATCATAATATTTATCTGGCCAGAAGGCTAATAGCGTGAAAAAAGTGATAGAAAACAATTTAAAAAGAAATATTTAAACAAAAAATAATTATAAGTAAATAAACAGTATGAATCTTGACAAGATATTTTGCAATTAAAGAGAATATATAAATCCATACCTTTTGTTAAAAGCATTAGCTAGCATGCAATAATTTCTTTACCTGATGTACATCTTCTTAAAAAACGAAATTAAAACAACTAAATAACACAATGAATTATTCTATACATTACATTCTAAGCAAATGACTGACCTGCTTAGAGAGCATATTTTTGGGAAACTAGGAGATGTTGGATAAGCAAGGATTTAAATGACGACAGTGAGGGAGCATGGCGGATATTAGGAGGGATTGAGGTCCACCACAGCACCTACAAGCAGTCTAGCTACCACAGTGTGTATGATATTATAGAGTCCAAAACAGTTAGTACGCAATACGCTTGAATTGAAATGGTCACGTATTCTGCAGTTGTAATTATTTTTCGAAGATAACCTTGTTATAGTTCCTATACACATGTTTTAATTACTGTAAATAGATTATTTAGTTGATTTATTTATTAAATAAGTTCAGGGTTAATTACTTCAACAAGTTTTCTGACTGAACGAAACCGGATATTTTTATAACTACTAAGAAAATTGCATATGAAGACCGAAACATTTCCCAAGGCAGGGAGTATTGTAGATCAGGAGCAATTCCCTTTGTTCGGGATTGTCTATCTGTCGCTGTCGGTTTTTGTGCAGTTCGTCTGGGGTGGTTTGAAAGCCGCCAAGATCATCCTGATGGTCGACGAGCTGCAGTTCACCGAGAACCAGGCCTTGATCATCATCCACCTGCAGGCATCGCTCATTGATATGTCTATGTGCATCGGGAACGTCTTTGGGAACCTCTATTGCGGTCCTTACTCCACCTGCCTCGTCCAGGAAGTGCTCAAAGTTCTCATCACCTGCCCGATCTGCACACTGGCTACCATGGGGATCATGAAGCTCGAGGATAGGAAGAAGCTGTACATTTACGGGCAGGCGATGGGCGTCCTTACGGCATTCGGGAACAGCTGCCTCTCCGCCTTCCTTGCCGATCAGTTCAGCGCCGAGAACTACTACAAGTTCAACAAGTTACAGCTCATCTTTACCCTGGCTTGTTCGGCGCTGGGTATCTTCACAGTTCCACACCTGATCCAATATTATCAGTGCTTTTGGACGAAAACTTGTTACTCGTTCGTCTGGCTGTTCGAATGGGCATTGTGCGTTATCACCGTTGTGGTTTTTGTATTTTTCTGTAAAAGTATCAACCGTAACAAACCTAAATTCAGTACTACTTGCATGGTGATCTTACTTGCCCGCGACGCGTTTAGAAAGAAGCGAAGAGAGACCCTTCTAGGCAAACAAACTAATAAGCCATTGTTACAGTATTCGGACATGTACTCCTCTGATTTTAGAAAAGACGCTCAAAAGATGTGGTCTATGTGGACTTTTTACTTCCCTTTGGCTGGCTACTGGGCCCTACATTCCCAACAGTCGACGACGTGGATACTCCAGGCGAAGAGGTTGAACGGGAACCTGTTCAACTGGTCGACCGTCTTACCGAACGAGCTTTGGGGCGTGGTACCCCTGACTGCCATAGCTCTCCGGATGATGCTCCTTACCTTTGCCGAAGACACCAAGTATCCTCTGAGGATGACCGTGTTCTCACAGATCATAATGACCATCGCCTTCATGTTAGCAGCCATTTTGGAGAAATACATCATGACCCTAGGAGATCTTGAAGTGCACATGGCCTGGGCTCTTCCTCAGCTGTTGTTGGTCTCCTTTTCGGATACCATTCTCATCTCATCCTACCGCAAGTTCGTAATCCGACAAGTTCCTCCAAAATTTCGAGGCGTCGCGCAGAATTTTTTCTTCTTGGCACGCAGTTTCGGTAACGCTATCGTCGTTATCATGAACGTGATGGAAATGGAGACGGGATTTCCTAACAGATTGGGACAGTTCATCATCTATGCCACCGTACTCAATTGTTTTCTTATAATATTTACCGTCGTAAATAGGAAGTTTGAACGTTTGTTTATAGGCGAAGGGAAGTCAACACCTGGAACGTCAACGGCTAACAGATGACCGTAATCATGGGGCGTATTTCCATAACTAAACTACTTTTTGATTCTTTGCTGAGAAGATGCAGAGAACGGCTTCGAAATGATATAATGATGACTGTCGAGCCATACTGACATATGAAGTTAAAATTTGGGTTATAACGAAAACATTTTTTTGAAATCAAAGGGATATTTTTCCATGACATATGATATGACTATTTATCTTAACAAAGTAACATAATACCAATTGTTTATAACTAAAGAATAAATATTTTATCAATTCTGGCAATTATTTATCCTAACTTCAAGATGTTTTAGAATTCATTCCAGGTACAATATCATGCACTGTAATACAATCAAGATAAGTTTCTTCTTATTCTCGCATGATTCTCACCCCATCAATGAGCATTGGCCTCCTCGATACGTTTCCGCCAGTGCAGCGGCCTTCCAGTTCCGGTCATTTAATAGACTCCTGGAGTCCTCACTGACTCCATCCAGCCATCTCAGCCATTACTCTTCTGGGGCCTTCAACACTTGCCATTCTGGCCACATGGCCAGTCAGCGCAACCTACTAAGCCCCATTACTTTGACCACGTCCGGGGCCTGGAATAGACTTGCCAGTTCCTCATCGTACGTACGTCTTCTTCATACTTCCCCCTCTCTAATAGGTCCATAAATTCACCGTTAAATATTCCTTTCAAATGTCTTATTTTAGTAATAATCTTATATCTCTATAAAGTATAAGGCATTTTTGTACAAGGAGTTTGTTTTAGTAATATTCCAAATTCAAATACACATCATGGAACGCAAAATTGTAGTGTGCTGTGAGGTTCGTAAAATGGAATATATATATAAAGGCATTAAAGGAAAATTGAAACTTTAGAATAACTGTGTTCTTTTATGAAATTTCTAAATCAATTATTTACTGAATTATTTAAATTCAAATTTGTGAATTTAAATTATTAACGCAGAGCAAGATCGAAATGTTATAGAACTCGATATCCAGCAGATAAAACTATCTATACAAAATTAACTAACAAACTAAAAGCAGAAATCAAGAAGTTCAAAATTCAAAATTTAATTACCTGGACTGAAAATCTTACAACCACCGACAAACATTATGGATGGCCACCAAAAAAACTCCTAAAGTTCAAAGAATTTAATCATCCACTCCTTACTGAATCAAATAACTGGACAAGATCTGACCGAGAAAAATCACAGTTATTTGGTCAATACCTTTCCAAAATCTTTCATCCACATCCTGATATCATTAACCCAACCCACATTGAATATATAAAAGAAGCGTTAGATGTTGCCCTCCAAATGTACCTTCCACCCAAAGCATTCCATCCTACAGAAATATCCTACATTATACACAGATTACCTTCCCGCAAAGCTCCTGGGCACGACCTCATCACAATTCATATCTTAAAACACCTTCTAGAAAAGCCATTCTATTCCTTACCTATAATATATGATGCAGTACTCCGCTCCACATATTTTCCTGACCTCTGGAAATTATCCATTGTAAAAATGACACCCAAACCTAAAAAAACAGAATACCCTTCCTCTTACCGTCCTTTCAACAGTCTTTCGACCGAGTCTGTCATCCGGGATTGCTCTATAAACTCCGTAAATTTCTACCGCCTACCTACTTTCTCGTCCTTCAATCCTATCTCACAAACAGAACTTTCCAAGTAAACCATAATAATGTCTATTCATCCCTCTTTTCCCAATCTGCTGGTGTTCCTCAAGGTAGTATCCTTGGCCCAATCCTTTATACAGTTTATACAGCTGACATCCCAACTCATCCTAATACTATCCTTACCAAGTATGCTGATGATACATGTGGATTATCAGTCAACACCAATCCAGTTATTGCATCCCAAAGCCTCCAATACCATATCACTGATCTTGAAGAATGGTGTCAAAACTGGAGAATTAAAACAAATTCTCAAAAATCCCATCAAATCACTTTTACCTTACGTCGTAAACCAATGACTTCCTTCCCTTCAGTATCCTTTAATAATATCCCACTGGTGCCTGTAGAACAGGCCCGATACTTAGGGTTGCACCTCGACAAACGATTAACCTGGAATCCTCATACTAGACTGAAAAGACAAGAAACCGCTCGACGTTTCAGGCTACTTCAACACTTACTAGACAAACGCTCTAAGCTCCCAATTAATTACAAAAGACTCATCTACATGACCATTATACGACCTATATGGACTTACGGAGTAGAGCTTTGGGGCTCCACTAAGCCATCGAATTCCTCTCGTATCCAATCCCTACAATCCAAAATTCTTCGTAAAATCCTCAATGTAATAAGAGGGTGCAAGTAATAAGAGAACAGGCACCAAGTGGTGGGAAGAAAGAAAAAAATACATGGTGAAAAGATAAAAGAGTATTGGAGGAAAAGAAAACAACAAATGAGAAGGAATTGGAATTGGCACGGGGTCCCTGAAGTTGGTCAAAACGAAGGGGGGGGGTAAATGTTTAAACTCATTGCGAAAAAATGAAGTTCTTCCCTCTTTGATTATTGTAGCGTGGTATACGGAGGCCTTTCTAAAATGCTTGAATACAGATTAAAGCGAATAATGAATTGCTCTCTAAGATTTGTCCTTGGTATTCCGAGGCGAACTCGCGTTTATGATGAGTTAAAGTGGCTCTTCCCTCCCTTCCGAAGATAATATTTCCTCTGTTCACATTTCTATACCAATCCATTAACTGTCACACCCTTCATATATCTACAGTCTCCTCCGATTCAATTCCTCAGTCCAGCACCATAAAACAAGATAGTAATAAAACAAGTAGGATACCGCCTTTCTGACCTCTATATGCGTTCACACAGAACTAAAGCATTCGAACGTTCCTTCCTCGCCCGCTCAACCACAGTGTGGAACTCAATCCCTCCTAATATCCGTCATACTCCCTCTCTATCGTTATTCAAATCCTTGGTTTTCCAACATCTCCTAGCTTTTCAAAAAGATGCTCTCGAAGTAGGTTAGTCTTTTTCTTAGAATGTAATGTATAGAATGATTCATTGTGTTATTTAGTTGTTTTAATTTTGCTTTTTGAAAAGCTGTACATCATGTAAAGAAATTATTGCATGCTAGCTCATGCATCTAACAGAATTTATGAATTTATCTATTCTCTTTAATTGATTAATATCTGTCAGGATTCGTACTGTTTATTTATTTATTATTATTTTTTGTTTAATTTTTTTTTTAAATTGTTGTCTTGCTTCTTTTTCTGTTGATGTTTGTTATTCTAAAGGGACTTAGTCCCAGAATGAAGTTACTTTTCTGTTCTATATTCTTCAGACGCCGAATAAGTTGGAGGGAACCAACTTGCTTGTAGTTACTCATTTGTCTATTCTTCTTTTATACATATATATGCTACTCTCGTTTCGTTTTATTGTTGAGATTAAACTTATAACTAACTAAGAATAACTAATAAACAATTATATATGTATATATTATAAATATAAAAAGGTGTACAATATTTCCATTAAACACGAGCTGTTCGTTATGGTAATACAACAAGTTTCTTTGTACATGAATAACGTTTACATAAGTAGAAGTATTCGATTATATTTATTCATGAATATGAGGCCGGAATAAATATCTGATTCTGTATTAACTAAACAAGTTAGTAGGTTTGTTAAATAGTAAATATTTGTGTTAGCTTTTAACAGCGCCCTAAATTATCAAAACTTATAAATATTAATACGCTTCTCATATTTAATTTCTTTTAAATTATTTAAAAAAACAAACGACTTTTTGTGTTCGTAGCATAAATAAAATGTTACAAACATTTTATTGAAAAAATTCGTTAGCAATGCCATATTTTTTTCGAATTCCATGGAGGTTAAATACTGTTTAATTTGTGTTAAAATTGGAGTTTTCATGCATCCACGGAAATTATAGTAAATCGCAATACACTTCACTTATAAAAATATATGTCCTAAGACATATTCAAAATATAATTGTATAGTTCCCTCCGCCATAAACCAACGACGTCCTGTCCTCCCATACCGTTTAATAACATCCCAATTATTCCTGTATAACTGGTCCGGTACTTAGGACTACACCTTGCCAAACGCTTAACTTTGAATTCTCATACTAGACTGAAACGACAAGAAACAGCTCGTCGTTTCAGGCTACTTCAAAATTTACTAGACAAACGCTCTAAGCTCCCAATTAATTACAAAAGACTCATTTACATGACTATCATTAGGCCCATCTGGACTTAGGGAATAGAGCTTTAGACCTCCACTAAGCCATAAACTTCCTCTCGTATTCAATCCTCACAATCCAAAATCCTTCGTAAAATCCTCAATGCTCCTTACTTTGTTACGAACAAAGTAATCCATAATGACCTTAATGTTCCATTTGTTGCTGATTTGGCCAGAATCTGATATCAATCTTTTTATGAAAAAAATTCATTTCCAAACAAACCCAATAGTTTCAAACCTAGCAACCTCATCAATTCCTGGTAATCCTCCGAGGAGTCTGAAAAGAAGTTGAACTTTTTATTTGAGCACTAAATCATTTCGGGACATTATTTATCTTTCATTATATTTACATGATGTATTCTATATATATATATATATATATATATATATATATATATATATATATATATATATTTATAAATTTCACAAAATACATTAAAAAAAATTATTGTTATTACCTGTTCTACTTTCAATTAAAATAATGATTTGTATCCATCAACTATTCTAACAACTGAGTTAATATTTATGCCCTGAAGGATACTATAAAAATATCAAATGTAGGGTGAGAATTAAAGATCGCATCAATATTTGCCTAGTAATAAAAAAACAAAAACAAACAGTACCACTAAAACCCGTGAAGGGTCTGGGGTTCAGTACATAGTAGAGACAGTACTGTTGCATGGACAACGGGTGTGCAATGAGGTGATTTCTCCTACTAGATCACACTCAACCGCCAGATTTGTCTCCCTTATTTTGGGTATCCACATTTAGAGGGTGGGTGAGCCCCAGGAGGGTCCTAGATCATATTTGATCCATCTCCAGCTGCAATCAGACTAAATAAAAGTCTTGCCTGAAGCAGGATTTGAACCGGGATTTTCGGCATGCCAACGCAGTGCTCTACCACTGAGCCACTCCGCTCCCATTTCCCTAATAATGGTAATTCAAAAAATAAATCATCATATGTACTTAACATAAATTCTCAATGATTTAGTGGTATATTTAATTTAATCATTAATTTAATATAATCACACATAATCTAGGCATTATTTTAGTTACTTATTAACAAGAATTATTTTTACAGTTTTTTTATCTAAGAGATTTTACTTTAATGTTTTTCATTAAATATTTAAACATATGTGGATATTGTCTCGACTTTTTTAATTATAAGTCAGTTCTTTGAATAATGTTTTCCTGAAATATTATTCGTACTTTAGATTTATTTTTAGTAAAATCATTGTTTATTAATCTCAGTGACGAAATCACTAAATAATGGACCTATATGAACAAAAATACTTTACATAGACATAAAATCTTATGATCCTAACTGTTATACATTCTGCATAATTAGCTTTGCTTAGATTTTATAAGCTAGTATATTGTAAAAAAGAAGTATGCACTGTAATTTGATTTTTGCCTAATGTATAAAATTACAGAAACAATATGCTCTCCAATCGGTATTCTAAGTTTAAAACTACAAACATCATTGATAAATCGATATCAATGTACATTTTGAATTCATTGATGATGTTGACTTTCATTTTAATGTAATTATAATTCCAAAAAGTGCCTAATCTAAAGCTGTCTCTATGGTTCGGGCGCCATAAAAACACCTTATTAAGTTTTTAATGCACTATTAGATAGGGAGAACGTGGCCCTTTTGGATATATGAGTAGATTTCTAGTACTAAATTAACAATAATAAATGGCTGGAGGTTTAAAAGAGGTGAGGGTATACTTTTTCAGATAGTTTCAAAATTTATGGACTGCCCTTGTCTCAAAACACACTTCTTAAAGCTACTGGCTCAATTATCCACTGTATGAACCTCAGACAACTTCTTATCCAAATAAAAATACATTAAATTTGGATTGGTTATCCATAATAATTTTGTCAAATTATAAAAATCTTTTCTTTTTATATGAAACTGCAGCTATACATCAATTTATAAGGATTACAAGACAAGAACAATGGATTTGATAACAGGAGAACTGATAGATAACTTGGTGTATTCTCTGCTTTATAGGATGAGGAGTAACTTCTTATATCAGGTAATCATTAATATCCTGCCTTCAAGATGTTTTCATCCATATTTACGTCAATATCTAAAAGAACTTTAAAATTAATGATTTAGTAAACAATCCATTAACGTATAATTTTATAGACTTTATAACTTATAAATAATACTTTAAATCCTCAGTTTAAAAAATAAATAATTGGAATGCAATTCAATAATGCAAGAAAAGTCGAGACAATAGCCACCTCTGTTAAAATATTTAATAAAAAACCAAAACAAATTTTAAAACAGAGATTATTCCAAGTTATCCATTAGTTCTCCTGTTATCAAATCCATTTTTCTTGTCTTGTAATCCTTATAAATGGATGTATAGCTGCAGTTCCATACATAAAGAAAAGATTTTTATAATTTTACATAATCCTTATGGATCACCAATCAAAATTTAATCTATTTTTATTTGGCTAAGAAGTTACCTGAGTTTCATACAGTGTAGAATTGAGCCAGTAGCTGTAAACAGTGTGTTTTGAGATAAGGGCTGTCCATGGCTTTTGAAACTATCTGAAAAAGTATACCGTCTTTGAAACCTCCAGTCATTTAATTGTTTTAAAAAGTTATTGTTAATTTAGTACTAGAAATCTATATCCAAAAGGGCCATGCTCTCCCTATTTAATAGTGAAATAAAAACTTAGTAAGTTGTGTAACCATAGAGACCTCATTAGATTACCCACTTTTTGGAATTATAATTCCATTAAAATAAAATTCAACATAATAAATGAATTCAATTTATACATTGATAACGACGGTATACTTTTTCAGATAGTTTCGAAAGCCCTTATCTCAAAACACACTGTTTACAGCTACTGGCTCAATTCTACACTGTATGAAACTCAGGCAACTTCTTAGCAAAATAAAAATATATTAAATTTTGATTGGTAATCCATAAAGATTTTGTCAAATAATAAAAATCTGTTCTTTATGTATGAAACTGGAGCTATCCATCCATTTATAAGGCTTACAAGACAAGAAAAATGGATTTGATAACAGGAGAACTGATAGATAACTTGGAATATTCTCTGCTTGACCGGATTTTTTTGTTTTTTTATTAAATATTTTAACAGAGGTGAATATTGTCTCGACTTTTCTTGCATTATTGAATTGCCTTCCGATTATTTATTATTTAAACTGAGGATTGAAATTATTATTATTTATAAGTTATAAAGTCTATAAAATTATACGTCAATGGATTGTTTACTAAATCATTAATTTTAAAGTTCTTTTAGATATTGACGTAAATATGGATGAAAACATCTTGAAGGCAGGATATTAATGATTACCTGACAGAAGAAGTTACAGCTAATACTATAAAGAATATACCAAGAAGCAGAGAATACACCAAGTTATCTATCAGTTCTCCTGTTATCAAATCCATTGTTATCAAATTGATTGCTGTAATAATTATAAAGAAATTGATGTAAAAAGTGTGTTTTGAGATAAGGGCAGTCCATAGCTTTTGAAACTATCTGAAAAAGTATAACCTCTCCTTAGAATGCGTTCTTCCAACCTTCCCAGCTGTTTGCATATCACCTGCGGTTCAGTTTTTGGTTTGAACGTCTTGGGGTGGAGGTGCGTTCCCGGATTATGAGCCTATATGAGCGATTATTCGTTGGGATGTATTGCACTTCTGTTTTGAGATGTGATTGAACTTATTTTTTATTGTGTCTTGATAATGCCTGAATAGGCGAAACGTCGATTGATAAGTGTTTGTATTTTACATAAAAAAATTTGAAACATAAGGCTCTGCTTGTGGTTTTTTCCATTTGCATTCTAATAAAATTGAATGTTTCGTTTTGAGTTTTGGCTCTATTTTATTGATTATAACCTCTCCTCTTTAAACCTCCAGTCATTTAATTGTTTCAAAAAGTTATTGTTAATTTAGTACTAGAAATCTACTCATATATCAAAAATGGCCATGTTCTACCTATTTAATAGTGAAATAAAAACTTAGTAAGTTGTGTAACCATAGAGACCTCATTAGATTACCCACTTTTTGGAATTATAATTCCATTAAAATAAAATTCAACATAATAAATGAATTCAAATTATATATTGATATTGTTTTATCAAGTATGTTTGAAGTTTTAAACTTAGAATGCCGATTGGAGAGCATATTATTACTTTAATTTTTTAATGTAAAAGATGTTTTGTTTTTTTATTAAATATTTTAACAGAGGTGGCTATTGTATTGATTTTTCTAATAATAAGTCAGATATTTGAATGATATATTACTCTCACTGTAGATTTATAAGAAGACAGTTCAAGCATTGATAAATCCGAATTGCACAGTTGTTAGAAAAACAGTATGGGTCATTATAATCGTCACCAATCCAAGATGGGCACTTTTAGAAGAAGAAGAAAGTATGGACTGTTCTAAACTTAAATACCGAATATTTTACTTCTTCACTTATAATATACAAAGCTATTATCAAATAGCGTTTATATTATAAAATAGGTTGTTATATTTCACATTATATACACATATTTATTACACCTTTTTTATGTGTATTCTTTCAATATAACTACTTAAGTAAGGCTTACGCCTATATTCATTTTATAAGGACATATTTTAATTTATTACTCCTTTTCGTACTAAAAATTCAATGCTTCTTAGAATTACAGTTCATCCATAAAATAAAATAAAAATTCTAAATATTTTGGTAAAGAGAAAAACAAGTCATACACTGAAAAATTTGCTTATTTACCTACTCTAAGAAATAATGAAACTTGTCTAAGACTCCTTAATTATTAATTATCTATGACAACATAAGTCATTGGAAATCACTAAAAAGAAGCATAATTTAGAAAACTGTTGATTTCTGGCAAAACTACAAGATACATCAAAAATGGTTTACTGATTTGTTGTAATACAATATATGCCAAATGGCATATGAATGATTTCTCAAATAAATATTTTTAACATTATTATTAAAATTTGATACACGGCTCAAAATGAGTAAATAGATCACAGAAAGTTGAAAGATGGAATGATAAAATAGTTTATTTAAATATACTAGATTAAAACCTAATTGATTCTTATATATCCTATTCTTATTAAGCGCATTGTAATAATAAGGACCATAAATTTTCAAAAAAGCTGTTCTTAAATTTGTAGTGATTCTTATTTCTATTGAAAATATGAATTCTGTGTATTTTTAAAAATTGCATAAGATGCATTTTAGCATAATCTGCGTTTTAATGTATTCCAGTCAGTAGTCAAGTTTTGCAGTGTTTTAGTTAATATTTACTTAATACTTCATAGATAAATTTGTTAATTATTAACGACTGGTACCTCAGTCGTAGGGTATATTAGGGCAGTAGGTACATATGATAAGCATTCAATTTAAACTTCATCATCATTTAGTTCATTTAGTGTAACATACTAGCTTGTGAAAGCTGCGTAATACTAATTACTGTAATATATTATACTATAAATTATTAATATGCATTTATTTTTATTAGTATATGTAAGAGGTAAAGCAGAAAGAAATATTAAGTATAAGCATTACATCTAAATCATTATTTTATTTCAACAAGGAGGTTTTTTTTCAGAATTTTCAGCTATTGTTTTTACTAAAAATAAATTAATGGGATTTCATTATGGACAAAATAACAAAGGTATAATTACAACAGTTGAGATTATAGCATTGAGACATTTCTATAAAACAATGTAATAGTAATCACATAATATTGTTTATTTTTAAATAAGACAAATATTATTAATTTTATTGCATTATGTCTATGTTGATTCTAAAAAATAGATAAATTCGGTGTGATTCCCAAAATGTCTTCATAAACCAATTAAATAAAATGTTTAGTAACTAAGTGACTAAAAATAGGATTTAGTTTATGTTAACGAGTGAATGTTTAAATTATATCAGAATCGTGACTGTTGGATATTATCTAAAATGTAATAAAAAAAATTACTTTCACAACTATATGATGTTGAATGATTGAAGTGATGCAAGGTTTTAAATATAAATTAATGCAAATTATTACAATATTTTATATTTTTGTATTTTGAATTGTGTTACAAAAGTCATTGATATTTCAAGTAAAGGAATTGTTACATGAATAACTAGTATTGCATGTTATATTGTAACGAACAATGTTTAAATAATGCGTTAAAATTTATTAAAAACACCAATATATACCAGTCAATTTGACATATACATTTACACGTTTATGTGTATGTGTGTATGTGGGTTTATGTATGTGTGTGTATATGTGTGTATATATATATTGTCGGTGTGTATAATGTTATATGGATAATATAAATTCTATATTATATCATAAATCTTATATAATTATGTATAACGTTTTATTTTAATTTAAACAACTTCATATAAGTTACATTTCTATTATATGTTTAATATGTTAATATGGTTTTACTATGTGCCTAATATAGCATGGTATGTTATTATGTAAATATGTAACAATATTTTTACTAAGTCTAATAAGGTAACAAGAATATATAAATGTAATTATGTAGGTAATGTAAATATGTATATTCTCTAGTGGTAATTATGTAGATACTGTAAACATTTATACTCTCCAGTAGTGAGGGCAATAATAACCATTTGTAGTTGTTTGCCCTTAAAAAAAATAAAACAAACAACAAACAACTAGTATTGCATTATAATCAACTACATTTATAATACCTATTACTTTAATTATGGTTTTACAAACATACTACCTCATTGTTGAACATTTTCAAATATTTATTGTAGTAAAGATAAATTTATGATAAAAAATGTGAGACATAATCACAATTTTAATTTAAAAATTAGAAATATACATTTCATAGTACTCCATTATTTCCCCCCAGTTATAATAGGTGTGCTTAAAACATTACTGTAATATGAAATAACAAAGAATATATATTAATCTAGGTTATGCGATTTTTTTAATGTAATGATATAATAATTGAAAGCATATTATGCATATATGTTTTTCGCACTGAAATGTGCCAAGTAAATACTATAAAACTAGCAATATATACCTCAAAATAACTTCTGGTTACCTGTTTGTGATTCCCAGAATATCAATTTGATTTTATAATTATAATTCTTCTATAATTTGAATCTGGAGCAAAAGTTATCTATGACATCATGTTTTAAAAATATTGGATTTCCTTAGTTCTATTTATGAGAGTAAGTGAACTCATGCTCTCATATTCACAATGTACAGAAGTAATAATAATAATTACCTTTTATTTTATAAATAAAGTATATATTACTCTTATTACACTATTATTTCCCAATATGATTCTAAAGAAACATATAACTGATGTTCTCACTACTTTGTTTACATATTACTATTATTATGAACATTATTATGTAGTGTTATTATTTGCTATTATTATATGTTAATTAATATTAAATGACAAAGAGGAAAATCTGAGATATGCTATGTTTTATGCCTATTAATTAAATTAAAACATCTATATTTTTTTTGGAGCCCAAATTTTTCTAGGTAGTTCTAAGTGTGATAGCGGAGGTTATAAAAATAAATTATTTTGATAACCATATATTAATTGAGGAATAATTGAGATATATTGATTAATTAGGTAATTTATGTCATAAGATAAGAAATTATATATTGTTTTATATGCATATGCATGAATTATACTAATTCATGTTTTACATAATTAAAAAATATGCTTGATTATTTGTGTTAAACCTTTGTTACATACATTATGTTTAAGTCAATAGTTGCAAATGCTTGTGTAATCTTGAATTCCTTACTTTATTTTAATTTCATCCATATTAGTATACCAGGATTTAGCTGCGAGGAATAAAAGGAAAAGACAATAAAAATAAATACATGTTGAACGTATATTAAGTGATACATTATATGCGAATATTATAAATGCTCCAAAAATGCTGTAAAAAATACCTGTTAAATATACATAATTACCTACAAATAATCAGTTTAAAAATTCTTACTTTTTATTATTGATAAAATCGACTGGCTTAGAATATAATATTACCTTTAAATCGACAGATGTATTAAATTTAAAACAATAGTCAACAAAACAACAAATAAAAAAACATAGTAATCTTAAAAAGAGACATGCTGATGTTTAATGACATTAACAAATACATTTGATAATTAAAACAGACATTCTAGGTGAAAGATGGTAGATTTGTATATATATATATATATATATATATATATATATATATATATATATACACACATTTATGAAAGATGCTTTGAAAGCATCAAGTTTCCAGTTATTCTTTCTTGATTATGAAAATTCCACTTTGAGTCCTGTATTTAATAATCTTCTTCACATATAATTATCTTATTTATTTCTTGTTTATTTGTTCTACTTTTAATTATTTTTTCTTCATTATTTTCTCAAGATCCTATTCATCATTAAGGCTATCTCATTCATGATGAAAAGCTACAATAACTGTATCAATATGATCACTAATCCATACCAAAGGAAGGTACTTACAACGTCATCATCAACTTGTTGAGGTACATCATTGTGAGAGTTCAAAATGGAACAGTTATTAGCTTTCTCCATCACAATGTCCGTTATAATTATATCCACCAAGATACTGGCATAATAATGTATGGTAGGAAATAGATAAATAGATAAAATTGTGAAAACTTCATCCAGACTAAACAAAGCCATTATGGCGCACTGACTCCAAAAGCAACTTGAAGAATCTGAAGCGAACTGAACGAGTCAAAACTGAAACACTCCTTATATAGCAAATATGTACATAACTACCGCACTCTACCTGCCACTGCCAAAAATATAATAGAACTTGTTAATACGACTAATATAATTGCTATACTTAAATATTTAAAATAGGTCAGATAAATGAACATAAATTTTTAAAGTGATACATAGATTTTTATACAAAAACAATAATTATTCATAATTCAGTTAGGTAACAGCATAAAACCTCAATGACTTAAAATATCAATATGGCGTCGTCAACAAAACTTACTGACGCAAATAATCATACACACACTATATATTATGTTTTCTGTGCTTATTTCTATATATGATAACCAAAATTCGTTCTTTCTAAAGCAAAAACAACTTGTTTATGGAAGATTCTATTATTCATTAAAGAACATTTTTTCTTCATCTTGTCCCTCTTTGAATCATCAAAGTTCTCGTTTCGTTATATCGTTGACATTAAACCTAATATTTAAACAAACAGATTATATCGGCGTTTTTTAAAAAATATTTATGATAAGCACTAATATTCACTTAAAAATAGTTTTTTTTAAAAATCATACAACGGAAGAGGTTGGATAAAGTTCATCAGTATTTTTGTTTCCAAGGAACGTCGTAATTAGTTAACCCCTTCATTTTATATTCCAGAATTCCAATAGCGATGTACAAAAAATGATACATAACAAGTATGCATTTAAATTTTGTTAACCTAATATAATAAATAGGTAAGCTATATTTCCATTCAACATTAACTGTCTGTGATGATGTTACATATAGTTTCTCTTTTGTTGTTATTTCATTTAACGTCACTTAATGCTGCTATGGCTAATCGGACGATGCTACAGTGGGAGTTCTAAATTGTGCATATTCATATTTAATTAGGATAGGGATTTTTACCGAGTACTGGACATATTACAGGGTCGGGACCCCCGTTTAACGCCCCTTCCGAAGGACGGCATAACCAAGTCCTTTTTTCTCCCTTTAAAAAATCTTAGGGCCACCTGCCGGGCTACGAATCCGCGATCTTGGATTTAGTAGTTTGTTATGCTAACCACTAGTTTATAACGTTTAACAAATAAACAAATTTGATTCTCATATTTTATTTTTGAAAAATAATATTTAAAAAAAACTTTAAGTATTCGTTGTATAATTACGGTGGCAACGATTCATTAAAATGAAACGTACATTGTAATGAAAATTTTCGTTCGGAACGCCATATTGGTATTTGAAGTCCATGAAGGTTAAACACTATAACCGAACTGGATTATGAAAAATTATTTTTTTGTTTAGTAATCTCTGTACAGCTGTAAAAAATATACATCCAATTACTTGGTTGGTTTTAAATATCAAGTATTACGGCTTGACGCTATATATAAAATATATCTGTCTTTCTGTTCTATGATATATTCGGCAGTGATTGACAGACTGGCAATCTCATATGTTGTCTTCTGTTAATAAAAACTATTTGAGTGAATATAAGTTCTTATGATAAACATATAAAAAAATACCGATATAATCTGTTTATTTGAATATTAGGTTTAATGTCAACGATAAAACTAAACAAGAATTTTGATGAAACAAAGAAGGACAAGATGAGGAAAAAAAGAGTCCTTTAATGAATAAAACAAACTTCCATAAACAAGTATTAGTCAATAAATATCAATTGTAATAAATTTTTAACAAGTTCAAAGCTGTGCAATAGGATTAGTTGTCATTGAATATCTACTACCTTGTATACTTTAAATAGTTTGGGCGCCAATTTACAAATAAAATGAAAGGTAAATAATCTATAAGTATATAACGGGTATTTATCCGAGTTGTTTTTGCTTTAGAATGAATGAATTTTTATTATTATGTATAGAATTCCCACAGAAAACATAATAAATGTACGTGTGAGTGTATGCTATGATAAGTTTTTTTGACAACGCCATATTGGTATTTTAAGTCATCGAGGTTAAATGCTGTTGCCAAAATGGCTTGTAAATAATTCTTGTTTTTAAATATATATATATATATATATGTGTAATTTTAAAAATATATGTTCATTTATCTGGATTATTTTAAATATCAAGTATTGGAATTATTTGAGTCATATATTATCAAGTTCTATTATATTTTTGGCAGTGGCAGGTAGAGTGCGCTACTTCTGCTCATAATTGCTATATAAGGAGTGCTCCAGAGATGACTTGTTCAGTTTGCTTCTAATCATTACAGTTGTTCTTTAAGTGTTTCAGTGCGTCCTGATGTCTAAGTGTAAGGAGTCCTGGGAATCCTTCCTGTTAAGGATGGCATTCATCTGCTTCATATTGGAGATTTATATACTCGTTATCGACATTCACCTTTGCATGAAGAACTTAACGAATAGACAAACCAAAGCAGAAATGATTCCAACAATGGCTGCTGGTAATGATTCCACTACTTCCGTAGAATATCTGTCCATGATTGACAACAGCATGCCGATTTCTGTTTATTTGTTTGGAGTGTTGATATTCCAGTTGGCAGTGGCTGGGTTCATTCTGAGAAGAACAAGAATTACGAGTGTCTCTGCTATTGATAAAGACAGCTCATCTGAAACTATTATCTAGAATTCTAATGAAAAACTCAAGCAATGTAAGACATGTTTTTTTTTTCCAAAAGCCAAGTGCCTAGTCCACCTCCACATGACAATTTTTGCTGTGTCTAATATTCATTACTTTTTGATTCATCAATTTCTTATCACACAAAAAAAAAATATGTTATAATTTTTGAGATTTTATATGTGAAGAACATTATCAAACTTTTTTTATTTATTTTAAATTTCACATAAATCAACTTTCATGTTTCTTATAAGCATTGAGCTGGATTTTACTAATTTAATACTTTTATATATACAAAAATTTAAATTGTACTTTAGGCGTTGAACATAACTTTGTCTGTGTTTTAGTTTAAATTGTTATAATAAAGCATTACTCTAGGATCTTTTAAAATGTAACACATTTGTAAATTGTAATACAATTCACCATATTTAATGTTCCCTTTTGATATTGATGAACCCTTTATTTTTATTCGATTAGCTCATTTTGTTAAATTAAAGCATTTCTTTTGGAGTTTATGTAAAGCATTTATAAATGGTAATACATTTTACTTATTAATTTCTTCTAATAAATATTAAAAAGCATTTTTTAATTTTTTGATTCCTTTTTATAGATGATTTATAGACATCAAATTTTATAACAACTAAATTGGTATATGTACCCTAAGATGACAAGAAAAGTGAGAAAGATATGAAATTAAAGATTACATTAGCATTTTCTAGTTATAGCAATTCACATATTTTAAATCACAAATGCTTATAAAACTTCACTTGTTTTACTTATATATAATATATAACTATATATTATATAGTTGGATAAGGCCAGGACTCGCTTGCGGGTTGTAGCACCAACATAAGAATAATAATAGCAATTAATTAACTCCAGTAATAAAATTTTAACTTCAGTTATAAAATAGTAGGAGATAAGACTCTGAACATATAATCTTGTTATTGATGTAATAAATTATGTTTCATTTTAAGTCATAGTTTATTTTGAATGCTAGGATTCAAAACTATTCACTTAATATTATGAAGACTAGAACCCGTCACTTTTATCTACAGCTATTGTATAATTATTGTTATAATTATTATATGTATTACCAAAGAACAGGAAACCTTTCCATTCAATGACTATCATGGATTTTTCATTAAAAAAAATATCAATCATTTCGAAATTCATTAGGAATAATATAATTTTATGAATAATGGTTATTTTAACAGTTTTAAATAACTGTTAAAATAACCATATCTTTTTGAGTAAGACCGCCTAATGATTACTAAATCTTCACATTTGTTGTCGAGTTTTGGGAATATGGTAGAAATGTAGCTTCAGGGGGTGCACCAGAACCAGCTAAATTTTCTAAGTGGTCTATGAGAAGAAAGTCTGGGAACCTCTGGTTAAATCAGCCTCTTTCTCCTTTAGAGAGAATCAACAAGGGGCTCAATGTAGGCTCAATTATACATTATATAAATGTTACGTGTGACAGAAAAATCAATGCAAAAATCCTCAACACTCCTTACTTTGTTACGAACAAAGTAATCCATAATGACCTTAATGTACCATTTGTTGCTGATTTGGCCCAAATCCGATATCAATCCTTTCATGGCAAATTTTATTGCCACTCAAACCCACTAGTTTCAAACCTAGCAACCTCTTCAATTCCAAAGCGTCATCATAATCTCCTATACTTTTCAGAACCACCATGACAAATAACAGACAAACTTATTTCTCAGTTCAGCAAAAATACTTATTTACTGTTGGGTCTAGTAATAACATTCTTCCTGAAAAATACATCAAGGTTTCTTCAACATTTTTTTCCTATTATAAATTAATTGATATAATTTGGAGTATACAATATCAGACCAGTTTATTGCATTTTTTAAATTACATTTCTTCAACAAAGACCTTTGTAATGGAAGAATGATTTCACTGTTTGCTGGGTTGTTTATGCCTCAACTACAAGAGATCCCATTGTATTCAGCAATCATCTTTTGATTTATCAGCCTAATTTAACAAGTTACATTCCAAAGCCATAATGTCATAAAGACATTATTGATAGGGGACTAATAACACCCTTGTATTTTAGTAGAATATAATATTTTTATATGTTTTTTCATTAAATGCAAACAATCCAGATCCAAAATAAGTAAGAAATTCCAATTGATTGCAGTAGAAATCATTCCCATAAAGAATATAAAATAAAATAACTAATATTATTAGGATGCAAGATTTTATTGGAAAACATAAACAGTATTTATATGGTCATATTAGATAGTTAATTACTATACAATTTTTATGAAGTAACATATATTGGTACGTTCCACTTCAGATTGATGATAGAATTTACTATTATCAAACTGCTAATGTAGGTATGAAATGATTTTAAAACTGATCAAATATTTCTCCCTTTTCTTAACTTAACAAATTAAACATTTGAGCAATTTCAGACTACTTTAATGAGAATAAGATCTAACTGGTATTATACTAGATAAATTGATACATTTGGTTATAAATTGATGGAAATATTATGGTCGAAATCATGTGACTTTATATATATATATATATATATATATATATATATATATATATATATATATATATATATATATATATATATGTGTGTATACAATATGTATTTATATATTTTTCCCTTCATGCAGTATCCCTTTGTGAAGGACATTTATTCTCTCTGCATTTTCTATACATTTATAATACATTACTTACAATTGTACTTTCATGTTTTTATATTGTACATATAAAATGTGATAATTGAGACATTGCTGAGGAATATAAAAATTGAATTTTCTTTTATGATTTGATTTATCTTTCATGTGATAAAAACAACCTTTTTTTGCTGATGCGTATCAAATGATAGGGTGTTAAATTAGTCTACAGTAAGTTGATAATAATCATTAAAAGATAAGTAACATTAGATAGCTTTATCTGATAAAAATACTTTTTTTTTATCTAATGGTTCTGAAATATTTATGATTACTTATCATTAAATGATTATTTGTTTATTTTATAATGAATATTTAGTTAGACACCAGAATATATCAGTTTTCACATTATATATTTCATGATATTTATTTTATTTCCCTGTTTAGTTTATTTGGTCTCTAAAGAGATAAATAGAACATAAACCCCAAAAGAAGTATTAGTTGAATTTGTTTAGTTCTTGAAAGTTTCTGTAATTTAGTGACATTTTAAATAAACTATTTCTGTTAGCTTAAACACATGGATGCAACGTTCAGTGGAAATATGCTCAACACTACACTAAGCTTCAATATTGATAGAAGCCGATGTTACTAATAACTCAAAAATAAGCTATTAAAGTAGATATGGAATTGCATTCCATATTTTAATATGAATCGGTCTTTATTTATTTTAAGACTTATATTTATTTTCTATTAATATTCTATTTTAAAATTATTTGCAATTTCTGATTTTTCCCCATATCACCAAAAAAATGTTTGCAAATGAGCAAGTACAAAGACAAGGGTTACAAGCAAAAATTCAATAATATTTTGAATATTTTCAGTAATAATATTAAACATAATGTTCTTGAAACAAATAAATAATGAATGTTGATTATTGCAACTTGAATTAGGCCCTTCCCTGTTTCCATTTTCACAAAGTTATTTAATATTTTTCCACATTTGGTTCCTGTACTTTTTTGAGAAGCAGTAATGTTTTATTAATATTTTCTAGTTTTCAAGTGTTTAAATGAAATTCAATAAAAAGTAATGCCTCTGGAGTGTGTAATCTAATCACATATAATGTATAATTTAAGAAATATTGAAATTTTTTTTTTTTATTGTTATAAAATTCAACCGTATCAAAAATTTAATTGAAATACTCTTTTTTAAATCACAAAATTATCAGATTCATGTAGCTGGAACATCATCCTTTTTATTCTCTGATATCAACGCGATTCTCTAATTGTCTTATGGAGAGATAAAATCAATTGTAAGTAAAGAGTAAAATGTCTCCTCATAAAGGTTTGGGCGCCAAAAAAATACAAATCGCAAGAGGTTACTTGGAGATAAACAGAAGTAATAATACTAATTTAAATTTATTTAAGAAATAATTCAGCCCATTTGATACAGTAATAACCGTTTGAGGATAAAGGTGAATTATGACAAGAAAATTTTGGTTAAGAAACAAGTACGAAGCCAAGGGTTAAAGTAGGAATTTTAGCAAATATTATTGACGTGTACATAGTTATTTTGGAGACCATGGTTTCATTACATGCTATTGGGGTTTTGAACTTCACTACTGTTGTTACTACTGTTTCTCATTAAATTTATTAATTCTCTTAATATCTTTCTAATTTTACCTAACCAACAATTTTTTTTTATTATAAAATGTTGTAGATCCGTGTGATTCTTGAAAGCAACTCACTGTATTTGTGGTAAACCTCCTTTTCTTGAATAAAGATATACTTAAAAATCAATTAAGGAAAGCCTTTCTGAATGAATGATGAATATGTGGAAAAACAGGGAAGATTAGACTAAATTGAAATTTGTTTCTTCACTTCATTAATGCAAGCACAAGCCATTACACAGAATCTAAGTCAGTATAGTTAATAATATACTCCGTTAATGTAAAACCTCTCCACATAAAGGTCAGCGTAAGGTACATAGAAAAAGAGGTTAATTGCTAATAAATGAGATAGCTTGAAAAAAAATTAGAATAGATTCAATAAGAAATTTAGCCGATTTAATCCAATCAAACTGTTTGAGATTAAAAGTCAATAATATTAGGCCTTGTTAAATTAAAATTCCTGACATGGGATTATACTATATCATATAAATATACCAGCCCAAAGAGTCAAATTTTAAATGGTAAGGTCTAATAATAAAGTATAATTAGAAAATAAAGTAAGGTTATTTTGGCTTAAAGTTTATAATTTCAAATCAATAAAATAGAGCCAAAACTCAAAATGAAACATTAAATTTGTATTATAATGCAAATGGAAAAAACCACAAGCAGAGCCTTATGTTTCAAATCTGGTGTAAAATGACTGTTTGTATAAGTGTTTGTATTTTACACCAGATTTGAAACATAAGGCTCTGTTTGTGGTTTTTTCCATTTGCATTATAATAATTTATAATTTCAAATTATGGAATTATATAACTACAAAATTATGCCAACATAACGAATCTGAGCTACTGTAGTTTATATTATGTTATTGCAGTAGAGTAAAAGTCTGTGCGCAGGTGTTTGGGCGCCATAAAAATACATTGCACTATAGGTTACTTCCTGATAAATCAGAAGGATTAATGCATTTTATTTAATTTAGTTATTTTATTTCAATCATTTTTCGGAAAATATGTTAATGAATATTACACGAAAATCGGCAAATGTGACTGAAGTAGACACTAAAAGAAAAGTAAGATATTTGGCAGTTAAGCTTAATCAAGTCATTTCAATCTAAATATGACCAAAAATAGCCGACTGTGATATTATTTAATAAAATTTTGTTAAAATTCATAATAAGCAGCTTATTAAAATGTAAACATGAACATTAAATCCTTTATTGTAAAAAACGTTTACAAAACATCCAAGACACTAATCTTAGATATAAAAGTTAGTGTTATATTACGTTTCCAATAGGATTCTTAATAATAAATATATCGAGCAGAATAGACATTATTAAATTTGAAAATTGGTGTACATTAAGTTGACTGGATGTATACATCGGTCTATGTAAATATTTTCAAATCTAATTAAAACTCTCGGGCAGTAATTAGGTTAATTTTGAGTGAAAACGTTAAAAAAATAATTATATGATAAATAAGGCTGTGGGAGAGCGCCCTTCAAGATTGTGCTCAGCTGATCAACATTACTCTCCTTTATAGGTCATCGAAAAATTCTTTTCTAACTGATGATTTGTTATTAGGTTACAGAATATAAAAGTGTTTGAACTCGGTATAACAAACTTTTTACCCATCAAGAAAATAATTATCTGTATTATGAAACTTTTTAAAAATATAATTTTATATACAACGACGGCCATTACACTAGTATAATAAAGAGTTTCCAGAGTGCGCTAGATCTGGACTTCGTCATATTTAAGGTGAGGCCATGTTTAGGCACGTCCATTTCGAGTTGGAACGCAGAAGTGATCGTATCAAGATGTCCAAAGTCAATCGGTTCATCCAATTCTTGCTTATTCTTAATCTTCTTCTGGCTTTCGTTTTTATGTGGCCCTTGAGTGCTCCATTGGAAAATAAAATAACAGTCACATTGAAGGACTTCGTCTCGAATTCTACTCTAGGAAGAAATTATTCACGCATTGTCCCTGTGCTGATCATCAATCCAAGTCAAGAGGTTATGCTAGATTTTGTCTGTTTATTCCCTCTCCTCTTTTTTCTGTGTAATTGGTTGATGAAAATGTCGAACAGACCAAAGAAGATAACAATAATATCACAGCAAGGAATCCATCACTTCAGACGAGCTTACAATGGGAATTTAAATGAAGAAGTTTGGATCGCTATGAATAAACCACCATATCCTCCAACAGATTCTATTCTTATTGTATAATTGGAAGGTAGTATTATCAGATATCCATTTTAGTTCGTGCGTTTAGTCGAAAAAAAAATTATTTTTAAATTTGAGAAACATTATCTAACTCCTTTGTTACAAAATCCATTAAATATTTTGTATTATAATTTCTGCAGTTACAATATTTTTTCTTTCAGAAATTTGATATTGTTGAACAAGTTTTTTTTTTAGAAGTCTATATAAATTCATAATTTACCCTTAAATATGAAACTGACAAGTTTTTATTGTAATTAAATGCATTTTTAATTCAATGAAATTTATAATGAAATGTATAGAACTATCTTTCAGATAAAGAAATGTAACTTATTAATTTTTCATTTTATCTCAGGAGTTTGTATTTATATCACATATAATGTAATTTTTTATAAAACAATAAATTTGTAAAATTAATATTATTATGATATTTCACCTTACCCAAAAAGTATCTAGTTTCTATTCTGTATATCCTTCATGATCAATTACATCTGCTAAAACATTTGTTCCTTTTTGTGCTTTGATAGCAAAATTATTTAATTTATGATGAATTCCTATGAAGTTATGAAAGATAAGTACAATAAGAATAGTAAACTACATGATGGAAATTCAAACCTATTTAAATTAATCTGATTAAATTTATATTCAATGCAATGCAGAATTGAACTTCTTAGTAAATTATATATAGGTAAGTTGGATGAAGAACTTTGAGAGGGTTGGCTGCAGGAAAAAACATATTATCATACAGCCGATACTATTGTTTATAAATGAACTTGAAGGGTGTTTAGTCAAATATATATTTTAGAAGTTGTGTCTTTCAAGTTAAGAGTTTGTTAACATTAAGAGTTTGTAATTTAATGATATATATTATAATTATAGCAAATATCAAATTTTATATTGCTATCATTATAGTATTTCACCTTACCCAACACTTAATTTATCTCATTTTTTGGTTCTGATATTATCAGTTACAAGTAGCTAAAACATCTCCTGTTTATTCACTGATATCAACATTATTCAAGTTCTAGTTTTCTAGAGAAGAGTTGACCAATAACTTATGTAATATAACTCAACAAGATTGTAAAAATACCTAAATATATCATGGTGATTCATACATTTTAAGATTAATCAATTTATTTTATCAAGTTATAATATGTTGATTGTAATATACTTATTTTACATTATTATATAATAATAAGAATTAGTAAATGGCAGTAGGAATCCTTCAAATTTTGACTCTATGGATAATAGTTCCAGATTTTCTTTAAATTTTTAAAAGGTGCATATATATAAAGAAATCATGAAAATAACAGGCCTGAGCCTCAGAGTTTATACAAGTGTATTTAATGTCTAGATAGGATAGGAGCTGCAGTCATTTTAAAGGCTTAGGATCTGATAATAATAACAATGTTAAGAAAATTTGTGATTTTTTCCATGTAATATACTAAAATACCAGCAAACAAAATCTGTCACTGCCGTGTAGTTAAGCTTCTCCAAAAATAAAGCGCTGAGAATAAAATACATAGATTGAAGTTACTCATAGATAAACCAAAACATTTGATAAAAATTAAGCCAATTTAATATAGAATCTAATCTATTTCAAGCAACCATAACTGATTTTACATAGCGAGGAAGGTTAGAAGATACCAGGTTAGAATAAATAAGAATGAAGAACAATAATTTCCAAGTAAGCAATCTGATTTCAAAATAAGAAATGTTATTTTTATTCAAATATGCCTGCGCACATAATCTAAGGTTCTACAACAATATTTAAAATAATTATCTGTTCTGATCAATTTAAACAAATTTATTAAATGAGTAATAACAAAAAAAAAGGAGAGTATGTATAACTACAAGTTGTAATATCGAATTTTAAATTAATTTGAGTAGTCCATATCACTGAATCTGGCATTTTTTGACTATTTATACTGTTACTATATCATAGCAATGTTTCTAATCATAAAATTTTGGGTCCCACAAAAAAACCTTGCTCAAGTGGTTACTTGTTGAGTAATCAGTATGTTATTATATAAATTAAAATTTTCATCCCCAAAAGGATCTTCAAGACTTGAAATTTTATATTTGTAAATAAATGCCAGTATATAGATCCATATTGCAATATGGATTGGCACACAAAGGTTTCGGATTCCAAACAAATAGATATAAGAAGGTATTACAAACCAGAATGTTTTATATTTAGTAAATAATTTAGCCTATTTGTAGCAAAGATGAGATTATACATTAATTAACTGACCCCATTGTTTCGACTTTTCTTCCTAAAGTATTTTTGGTATTTTAAACTGATTGTTCCTACTGTTTCTCTTGAAATTTATTTATTTTTTTTTAACTTATTATCAGAATCTCTTTATAAATTTTCCTAAACATTTTTTAAATTTTTTCTATAAATGGGGTAGTTCCAAGTGATGCCAGAAAGACGTCACTTTTTTTGTACAACGTTATCAGAAAGGCTTTCTTATTTTACAATTTTTTAAGTTTATAATAATGAATTTATGGAAAAACAAAGAAGGTCGAATTAAAATTTGTTTCTTCACAACAAAAATTTTTTTATTTATTCAAGTAAGCAAAAATACAGAATCTTATTTCCTTTAATAATGTTTGTATAACTAATATTACAAGATAAAACAACCTACGGGCTTTATCCATTTTAATACGATGTTCCAACTTGAAATGCAAGTGCCTAAAAAGGCCACACCTTAAATATGACGAAGTGCAGATCTAGCACACTCTGAAAAATACTTATTACACCAGTACAATGGCTGTCTTTGGATATGAATTATACTTTTAAAAATATTTATAATAAAAGCAAATATTTTCCTGAGTTTGCATTGGCTTCAACAATTTTTCCTTTCATTTAGTTACGTACAAGTTATGAGAAAAAAATTAATTTTTTGATCATCTATATAAGGGTGGAATGTTATTCAGCTGAGAAAAATAATGAATGGTGATCTCTATCACAGCCTTATTTATCGCATAAATATTTTTTTTTAACGATTTCACACAACGTAATGTTTATTATTGCCTTTGCTTTGAACTTTATTTATAACTGTTTACATAAATAAATGATTCAACTAATGTGTTACTGCAAATAATTTATTTTGGATATTTTTCGATTTTTATAAGCTTCATATTATGAATTATAATAAAATCGTTATATTAATGCATAGTTAAATTATAAGAATAATATCAGTTATCTGATGTCATATTCTTATTGAAATGACCTGATTAAACTTAATTGTAGAATATCTTCAACTTCTTCCAGTGTCTGAAGAACAAAGTTTGCCTATTTAGGATGTTCAATTTATGTTCCTATTCCTAAAACAGTGACAACAATTAATAAGTTAAATTAATTAAAATCATAAGTGGAACTTATTTTTATGGCGCCCAAACATCTATGCAGAGAGTTTTTCCTCTACTGCAGTTAAATTGTGATGTAATTTTATTGCTATGAAATTAATTATTTAGAAAATATAACCTTTAATTCAACATAGTTTATTTTTAGAACTTTACCTTTTTTAAATTAGGTCTAAATTAAAACATACTCTCCTTTGTTTTGTTATAATTCATTTAATAATTTTGTTGAAATTGATCGGAACGGCTAATTATTTTAAATATTATTGTAGAATCTATGATTCTGTGCGCAGGCATATTTGAATCAAAATAAAATAAAATTAGATTGGATTATTTATTAAATTGACTTAATTTTTATAAAATCTTTTGGTTTATCTATGAGTAACTTCAATCTATGTATTTTATTCTCAGCGTTTTATTTTTGGAGAAGCTTAACTACACTGCAGTGACAGATTTTGTTTGCTGGTATTTTAGTATTTCACATGTAAAAAATCACAAATTTTCTTAACATTGTTATTATTATCAGACCCTAAGCATTTAAAATGACTACAGCTCATATCCTATCTAGACATTAAATACACTTGTATAAACTCTGAGGCTCAGGCCTGTTATTTTCATGATTTCTTTATATTTATGCACCCATTAAAAATTTAAAGAAAATCTGGAACTATTATCCATAGAGTCAAAATTTGAAGGATTCATACTGTCGTTTACTAATTCTAATTATTTTATAATAATGTAAAACAAGTTTTTTACAATCAAAATATTATAACTTGATAAAATAAATTGATTAATCTTAAAATGTATGAATCACCATGATATATTTAGGTATTTTTACAATCTTGTTGAGTTATATTACATAAATTATTGGGTAACTCTTCTCTAGAAAACTAGAACTTGAATAATGTTGATATCAGTGAATAAACAGGAGATGTTTTAGCTACTTGTAAGTGATAATATCAGAACTAAAAAATGAGATAAATTGAGTGTTGGGTAAGGTGAAATAATATAATAATAACAATATAAAGTTTGATATTTGTTATAATATCAAACTTATAGAAAATAACTGAAATTAAACAATGTACAACTTGAAACAAAAATAATATATTAAACATTCTTTTGGTTACAACGTTAATGACAATACATTCAAGGAAAAAATGTAAATTCATAGAATAAACTGTAAATATTTTGGCTTAGAAAAGAAAAAACTAATATTCATTAAATTCTGAAAACAATAATGCTTGATTCCACTTCTTTATATAACTAGTCTTAATTTATACTTCTTGCTAAGGGACTTATTTGAAGTAACTGCAGAAAACTTATATCCAAAAGAACTTGAAACAGGAGTTAGACAATTTTTTCTCCTATTTGAATCTATTTAATTTTTCTTCAAAATTTTAACTGGAAAAAAAGAACTTTTAAAATATATATTTGATTAAACACCCTTCAAGTTCATTTATAAACAATAGTATCGGCTGTATGATAATGTGTTTTTTCCTGCAGCCAACCCTCTCAAAGTTCTTCATCCAACTTACCTATATATAATTTACTAAGAGGTTCAATTCGGCATTGCATTGAATATAAATTTAATCAGATTAATTTAAATAGGTTTGAATTTCCATCATGTAGTTTACTATTCTTATTGTACTTACCTTTCAAAACATCATAGGAATTCATTATAAATTAAATAATTTTGCTATCAAAGCACAAAAAGGAACAAATGTTTTAGCAGATGTAATTGATCATGAAGGATATACAGAATAGAAACTAGATACTTTTTGGGTAAGGTGAAATATCATAATAATATTAATTTTACAAATTTATTGTTTTATAAAAAATTACATTATATGTGATATAAATACAAACTCCTGAGATAAAATGAAAAATTAATAAGTTACATTTCTTTATCTGAAAGATAGTTCTATACATTTCATTATAAATTTCATTAAATTAAAAATGCATTTAATTACAATAAAAACCTGTCAGTTTCATATATAAGGATAAATTATGAATTTATATAGACTTCTAAAAAAAAAACTTGTTCAACAATATCAAATTTCTGAAAGAAAAAATATTGTAACTGCAGAAATTATAATACAAAATATTTAATGGATTTTGTAACAAAGGAGTTAGATAATGTTTCTCAAATTTAAAAATAATTTTTTTTCAACTAAACACACGAACTAAAATGGATATCTGATAATACTACCTTCCAATTAAACAAAAAGAATAGAATCTGTTGGAGGATATGGTGGATTCTTCATAGCGATCCAAACTTCTTCATTTAAATTCCCATGGCAAGCTTGTCTGAAGTGATGGATTCCTTGCTGTGATATTATTGTTATCTTCTTCGGTCTGTTCGACATTTTCATCAACCAATTACACAGAAAAAAGAGGAGAGGCAATAAACAGACAAAATCTAGCATAACCTCTTGACTTGGATTGATGATCAGCACAGAGACAATGCGTGAATAATTACTTCCTAGAGTAGAATTCGAGCCGAAGTTCTTCAATGTGACTGTTGTTTTATTTCCCAATGGAGCACTCAAGGGCCACATAAAAACGAAAGCCAGAAGAAGATTAAGAATAAGCAAGAATGGGATGAACCGATTGACTTTGCACATCTTGATACGATCACTTCTGCGTTCCAACTCGAAATGGACGTGCCTAAACATGGCCTCACCTTAAATATGACGAAGTGCAGATCTAGCGCACTCTGGAAACTCTTTATTATACTAGTGTAATGGCCGTCGTTGTATATAAAATTATATTTTTAAACAGTTCCATAATATAGATAATTATTTTCTTGATGGATAAAAAGTTTCTTATATATCGAGTCCAAAAACTTTTATATACTGTAACGTAATAACAAATCATCAGTTAGAAAAGAATTTTTCGATGACCTATAAAGGAGAGTAATGTTGATCAGCTGAGCACAATCTTGAAGGGCGCTCTCCCACAGCCTTCCATATAAATACAACAATTAACATCTTAGACGTCAATTTATATTTGTTTTTGTGTGCTATTTAATATTCTTTCTAAAAGCTAATTTTTTTCAATGTTAGGGGATAGTATGAGACTGACCTAGTCTCGAAACGTCACCATAAAGAAATTTAAGAAGCGACTGGAACTCAAGAACCATAAATATATATATGAATAGTTAACGTGTGCTAGTGGTTTTCAAATTTTCTAAGATCTTTTTCTTGGGTGAATGTATAAATAAATGATTTTTTTTTATATTATACAACTCATTGTAATAGTAATGAATATGTAGAAAAACGAAAAAAAAAATAATAATAATTTGTTTTTCGAAATACGAAATTTCATGATATTCACTGTCGCTACCGTAAACTAAAAAGCCTCTGCATGGAGGTTTGGGCGCCATAAAAATATATAGCCCTAGAGGTTTCTTGTTGAGAAATAAGAATTTTTGAAATAAATTTTAATCAATTTACTTATTTTTATGAAACCTTAACTGCATAAATATTAAAAGAATATTGCTGGATGCTTAGTAAATGTAAGACAAATAAACCAGTTTTGCCAAATACTTTTGGAATTTAAAACTTATTTACTGCCGCTCCTCTTTTTCATTGGTTATATAAATTTGAATTTATGAGTGTCAGTAAATTTAGTTTACCTTACTTAAAATCAAATTACAATCAAAAGTAGTATTTCCATGTAATACTTGGAAATTATGTTGTGAGAAATTATAAATTTGTTTTTTTGGATCATGAAGTAGTTTTCTGTTATTTCAGGAACATTAATGTAATGTTTTCTGATTTTACAGAGTTTCAAGTCTAGTGATAGACAATAAATAAAAAAAAAAGGAAATGTCATGATGAATAAACACTTGCATTTTCGTAGCATGAAATTGTGTTGTTATTTTTAGAAGTATACATAACCTTAATACCAGTTATTTATATGCCCATGGTTTCACTAAATGATTTTGAGATTTTAATCTTGGCCATTGATTGCAACTGATATTTCTCTTTGAAATTTTTGAATTGTATTTTTTTCTAATTTTAAACAAACTTCGAAATTGGTAGTCCGATTAATATTTGGAAATTACTTCATCTCTATCTCTCAGGTTCTATTTAACATCTTACTCTTACATTCTTATGTTATTATTTGATTAACAATGACGTTTAGGCATGTGGTTATATAATTTTGTAATAATAAAAAAAATCAAGGAAAATACTAACATTATATTTATGGAAATACTTGTTTTTCCAAAAAAATATATCCAAATATCTATACTTGTTAATTTTATGATATAGAAGCCTTTGGTTGAAATCGGCATTCAATATTTTTCTCATGTGAACATTACGCCCGTATATATATATATATATATATATGATAAAAAAACTTGTTCTCTTTGTGGTAATTTGTATGTACATGATAAAAGAAAAATTTACTGAAGACAACGTTACAAATGTTTAATCAGTCCATTTCTTCCGTTATAAAAGTTTTTAAAAATTAAAATTTCATTTCCAACGACGGCCATTACAATAGTTGTAATGCGCTAGTGCACCAGAGTGCGCTAGATCTGCACTTCGTCATATTTAAGGTGGGGCCATGTTAAGGCACGTGCATTTCGAGTTGGAACGCAGAAGTGATTGTATCAAGATGGATAAAGGCGATCGGTTCTGTCGATCCTTGGTTCTTCTTCTTCTGGCTTTGATTTTTATGAGACTCTTTAGTGCTCCATTGGAAATCAACGAGAGAGTCACTGTATTGAAGGGCAGTGTCTCGAATTCTACTCTAGATCCTGGAAATAGAGGTAATGGCATTCACCTTGTCTCTGTGCTGATCATCAAATCATTAAATGAAAAGGTTGTGGTAGAATTCGTCTTGTGCTTCATTCTCCTCCATTTTCTGTGTAATTTGGTGTTCAAGATCTGGAGCATACTAAGGAAGATAATAATAATGACACAGGGAAGAAGCTATCCCATCAGGCGAGCCGACAATAGGAAGTTGGATGTAGAAATTTGGAAAGCTACAAAGAAACCACCATGTCGTCCAACAGGTTCTATTCTCCATGTTTGAACTCAACAAACAAGGCTATATTATACATTTTAGTTAGTGTTTTTAATTTAAAAAAACATATGTTTAAATTTCAGAAAGATTATCTAACTCCTTTAGTGCAAAATTGATTTTGTATTATCATTTCTGCAGTTCTGCAGTTACTTGATCTAGTCCCTCTTAAATTAAATTTATATTAAGACAAGCTCTTGTGTGTGTGAAATCAAAATATTTTACTTCCAGAAGTTTTATATTGGTGAAAAACATTTATTCTTTTTTTATGTATATATATAAAAAAATATATATATAAATATAAATATAAATATATATATAAATTCATAATTTATCCTATGTATAAAATCATAATTTATCCTGTGTATAAATTCAAAATTTATCCTTACATATTGATTTAGCATTTTTATTGTAATTAAAGGATTTTTAAGTCGATGAAATTAGTTTTCAATTTGTTACAGGTTTTATATAGAATTATCCTTTATATAAACAAATGCAATTTAATATTATTTCATTTTACCTCAGGAGTTTTTAATTGTTTCACATATTATGTAATAATAACCAAATATAAAAATTGTTATTGTTACTAATATATTATTTCACCTTATCCAAAAATTAATATCTTCCTATTCTGTATATTCTTTATTTTCAGTTACATATGCTAAAACATTTTTCCATTTTGCACTGGAATAGCAACATTATTTTATTTCTAATTAATTCTTATCAAGTTATGAAAGGTGTGTGAAACGAGAATGTCAAAATACTTAATGGAAATTAAAAAACATTTTTTAATTAATCAAATTAATTATATTTCAAACAACAACAGGTTACTTGGAGATAAATGGAAGGTTTTATACTATTTTAAATTGATTTAATAAATTTAATAACAAAATTTTTTTTAGGTTTTAAATATAAATTAATTCAAATTATTACAATATTTAATATTTTTGTATTTTGAATTGTGTTACAAAATTCATTGATATTTCGAGTCAAGGAATTGTTACTTGAATAACTGGTACTGCATTATAATCAACTACATTTATAATACCTATTACTTTAATTATGGTTTTATAGACATAGTACCTCATTGTTGAACATTTTCAAATATTTATTGTAGTAATGATAAATTTATGATAAAAAATGGGAGACATAATCACAATTTTAATTTAAAAATTAGAAATATACATTTCATAGTACTCCATTATTTTCCCCCAGATATAATAGGTGTGCTTAAAACATTACTGTAATATGAAATAACAAAGAATATATATTAATCTAGGTTATGCGATTTTTTTAATGTAATGATATAATAATTGAAAGCATATTATGCATATATGTTTTTGGCACTGAAATGTGACAAGTAAATACTATAAAACTAGCAATATATACCTCAAAATAACTTCTGGTTACCTGTTTGTGATTCCCAGAATATCAATTTGATTTTATAATTATAATTCTTCTATAATTTATAATTCTATAATTTGAATCTGGAGCAAAAGTTATCTATGACATCATGTTTTAAAAATATTGGATTTCCTTAGTTCTATTTATGAGAGTAAGTGAACTCATGCTCTCATATGCACAATGTACAGAAGTAATAATAATAATTACCTTTTTTTTATAAATAAAGTATATATTACTCTTATTACACTATTATTTCCCAATATGATTCTAAAGAAACATATAACTGATGTTCTCACTACTTTGTTTACATATTACTATTATTATGAACATTATTATGCAGGGTTATTATTTGCTATTATTATATGTTAATTAATATTAAATGACAAAGAGGAAAATCTGAGATATGCTATGTTTTAAGCCTATTAATTAAATTAAAACATCTATATTTTTTTGGAGCCCAAATTTTTCTAGGTACTTCTAAGTGTGATAGCGGAGGTTATAAAAATAAATTACTTTGATAACCATATATTAATTGAATAAAACCTTTGTTACATACATTATGTTTAAGTCAATAGTTGCAAATGCTTGTGTAATCTTGAATTCCTTACTTTATTTTAATTTCATCCATATTAGTATACCAGGATTTAGCTGCGAGGAGTAAAAGAAAAGACAAAATAAATACATTTTGAACGTATATTAAGTGATACATTATATGCGAATATTATAAATGCTCCAAAAATGCTGTAAAAAATACCTGTTAAATATACATAATTACCTACAAATAATCAGTTTAAAAATTCTTACTTTTTATTATTGATAAAATCGACTGGCTTAGAATATAATATTACCTTTAAATCGACAGATGTATTAAATTTAAAACAATAGTCAACAAAACAACAAATAAAAAAACATAGTAATCTTAAAAAGAGACATGCTGATGTTTAATGACATTAACAAATACATTTGATAATTAAAACAGACATTCTAGGTGAAAGATGGTAGATTATATATATATATATATATATATATATATATATATATATATATATATATATATATATATATATATGAAAATTCCACTTTGAGTCTTAATAATCTTCTTCACATATAATTATCTTATTTATTTCTTGTTTATTTGTTCTACTTTTAATTATTTTTTCTTCATTATTTTCTCAAGATCCTATTCATCATTAAGGCTATCTCATTCATGATGAAAAGCTACAATAACTGTATCAATATGATCACTAATCCATACCAAAGGAAGGTACTTACAACGTCATCATCAACTTGTTGAGGTACATCACTGTGAGAGTTCAAAATGGAACGGTTTTTAACTTTCTCCCTCACAATGTCCGTTATAATTATATCCACCAAGATCCTGACATAATAATGTATGATAGGAAATAGATAAATAGATAAAATTGTGAAAACTTCATCAAGACTCAACAAAGCCATTATGGCGCACTGACTCCAAAAGCAACTTGAAGAATCTGAAGCGAACTGAACGAGTCAAAACTGAAACACTCCTTATATAGCAAATATGTACATAACTACCGCACTCTACCAGCCATTGCCAAAAATATAATAGAACTTGTTAATACGACTAATATAATTGCTATACTTAAATATTTAAAATAGGTCAGATAAATGAACATAAATTTTTAAAGTGATACATAGATTTTTATACAAAAACAATAATTATTCATAATTCAGTTAGGTAACAGCATAAAACCTCAATGACTTAAAATATCAATATGGCGTCGTCAACAAAACTTACTGACGTAAATAATCATACACACACTATATATTATGTTTTCTGTGCTTATTTCTATATATGATAACCAAAATTCGTTCTTTCTAAAGCAAAAACAACTTGGATGAATACCCACTATATACTTACCAGGTAGTTGATATAACTAATCCTATTGTACAGCTTTGAACTTTTAAAAAATTAATTCTAATTGATATTTATTGACAAATACTTGTTTATGGAAGATTCTATCATTCATTAATAAACATTTTTTCTTCATCTTGTCCCTCTTTGAATCATCAAAGTTCTCGTTTCGTTTTATCGTTGACATTAAACCTAATATTTAAACAAACAGATTATATCGGCGTTTTTTTTTAAATATACACTTATATTCAATTAAAAATAGTTTTTAATAACATCATACAACGGAAGAGGTTGGATAAAGTTCATCAGTATTTTTGTTTCCATGGAACGTTGTAATTAGTTAACCCCTTCATTTTAAATTCCAGAATTCCAATAGCGATGTACAAAAAATAATAAATAATAAGTATGTATTTAAATTTTGTTAACCTAATATAATAAATAGGTGAGCTATATTTCGATTCAACATTAACTGTCTGTGATGATGTTACATATAGTTTCTCTTTTGTTGTTATTTCATTTAACGTCACTTAATGCTGCTATGGCTAATCGGGCGATGCTACAGGGAGCTCTAAATTGTGCATATTCACATTTAATTAGAATAGGATTTTTACCGAGTACTGGACATATTACAAGCTCGGGGCTACGTTTAACGCCCCTTCCGAAGGACGGTATAATCAAGTCCTTGTTACTCCCTTTAAAAAATCTTAGGGCCACCTGCCGGGCTACGAATCCGCGATCTTGGATTTAGTAGTTTGTTATGCTAACCACTAGTTTATAACGTTTAACAAATAAACAAATTTGATTCTCATATTTTATTTTTGAAAAATAATATTTAAAAAAAGCTGTTTGTATTCGTTGTATAATTACGGTGGCAACGATTCATTAAAATGAAACGTACATTGTAATGAAAATTTTCTTTCGGAACGCCATATTGGTATTTGAAGTCCATGAAGGTTAAACACTATAACCGAACTGGATTATGAAAAATTATTTTTTTGTTTAGTAATCTCTGTACAGCTGTAAAAAATATACATCTAATTACTTGGTTGGTTTTAAATATCTAGTATTACGGCTATATAAAATATATCTGTCTTTCTGTTCTGTGATATATTCGGCAGTGATTGACAGACTGGCAATCTCATATGTTGTCTTCTGTTAATAAAAACTATTTGAGTGAATATAAGTTCTTATGATAAATATATAAAAAAATACCGATATAATCTGTTTATTTGAATATTAGGTTTAATGTCAACGATAAAACTAAACAAGAATTTTGATGAAACAAAGAAGGGCAAAATGACGAAAAAAAGAGTCCTTTAATGAATAAAACAAACTTCCATAAACAAGTATTAGTCAATAAATATCAATTGTAATACATTTTTAAGAAGTTCAAAGCTGTGCAATAGGATTAGTTGTCATTGAATATCTACTACCTTGTATACTTTAAATAGTTTGGGCGCCAATTTACAAATAAAATGAAAGGTAAATAATCTATAAGTATATAACGGGTATTTATCCGAGTTGTTTTTGCTTTAGAATGAATGAATTTTGATTACTATGTATAGAATTCCCACAGAAAGCATAATAAATATACGTGTGAGTGTATGCTATGATAAGTTTTTTTGACAACGCCATATTGGTATTTTAAGTCATCGAGGTTAAATGCTGTTGCCAAAATGGTTTGTAAATAATTCTTGTTTTTAAATATATATATATATATGTAATTTTAAAAATATATGTTCATTTATCTGGATTATTTTAAATATCAAGTATTGGAATTATTTGAGTCATATATTATCAAGTTCTATTATATTTTTGGCAGTTTCAGGTAGAGTGCGCTACTTCTGCTCATAATTGCTATATAAGGAGTGCTCCAGAGATGACTTGTTCAGTTTGCTTCTAATCCTTACAGTTGTTCTTTAAGTGTTTCAGTGCGTCCTGATGTCTAAGTGTAAGGAGTCCTGGGAATCCTTCCTGTTAAGGATGGCTTTCATCTGCTTCATATTGGAGATTTATATACTCGTTATCGACATGCACCTTTGCATGATGAACTTAGAGAATAGACAAACCAAAGCAGAAATGATTCCAACAATGGCTGCTGGTAATGATTCCACTACTTCCGTAGAATATCTGTCCATGGTTGACAACAGCATGCCGATTTCTGTTTATTTGTTTGGAGTGTTCATATTCCAGTTGGCAGTGGCTGGGTTCATTCTGAGAAGAACAAGAATTGGGAGTGTCTCTGCTATTGATAAAGACAGCTCATCTGAAACTATTGTCTAGAATTCTAATGAAAAACTCAAGCAATGTAAGACATGTTTTTTTTTTCCAAAAGCCAAGTGCCTAGTCCACCTCCACATGACAATTTTTGCTGTGTCTAATATTCATTACTTTTTGATTCATCAATTTCTTATCACACACAAAAAAAATATGTTATAATTTCTGAGATTTTATATGTGAAGAACATTATCAAACTTTTTATTTTAAAAGAATGCAAATGGAAAAAAACCACAAGCAGAGCCTTATGTTTCAAAATTTTTTATGTAAAATACAAACACTTATCAGTCGACGTTTCGCCTATTCAGGCACTATCAAGACACAATAAAAAGTAAGTTCAATCACATCTCAAAACAGAAGTGCAATACATCCCAAGGAATAATCGCTAAAAAAGGCTCATAATCCGGGAACGCACCTCCACCCCAAGACGTTCAAACCAAAACTCAATTTACTTTTTATTGTGTCTTGATAATGCCTGAATAGGCGAAACGTCGACTGATAAGTGTTTGTATTTTACATAAAAAATTTTGAAACATAAGGCTCTGCTTGTGGTTTTTTTCCATTTGCATTCTAATAAAATTTAATGTTTCATTTTGAGTTTTGGCTCTGTTTTATTGTTTTTATTTTAAATTTCAGATAAATCAACTTTCATGTTTCTTATAAGCATTGAGCTGGATTTTACTAATTTAATACTTTTATATATACACAAATTTAAATTGTACTTTAGGTGTTGAACATAACTTTATCTGTGTTTTAGTTTAAATTGTTATAATAAAGCATTACTGTAGGATCTTTTAAAATGTAACACATTTGTAAATTGTAATACAATTCACCATATTTAATGTTCCCTTTTGATATTGATGAACCCTTTATTTTTATTTGATTAGCTCATTTTGTTAAATTAAAGCATTTCTTTTGGAGTTTATGTAAAGCATTTATTAATGGTAATACATTTTACTTATTAATATCTTCTAATAAATATTAAAAAGCATTTTTTAATTTTTTGATTCCTTTGTATAGATGATTTATAGACATCAAATTTTATAACAACTAAATTGGTATATGTACCCTAAGATGACAAGAAAAGTGGGAAAGATATGAAATTAAAGATTACATTAGCATTTTCTAGTTATAGCAATTCACATATTTTAAATCACAAGTGCTTATAAAACTTCACTTGTTTTACTTATATATAATATATAACTATATAATATATAGTTGGATAAGGCCAGGACTCGCTTGCGGGTTGTAGCACCAACATAAGAATAATAATAGCAATTAATTAACTCCAGTAATAAAATACTAGGAGATAAGACTCTGAACATATAATCTTGTTATTGGTGTAATAAATTATGTTTCATTTTAGGTCATAGTTTATTTTGAATGCTAGGATTCAAAACTATTCACTTAATATTATGAAGACCAGAACCCGTCACTTTTATCTACAGCTATTGTATTGTTATTGTTATAATTATTATATGTATTACCAAAGAACAGGAAACCTTTCCATTCAATGACTATCATGGATTTTTCAAAAAAAAAAAAAAAATATCAATCATTTCGAGATTCATTAGGAATAATATAATTTTATGAATAATGGTTATTTTAACATTTTTAAATAACTGTTAAAATAACCATATCTTTTTGAGTAAGAGCGCCTAATGATTACTAAATCTTCACATTTTTTGTCGAGTTTTGGGAATATGGTAGAAATGTAGCTGCAGGGGGTACCCCCCTGATGGTGTACACCAGAACCAGCTAAATTTTCTAAGTGGTCTATGAGAAGAAAGTCTGGGAACCTCTGGTGAGAATCAGCCTCTTTCTCCTTTAGAGACAATCATCAAGGGGCTCCATGTAGGCTCAATTATACATTATATATATGTTAAGTGTGACAGAAAAATCAAGATTAGTTTTTAATATAATGCAAAAATCCTCAACACTCCTTACTTTGTTACGAACCAAGTAAACCATAATGACCTTAATGTACCATTTGTTGCTGATTTGGCCCAAATCCGATATCAATCCTTTCATGACAAACTTTATTGCCACTCAAACCCACTAGTTTCAAACCTAGCAACCTCTTCAATTCCAAAGCGTCATCATAATCTCCTATACTTTTCAGAACCACCATGACAAATAACAGACAAACGTATTTCTCAGTTCTGCAAAAATACTTATTTACTGTTGGGTCTAGTAATAACATTCTTCTTGAAAAAGAAATCAAGGTTTCTTCAACATTTTTTTCCTATTATAAATTAATTGATATAATTTGGACTATACAATATCCAGACCATTTTATGCATTTTTTAAATTACATTTCTTCAACAAAGACCTTTGTAATGGAAGAATGATTTCACTGTTTGCTGGGTTGTTTATGCCTCAACTACAAGAGATCCCATTGTATTCAGCAATCATCTTTTGATTTATCAGCCTAATTTAACAAGTCACATTCCAAAGCCATAATGTCATAAAGACATTATTGATAGGGGACTAATAACGCCCTTGTATTTTAGTAGAATATAATATTTTAGTTTTTACATTAAATGAAAACAATCCAGATCCAAAATAATTAAGAAATTCCAATTGATTGCAGTAGAAATCATTCCCATAAAGAATATAAAATAAAATAACTAATATTATTAGGATGCAAGATTTTATTGGAAAACATAAACAGTATTTATATAGCATTTTTATATAAAATGTGATATTGAGACATTGCTGAGGAATATAAAAATTGAATTTTCTTTTATGATTTGATTTATCTTTCATGTGATAAAAACAACCTTTTTTGCTGATGCGTATCAAATGATAGGGTGTTAAATTAGTCTACAGTAAGTTGATAATAATCATTAAAAGATAAGCAACATTAGATAGCTTTATCTGATAAAAATACTTTTTTTTATCTAATGATTCTGAAATATTTATGATTACTTATCATTAAATGAGTATTTGTTTATTTTATAATAAATATCTTGGTGGGATAAATAAGTTTTCACATTGTATATTTCATCATATTTATTTGATTTCCCTGTTTAGTTTATTTGGACTCTAAAGACATAAATAGGACATAAACCCCAAAAGAAGTATTAGTTGAACTTTTTTAGTTCTTGAAAGTTTCTGTAGTAGTCGTGACATTTTAAATAAACTATTTCTGTTAGCTTAAACACACGGATGCAACGTTCAGTGGAAATATGCTCAACACTACACTAAGCTTCAATATTGGTAGAAGCCGATGTTACTAATAACTCAAAAATCAGCTATTGAAGTAGATATGGAATTGCATTCCATATTTTAATATGAATCGGTCTTTATTTATTTAATGACTTATATTTATTTTCTATTAATTTTCTATTTTAAAATTATTTGCAATCTGATTTTTCACCGTATCAGAAAAAAGTGTTTGCAAATGAGCAAGTACAAAGACAAGTGTCACAAGCAAAAATTCAATAATATTTTGAATATTTACAGTAATATTATTAAACATAATGTTCTTGAAACAAATAAATAATAAATGTTGATTATTACTATTGCAACTTGAATTAGGCCCTTCCCTGTTTCCATTTTCACAAAGTTATTTAATATTTTTCCACATTTGGTTCATGTTGTACTTTTTTGAGAAGCAGTAATGTTTTATTAATATTTTCTAGTTTTCAGGTGTTTAAATGAAAATCAATAAAAAGTAATGCCTCTGGAGTGTGTAATCTAATCACATATAATGTATAATTTAAGAAATATTGAATTTTTTTTTGTTATTGTTATAAAATTTAACCGTATCAAAAATTTAATTGAAATACTTTTTTTTAAATCATAAAATTATCAGATTCATGTAGCTGGAACATCATCCTTTTTATTCTCTGATATCAACGCGATTTTCTAATTTTCTTATGGAGAGATAAAATCAATTGTAAGTAAAAAGTAGAATGTCTCCTCATAAAGGTTTGGGCGCCAAAAATATACAAATCGCAAGAGGTTACTTGGAGATAAACAGAAGTAATAATACTAATTTAAATTAATTTAAGAAATAATTCAGCCCATTGGATACAGTAATAACCGTTTGAGGATAAATGTGAATTATGACAAGAAAATTTTGTTTAAGAAACAAGTACGAAGCCAAGGGTTAAAGTAGGAATTTTGGCAAATATTATTGACGTGTACATAGTTATTTTGGAGACCATGGTTTCATTACATGCTATTGGGGTTTTGAACTTCACTACTGTTGTTACTACTGTTTCTCATTAAATTTATTAATTCTCTTAATTTCTTTCTAATTTTACCTAACCAATAATTTTTTTTTATTATAAAATGTTGTAGATCCGTGTGATTCTTGAAAGCAACTCACTCTATTTGTGGTAAACCTCCATTTCTTGAATCAAGTGTTTATAATGATGAATATGTGAAAAAAAAGGGAAGATTAGACTGAATTGAAATTTGTTTCTTCACTTCATTAATGCAAGCACAAGCCATTACACAGAATCTAAGTCAGTATAGTTAATAATATACTCCGTTAATGTAAAACCTCTCCACATAAAGGTCAGCGTAAGGTACATAGAAAAATAGGTTAATTGCTAATAAATGAGATAGCTTGAAAAAAAATTAGAATAGATTCAATAAGAAATTTAGCCGATTTAATCCAATCAAACTATTTGAGATTAAAAGTCAATAATATTAGGCCTTGTTAAACTAACATTCCTGATATGGGATTATACTTTATCATATAAATAAACCAGCCCAAAGAGTCTAATTTTAAATGGTAAGGTCTAATAATAAAGTATAATTAGAAAATAAATTAAGGTTATTTTGGCTTAAAGTTTATAATTTCAAATTATGGAATCATATAACTACAAAATTATGCCAACATAAAGAATCTGAGCTACTGTAGTTTATATTATGTTATTGCAGTAGAGTAAAACTCTGTGCGCAGGTGTTTGGGCGCCATAAAAATACATTTCACTATAGGTTACTTCCTGATAAATCAGAAGGATTAATGCATTTTATTTAATTCAGCTATTTTATTTCAATCGTTTTTGGGGAAAATATGTTAATGAATATTACACGAAAATCGGCAAATGTGACTGAAGTAGACACTAAAAGAAAAGTAAGATATTTGGCAGTTAAGCTTAATCAAGTCATTTCAATCTAAATATGGCCCAAAATAGCCGACTGTGATATTATTTAATAAAATTTTGTTAAAATTCATAATAAGCAGCTTATTAAAATGTAAACATGAACATTAAATCCTTTATTGTAAAAAAAGTTTACAAAACATCCAAGACACTAATCTTAGATATAAAAGTTAGTGTTATATTGCGTTTCCAATAGGATTCTTAATAATAAATATATCGAGCAGAATAGACATTATTAAATTTGAAAATTGGTGTACATTAAGTTGACTGGATGTATACATCGGTCTATGTAAATATTTTCAAATCTAATTAAAACTCTCGGGCAGTAATTAGGATAATTTTGAGTGAAAACGTTAAAAAAATAATTATATGATAAATAAGGCTGTGGGAGAGCGGCCTTCAAGATTGTGCTCACCTGATCAACATTACTCTCCTTTATAGGTCATCGAAAAATTCTTTTCTAACTGATGATTTGTTATTACGTTACAGAATATAAAAGATTTTGGACTCGATATAACAAACTTTTTACCCATCAAGAAAATAATTATATGTATTATGAAATTTTTTTAAAATATAATTTTATATTAAACGACGGCCATTACACTAGTATAATAAAGAGTTTCCAGAGTGCGCTAGATCTGCACTTTGTCATATTTAAGGTGAGGCCATGTTTAGGCACGTCCATTTCGAGTTGGAACGCAGAAGTGATCGTATCAAGATGTGCAAAGTCAATCGGTTCATCCCATTCTTGCTTATTCTTAATCTTCTTCTGGCTTTCGTTTTTATGTGGCCCTTTAGTGCTCCATTGGAAAATAAAACAACAGTCACATTGAAGGACTTCAACTCGAATTCTACTCTAGGAAGTAATTATTCACGCATTGTCTCTGTGCTGATCATCAATCCAAGTCAAGAGGTTATGCTAGATTTTGTCTGTTTATTCCCTCTCCTCTTTTTTCTGTGTAATTGGTTGATGAAAATGTCGAACAGACCGAAGAAGATAAAAATAATATCACAGCAAGGAATCCATCACTTCAGACAAGCTTACAATGGGAATTTAAATGAAGAAGTTTGGATCGCTATGAAGAATCCACCATATCCTCCAACAGATTCTATTCTTATTGTTTAATTGGAAGGTAGTATTATCAGATATCCATTTTAGTTCGTGTGTTTAGTTGAAAAAAAAATTATTTTTAAATTTGAGAAACATTATCTAGCTCCTTTGTTATAAAATCCATTAAATATTTTGTATTATAATTTCTGCAGTTACAAATTTTTTTTCTTTCAGAAATTTGATATTATTGAACAAGTTTTTTTTTTAGAAGTCTATATAAATTCATAATTTATCCTTATATATGAAACTGACAGGTTTTTATTGTAATTAAATGCATTTTTAATTCAATGAAATTTATAATGAAATGTATAGAACTATCTTTCAGATAAAGAAATGTAACTTATTAATTTTTCATTTTATCTCAGGAGTTTGTATTTATATCACATATAATGTAATTTTTTATAAAACAATAAATTTTTATTGTTATTATTATGATATTTCATCTTACCCAAAAAGTAACTTGTTTCTATTCTGTATATCCTTCATGATCAATTACATCTGCTAAAACATTTGTTCCTTTTTGTGCTTTGATAGCAAAATTATTTAATTTATGATGAATTCCTATGAAGTTATGAAAGATAAGTAAAATAAGAATAGTAAACTACATGATGGAAATTCAAACCTATTTAAATTAATCTGATTAAATTTATATTCAATGTAATGCAGAATTGAACCTCTTTGAAAAGTACATATAGGTAAGTTGGATGAAGAACTTTGAGAGGGTTGGCTGCAGGAAAAAACATATTATCATACAGCCTATACTATTGTTTATAAGTGAACTTGAAGGCTGTTTAATCAAATATATATTTTACAAGTTGTGTCTTTCAAGTCAAGAGTTTGTTAACATTAAGAGTTTGTAATTAAATGATATATATTGTAATTATAGCAAATATCAAATTTTATATTGCTATCATTATAGTATTTCACCTTACCCAACACTTAATTTATCTCATTTTTTGGTTCTGATATTATCAGTTACAAGTAGCTAAAACATCTCCTGGTTATTCACTGATATCAACATTCTAGAGAAGAGTTAACCAATAACTTATGTAATATAACTCAACAAGATTGTAAAAATACCTAAATATATCATGGTGATTCATACATTTTAAGATTAATCAATTTATTTTATCAAGTTATAATATGTTGATTGTAATATACTTATTTTACATTATTATATAATAATAAGAATTAGTAAATGGCAGTAGGAATCCTTCAAATTTTGACTCTATGGATAATAGTTCCAGATTTTCTTTAAATTTTTAAAAGGTGCATATATATAAAGAAATCATGAAAATAACAGGCCTGAGCCTCAGAGTTTATACAAATGTCTAGATAGGATAGGAGCTGTAGTCATTTTAAAGGCTTAGGATCTGATAATAATAACAATGTTAAGAAAATTTGTGATTTTTTCCATGTAATATACTAAAATACCAGCAAACAAAATCTGTCACTGCCGTGTAGTTAAGCTTCTCCAAAAATAAAGCGCTGAGAATAAAATACATAGATTGAAGTTACTCATAGATAAACCAAAACATTTGATAAAAATTAAGCCAATTTAATATAGAATCTAATCTATTTCAAGCAACCATAACTGATTTTATATAGCGAGGAAGGTTAGAAGATACCAGGTTAGAATAAATAAGAATGAAGAAAAATAATTTCCAAGTAAGCAATCTGATTTCAAAATATGAAATTTTATTTTTATTCAAATATGCCTGCGCACATAATCAAAGGTTCTACAACAATATTTAAAATAATTAGCTGTTCCGATCAATTTAAACAAAATTATTAAATGAGTAATAACAAAAAAATAGGAGAGTATGTATAACTACAAGTTGTAATATGGAATTTTATATTTATTTAAGTAGTCCCTAACACTGAATCTGGCATTTTTTGACTATTTATACTGTTACTATATCATAGCAATGTTTCTACCCATAATATTTTGGGTCCCACAAAAATACCTTGCTCAAGTGGTTACTTGTTGAGCAATCAGTATGTTATTATATAAATTAAAATTTTCATCCCCAAAAGGATCTTCAAGACATAAAATTTTATATTTGTAAATAAATGCCAGTATATAGATTTTCTTTTCTTTCATTGCAATATGGATTGGCACACAAAGGTTTCGGATTCCAAACAAATAGATATAAAAAGGTATTACAAACCAGAATGTTTTATATTTAGTAAATAATTTAGCCTATTTATAGCAAAGATGAGATTATACATTAATTAACTGACCCCATTGTTTCGACTTTTCTCCCTGAAGTATTTTTGGTATTTTAAACTGATTGTTCCTACTGTTTCTCTTGAAATTTATTTATTTTTTTAAAACTTATTATCAGAATCTCTTTCTAAATTTTCCTAAACATTTTTTTAATTTTTTCAATAAAGGGGGTAGTTCCAAGTGATGCCAGAAAGACATCACTTTTTGTGTACATCGTTATCAGAAAGGCTTTCTTATTTTACAATTTTTTAAGTTTCTAATAATGAATTTATGGAAAAACAAGGAAGGTCGAATTAAAATGTGTTCCTTCACAACATACAATTTTTTATTTATTCAAGTAAGCCAAAATATAGAATCTTATATACAAATGTTACAATATTACAAGATAAAAGAACCTACTGGCTTTAACCATTTTAATACAATCACTTCTACGACCCAACTCGAAATGCAAGTGCCTAAAAAGGCCACACCTTAAATATGACGAAGTGCAGATCTAGCCCACTCTGAACAATACTTATTACACCAGTACAATGGCTGTCTTTGGATATGAATTTTACTTTTAAAAATATTTATAATAAAAGTAAATATTTTCCTGAGTTTGCATTGGCTTCAACAATTTTTCCTTTCATTTAGGTACGTACAAGTTATCAGAAAAAAATTAATTTTTCGATCATCTATATAAGGGTGGAATGTTATTCAGCTGAGAAAAATAATGAATGCTGATCTCTATCACAGCCTTATTTATCGCATAAATATTTTTTTTTAACGATTTCACACAATGTAATGTTTATTATTGCCTTTGCTTTGAACTTTATTTATAACTGTTTACATAAATAAATGATTCAACTAATGTGCTACTGCAAATAATTTATTTTGGATATTTTTCGATTTTTAAAAGCTTCATATCATGAATTATTATAAAATCGTTATATTAATGCGTTGTTAAATAATAAGAATAATATCATATGATGTCATATTCTTATTGAAATGACCTGATTAAACTTGTAGAATATCTTCAACTTCTTCCAGTGTCTGAAGTACAAAGTTTGCCTATTTAGGATGTTCAATTTATGATCCTATTCCTAAAACAGTGACAACAATTAATAAGTTAAATTAATTAAAATCATAAACTTATTTTTATGGCGCCCAAACATCTATGCAGAGAGTTTTTCCTCTACTGCAGTTAAATCGTGATGTAATTTTGTTGCTATGAAATTAATTATTTAGAAAATATAACCTTTAATTCAACATAGTTTATTTTTAGACCTTTACCTTTTTTAAATTAGGTCTAAATTAAAACATACTCTCCTATGATTTGTTATTACTCATTTAATAATTTTGTTGAAATTGATCGGAACAGCTAATTAATTTAAATATTATTGTAGAATCTATGATTCTGTGCGCAGGCATATTTGAATCAAAATAAAATAAAATTAGATTGGATTATTTATTAAATTGACTTAATTTTTATCAAATGTTTTCTTTTATCTATGAGTAACCTCAATCTATGTATTTTATTCTCAGTGCTTTATTTTTGGAGAAGCTTAACTACACTGCAGTGACAGATTTTGTTTGCTGGTATTTAAGTATTTTACATGTAAAAAATCACAAATTTTCTTAACATTGTTATTATTATCAGATCCTAAGCATTTAAAATGACTACAGCTCCTATCCTATCAAGACATTAAATACACTTGTATAAACTCTGAGGCTCAGGCCTGTTATTTTCATGATTTCTTTATATTTATGCACCCATTAAAAATTTAAAGAAAATCTGGAACTATTATCCATAGAGTCAAAATTTGAAGGATTCATACTGTCGTTTACTAATTCTAATTATTTTATAATAATGTAAAACAAGTTTTTTACAATCAAAATATTATAACTTGATAAAATAAATTGATTAATCTTAAAATGTATGAATCACCATGATATATTTAGGTATTTTTACAATCTTGTTGAGTTACATTACATAAGTTATTGGTCAACTCTTCTCTAGAAAAGTAGAACTTGAATAATGTTGATATCAGTGAATAAACAGGAGATGTTTTAGCTACTTGTAACTGATAATATCAGAACCAAAAAATGAGATAAATTAACTTTTGGGTAAGGTGAAATAATATAATAATAACAATATAAAGTTTGATATTTGTTATAATATCAAATTAATAGAAAATAACTGAAATTAAACAATGTACAAGTTGAAACAAAAATAATATATTAAAAATTCTTTTGGTTACAGCGTTAATGACAATACATTCAAGGAAAAAATGTAAATTCATAGAATAAACTGTAAATATTTTGGCTTAGAAAAGAAAAAACTAATATTTATTAAATTCTGAAAACAATAATGCTTGATTCCACTTCTTTATATAACTAGTCTTAATTTATACTTCTTTCTAAGGGACTTATTTGAAGTAACTGCAGAAAACTTATATCCAAAAGAACTTGAAACAGGAGTTAGACAATTTTTTCTCCTATTTGAATCTATTTAATTTTTCTTCAAAATTTTAACTGGAAAAAAAGAACTTCTAAAATATATATTTGATTAAGGTTGAATTCTGCATTGCATTGAATATAAATTTAATCAGATTAATTTAAATAGGTTTGAATTTCCATCATGCATTTTACTATTCTTATCGGACATACATAACTTCATATGAAATCATCATAAATTAAATAATGTTGCTATCATAGCAAAAAAAGGAACAAATGTTTTAGCATATGTACCTGATAAAGGATATACAATATATAAACAAGTTACTTTTTGGGTAAGGTGAAATATCATAATAATAACAATGAAAATTTATTGTTTTATAAAAAATTACATTATATGTGATATAAATACAAACTCCTGAGATAAAATGAAAAATTAATAAGTTACATTTCTTTATCTGAAAGATAGTTCTATACGAAACTTGTATCATTCTGAAAATAGATTTCATTAAATTAAAAATGCATTTAATTACAATAAAAAACCTGTCAATTTCATATATAAGGATAAATTATGAATTTATATAGACTTCTAAAAAAAAAAAACTTGTTCAACACTATCAAATTTCTGAAAGAAAAAATATTGTAACTGCAGAAATTATAATACAACATATTTAAAGGATTTTGTTACAAAGGAGTTAGATAATGTTTCTCAAATTTAAAAATAATTTGTTTTCAACTAAACACACGAACTAAAATGGATATCTGATAATACTACCTTCCAATTAAACAGTAAGAATAGAATCTGTTGGAGGATATGGTGGATTCTTCATAGCGATCCAAACTTCTTCATTTAAATTCCCATTGTAAGCTCGTCTGAAGTGATGGATTCCTTGCTGTGATATTATTGTTATCTTCTTTGGTCTGTTCCAAATCTTCATCAACGATTTACACAGAAAAAAGAGGAGAGGGAATAAACAGACAAAATCTAGCATAACCTCTTGACTTGGATTGATGATCAGCACAGAGACAATGCGTGAATAATTACTTCCTAGAGTAGAATTCGAGTTGAAGTTCTTCAATGTGACTGTTATTTTATTTTCCAATGGAGCACTAAAGGGCCACATAAAAACGAAAGCCAGAAGAAGATTAAGAATAAGCAAGAATGGGATGAACCGATTGACTTTGGACATCTTGATACGATCACTTCTGCGTTCCAACTCGAAATGGACGTGCCTAAACATGGCCTCACCTTAAATATGACGAAGTGCAGATCTAGCGCACTCTGGAAACTCTTTATTATACTAGTGTAATGGCCGTCGTTGTATATAAAATTATATTTTTAAAAAGTTCCATAATATAGATAGTTATTTTCTTGATGGATAAAAAGTTTCTTATATATCGAGTCCAAAAACTTTTATATACTGTAACGTAATAACAAATCATCAGTTAGAAAAGAATTTTTCGATCACCTATAAAGGAGAGTAATGTTGATCAGCTGAGCACAATCTTGAAGGGCGCTCTCCCACAGCCTTCCATATAAATACAACAATTAACATCTTAGACGTCAATTTATATTTGTTTTTGTGTGCTATTTAATATTCTTTCTAAAAGCTAATTTTTTTCAATGTTAGAGGATGAGTATGAGACTGACCTAGTCTCGAAACGTCACCATAAAGAAATTTAAGAAGCGACTGGAACTCAAGAACCATAAATATATATATGAATAGTTAACGTGTGCTAGTGGTTTTCAAATTTTATAAGATCTTTTTCTTGGGTTAAGGTATAAATAAATGAAATGTTTTTATATTATACAACTCATTGTAATAGTAATGAATATGTAGAAAAACGAAAAAAAAAATTAATAATAATTTTTTTTTCGAAATACGAAATTTCATGTTTATTCAAGCCTGCCATTTATGATATTCACTGTCGCTACCGTAAACTAAAAAGCCTCTGCATGGAGGTTTGGGCGCCATAAAAATATATAGCCCTAGAGGTTTCTTGTTGAGAAATAAGAATTTTTGAAATAAATTTTAATCAATTTACTTAATTTTATGAAACCTTAACTGCATAAATATTAAAAGAATATTGCTGGATGCTTAGTAAATGTAAGACAAATAAACCAGTTTTGCCAAATACTTTTGGAATTTAAAACTTATTTTTTTATTGAAGCTCCTCTTTTTCATTGGATATATAAATTTGAATTTATGAGTGTCAGTAAATTTAGTTTACCTTACTTAATATCAAATTACAATCAAAAGTAGTATTTCCATGTAATACTTGGAAATTATGTTGAGAGAAATTATAAATTTGTTTTTTTGGATAATGAAGTAGTTTTCTGTTATTTCAGGAACATTAATGTAATGTTTTCTGATTTTACAGAGTTTCAAGTCTAGTGATAGACAATAAATTGGAAAAAAAGGAAATGTCATGATGAATAAACACTTGCATTTTCTTGGTATGAAATTGTATTGTTATTTTTAGAAGTATACATAACCTTAGTATGCCAGCATACTGAACCTTAATACCAGTTATTTATATGCCCATGGTTTCACTAAATGATTTTGAGATTTTAATCTTGTCCATTGATTGCAACTGATATTTCTCTTTGAAATTTGTGAATCAAATTAAATTTTAAACAAACTTCGAAATTGGTAGTCCGATTAATATTTGGAAATTACTTCAGGTTCTATTCAACATCTTACTCTTACATTCTTATGTTATTATTTGATTAACAATGACGTTTAAACATGTGGTTATATATATTTGTAATAATAAAAAAAAATCAAGGAAAATACTAACATTATATTTATGGAAATACTTGTTTTTCCAAAAAAATATATCCAAATATCTATACTTGTTAATTTTATGATATAGAAGGCTTTGGTTGAAATCGGCATTCAAGATTATTCTCATGTGAACATTACGCCCGTATATATATATATATATATATATATATGATAAAAAATTGTTCTCTTTGTGGTAATTTGTATGTATATGATGAAAGAAAAATTTACTGAAGACAATGTTACAAATGTTTAATCAGTCCATTTCTTCCGTTATAAAAGTTTTTAAAAATAAAATTTCATTTCCAACGACGGCCATTACAATAGTTTCCAGAGTGCGCTAGATCTGCACTTCATCATATTTAAGGTGTGGCCACGTTAAGGCACGTGCCTTTCGAGTTGGAACGCAGAAGTGATTGTATCAAGATGGATAAAGTCGATCGGTTCTTTCGATCCTTGGTTCTTCTTCTTCTGGCTTTGATTTTTATGAGACCCTTTAGTGCTCCATTGGAAATCAACGAGAGAGTCACTGTATTGAAGGCCAGTGTCTCGAATTCTACTCTAGATCCTGGAAATAGAGGTAATGACATTCACCTTGTCTATGTGCTGATCATCAAATCATTAAATGAAAAGGTTGTGGTAGAATTCGTCTTGTGCTTCATTCTCCTCCATTTTCTGTGTAATTTGGTGTTCAAGATCTGGAGCATACTAAGGAAGATAATAATAATGACACAGGGAAGAAGCTATCCCATCAGGCGAGCCGACAATAGGAAGTTGGATGTAGAAATTTGGAAAGCTACAAAGAAACCACCAAACCCTCCAACAGGTTCTATTCTCAATGTTTGAACTCAACAAACAAGGCTATAATATACATTTCAGTTAGTGTTTTTAATTTTAAAAAAAAATAACATATGTTTAAATTTCAGAAAGATTATCTAACTCCTTTGGTGCAAAATTGATTTTGTATTATCATTTCTGTAGTTACTTGATCTAGTCCCTCTTAAATTAAATTTATATTAAGACAAGCTCTTGTGTGTGTGAAATCAAAATATTTTACTTCCAGAAGTTTTATATTGGTGAAAAACATTTATTCTTTTTTTATGTATATATATATATATATATATATATATATATATATATATATATATATATATATATATATATATATATATATAATTCATAATTTATCCTATGTATAAAATCATATTTTATCCTGTGTATAAATTCAAAATTTATCCTTACATGTTGATTTAGCATTTTTATTGTAATTAAAGGATTTTTAAGTCGATGAAATTAGTTTTCAATTTGTTACAGGTTTTATATAGAATTATCCTTTATATAAACAAATGCAATTTAATATTATTTCATTTTACCTCAGGAGTTTTTAATTGTTTCACATATTATGTAATAATAACCAAATATAAAAATTGTTATTGTTACTATTATATTATTTCACCTTATCCAAAAATTAATATCTTCCTATTTTGTATATTCTTTATTTTCAGTTACATATGCTAAAGCATTTTTCCATTTTGCACTGGAATAGCAACATTATTTTATTTCTAATTAATTCTTATCAAGTTATGAAAGGTACGTAAAACGAGAATGTCAAAATACTTAATGGAAATTCAAACATTTTTTAATTAATCAAATTAATTATATTTCAAACAACAGCAGGTTACTAAGAGATAAACAGAAGGTTTTATACTATTTTAAATTGATTTAATAAATGACTCAGCTTATTCGATGCAGCCATAACTGTTTCAAATCAAAGGTAAAATATATTTAAAGAATGATTGATAAATATTTCTGATATCGGCACAGTAAATTTTGAATCACTGGCTTTGCTATGGCACATTATGTCTTAGTAAATATATAAATGTGAATCAATAAAAAATTCATATAAACTATAGCTCTGATCATTACAGTATATGTAGCTACAATCACTGATGTTTAGACGAATAATTTTGTATGGTAGTAATTATTATTTCTAAAAATTCCTCAGGTTTAATAATAATTTTTATATAAAAAAAAATATGGTCACATTAATTCAAAAGTTGTCATTTCTAAAACTTACATTTCATGAATTTAGAAGTATGTAAGCACAGAGGTGCTTAGTTGCTATATTTATATTCACGGTCACTTAATAGTAAAGTTTTGGTCCATAAAGGCTTGGGCGCCAAAGAATTAAAAACAACAGCAGGTTACTAAGAGATAAACAGAAGGTTTTATACTATTTTAAATTGATTTAATAAATGACTCAGCTTATTCGATGCAGCCATAACTGTTTCAAATCAAAGGTAAAATATATTTAAAGAATGATAGGTAAATATTTCTGATATCGGCACAGTAAATTTTGAATCACTGGCTTTGCTATGGCACATTATGTCTTAGTAAATATATAAATGTGAATCAATAAAAAATTCATATAAACAATAGCTCTGATCATTACAGTATATGTAGCTACAATCACTGATGTTTAGACGAATAATTTTGCATGGTAGTAATTATTATTTCTAAAAATTCCTCAGGTTTAATAATAATTTTTATATAAAAAAAAAATATGGTCACATTAATTCAAAAGTTGTCATTTCTAAAACTTACATTTCATGAATTTAGAAGTATGTAAGCACAGAGATGCTTAGTTGCTATATTTATATTCACGGCCACTTAATAGTAAAGTTTTGATCCATAAAGGCTTGGGCGCCAAAGAATTAAAAACAACAGCAGGTTACTAAGAGATAAACAGAAGGTTTTATACTATTTTAAATTGATTTAATAAATGACTCAGCTTATTCGATGCAGCCATAACTGTTTCAAATCAAAGGTAAAATATATTTAAAGAATGATAGGTAAATATTTCTGATATCGGCACAGTAAATTTTGAATCACTGGCTTTGCTATGGCACATTATGTCTTAGTAAATATATAAATGTGAATCAATAAAAAATTCATATAAACAATAGCTCTGATCATTACAGTATATGTAGCTACAATCACTGATGTTTAGACGAATAATTTTGCATGGTAGTAATTATTATTTCTAAAAATTCCTCAGGTTTAATAATAATTTTTATATAAAAAAAAAATATGGTCACATTAATTCAAAAGTTGTCATTTCTAAAACTTACATTTCATGAATTTAGAAGTATGTAAGCACAGAGATGCTTAGTTGCTATATTTATATTCACGGCCACTTAATAGTAAAGTTTTGATCCATAAAGGCTTGGGCGCCAAAGAATTAAAAACAACAGCAGGTTACTAAGAGATAAACAGAAGGTTTTATACTATTTTAAATTGGTTTAATAAATGACTCAGCTTATTCGATGCAGCCATAACTGTTTAAAATTAAAGGTAAAATATATTTAAAGAATGATAGGTAAATATTTCTGATGTCAACACAGTAAATTTGCTATGGAACATTATGTCTTATTAAATAAATAAAGGTGAATCAATAAAAAAATCATATAAACAATAGCTCTGATCATTATAGTATATGTAGCTACAATCACTGATGTTTAGACAGATAATTTTGCACGGTAGTAATTATTATTTCTAAAAATTCCTCAGGTTTAATAATAATTTTTATATAAAAAAAAATATGGTCACTTTAAATCAAAATTTATCATTTCTAAAACTTACATTTCATGAATTTAGAAGTATGTAAGCACAGATATGATTAGTTGCTATATTTATATTCACGTTCACTTAATAGTAAAGTTTTGATACATAAAGGCTTGGGCACCAAAGAATTACAAACAGCAGGTTACTAAGAGATAAACTGAAGGTTTTGTACTATTTTAAATTGATTTAATAAATAATTCAGTTTATTAGATGCAGTAATAACTGTTTAAAATTAAAGGTAAAATATATTTAAAGGATGATTGGTAAATATTTCTGATATCGACACAGTAAATTTTGAATCACTGGCTTTGCTGTGGAACGTATGTAAAATGTGCAAGTTCATAGCATGCCATTACATATCTATTAAAATATGTTTGCTCTCCGAACCAGAGTTTTTATTATTATGTTTACAATAATTAAATTGACCGCATTTAGGTTTAGCATCCATGATAATACAGAGCACTAGAGGTTATTTGTGTAACAAATGAGATGGCTTATTATAAATTTAAGTTATTTTGATAATTATTTTAGGGTATTTGATCCAGTCATAACTACTTTAGATGAATAGTGAAAGAATATCATAGGAGACATAGTAAGTATTAATAATGGGGACATTGCTATTTTTGAGAAGTTTAGGCGCCATTAAAATACATAGTCCTAGAGGTTACTTGATGAGAAATCAGAATTTTTGAAATAGATTTTAAATAATTTGCTTTATAAATGTTTTTGTTATAAGTAAAGACTTAAACATCAAACTCTAATCAAGAGTGGTATTTCCATATAATTCTTGAAAATTATCGTAAGAAAAATTATGAACATGTTTACTTGGATTATGATGTAGTTTTCTATATTATGTTATTTAAAATACATTAATGTAATGTTTTCTGATTTCACAGGAGCTCTAGTCTATAGACAATAAATGGGACAGCAGGAAACCATTAACAATTTCATCAAATTTGTTATTTTCAATTTGATATTTGGAAATTACCTCATTTCTATCTTTCAGGTTCTATTCAACATCTTACTGTTACATTCTTATGTTATTCTTTGATTAACAATAATTTTTAAGCATGTGGTTATTTAAATATTTACATAACTTTTTAATAATAGAAAAAAATCAAGGAACGTAATAATTATTATATTGAAGGAAATAGTTTTTTCAAGGATAAATCCAAATGTCTGTATTTGTGAACTTGATAAAGAAGGCTATGGTCGAGGTCGCCATTTAAGATTTTTCTCAGCTGAACAACATTCCGCCCTTATATAGATGATAAAAAATGTTGTCACTTTGTTATAATTTGTATTTACATTAAGGAAAGGCAAATTTTTTTTAAGACAATGTAACAAACGTTTAATCCATTACTTTTATTATAAAACTTTTTAAAAATAGAATTTCATATCCAAAAACGGCCATTACACTAGTACAATAAAGAGTTTCCAGAGTGCGCTAGATCAGCACTTCGTCATATTTAAGGTGCGGCCATGTTAAGACACGTGCATTTCAAGTTGGAACGCAGAAGTGATCGTATCAAGATGGGTAAAGTCGATCGGTTCTTTCGATTCCTGGTTCTTCGTCTTCTTCTGGCTTTCGTTTTTATGCGGCTCTTTTGTACTCCATCGGCAATCAAAACAACAGTTACTGCATTGAAGGGTTGTGTCTCGAATTCTACTCTAGATTCTGGAAATGGAAGTAATGATTTACGGATTCTCTCAGTGCTGATCATCAAACCAAGTCAAGATTTTGCCTGTTTGTTCATTCTCTTGTTTCTCCTGTGTAATTTGTTGATGAAGATTTGGAACAGACCGAAGAAGATAATAATAATAATGCCACAGCCCTTCAGACAAGGCTACCATGGGAGTTTGGATGAACAACTTTGGAAGGCTATTAAGAAACCACCATATCCTCCAATAGATTCTATTCTTATTGATTGAATTGGAAGGTAACATTATCAGATATCCATTTTAGTTCGTGTGTTTAGTTGAAAAAAAATACCTATGTTTAAATTTGAGAAACATTATCTAACTCCTTTGTTGCAAAATCCATTAAATGTTTTGTATTATCATTTCTGCAGTTACAAATTTTTTTCTTTCAGAAATTTGATATTGTTGAACAAGTTTTTTTTTAGAAGTCTATATAAATTCGTAATTTATCCTTATATATGAAATTAACAGGTTTTAATTGTAATTAAATGCATTTTTAATTTAATGAAATCTATTTTCAGAATGATACAAGTTTCGTATAGAACTATCTTTCAGATAAAGAAATGTAACTTATTAATTTTTCATTTTATCTCAGGAGTTTGTATTTATATCACATATAATGTAATTTTTATAAAACAATAAATTTTTATTGTTATTATTATGATATTTCACCTTACCCAAAAAGTAACTTGTTTATATATTATATATCCTTTATTATCAGGTACATATGCTAAAACATTTGTTCCTTTTTTTGCTATAATAGCAACATTATTTAATTTATGATGATTTCATATGAAGTTATGAAAGGTATGTCCGATAAGAATAGTAAAATGCATGATGGAAATTCAAACCTATTTAAATTAATCTGATTAAATTTATATTCAATGCAATGCAGAATTCAACCTCTTAGAAAAGTATATATAGGTAAGTTGGATGAAGAACTTTGAGAGTGTTGGCTGTAGGAAAAAACATATTATCATACAGCCGATACGATTGTTCATAAATGAACTTGAAGGCTGTTTAATCAAATATATATTTTAGAAGTTCTTTTTTTCCAGTTAAAATTTTGAAGAAAAATTAAATAGATTCAAATAGGAGAAAAAATTGTCTAACTCCTGTTTCAATTTCTTTTCGATATAAGTTTTCTGCAGTTACTTGATCAAGTCCCTCATAAATTATATATAAGTTAAGACAAGTTATGGAGGATGTGAAATCAAAATTTTTTACTTTCAGAAATTTGATATAGTTGAACATTATTTTTTCTTTTTAGAAGTCTTTATAAATTCATAATTTATACTTTACATATCAGAATTAACAATTTTATAGTAATATAATGCATTTTTAATTTAATGATCTGTTTTCAAAATGTTACAAGTTTTTTATAGAACTATCTTTCAGATAAACAAATGCAACATATTAATATTTCATTTTACCTTTGGAGTTTGTATTTATATCACATATTATGCAATAATAAACAAATATTAAAATTTTTATTGTTTTTATAATGATATTTCACCTTATCCAAAATGTTATTTGTTTCTATTTTGTATATCCTTTATTTTCACTTAGAGATGCTAAAACATTTGTTCCTTTTTGTGCTTTAATGGTAACATTATTAATTTTTAATGATGAGTTCTTATGAAGTTATGAAAGGTAAGTACAATAAGAATGGTAAAATGTAAAATACATGATGGAAATTCAAACCTTTTTAAATTAATCTGATTAAATTTATAAATTGTGTTAATAGTTGGTAACAGTAACAGTTTAACTAAATATTTATTATAATAGAAAATGCAAGAATTTTTATATGTAAATATAAACTCCTCAAAATTTATGATCATTTAGATTAAAAAAACAAACAAAAAATCTATTGGTTAAACAAATCTCTGAAAATGTATTTTTGTGGCGCCCAAATACAGAAAAGTTATGATTCTGTGAGCAGGCATATTTTAATTAATACTGTAATTCATACTTTGAAGTTTCAAATACATTTAAAATTATATCTAGTAAATTGAAGTATTTTTTACGTGTTGATAATCTTTCTTAATTTCCATTTTTTATTTATCAAATTTCTTCTAAGCTTCTTTGATTATTAACCTCAATTATGGTCAGATTAAATAGGCTGAATCATTTAATAAATTAATATAAATTTTTATGAAACCTTCCAGTTTATCTACAAGTATCCACATGTAATAATAGGTGAAATTTCAACGGAATATATATTGCTTACAAAATACAAGAATTGGTATGAAAATATATGAATTGCTCAAAATTTAAGTTGGTTTAAATAAAAAAAACAACTTTTGGATAGACAAACTTCTCTGCTTACAGGTGTATTAGGTTTGATTTTTGGAATAACTTCTAATAAAGGAAGAAATGTTTTTGTTTTTCCTTTGTATTTAGTGATTATAACATTATTATAATTCTATTTTAAGTCAACTGATTGTTAGGGATTCACAAACATTAGAAGATTTCAAAACACTTCAAAATCAAAAGTTGTAACGTCAACACATGAAATTCTATATTTATATAAATATGGCAGTAATAATGCCAGAACTTTATTCATATAATTATATTTAATGTTACTGGTATATATAAAAAGCTTTTCTGCATTAGTGGGCGTCACAAAGATTCAAAGCACAAGAAGGTAATTCGTAAACAAATCAGTAGGTTTAAAATACATTTAAATGAATTTAATAAATGGTTCAGCCTTTTTGATGCAACTAGAACTGAGATTACAAATTAAATAACATTAGAGGAATCTTGATAAAGAATAAATGGAGAAGCAGAGAAGGTTATGCGCTAGTAAATGTTGCAATTTCAAAATATGAAAATATTTATATTTATTAAAATATGGATGCCCATTGATTCTATGTTTCTTTAATTATATGTACCATAATTAATCTTTTGAGAGGTTTGGGGCATCACAAAAGTAGATAGCTCTAGATGTTAAATGTTGATTAATCGGAACGATTGATATACTTTTTATTTTATTTAATAATTAGCTTGTTCAATACAGTTAGAACTGTTATAGGAGAGTTGGTAAGTATAACAATAGAGACATCTGTTTTTTCTAATCCAATGATTTTGCTAAATGCTTTTGAGATTTTAAAAATATTCACTGATTCCACCATTCATTCCTCTAGGAATCTATAAACTTTGACTTTAAATTTAGTCAGTACATTTTTTTTACTTTAATTTAACTTTAAATTTCATTGGGAAAGAGAAAAAAAAAACATTTTCCAGTCGATTAAATTTTCTTTGATCCTTATTTATCTCTTGACGCGTTTCGACAATGTGTCATTTTAAATCTTATCACATTTATTTTTCTGCATTGGTAACCAATTATTTACATAACTTTATCATAGTTACAAGCCTAAAATATCAGTGGAAAAAACAATCACATCTACACTAAACTATGTAATTCAATAATTATAAAAAATTATTAAAGTGTCCAAAATAACTAGTAATAAATTAAGTATAGATACTTCCAAATTTAAATCATTTTAATTTTAATTTAAATAAAAACTCTAGGGGATCATTTATCGTCCATGGTCAAGAAAATACATTAAAAACCAAACTTTGATCCTTGGAAGACTATAACTCTTTTAAGTAATTTTGAATATTTTGAATATTAAATAATGCTTAAGATCAAACATCAATAAAACAACAATAACTCTTTTTTTATAAATTTTATTTTAAAATTTTAATTATATCTTTTAATTAAAATATGAAATTGGAATATTTATTTTATAAGATCTATTAGTAGGTAATAGGTTCAGGTTATTTTACTCTATCTGATTTGTTTATAGAGCATGAGGTATTTTATGCTCTAATGTTTTTTTAAATTTTAAATAATGGAAGAATTTAATTTGCTAATTTCTCCTGCCTCTTTTCTATCATTTACTGTATTCTATAATTTTTCATTTATGAACAAAGTTTCTAAATATTTCCTTTTTAAGGTGGAAGATATAAATAAGGATCAAAGAAAATTTAATGGACTGGAAAGTTTTTTTTTTTTCTTTCCAATATAAATTATAAAGTAAATGAGTCCAGTATAGAAGAAACGAATTATAAAATGAACCTTAAATTTTAATGAAAATGAATAAAAATAGAAAGTTTGTGTTAAATTAAAATTTTTAATTCCAACCGATGAAATTTTATAGTATTTCTGGACACTTATAGTACTTCAGTTTCTTGATTACATATACCATCACTGCAGTATAGTCAAACTTCTCTAGATAATGTTGAATATTATGAGTTATGTGGAAGAAACTGGTCAGGGTGGAGGTCCAAAAATTTCTCTTAAGTATGGAGAAATGTTAATTAAAGAGCCAACATTTCGACCCACATTGCAGGTTGTCTTCAGGGCTGTCGAGGGGAGTTCAGAGGGATGGTGTAGCTCCCTAACTCTACTCACATCACTAACTACTACTCATCTTGAATAATAATAGTTGACCTTGTATATATATGTGGAAGAAAATGGTCCAGGTGGAGGTAAAAAAATTTCTCTTAAGTATGGAGAAATGTTTATTAAAGAGCCAGCGTTACGACCCACTTTGCAGGTTGTCTTCAGGGCTGTCGAGGGGAGGGCAGGGGGATGGTGAAGCTCCCTAACTCTACTCACATCACTAACTACTACTCATCTTGAATAATAATAGTTGACCTTGTATATAATATATGTGGAAGAAAATGGTCCAGGTGGAGGTAAAAAAATTTCTCTTAAGTATGGAGAAATGTTTATTAAAGAGCCAGCGTTTCGACCCACTTTGAGGTTGTCTTCAGGGCTGTCGAGGGGAGGGCAGGGGAATGGTGAAGCTCCCTAACTCTACTCACATCACTAACTACTACTCATCTTGAATAATAATAGTTGACCTTGTATATATATGTGTGGAAGAAAATGGTCCAGGTGGAGGTAAAAAAATTTCTCTTAAGTATGGAGAAATGTTTATTAAAGAGCCAGCGTTTCGACCCACTTTGAGGTTGTCTTCAGGGCTGTCGAGGGGAGGGCAGGGGAATGGTGAAGCTCCCTAACTCTACTCACATCACAACTACTCATCTTGAATAATAATAGTTGACCTTGTATATATATGTGGAAGAAAATGGTCCAGGTGGAGGTAAAAAAATTTCTCTTAAGTATGGAGAAATGTTTATTAAAGAGCCAGCGTTTCGACCCACTTTGAGGTTGTCTTCAGGGCTGTCGAGGGGAGGGCAGGGGAATGGTGAAGCTCCCTAACTCTACTCACATCACTAACTACTACTCATCTTGAATAATAATAGTTGACCTTGTATATATATGTGGAAGAAAATGGTCCAGGTGGAGGTAAAAAAATTTCTCTTAAGTATGGAGAAATGTTTATTAAAGAGCCAGCGTTTCGACCCACTTTGAGGTTGTCTTCAGGGCTGTCGAGGGGAGGGCAGGGGAATGGTGAAGCTCCCTAACTCTACTCACATCACAACTACTCATCTTGAATAATAATAGTTGACCTTGTATATATATGTGGAAGAAAATGGTCCAGGTGGAGGTAAAAAAATTTCTCTTAAGTATGGAGAAATGTTTATTAAAGAGCCAGCGTTTCGACCCACTTTGAGGTTGTCTTCAGGGCTGTCGAGGGGAGGGCAGGGGAATGGTGAAGCTCCCTAACTCTACTCACATCACAACTACTCATCTTGAATAATAATAGTTGACCTTGTATATATATGTGGAAGAAAATGGTCCAGGTGGAGGTAAAAAAATTTCTCTTAAGTATGGAGAAATGTTTATTAAAGAGCCAGCGTTTCGACCCACTTTGAGGTTGTCTTCAGGGCTGTCGAGGGGAGGGCAGGGGAATGGTGAAGCTCCCTAACTCTACTCACATCACAACTACTCATCTTGAATAATAATAGTTGACCTTGTATATATATGTGGAAGAAAATGGTCCGGGTGGAGGTAAAAAAATTTCTCTTAAGTATGGAGAAATGTTTATTAAAGAGCCAACGTTTCGACCCACTTTGCAGGTATTCTTCGGAAGAGATAGTGACAGAGTTACACTACCCATCTTTGGGTCAGTCCTTAAGAATGCCTGCAATGTGAAGAAACATAGCACCAGTTGTAGTTTGCTCATAATGAATGGTTTGATACAAATAAAAACTAATTAAATAATTAATTTAGAATGTTAGATGAATTCATAAATGTTCGAGGGTAAAATTTAAAAAATTAGGATTGTATCAGAAGATACAAATCTATTTCTGAGCTCTTGTTTTTGCTGATGCTTTTGGGATTGGTAAAACTTATCTAATAGTTGTGCTTTATCTACTGCTTCTTGATATTGGGATATCAAATTTATCTTCTGCTATATCTCATTAAATTAAGGAATTTCAATAGATATTTTTTTAGATTAGAAATTTTCATCTAAAATGATAGATTTATGTGAAATTTAGAAATCACCTTATTGCATAAGTGGCAGGAGAACATTTGAACACCTTTTTCTTGGATTAAATTATAACTTTCTGTTGTTTTTCAATACTTAGTACCAATAATAATGAATACGTGAACAAAGAAGTTTATAGTGAATAAAAATTTGTAACTTTGAAACTCAAAATTTTATGTATTTTTATTATGGCAGCACTTAGAGTCTTATATTTTCTATTCTCATATAATTATGTTATATTATTTAGTATTACAGTTTTTACTATACTATCAACATCGAGGTTTGTGTGTCATAAAAATACATAGCTTATGTGTTGATTAATCAGTGTGTTTTATAGAAATTTAAAAAAAAAATAGTATAATCATAACTGTCTGATAGTAGACTCGCGGTTTCACTAAGCACTTTTGTGAGTTTAAAATTATCCATAATTGAAAATTATTATTTCTTACTAAATTTATTAATTTCATTCAATGGTTAGCAATATTTTTTATTTTATTTTACCCTAACATCCAATTTTCATCTAATGCATTTCCCCCTGATATTTGAATATTCCTTCATTGCGTTAATGGTCAAACAACATTTTATCCAATAAAATTTAGTGCTATGTAAATTGAAATCTATTAATTTAATATTTTCTAATTTTACAAATATTATGGCCTGACAATATATATTAAAGGGATACACGAGGAAGGTTAAATTCAATTTATTATATGCAATATTAAAATATTTAATAATTTATTATATGCAATATTAATAAAAGCATGACTGAAAATTGAATCTTAGTTCCTATAAATAGCTTTTTAAAACATCAAAAGGTTCGATATAAATATCAATTTATTTATTATATCTGATTCAACAATAACTGTTTGGAATTTTTAAGTCAAAGAATATTAGGTGGAACATCAAAACATGAAATATCATATAATATTTATAAAAGTATTACAGTACACAGCATTTCGGGTCCTGTAATAATATTTACTCTCACTGCAGTATTGCGAAAATTATTCACATTAAGAAGATATATCTAGTTTATAAAAATATATATATATATATCATTAGAAATATCGTAAGATGCTTGTGATTCATGCTTTACACATTAAATAAAAAACATCCAATTCCTGATTGTCATCATTTCATAAATAATTGTAAAAAGGTTCTAAACATAAAGGATTGGGCGCCATAAATATTTAGCAATAAAGGTTTTAGGATTAGAATTTTTTTTATATTAATTAAAATTTTGTATTCTAAAATCTAATTATTAATTAAATAATAATGAATCTAATAATTAAATAATAAAAATATAAGTGTTAATTAAAATCTATATCAACAATAAGCTTGGGATCAACAATGATAGGTGGACAATTTGGAATTCCGAAACTTTAAATAGAGAATGACAACTAAATGCAGCCAATTCTCATGAAATATTTAATCTTTTTAAAGACAGCTGGCTTAATTTTACTTCCTATCAATTTTTATCAGTTTAGCTGATTAATAGGCACTTATCAGAATCTGTCTTATCATGCTCATGCATATCATTTGATAAAGAATCATAATTGAAATTTTATGTAAAGTCATTTCAAGTTATCATCTCTGTTTATGAGAAATCTGAAAATAAAATAATACTTATCCATAAATAAGTTTCAGTTACGCAGGTTGTCGCTTTGAGTTAATTCACAAGTTTTAACATTTCACTTGTTTCCTTTTTAATACCCTCGAACAATACAAATAATCATGAGGCAGTATGGAAAAAAGATGTAATTATGGAAAATGTCTGTGTGTAATATAGATAATATTTATGTTATTTAGCATATATAAAAAAAAAATTATATATATGAGTATATATATATATATACCATTAGAAATATCTTTTGATGCTTGTGATTCCCTACTGTACATATTAAATAAAGAACATCCAATTTCTATTTGTTATCATTATATAAATAATTCTAAAGAGGCTCTCCGCATGATGGATTGGGGACCACAAATATTTAGGATTAGTGATTTTTGGATATTAATTAAAATTTTGTATTCTAAAATCTAATTCTTAATTAAATAATAATAAATATTAGTCTTCATTAAAATCTATATCAAAAATAGGCTCGATATAAATTTTAACTAATGTTCTTTAATTGTGCCTACCATTACTGTTTGACTAAGTTAAAGAATATTTGAGGAGCCATGGCTAATGTAATTGAATAATAATTATGATAAAAAAACGTGAAGTAAAATCTGTGAAAGGTTACAGCTGTACAAGGATCCCAGCACACAGTGTACCTTTTGATGCTTATTACCCATGCTGTTAATTTTACATATGAAAAACTCCTACATTGACATAATTTCATGAAAAATCCTACAGACAAACAACCAAGGAACCCGCGATCAATTGCAAGGACATTTCTCATATCATTATGTAATCAATCAGAAGTGTTATGACGAAACTCTAGGTAATTCCTGTAGAAGGCTGAAAAGAAGCTGGATGAGAGACTATTCTTGTTTTCCAACCAGGAAATGTCACTGGAATCTGTTTCCTTTCATAACATTTACGCCATCGATTGGGATCAATACTTTTTAGAGGAAGGAGATAGCAGAGAGCATTTTTAAATATTTAATAGGCTTTCAGTTTGGACCGTGCCTGATCCAGGAGTCCTATTCAATTGAGGTAGATTGGGTTCTCGTAAAGTGTGTCAGTATGAATGCTTGTATAGAGGATTGAATTAATGATGCGACCCCATCGTGGTGGTTTTGTGGGATCAAACAGGAATACTTGATTCGGATGGCAGAGTTCACATGTCAACTTTCACATTTCGAAACTCGCGTGATGGTAATCATCGTTTGTAATAATAATAATAAAGTCTATATTTATTCTACGACACGTCCCTTTAGAATAACAATACAGGCTTCTATACAGAGTATTATTATGTCTTAGAGTACAATTTGATTCCATCTAACTAATTAATACAATTAAATTAACAAAGGAGAATGACTTAAAGAAAAAAAATTGCGAATTATCTCCAGTGATAACACTTAAAGAATAATAAAAAACAGAGTAGAAATAAAAATAACATAGAAATAAGATAACAATAATTATAGAGAAAGAAACAATATATAATTACATATGAATGCAAATTAGAATATCAAGTAGCCAAAAACGAAGCAAATAATGAAATAAAAATACAAACATAGCAACTAAGTTTTTTAAAAATCTCTAACTGGATGTGTGAAGCGTCATTGATATAAATAAAACGCACTTAGATATAAATAAAAACACATCATGCATTTATCAGTTAGACAATTTTAATCTGAAAACTGAGAATGTTTTTTTCCTATTTTGGGGGAATTGTAAGGATATAAGGTGATTGATTATACGGGATTTGAAGGTTGAAAGATTACCTTAAGATATAGGTCGGCGATGAAAAAGTTATAGCATATTTAACTAGTGGGTTGAACAGTTTTGTTTTTGCTGATTACGGAAAAATAGTGAAAAAAATCCATTACCCGTAGAAAATAAGTCACAAATTTCACCTGAAAAATTCTTAATTTCGGGGGTCTGCTCCCTCCCCAATCCTAGTGTCTGCTAGACGTCGTGAGGAATGTATTGAGCCGTGACCTTAATAGGTACTCTGACCATTAATGGACCATTTCTGCGGATTTGTAAGATATTTTCAAGTTACTAGGTCAATCAAGTGGTTACGCAGAGTTTCCATGTTTCCTCTGTCTGTCAAGCACAGGAGTTAAAAATGTTGAAAGACAAATTTTAGTGGATCCAAAAGAGATCTTACATTCACCACTTCTTATCAAATTCGGACGAATGAAACAGTTTGTGAAAGCATTAACCAAAGAAGGAGGGTGTTTCAAATATATCTGTGAACAGTTTCCTGATTTATCCGATGCTAAGCTGAAAGAGGGAGTATTTTTTGGACCTGACATCAGAAAATTTTTAAAATATGAAAGCTTTGTCACTAAAATGGAAATGGATGAAGAAAATGCCTGGAATTCATTTGAACTTGTTGTAACAGGCTTTCTTGGAAACAAAAAAGACTCAAACTACAAAACATTGGTCGTTGAATTGTTACAAACCTACAAAATGTTGGGTTGCAACATAAGCGCGAAAGTTTATTGCCTTCACTCACATCGGGCCTATTTTCCTGAAAATCTTGGGGCTGTAAGTGAGGAACAACGAGAACGTCTCCATCAAGAAAGAAATGGAGCGCAGATACCAATGTCGATGGAATGTCAACGTGATGGCAGACTACTGTTGGATGTTATAAAGGGTAAACTCACAAGAACAGCCGAAAAAGTACCAAAAGAAGCATTGATGGAAAAAGAAAACGTTTTTACAAAGACTTATAATAACTTTACAACACATGTGCATCAACACTTTTATGCTCATTTTAGCTAGGTATCGTTGTTTTTTTTTTTTGCTTTTATTTCATGTTAAAATAATAAAACCAAATCCAAAATTTTCCGTTTTTTGTACATTTTTCAAAAACTCCAACTTTATTTTGTAGGTAAGCCTTACGTGATAGAAAAAAAAATGTCATTTTTGTAATCAGTGCAAAAACTACATAAAGATCAATTAACTAAATCAAAACAATTTTTAAAAAAGTTTTTTTTGCATACCTGTGTTATTGGAACGACGAATAGGAGAAGGTATAGAGTTCAAGAAGGACGGAATCGGATAAGGAAAGCTCCATCAAAGTTGTTTGGTGGGATGCTTTGTATAGGTCTGAGAGCCGAGAGCCGGTGTTACGGGAGTGGGCCGAGGCTTTGAATTTAAGGAGATCGGAAATGCGTGATGGTTGGCGGGATTGGATAACTTGGTAAAGAAAGGAAGCTATGAAGTACTTACGGTGATAAGAAGGGTAAAACCACTTCAAATTTTCGTATTATCGTAACTATTTGTTATGTAACGATAATGAGAAGAAAAAAATCAAATCAATTTATGTTAGAGAGGAAAATAGAATGGAAGATCTAATGTAGGATGGAAATAGTTGGGGGGGGTGCAGTCAAAATAAAAACACTAAATAAATGAGGACTTAAATTGATTGTGCCCTTTTTTGAAGGAAGAGGAGGGTGCCGAACAATTGGGTCCTAAGGATAGAATATTATATACATATGTGGGGATGTTGGAGGAAGAAATATTGTGTACCCAGTTGTCATCTTTTGGGTAGAATTTGGAGGTGAGGGATTTTTTGGTAAAGGAAATTAAATTTGGAGATGAGGTGGAGTTTTTTACGTGAACTAGTTGTAATGAAAGTGGAGGTTATCAGGGTGGAAAGGTTATTCATGTGGTCCTGGGTAAGGTGACTAGCTAAAAATTGGGTGAGGAAACATATACGTAGATTCAATGAGTGGATGTGCTGTATATTCTCCCGTATTTTAAGATTCAGCAGAGATTTTAAAAATTTTAATGAGAAATTACATAATTTGGGATTTAGGGATTTTGAAGTGGTGACATGACTGAGGGCATAGGCTATGAAATTCGGATAAAGGGAGATGGATCGTCATTTGAGGAGGAAAATCCATTGTTCTAAGTGACGAGCTAAATGTTTGTCCAGGGAGCATATGTGGTTAGGGGTGGGATTTTAGGTTAGGAACTGAAGATTTGATAGAGGAGAAGGATAAATTAAGAGGGGGAGTAGTATAGATAAGAGGGGGGCAGGCAGTTCCATTATAGTTTTGAAAGTTATGGCAATTAGAAGTTCTATAGTTAGAAGAGAGAGTAGAAGGGCGAAGTTGTGGTGAGGATCATTCACACAATCGATAAATAAATCATCGCTTATTTTGTGTTTTTATTTTGACTGCACCCCCAATTGCCTCTCCCCAACAAGTGCTTTTATTGTACACAATTTTTCCAAAAACATAATAAAATTTCACTAATATATAAAAATCCGGAAAACAAACCCTTAAGTCTCAAAAACATGAAGCAGTCAATGTTTTGCCAATTCAGGAATCATTAGGACATAAACATAAAGAAAAATAAGTGGAAAAAAATGCTCCGGGTGGAAGAAAAAACAAAAAATATCGATATTATAATTAGATTATTATATATTTTATTTATTTATTTATATTTTATTACCCTTTACAATGTTTTATCAACAATTTTTTTATATCATTAATATTCCAATTATTTCACCATTTCTATTATATTAATTTGTTTTACCTTCTTTATTACTTATTTGATGATACTATGGACTATACAGCTCCATTCCCCACGACTTTCATCGTAGAATCACTCCTTCGGCCAGTGTTCCTCACGAAAGTTGGCCAAAACTTAAATTTGGAATTTTTGGAAACAATTACCAATTTTCAAAGGGACCTAACGCAAAATTTATTAGGGCTACAGAGCTGCGGTTGAGCTCAAATTATAGAAAATTTAATTTGCTTTAAAAGTTGTTTTTAAAAAGGTTTTAAGGTTTTTATCAAAGACTTAAGCACCGATTTTGATCAGCTCTGATTACAATTTTATGATTATTAAGATTAAGATCCAGCTTAGTTTTAAACAATGAAATCAACTGATTTTGTTGATGAAACAAAGTTTGTAATTGTTCAAACAATAGAACTCCTCACTAAACTGTTATATGCACAACGCTGATCAATTTCTTCTGGTGTATTGCCTATTTATTCCATTTGCAGGAATTTATAGTCGCCATCTGTCACCGGCAACAGGGAACCTGCTTTATGATATATTTGGCCTTGTATCAGAAAATTAAACAGAAAAGTTTTATTTTCACAGAAAAACTTATATTATTTTATTATATGATAGAGACTGGACCCTAATAAACTTTTACTAACAACTAAGGTGACTTTTTTTTGCTTTGATTGATCTCAAATTTTTGACAGCTGGGAACAGAGTGGTTTGTATGGGAAAAGAAAATTGCTGTTTTTATAATTTCCCTCGTCATTTTTACGGGTTTTCTCTCCATAAGAACCTTCTTTGCACCATAAAAAAATCAGCCGAATTGGTAGATCCGTTCTTTTGCGGTTAGCAAGGAAATGGCGATTCATTTTTATTATATAGATAGAAGATAGATACTATTCCAGTTATTTATTATATGATAGGGGCCTAACTCGGAATCTATTAGGCCTACAGAACTGTAGTTGGACTCAAATTGTAGCAAATTTTGATCTACTTTAAAAATGGTTACCTATGTTTTTTTTTTTCAAAACCGTACCAATTAGGAGATACAAGCCAAAAACTGAAATAAATCCGAAAATTTCAAGGTTTTTCGGCCACGGAAGGTTTCCCTCGTCATTTTTACGTGTTTTCTCTCCATAAGAACTTTCTTTGCGCAAAAAAAATATATGAAAAAAAAATTAGCCGAATTGGCCGAGCCGTTCTCGAGTTTTACGGTTAGCAAGGAAATGACGATTCATATTTATTATATCGAAGATTATGGAGTTTCTGTGCTGTTTTAACCTTTTTATTTTAATGACATTTTCTCTTAAATATTTTTTTATATGCTCATCGTGATTGATACATATTCGTAATTGTGTAGTATCCTTTATTTTTCTGAATTGGTACAAGTTAATACAAATACTAAATTGCAGTCGAGCAATCGTTACTTGGAAATATTTTAAGAAGGAACACAAAATTATTTTCAATAACGAAAAATAAATCTAAATTAAGCTTGGGATGCGTGATGTTAATCGTTATAAATATTTTATCGATCAACAGAATTGAAAAATAATTTTATTCTGGACCAGGGCCCTTTGAGCGAACATGACTCTACAAGAGCCAATGGTAATAAAAGCAGGCCGGCTTCGATGGGGAGGTCATATAATTAGAATGACCCAGGATCAGATTCCTATAATGTCCGAGAGGATTTATGGGACAAGAAGAGTGGGAAGACCTTGGTCCGATGGATCGATGGATGCCAGGTCCATCTTGGGAATCCGCAATTGGAGAGCAGTGGCAACCCAATAGAGGAGACTGGCGACCCAAGCTGCAGGAGGCCTTGACTCTACGTAGGTTGTAGCCCCACGGATGATGATGGTGATGACCAGGCCCCTTAAGAATAACAGATGTGTACAAAAATTAATAAATATATATCTGGTCAAAGGGCTACTTATTTTTTATTTCATTATTATATTCTTATTTCAAACTGATTGAAAAATATATTCTACTTTTTAGTTCTGTGTCGCCTATTAAAGCATGTTTATATATATATATATATATAAATATATGTATATATATATATATATATATATATATATATATATATATATATATATACATGTTTAGTGTTTTAATTAACGGTAATAGTTTAAAATAATTACTGAGAATATGTGTTTGTCTAGTCCGGTGTAATAAGTTGTAATTGTCTCATGACAAGAAGGTAGAACTAAAAACAACTCGATGTTTTTTTTCTTTGACGAAGAGCAATCCCTTAAATTGACCCTTGACTAGTTCTCAAGATTGCTGTGCCGTCTTTAAGGGCCAGGCTTTGGAGTGTGTTGCCTTTTAAAGAGATCCTTGTTCCCCCTCAAGTTCTTTGTTCTTCGATCCATCGTATATTTACTTCGAAAAAAAATTCACCTAAATAACATTAAAAAAAAAAGTATTTTTAAATATTCGATAGATCATTTTTTTTTAGTATAAAATACATAACAATATAATGTATTATATTAATTGTTTATTTTTTAAATATTTTTATTTTGAAAAGAAAAGATTTGCCCTGGCCGGGATTCGAACCCGGGTCGTCCGTCTCTCCGTGACAGCTCTCTAACAGTTGTCCTGACTTTGAGGCGACCCCTGCTAGCTCAAAGAGTAGAGTGCTGTTACGGAGAGACGGACGACCCGGGTTCGAATCCCGGCCAGGACAAATCTTCTCTCTTCAAAATAAAAATGTATAAAATAAATATTAAAAATCAGGAAGAAAAAAAGAATGTGCTATAACATGAAGTCGTTATATATACAACCTAACCTGTACCACTAAAACCCTTGAAAAGGCAGGGCTCCAGCACATGGTTAGCGACTATACTGTTTTTTGGATAACGGTTGTGCAGGATCACGCACAACTGCCAGGTTCTCTCCAAATTTATAGAGCCCCAGGAGGGCCTGTATATCCCACAGGTTCCAATTGTGTCTGATAATAGATTAAATAACTTATCTGCCACTGCCTAATTTGAACACAGTATTTATTTAGAGTTTATTTATTCAATATTCCTTAATTTATTTTAATTTTGTAATGTAGACACTTATTATACCCACATAACTATTCCCAGATCTTATTAAAATATAATCTATACATAACATAAAACAAAGTCCTCGGCCGCGTTTGTTCGCGGTAAACTTAACAACTACTCCACGGATTTTCAAGCGGTTTCCACCAATAGATAGAGTGATTCACCAAGTTTAGTTATATAATTTGACGAGGTTTTGTGTAAATGCGTTGGAATATAACGATAATTGTCGGAAATGTTGGAAAAAGTATAGCCTCCTGGGAGGCTTCAACGAAGACGCTGCCTAATGCCTATGTCATATAACGAAACAATGCATGGTGGAATATTCCTCTTTTATTGATCTACAAAAAAGTCAGTGATAGCATATATCTATATTTTAAGGGAAGCTTACTATAACCATTTTATCTTCTAAAAATTTGATCAGGTACAATCCGGTATTTGGAAAGCTATTTAGACGAGTACAGTATTAATCCATACCAACTTATACACTTTAGTTACTTAAAGCATTTCAAGCGCATTATTAGAATATTTTATGCCATATAATTTAAATGCGTATCTTATGGGTTAGCGCAAAAACTTAACGCGCAAGAAAATAAATTCGCATATAAAGAAATATTTTGATTTGTTTTTATGCTTATAATATATCCATAATGTAATACAATAGATAGACAAAACATGTGGGAATAACATGTCTGGGTCGCTAGTACTTAGTATTAAAAAAAAAATAGATCGCCGTTTCAGGCTACTTCAACATTTACTAGACAGTCGCTCTAAGCTCTCAATTGATTGCAAAAGGCTCATATACATGACAATCATTAGACCCATCTGGACTTACGGAATTGAGCTTTGGGGTTCCACTAAGCCATAGAATTCCTTTCGTATTCAATCCTCATAATCCAAAATCCTTCGTGAAATCCTCAGTGCTCCTTACTTAGTTACGAACAAAGTATTCCATAATGACCTTAATGTCCCATTAGTTGCTGATTTGGACCGAATCCTATATCAATATTTTCATGACAAACTTTGTTCTTACCCAAAGCCACTAGTTTCAAACCTAGCAACCTCTTCAATTCCTGATAGTCCTCCGGTGCGTCTGAAAAGAAGATGGCCTCGTGACCTTTTTAGTTGAAGTTGTTATTTGAGTGCCGCCACTGGGTGGTTTTTCTACTTGTCTTTATTCATGCCAATATGTACCATTCATTCTATTCACTTGTTGAATTACTCGTAGTATAATACAGTTGTAAATTTCGTAGAATAAATAATTCAAGATATTAAAGAAAAAAATCAATCAATAATTCAGATCATTGGACAATTGGAAATTGAGACAATTGGAAAGACCAATGTCAATGAAGTCCAATCTTCATAAAGTACTCTATGACAATTCGGCCATCCATTTTTTATTGTTTGAAAACAGTAATTCCTTATCAATATACTATCATGAAAATTTGTAAATTCTAAATATGTACATTATTTTTTACTAGAAAATAAATCGTGTTTGTGGATCATTAGGAGAGTTTTTATTTTTAATAACCTTTAATTACCAGAATTAGAATTATTAATTTCCCAGTAAAAAAAATGTCAGTAAATATGTAAGACTTTTATATTAACCAGCGATGATTCTGAAAATAACAGCTGGTCCATAATTTAACATCATATATTTTAGAATTTTTTAAAATGTTTCTAGAGGGGTTTGGTAAGCTAATTCTAATAAACTAAAATTTTATAATTTTTATTTTGATATTTAAAAAAAATTATAAATGTTGTGGAGATGTGTTGTTTCTCCAATGACTGACTAAACGATATGTTATCAGATATGAAATAAAAGGTAAAACAATTGAAATTATTATTAAAAATCAGTATTTTAGTTTTCAAATAATATATACACATTTTCCAAAAATGCGTATTGGATTTGTCTAGCCTTCACCAAGAATTTAACGTCAACTCTATTATGTCCAAAAATGGACATGAGGTGTTTCTCAAATGACTGATTCATTTAAGGAAAATTAAGTAGTTATGTTTTTGAATGCACCTTAAAATTCAGTGTTATTTGTATGTCAGGGTAAAATCCAAGATTAGCTTCCTAGGGTTGACATTTTTAGTATAATTGAATTTTTTGATGTTTCCTATTAGCTAATATTTGAACATCAAACTTTTATTAATACCTCACTCCAGTGCTCACAAATCTCGAATACATACTGGGCAAAAATTAATAGAAAACCTGTACCACTACAACCCATGAAGGGTCTGGGGTTCAGTACATGGTAGAGACAGTATTTTTTTATGGACAACGGTTGTGCAGGGAGGTGATTTGTCCTAAATCACACTCAACCACCAGATTTTTCTCCCTTATTTTGGGTATCCACATTTAGAGGCTGGGTGAGCCCCAGGAGGGTCCTAGATTCCATATGATCCATCTACGGCTGCTAACAGACTAAATGAAAGTCTTGCCTGCAGCGGGATTTGAACCAGGATTTTCGGCATGGCAACTCAGGGGTCTACCACTGAGCCACTCCACTCCCCAAAATGAATATTGACATTGCTAATTTAGTAGTATATACTTTACCTAGCATATATATTATTATATATTCAATAACTAAATTAATATTTAATGTATTATAATTTATAATAAATATTTATGTTGTGTATAATAAAAATAATATTAAAATAATAGGCGAATTAAATACTACAAAAGTAGTGGTATCCCTATTAATTTTATAATGGAGTATGGAATACTTTATGGCTGATTCTATATTCTAATTCTAAAGCTATGTCAGTGAAAATATCATCCCGGTACTTTGGTAAGGGGACTCTTTTGTTTTTTTACGACAGAACAGGTTTTTTTAGAATTAAAAAGTATCTCCGGTTTTTATTTATATATTTTCCAACCGGCCAACAAAGGATGCAAATATCATGTTTCTCTCTGAATGTTGCCTTCTTCTCTTACGTACATCCACAAAACCCTTTTCCACAAGAACACAAACATTTGTCAGTCAGTTCCAAAATCTCTCTCTGTCGAGGCAGTACTCATCAGTAGTATCAAATAATATATCATAATACAATCATGCAAATAAGTTCTTCTTTTATCTGTTGAGCATTATCACAATTGTTTTTTAGGTCGTATATTCAATTAAATATTTGATTATTCAACCTTGTAGGATCGATCCTAACTGTGTGCCCTGTTTGTCGTTTTTTCTTTATAGTAGTTTTCAAGTCCTCTTTCCTTTCGTATTTTTCTTTTTTCGACCTTAACCTGATATCACTGGAGCATAAATTCTTCTTAACATTCGCCTTTAAATTTTCAGGTCCTATCCTTTATACAGTTTATACAGCTGACATCCTAACTCATCCTAACACTATCCTTACCACGTATGCTGATGATACATGTGTATTATCAGTCAACACCAATCCAGTTATTGCATCCCAAAGCCTCCAATCGCATATCACGGATCTTGAAGAATGGTGTCAAAACTGGAGAATTAAAATAAATTCTAAAAAATCCCATCAAATCACTTTTACCTTACGTCGTAAACCAATGACTTCCTGCCCTTCAGTGTCCTTTAACAATATCCCGCTGGTGCCTGTAGAACAGATCCGATACTTAGGGTTGCACCTCGACAAACGATTAACCTGGAATCCTCATACTAGACTGAAAAGACAAGAAACCGCTCGACGTTTCAGGCTACTTCAACATTTACTAGACAAACGCTCTAACCTCCCAATTAACTACAAAAGACTCATCTACATGACCATCATACGACCTATTTGGACTTACGGAGTAGAGCTTTGGGGCTCCACAAAGCCATCGAATTCCTCTCGTATCCAATCCCTACAATCCAAAATCCTTCGTAAAATCCTCAACGCTCCTTATTTTGTTAAGAATAAAGTCATCCATAACGACCTTAATGTCCCATTTGTTGCTGATTTGGCCCGAACCCGGTATCTATCCTTTCATAAAAAACTTCATTCCCACTCAAACCCTCTAGTTTCAAACCTAGCTTCCTCTTCGATTCCCGATAATCCTAAGAGGCGTCTGAAAAGAAGATGGTCACGTTACCTTCTTAGTTGAACTAGTGATTTGAGTACTACCAGTGGGTAGTTTCTCTACTTGCCATTAGTTCATGTCATTATGTATCACATAGCCTATTTACTGGTTGTATTTTTTAATACAGTTGTAAATATCAATAAATAAATTTAAAAAAAAAAAAATTTCAGGAGCTTTCTTAGGCTTGAGGATTTTTTTATTTTTGTGGCATACGAAATCACACTTACTACATCACAGTAGTGCCTTAATTTCGCATTGGTAGACAATTTTTTAAAATTTATTATCAATGCCTTTCGTGAGGAAATTTTTTTATTTTTGGTATTTGTCTTCCATTGCAGGACCATTCGATCCATTTCTGTTGATGATATCTCCTAAATACGAGATATTCTTCATTGTTAAATTTTTATTTTTTATTTTTTTATCACGTACCGCCACTAAGGACCACGCTAAGATTCCTGATTTTCTTTCTTCCCACCTCAGCTTCACGATTTTCGACTCCATTTCTTTTCTTTCTTCGGACCACTTTGTACCCCTCCTTTTTCCTCTTCCAATATTGGTGAGATTTTTCAGTGTTTTCCTGTATCTGTCTTTATCTAGGGAGTCAGCGTATGACATTTAAAGGTTATTTAATTCTTCTCTTATTCGCTTCTTGTGTCCTCCCACGCTTTTGTTGCTAAAAATTTGGTTCCTCCTCCATCCTTTTCATGTGCCCACAGAACGAAATTCCTTCTTTATAAATGTTATAGTTGATTAAATTCGCCATAAGGCTAATTTACGTTATCTCTACAACCCAAAATTATATTATGTATTACCAGAGATAATTCAAATAGATTCATATAAGCAAATTGCTGAAATTCTTGGGACAGAATTTTAAAATATTGTTACGATCAGAGAGGTAGAGGGGCCGGCTGAAGGGATTAAGGTAAGCCGGAAGGGATCAAAGGCAGACTAGACTCATCGGGATTTGCGTGGAATGTTCTAGGTGTCCCCACCCCAATCCCCCTTGCCTATATAAAAAGGCGAGCTGTTTTGGCCGAGTTAGTCAGTAACAAGTCAGTGAATAATAAGCGAGTCAGTAATAAGCAGTCGTTAACTAGTGGCAGTGCGTGTGAGTTACTGTGAGTGAGTATCAGCCTGTGATAAGTGCTTAGTGAGCAACAGTGACAATTAGTGGCCGTGTAATAAGTGTAATAAACTGTGTGGCAGTTTGTCATACTTGGAGTGTAAGTATCTGTGTGTACGTATACTTACACGTATATAATTACACTGTACGTATACTGTGTGTAAGTATACTTACAGTTCGCTAACTAAAGTCCACCGACCGTAAGACTCTACAAATATGACAAACTGCCACACAGATTATTACACTTATTACACGGCCACTAATTGTCACTGTTGCTCACTAAGCACTTATTACAGGCTGATACTCACTCACAGTAACTCACACGCACTGCCACTAGTTAACGACTGCTTATTACTGACTCGCTTATTATTCACTGACTTATTACTGACTAACTCGGCCAAAACAGCTCGCCTTTTTATATAGGCAAGGGAGATTGGGGTGGGGACACCTAGAACATTCCACGCAAATCCCGATGAGTCTAGTCTGCCTTTGATCCCTTCCGGCTTACCTTAATCCCTTCAGCCGGCCCCTCTACCTCTCTGATCGTAACAATATGGTTTGCGAGTCACGGATTTTTCTAAAGCATATTAAAAATTATTTTGATGAATTATACACCTCCCTATTTTGTCCTGTATCCCTCCATCACACTTCAGTCTAGAATTTCAGTATTGTAGAATGTATATTATCACAAAAACCAACTTATCTTATAATAAAACGGTGTTATATCACTGAAAATAATGATGGTTTGGTCTTATTTTCTTTAAAATTGGTAAAACTCCTGTTCGTTAGTCGTATGGTATTCATCCTTAACAAGTTGCCATTAAATGAAATTCTCCTTTTCATAGATAACTTGATAACATCAGATATTTTTGAACATGAGTAGCTCACTATTATGCCGTCGCCTGTGTTCACTTTGGTCTTTAATCGGGCCAAGAATTTTACTTAAGATCTGCCATTCTTTTATCTCCAATTTTTCTACTAGACCTTTCCTACTCATAGTGAGCCATTCCACAGTATACAGTGTTGCCACAATCGCTTAGTTTTAAAGTTCACATTTCTGTATGAAATAATACTATTAAATGTAATAAACGCTATATCTAATTAAATTTGCTATAAAATTTAATTATTTAAGGAGCTATTATTTAACCCGTCAGTTCCCAATGCACCCCCTAGGGTGCAGTCACTTTTTTCAGTTATGTGCTATAAAAAATTTTTTTTTGGAGGTTATAGCGATGTTTTTGTGTGCCACGGGAACTAGGTCAAAGGGTAGGACACATTTGTAGGTGATATCAGGTGTGGTCTAGACAATATAATCTTTCAAACTCAGAAAGTAGTCTTCTGGTTTCTGTTGGTGTTGACAAGTTATCTTCTCTTTTCACTCACCAGGACGAGAAAAACGTAAGTACTCAAATTATTTTTGCATTTATAGTTAGGTGGGCATTTTTTGGAACAAATGGTAGCAATATTATATACAAGTTACCAAAAATCAAACTTCAGAGCCAATCTAAAAGTAAGCATCACCTGTAGGGTCCATTGGTCACTCACACTACTTGCAAGACTAGAATTTTTTTTTTATTTAATCAAATTTTATTTCAATCTGCATTCCTTGAATAATAATTTCATACTTATTTTTTATTGTACATTTGTAATTAAAAATTGCTTACTCATTATTTCATGAAAATTGCTATTATAATAAATGACGTTTTTCTTTATTTAGAATAACCTCTTAGAATGTAAACATAAATTTCTCTCTTCCAAGGTTCCCTTGCAAGAAGTGATTGGTTTGTTGGAATCAGGAGCAAAAATTGATGATCTAGATGTAATTCTGGTAAGCTTTTGATCGAGTCTGGCATCCAGGACTGCTGTACAAACTCCGTAAATTCTTACCTTCAACTTACTTCCTTATTATCAGTTCCTACCTCAGTAATAGAACCTTTAAAGTAAACCATAATTGTTCCTACTCTTCCCTCTTCACCCAGTCTGCCGGTGTTCCTCAAGGTAGTATCCTGGGGCCCATCCTATACACGATATATACAGCTGACATCCCAACCCATCCAAGCACTGTCCTCACTACTTACGCTGATGACACATGTGTGTTATCAGTTAATAAGGATCCATTTGTTGCATCCCAATCTCTTCAATCCCATATCTCACACCTACATGAATGGTGTCAAAATTGGAGGGTTAAAATAAATCCTAACAAATCCCATCAAATTACCTTCACCCTTCGTCGTAAACCTACGAATTCCTGTCCTACTGTATCGTTTAATAATACACCACTGAACCCTGTCGAACAGATACGTTACCTAGGACTCCATCTGGATAAACGTCTCACTTGGAATCCTCATACAAGACTGAAAAGACAAGAAACTGCTCGACGTTTTCGCCTACTTCAACACTTACTGGACAAACGCTCTAAGCTACCAATTAATTACAAAAGACTTATTTACATGACAGTCATCAGACCTATTTGGGCATACGGAGTTGAGCTTTGGGGCTCTACTAAACCATCCAATTCATCTCGTATCCAATCCTTGCAATCCAAAATCCTTCGTAAAATCCTCAATGCTCCTTATTATGTCACAAACAAACTCATCCATCATGATCTTAATATCCCATATGTTACTGATTTGGCCCAAACTAGATACCTATCCTTCCATAACAAGCTCCATACGCACTTGAATCCGCTAGTCTCTCAGCTTGCTTCCCATACTATTCCTGATAACCCTCCGAGGCGTCTGAAAAGAAGATGGCCTCGAGATCATCTACTATAGAACTTTATTGGAGTGCTATCGATGGGTAGTTTCTCCACAAGTGTTTTCATGTCATATTATACATTTTTGCACATTTACTTGATATAATACCATTATAGTTGTAAATATCATTGAATTAAATAAAAAAAATTCTGGTAAATCACTTACCAGGCAGTATTCTCAGAAGTGAAGTGGAACTGGCTGCTCCTCAGGACGAAGACCCTCCTATTGACACAAATCAACGGATATCTGACAATGCTGAAGAAATTTTGTCTCGCAAACCAGGCAGACATGACTCAGATTGGACAAAAGAAGTCTCGACTTCATCATACAAAAATTAAAAGAAAACAAACAAGAAAGACGACTCAAAATCCCAAAAGAGTAAATGTTCAAACCAAGTGGGAGGAAAATGAAGATTCATTCACATTACGATCAAGGAGGGGGTATGCTGAAGAATTCACTAGAATTAATGTTGGCCCACATTTGACACCGGTGGAATGTTTTGAGAAAATGTTTTCCCAAGATATATATGAATTACTAGTCGAAATGTCTAACATTTATGCACTGAGACACAATCATGCTCCGAATGTTAGTGTAGAAGAAATGAAAATTTTTGTAAGTATCTTGTTACTTACGGGTTACATGACACCTAAATATATTAGAATGTTTTGGGAGACTCAAAGTGATACCTATAACAAAACAGTAGCCCAAAGTGTGAGAAGAAATAGATTCCTCGAAATCCAAAAATACTTGCATCTTTGCGACAACAATAAGCTCCCAAAAAATGATAAATTTTCGAAAGTCAGAGAATATTTTACAGTTCTGAACGCTGCTAATAAGTAAGGATTTATTTTATTTTTAGTAGGACTGTTCCTTGATTTTATTTTATACGACATGATATTTTTCATATTTTTTACTTTTAGGTATGTGTAAGTGAAATAAACAAATTTATATTTATATTGATTTTTGTTAACTTATATCCCTACATCTCACAACAATAAATTAAAAAAAAAGTAAATTGATTCAATTATATTATTCAGGCTAATTTGATTTAGTTTATGAAATTGAGTGATTTTGTTATCCGGACGCCCAATGCACCCTACAGGGGGCACCATCCCAGCGGCTTAATTAAGGCATAGAAAAATTTAAAACTTGTTTATTTATTCTTTTTAGAGATCAACTAGCATAAATAAGTAAACAAAAATTAAAGTTCATAAGTGGTTCAGATTTGGGAACTGACGGGTTAATTACCTGTTACATGAATATTGATCCTCCTGACTTTCAGGTTTTTTTTTTTTTAATTCATTTCCATTAAAATGCAAATGAGCTCACAAAATACACTGATTGCATTTGAGCGGTCAATAATAATTATTTCCATTAATTAACTAACAAAGATTTATAGAAAAAAGTTCATTATATAGCAGAGTTCATTTCCTATATCACTTGAAATTGAGGTTTTGAATTCTCAATAAAATCTAATTTTTTTTTTGGCTTAACAGAACATTGTTATATGATTCGATTTAAATAATGAGTCTGAGGTAAAATTTACGCCATTATATAGATCTGTGAGTTTAGAAACAAAAGTAGCTGAAATTGAAAAATGAAATGGAGGTTCAGAACACCGCAAATTTCACTTTATATTTTAAGAATTTTGGAATTTTAAGAATTGTGTCTGTCAGTTAATTTTCAATTGATCTGGCACATGCTAACAGAAAATATATACGTTTTTTTATCACTCGCGTGGAAAATCCGACAACTATTTGGAATCCAGAACTTTAATGCAAACTAAATGTAGCCGCTACTGGCATTTTCGGATGACATTGTTTTCTCAGAGAATGGCAGAAACCTTCAGCACAATGTTAGCAAGATAAAAGAAAAAATGCTGACTATAAACATAAACATAAACACTAATGAAACAAAAGTGATGTGGGTAGGAAAGAAGCCAAGAAGAATAATGAGGGTCATTAAAGTTGAAGATAAAGTCCTGGAACAAGCGGAGAAAAGGAAACGAAAGTGGTTGTATTTAAGTAAATATTCCTTCCTATCCTCACGTACTCTTCAGAGTCATGGATGCTGACAAAAATACCAATCCAGAATACAAGCAGGAGAGTCCGGAACACCACTATCAGGTCAAACATGAATGTTAAACCAGCTAACGAGCTAGTGGAGAAAAACAGACAGATGGCTTGGACACCTGCGGATGGATCCTAACAGAATTGCTAGCGAAACCTACCGAGCCCAAGTAGAGGGATAACGAGGAGGAGGACGACCTAGGAAGAAGTGGGAAGAAGAGGTGAGGAAGGACTTTGAGAAGAGGTGACTCCATTGGAGCAGAAGAGCACGATTGGTGGAAGACCGGCAGAGCTGGAGAAGGCTCTACATAATTCCTCCTCTGTAGGCGGTTATGAGGATAGATGATGATGATGAAATGTAGCCCAATTTTTCTTGAAATATCCATTATTTTTAAAGACATTTGGTTTAATTTTACTTCCTATCAGTTTTATCATATCAGCTGATAAATAAGAAATTATCAGTGTCTATCTTATCATACTGAAGCATGATATCATTTGATAAAGAATCATAATTTGATAAGCCTTTTCAAGTTATCAACTCGGCTTATGATCAATTTCAAAATAAAATAATACACATCAATATATAGGTATTAGTTCCGTAGGTTGTCTCTTCGTAATTAATCACAACAAGCATTCAATTTTCGTTTGTTCCATTTTTAATATTCTCCAAAATTACAAATAATTATGAGCTTTAGAGAGAAAAAATTGTGTAACTATAGAAAATATAAATATTTCGGTAATCATTTCATCCAGAAATGATCATTTCGAAAAATCATCTTTTCTTTGACATGTTAGTTGGAAAGTTTATTTCATTATGAAATGATTACCGAAATATACACATTTCCCATAACTACATTATTTTTCCCTTACTAAAACACACGATTAATTTTATTTTCGAGAATATTTAAAAGGGAACCGATGAAGAGTTAAAACTTGTTCTGACTTAACTCGAAGCGACAACCTGCGGTGAGGTTAAGTAGCTACTTCAATATACTTAGGCTACAACTTCACTAACAAGCAACAATAAGTTTATATATATTTGTAAATAAAGTCCTTTTATTAAAAACTTAAAGGGTTTTGAAATATCATATTTAAAAAAACAACAACTGTAAAACATTAAAACACTTACGGTATTAGAAAATAGGCTGAACTGTTTCTAAGGCAATGGTTCATCAGGGAGGTGATCTGAAGGGTACCCATTTTATAAAGCCTAAGCGAGCTTTATGACGTCTGTAGATCACGCAGGGTTCATCCATGGCTAACTAGCTGATTAAATAATTTAGCTGCCAAAGCCGGATTTGAACCCGAAACTTTCTGTATAGCAACTCCGCGCTTTCCACACTGTGCTGCCCCCGCTCCCTGGTTTGGTTTGTTGGCAATTAATTATTTATTATATTATCAACATACAAAAGAATAATAATAAAAAGTCTAAAATAATTAAGTAGTGATGAAGTATTTTTTTTTATTGACTCTCCGTCGTAAACCGAAGACTTCCTTTCCTCCTGTATCGTTTAATAACATCCCACTGATTCCTGTAGAACAGGTCCGGTACATAGGACTACAACTAGACAAACGCTCTAAACATCCAATTAATCACAAAAGACTCTTATACATGACAATCATTAGGCCCATCTGGATTTTCGGAATTGAGCTTAAGGGGTCCTCGTATTCAATCCTTACAATACAAACTCCTTCGTAAAATCCACAATGCTCTTTACTTTGTTACGTACAAAGTAATCCATAATGATCTTAACGTTCCATTTGTTGCTGATTTGGTCCGAATCCGATATCAATCTTTTCATGACAAAGTTCATTTCCATTCAAATCTTCGAGTTTCAAACCTCGCAACCTCTTCAATTCCGGATAATCCTCCGAGGCGTCTGAAAAGAAGATGGCCTCGTGACCTTCTAAATTGAAGTTTCTATTTGAGTACTACCACTGGGTAGTTTCTCTAATTGTCTTTTTCTCTGGACATGATTTATCTTTCATTATATTTACTTGATGTATTCTGTATACAATTGTAAATTTCAATAAATGCATTTAAAAAAAAAGTTATTGACTGTTTGTTGCTGAGAATATCCAAATAAATTTCATTCTTATAAATGTATGTGAAAATAAATACTAAGATAGGTACAACATATTAATTTCTATCTTCAAATAAACACGAATCAAGATTTAGATGGATATAACAAAATAAAAAATGAGAATATGTTCTCCGAGAACGCAAGTAAGCATAAGGACATTATACCTATTGAAAGTAGTGTTAATAAAAAAAAAAGAAAGTTGCTAAAATAACTTACGAGTGTGGTAATAGTTTCTTTGAAAACCGAGAGAGAGAACTAAAAAAAAAAAATTGGCCTCTTTGAGAATTCCCTTCCCCTAATGCGATTTCGAAACTCGACCACGTTCCTGTAAGAAAACAAAGGATCCAAGAAGAGAACAATATCCACCACACTCAAGCAAAGTGGATGGTAAAAGAAAAAGTGCGTTTTTGGAGAAAAGGCACTCGGGAGGCACTTAAAAATTGGTAGACATCAAGGGTAAAAGACCTAGGCTCCCTTACACCGAAGTTGAAGAGATCAGAGAAAAATCCTTACATAGGCACTTACCTGATAAAGTATTAATCTCATTTAAAGATCTGTTTTAATTTCACCATATAAGTGTTTTATGACTATGCTATTAACTCGAATCATTCATGTCCATATCGCTTTATATACACTTACATAAACACACTTATTTAGGGCTAGATTCAATAAAGTTAGTACCCTTAGTTGAGGGAAAACCAGGCGGTTAGATATACATCGCAAAAATTGTGAGTACCGGAGATATAGGATCGGTGAAGAGAGTGGATTTGCCTGGTCTGGTTACTATCCTGGTAGCTTAGTTGGTAGAGTACCACCCTAGAGTTGCAGAAGACCCGGGCTCGAATCCCGGCCAGGCATAATCTTTTCTCTTCAAAATATAAATGTTATTATGTGTGATATTGATCGATCAAGATATAATCATTTTCCTAGGAATTGTTTTTAAGTATAATTCTACATAACTTGTCACTTTTAAAATGTAATTTTGTATTTTTTCCTTCAGAGGCTGTGATAAAAATACCCGTGCGATAAAACATAACCTGTTTATTAAAAAAACTTTAATAGTATTATTTAATATATATATATATTTTTTTTTATTTATTTATGGTTCTTTTTTATTATTTAAATATTTTTTTAAATATTTATATTTTTTTATTTGGAAGAGAAAAGATTAATGTTTTGGCGGGAATCGAACCCGGGTCACCCGCGTCTCTAGCGCGGTGCTCTAAACACTGAGCTACCAAAGCTCGAATCCAAGCTAGACCAATCTATTCTCTTCACTGATCCTATATATATATATATATATATATATATATATATATATGTATAGGATCTATATATATATGTGTATATATATATATTGGCCCAAACTAGATAACACATATATATAGACATATATATATATATATATATATATATATATATATATATATATATATATATATATATATATATGTATATATTTGAGGGAAACTCAAGTAAACTCAACTAATAAACATATCTACCTTTTTAATCATGCATATAATATAAATATGACGATTAAAAAGGCAGATATGTTTGGTAAAAATAAGTGATGTATGTGACCTACGCGCGACCGTCTTTGTCAGTCTAGGAGGTTCCCCTATCGGAAGGTTAAATATTTCTTATTTATATATTGATGGTGATAATATATAAATATTTTTGTTTTGAAGAGAAACAGGGTCGGTGTAGAGATCGGATCTGTCTGACTTGGATACGACCCCTGGTAGCTCAGTGGCTTAGAGCACTGCAACGGAGATGCGGACGACCGTGGTTCGAATCCCGGCCAGGACAAAGCTTTTCTCTTCAAAACCAAAATATTTCTTAGTTTATTTCCAGCTATTTGTTTTGATTAGAGGAATTCTCGGAGGTCTATACTGAGCTAATCTTCGGGCCAATCAGTTTAATCAACATAGGAAATCGAGTTCGAATCGTATTAAGGAATAATCGGAACCAATATTCGATATGATGATCAAGAAACTGAAAGGTAATAGTCTCAGCAAACCGTTGTACAGAAACGTTTTGCTCACTCAATTAATGAAACTTACAGGTATGTAATTCAGAAAGATTAATTCCGTATCACTAAGTTGCCATGCCGAAAATCCTGGTTCAAATCCCGCTGCAGGCAAGACTTTTATTTAGTCTGTATGCAGCGGGAGATGGATCCTATGGGATCTAGGACTCTCCTGGGGCTCACCCAGATTTTATATATTGGGTACCCAAAATAAGAGGGGGAATCTGTCGGTAGAGCGTGAACTAGGACAAATCACCTCCCTGCACAACCGTTGTCCATGAAACAGTACAGTCTCTACCATGTACTGAACCCCAGACCCGTTCAGAGAGTTGATCACGCTCAACCACCAGATCTCCCCCCCAAAATATTGTTCCAACTTAATAGAGGGTCGATGAGCCAAAGAGGGCCTGCAGTGGGTGTTAATAGATTAAATGATTTACCTCCAGCACAGCAACTGAGGGCTATAAATATTGAGCTACCCTGCTATGGACATTTAAAAAAAAATTAATTTTAATGTATTCATATTTACAACTATAATAATATTACAAGTAAATCTGCTAATATGACGAGTTTGTTTGTGACATAATAAGGAGCATTGAGGATTTTGCGAAGGATTTTGGATTGTAAGGATTGGATACGAGATGAATTGGATGCTTTTTTAATTTATAAGTGAATAGGATTAATTTTTCATTTCATTTCTATTATTATTTATTAATCCGAATTAACTATTATATTTTTCTTTTCGGTTCACAACCTCGTCATTAAACCATTCATTTTTTCTGCAATAACATTTTTTTATAGTTTATTTATTTTTTTAATAGTTTTTTTATATTCATTGAAAGTTACAACTTTATTATAACAATTCAATAATTAAATAGGTTGAATGGTACATATTGGCATGAATAAAGTCAAGTAGAGAAACTACCCAGTGGTAGTACTCAAATAACAAGTTCAACTTAGAAGGTAATTAAGAGGACTACTCAATAAAATTTTATTTATTATTGTATTATACTAACTGTAATATTAGGCATAATATTGCATTATTTACATTCTAAGACAGTTAATTTAAATTCTTACTATCTGGATTTTCAATTTTTAAAGTTTGTCTATTATTAATAATCATAAAACAATATCCTGTTTATATTTGTATTTTATCAATGGATAATATATTTACCGAAATCTCCTCCTTGCCAAAATAGAACTTTTATTTGTTTATTATGATTATTGTTAATAAATATAATCCTTCGTTTATTAACCCCTACTCTTTAGTATTTAATTAATTAGGCATCCTAACACCTTCATCTCCACCTATGCTGATGACACATGTGTGTTATCAGTTAATAACGACCCATATATTGCATCCCAATCCCTTCAATCACATTTATCAAGCCTCGAAGAATGGTGTCGGAATTGGAGAATTAAAATCAATTCCAAAAAGTCCCATCAAATTACCTTTACCCTTCGCCGAAAACCCATGACTTCCTGTCCTACTGTATCCTTTAATAGTGCTCCACTTATCCCTGTTGAACAGATCCGCTACCTAGGACTCAACTTAGACAAACGTCTAAGTCTTGGAACCCTCACACAAGACTGAAAAGACAAGAAACAGCTAGACGCTTCCGACTACTTCAACACATACTAGACAAACGATCAAAGCTTCAGATCAATTACAAAAGACTTATTTATGTTACTGTTATAAGACCTATATGGACTTACGGAATTGAAGTATAGGGCTCCACCAAACCATCAAATTCCTCTCGTATTCAATCCTTGCAATCCAAAATACTTCGCAAAATCCTAAACGCTCCTTATTTTGTCACAAATAAAACCATCCATAATGACCTGAACGTTCCATATGTTACCGATTTATTCCATTACAGATACCTATCATTCCATAATAAACTCCAGGCCCATCCAAACCCACTAGTTTCCATCCTTGGTTCCAATTCCATCCCGGACAATCCTCCTAGGCGTCTGAAGAGAAGATGGCCTCGGGACCTTCTATAATAGAAATGTAATTAGAGTGCTGCCAATGGGTAGTGCCTCTACATGTCCTTTCATGTATTTATTTATTCATACAGCCTTTGTACTAGATGTATATATTACAGTTGTACAATTCAATAAAATAATAAAAAAAAAAAAATTAATCAGGATTATGCCCCTTTAGTTTATATTATTATAACATGAGATGTTAGTAATTAACAAATTAAAAAAGTCTATAAGACATATGTAACAAAATATTGTATACAATAATTAATATTTTTAAGTTAATAAGAAGAAATTGACTCCCATTTATATAGGAATAGGAGACACTGAGAAAGGAAGATTAATTGACAAAGTCAATCTGCTGAAAAAAAAGATCATAACCAATTAATAAACTTGTAATTAAAATTTAAACTTTTCTAATTCAACCGCTAAGTCCTCTTTGAATGAGGGACTTAGATTAAAAATCGACCCAAAGCTGCCGTAATGTGATAAACCTAAGTGTGATAGTTGTCTTTGAAATTGCCTTAAATTTCTGGTTCCGGGTTGAAGATAAAATACATTATATTTATGCACTATAAATGCTTTTCTTCTTTACAATAATCGTTTATTGAATCTACATATGGCAGGAAAAGAATGTATTTTATGAAATAGAGACGAGGAGGCTTCAATGGTTTGGCCACCTGATGAGAATGTCCGACAATAGATGGCCAAATAAAATCTTCCTATAATTCCTAATTATAGGAGAAAGAGAGGAAGACATGGATGTAGGATGTAAGTGAAGGAATGGCAGTGAGAGGGCTACGAGAGGAAAAAGAAGAATGGACCAATAGGAAGGATTGGCGGGAAAAGATTTATGGTATCGGGATACATTGATTGTGAAAAAAAAAACCCGAACAAATAAATAAAACTGTTCATTAATTTGAATTAACAAAAACAATAAAATATGAATATTCAACTAATTAAGGCTACTTTTATTATATCTTTATTTATTTATTATTTATTCCTTAAGCTTTCTGAATAAATTTGAATATAAAACTAAGCCTCCTAATTAAAATCTTTCCTAGGAAATGAACCGTTTCTAATCCTCTTTACTTTATCCAATTACTTTTTATTGATAATAATTGAGCAATTAATCATTTATAAGAATTTCAATAAAAATTAATTATTTTATTTTCAGAAAAATCATAAATTAAATGAAGCGTTATTAAGGATATTAAAAAACTTGGTCTATAAAGGACCATGTCATTTCAAATGTCTTTTTTGTATTTTGCCTTGATATCTGCTCAATACTCCCTCATTCCTTTCCGATGTTGCTTCTTTCATAATCTCCATCTCTTGTATGTATTGGTATCTGTTCCGCAGGTTATTGCTTCGAGTTGAGTTATAGCAAGTTTTAACTATTTATTCGTTCCATTTTTAATATTTTTCCAAAAATACAAGTTATCGTGAGCTTTAGTAGGGAAATGGAGAATGTAATTATGATATTTCGGTAATCATAAAAGTTTCACCTGACATTACGAAGTACATGTAACTTGAAACGTTCATTTCTATACGAAATGGTTACCGAAGCATACTCATTCTCCAAAATTACATGCTCTTTTTTATTCTAACACACATAACTTGTATATTTGGAAGATGTTAAAAGGCAATCGAATGAAAAATTAAAACTTATTGTGATTCAACTCGAAGCGTCAGCCTGTAGAATAATTACCTAAATATTTTTCTACCTCTTCGAACCAGGCTGGTTTGGTCTTATTTTCTTTAAAATTGATAAAACTCCTGTTCGTTAGTCGTATGGTATCCATCCTTAACAAGTAGCCATTAAATGAAATTATTCTTTTCATGACATGAGATATTTTTTGAACGTGTGTAGCTCACTGTTATGCCGTCGCCTGTGTTCATTTTGGTCTTTAATCGGGGCAAGAATTTTACTTAAGAAGTGCCATTCTTTTATCTGCAATTTTCTACCAGACCTTTCCTACTCATAGTGAGTCATTCCACAGCATACAGTGTTGCCACAATCACTTAGTTTTAAAGTTCACATTTCTGTATGAAATGTGTTGATTGCTGCTCTGTTACTTCACTTGTTTGTTTTTTTATTCTAATCATCTCTTTTTTCACGACCAGTAAAGTCGAATGTCCGGTAATCGGGTAAGCGTGTTTCTACTGTAATTATCTATTTCTTCATTTCATGCGATTTCAAAACACTGGTGTGGTAAATACTTGAGGGAATTAGTATTGTGTCAATAATGGCAACCAGATAACTTTTTCCTAGATAACTTCCTACTTTCACTTACTTGTGTGTGTGTGAGAAGTTTGGCTGCAAACCTGAAAGTCGCAGGTCCCAAACTTTCTAATCAAAGGCCCGAATTTATCCCTGGCAGGAAGAGGTTCATTTATAAGTTCCAACGAACCAAAATCTAGTTAAGCAGGTTGAACCGATATTCCAAGTTTCACTTCCTTAATAAGTTTGGGTTAAATTTAATTTAAGAATATTGTGTTAACTTGATTTGGCTTAGTACTGAGTTTCTGCCGTAGGGATACACCGTAACTACCCATACAATTAAATAATTAAATCTATACCAGAGCACTTTTATAATATTCACTGACGGGTCTAAATCGGATACTTCAACAGGTTCTGCCATTGTCACACCGGATGCTACCTATAAATGTAAGCTACATCAGCTTAGCTGTATAAATATAACAGAAATGCCATCGGAATGGCCATCCGATATGTCATCAAATCACCTGTTGAAAATTTGGTAGTTGTATCAGACTCTTTGAGTGCCTTAAAAGCCATGAGTAACATGTAACCAGACCACTCTGGGATAGAATATATATTAAATTTTACCAAACAGCTACATGATGTAGGAACATCGATAAATTTAATCTGGTCACCGGCACGTATAGGTATTGTAGGCAATGAAATGGCTGATAGGTCAGCAAAAGAAGCTGTATTGAGATCATCACGTTTCTATCAAAAGAAGAGCTTATTAAGAGTATCTGATGCATTTTTTTTTAATTGTTACTTAAAAATGATGATACAACTAATAGTCCAGGATCCATGGTCCATTTTTGCACTTGATTAGTATCAAGCTGAATCTTAGTAAATAGCTTCGTTTCGATGAGACGCCCAACAATTTCCTGTGCGAAAATTCTCGATTGTGGTAGCTAGCAGAGGTGTAGCATGGATAAAATATGTCGATTTGATGATTCTCAAAAATTTATTACTAACCGGGTTTTTTTTTTGTTAAATCTCAAGATAATTATCTAAATTATTTGAAAAAATATTTGTCCTACAAAATGTATGGTTTGATCAAAGAGTCCTTCCAACATGTATCGATAACGAGGTCATCAAAAATGATTACTAACCAGCTGTTTTTTTTTTTTTGTATTTCTTCTTTTTTGACTTCATTATCGATACATATTGGAAGGAGGGGACTCTTTGATCAAACCATACATTTTGTAGGACAAATATTTTTTCAAATAATGTAGATATTATCTTGAGATTTAACAAAAAAAAAACCCAGTTAGTAATAAATTTTTAAGAATCATCAAATCGACATATTTTATCCTTGCTACCTCTGTTAGCTACCACAATCGAGAATTTTCGCACAGGAAATTGTTGGGCGTCTCATCGAAACGAAGCTATTCACCAAGATTGAGCTTGATACTAATCAAGTGCAAAAATGGACCATGGATCCTGGACTATAAGGTGTTGATGACCAATCGGTTTTACGCCTCAAATTTGGAACAACCAACCAACTTGATTTGGATTTGTTTTTAGGAAATTTGGAAATGGATATCAGAAAATAACTTTTTTTTATTTGCTTAAACCTAGTAGGCTGCATGGTCTTGGAACCTATTATGTTTTGAAATACTTAAAAAGAAAGACAAGAATATTAAGGGGTTTAATCTCTTTACTTTATAAAATCGATTTTAGTGATATAATTATTAGACTGAAACGACAAGAAACAGACAAACAATCTAAGCTCTCAATTAATTACAAAAGACTCATATACATGGGAATCATGAGACCCATCTGGACGAACGGATTAGAGCTTTTAGGCTTCACTAAACCATCGAATTCAACTTGTAATAAATCCTTACAATCCAAAATCCTTCGTAAAATGCATTTTGCTCCTTACTTTGTTACCAACAAAGTAATCCATAATGATCTTAACGTTCCATTTATTGCTGATTTGGCCCGAATCCGATATCAATCTTTTCACGACAAACTTTATTTTCAACTAGCAACCTCTTCAATTCCTGATAATCCTCCGAGGCTTCTGAAAAGAAGATCGTGACCTTCTAAGTTGGACTTTTAATTTGAGTGCTATCACTGGGTAGTTTCTCTACTTGCCTTTCATGCTAATATGTACCATATTAATACAACATGTAATATGTAATATTCTATTTACTTGTTGCATTAATTTAATACAGTTGTAAATTTCGTTGAATAAATGATGAAAAATATCATGATATTAATATTAATTAATGATATACAGGTATTGATGACAATCATTTATTGTGCTCTAGTAATTTAATGGAGTTCACAGTTATGCAGGGTGTAGGATGATTAGCCTCTTGACGATACAATGTAGGTGGAGGAGAATCCTTGTAGGTCGAACGCATAAGCCAAACCTACACGATCCATGCCTTCCAACAGAATCTAAATATAGCCCTCTATCTTCCCTAGTTCTAGGAAGTAGTCATCCGTGTAAGAACATGAATAGTTTGCATTAAAAATATCAAAAAATTTCATCAGAAATGATGGGTATTAGCGAAATAAAATTAAATGAGTACTGTTAATAACGAACTTCATCGATATATTATTCATTGAAATATATAATTATCGAGAAGAAAATGGAGTTTCATGTTTCAATAAACTTAGAAACATATTGTTACGGCCGCTCAGATTGAAATCACAAATAATTTGTATGCCCATATATGTAAATAATTTAATTTTTTTTCTATTCAACTATTTAATAATTTTATTGCTTTTAATAGTATACTAAAACCGATTAGGACATATGGAGCAGAACTTTGGGGTTCAGCAAAAAAATTCACATACACAAGATACAAACAACACAGTCCAAAATTCTCAGAAAAATTGTTAATGCACCATGGTATATTTCGAATCACACCATACACAACGACATGAACATTCCCACTATAAAATCATATATTCATAACAAATACATGACATTCCACTCATCGACACAATATCACCCAAACCCACTCGTTCTTCCGCTTTCCTGCTCGCTGTTACCTGGACTTGATAGAAAAAGGTTAAAAAGACATTGGCCAAGAGACTTACTCACCTATTGATTTTTACCCCATCATCATATAGTTTTATGATCATAGAAGAGCAAAGTGAAAAAGCATTAGGATCAAATTTGCTGAATGCGCAATTGCGCAGGTGCAAATGAAAATTAACTAATAAATTAATTGCAAATCACACTAGATAATAGTTCGTAATTTTGTTTTTGTATAATCGTGAAGTATCCCCGGAAACAGATGTTACGAACACAGCTAAATCACGCCTTTTGTTTTTTAGCCAAAGACGCTAATTACTTCACTGCTGTCTCGGCAAGCTTACCTTACGGACCTTCCTTACAGCAGTGAGTCACCAGTATTTTTGTCAGTGCGGCCAATGTGGTCCAGTGTGGTCCAGATTTCATATTTTTCGCAAGTGCGACCCTTATGGTCCATTTTTAACTATTAAATCAACCTTGCGGCATTTTGTGTCGACTTTGCTCAAACTCATCTGAATCTACACGATAACAGATAGTTTACGAATCGGCATCAAAGATTTATCGGGATCGTGTACTGAAGGCAGCCGAGATCTTCACAATTCATCACATAGAAAACCCGAGAAGTCCACCCTACATTACACCGTTACACAGGGCATTTAAACATTTTTATTTGGTTAATTGCGCAATTAAATTGAATTAGTTACTGTTTATTTCGATTAATATTCAGACGATTTCGTTCAGTAAACTTATTTATGTCATTCAACTGAAATTTAATATATTTTCTATTCATGGTTATTTTTATTTAATTTATTTATTTACCTATTTTTTATATTGTACCAATTTTTTTGTTTAATCTTTATGTATTCATTTTAGGAAACAATAATTTTATCCTGTGTTTTGATTTAATTAATTGTTTTTTATTTATTATTAATTTGATTTATTTATTCATTCATCAATATATAAGAGTTTCAAAAAAGAAGTATTTGGTATTATATCTGACTTTACCTTTTTTTTATTCGTTTTTAACATTCAAATTTAATTTAAATTTACATAACTTATCAGGCAATTTTAAAAAATAAAATTAATTGAGTCAGATCAAGGCAGCAGCCTATCAGAGTTTCGTGCTGTATGAAAAGGTTGTCCAAGGGTCTAATCCCTGTTACCTTTATGGGGCCTTAACACATATTACTTCAAGATGGGAGGTAAAAGTAAAACGTATCGCACTAGTACATAAATATAGTGATATTAGTAATTTAGTGATATAAGTAAAAAATCATCACATTTTGGAAAAACGGGAAAAACTATTAATGAGCTTGGAATAACATTAGGACACAAAGAGTGACACAAATGCCATCTGGCGGACAAGCTCTGAAGCTAGGTCGATACAGTTTTGATGAGTGATATTTACACATTTCTTTTATAGTGAGAATTCCGAAAAATACCAATTTTTGAGTAGTGTCACATAAAAAAAAACCTGTACTACTACAACCCGTGAAAGAGTCTGGGGTTCAGTACATGGTAGAGACTGTACTGTTTCATGGAAATCGGTTCTGCAAGCAAGTGACTTGTCCCCTAGGTCACGCTCAACCGCCAGAATCCCCATTTATTTTGGGTACCTTATAGAGGCTGGGTGATCCCCAGGTGGGTCCTAGATCCCATATGATCCATCTCCGGCTGCAAAGGTACTAAATAAAAATCTTGCCTGCAGCGGGATTTGAACCAGGATTTCCAGGATTTCAGTTCAGTGCTGAGTTGTGTTCCTTTAGAAATACTAAAGGAGCATGAATCAATGTTTAGATAAAACTAACGATGGGAAGTTTCAAATAAATCTCCTAGTTTGCATTTGGTTTATTCCGAAACTAAGACAACCAAATCTACAAATTAATAAAATCCAAAAATTACAAACTAACACAGGTTTTAACTGAACATGGAGATACCATATCATACACAGATTTCGCATAATCAATGTCAATACTTGATCAATAGAAAAAGAAGAACAGGCATTTAAACATATAATGTATGACTGTCAAATGTATGAAAGATAAAGGTAAAAATTAATTATTTCTATAATTTTAAGAGGGAAACATTGGCGAGTAGCTGAACTCGAACTATAATACATTTCGGCTCGAATTCATTAAATTCATTAACAGTATCGATTTTGAAAAGTTGACCCCAAGTTAATAATATTTATACATTTCAAATCATAGGTACTCATTTCAGTCTGCCCCCCAGACTGGTATTGCCTGCACTCCATTTAGATTACACCGCCATTCCTTGCTACTGCCTCTTTCAACCTTCCCAGTGACCACCACATGGAAGTGGTAGTCGGATTATACTTCCTATCGTTCCGTAAAATACTTCCATAACTTTTTGATACTAAATAAACTTACATTTTTATATTAATTTGAAAATCAAGTATGGAGTATATTATTGATATGTTCTTCTATTTTATTTATTAGCCGATTTATTAGCCCGTTATTTCCAATCTACGAACTCTACCACTTCCAATTTTGGCTCTAACCATCACAATAAAAAAATAAATAAATCTGTCCGGACCTATTTAAAAACGGCATTCGAAATTAATTTCACCCAAAGAAACAGGAAAGATTATAAAGAAACAAAGAAAGCCTCAAAGGACGATGACATCCCTTTTCAGGTTATAAAAAGCAGGAAAACCATCCACCACATAACGGAAATATGTCAAAATTTATAACTTAAATTTTTGTTAGTTGTAATAGGATATAAGAAGTAATGTTTTTTTGTAATATATAGTCGAACCTAGATAAGTGGTACCATCATAAGTGGAATACCTCTATATGCGGTACAAAACTTGCTGTCCCATCATTTTCCCTTAAATAAAATCTTTAACTGGAATTTTTTCAGCTATATAAGTAGTATCAATTTTTGTGGAAATTGTCTCTGTAAATGAGACAATTTTCGTATTTACCTCTATAAGTGGAATTTACATTACTACGTACTAAGTAAACGTGAAGGGATAGATGGGTTTGTTTTGTTTTGATTGGTACCTAAAGTGTAAACATTAAGTACATGTTTACACTTTGAAACACGACTGATGATGATGATGATGTGCAAATAGAAACGGAAACAGATACTCACGGGCATCAGCCACAGGATTGGGGAAACGCGTTAGGAGATACCTATGAGAAGCTTCCAACATTTAAACAGTATATTCACGTTGATGACTAAATTATCATCAGGATAAAGAAATCCTAGAAAAATCTGAAATGCCTGGAGACAATGAAAATTAGGACAACCCCGACCAAAAATAAGAAGAAGCAAACAAAATGCAGAAGAGCCAGAGAGGCTACCAATCACCAAAAATGATGCACTAAATTGTATTGAGCAGCTGCAGAATTTTTTGAAATGAATGAAAGAGCTGGTGATGAAATCTTTGATAAATTATATAACGTAGAAAAAAAAAAGTGTCGAAATTGTACATACATGTTTTATTTTCATATTACCAAAATTAAGTAATATTTATAAGGGTTATTTAAACATTTTATATATGTATGTTTTTTGTGTGCACAACAGCCACAGGTAATCAATTTTTACATATATAAAAATTACCAGTTTTTTGGGAACCTCTTTTAGTGGTACAAGCAACCTTAATGACCTGGATAAGTGGAATAGCTCTATAAGTGGAATTGAGATCCTATCACCAAGAGATTCCACTTATCCAGGTTCAACTATATTTTAATTATCAAATATGTTGTTAATCTTTATTGTAAAAATGTAATTAAAGGCAGATAGTATACTGTAATATGGAATGTGCCAATAAATAAACGGTCTTTTCGAATGGTTACTTTGAAAGAAAAAAAAATTAAAAAAGCAACATATACTTTAAAAATAGGATGAAAAATTAATTATTTGTTACAATCAACCCTTTTAGAATATCTAGCCAATTATAAAATGTGCTCGGCTGAACTGAAGTAGCTGTAAACAAACGATACAAAAAATTCCATAGGTTTGAAAAAGTATTTAAAAAACAGAATTTTTCCCGAGGCCTTACAAAAATCCCGGGAAAAAATGAACTCACGAATGAACGAGGAATGAAACGAAAAAAATCGTAGATATTTATGTACCTATATAACGAAAGGTTGTTTATCTCTCTCTCACTATATATATATAGGTTTCTACTTATCTTGACTGTTATGGAAATTATATGTTTTGGTTCTTGAGTTTCAGTCCTTCTTTAAACTTCTGTAGGCGACGTTTCGAGACTAGGTTAGTCTCAAACTCATGTCCTAACAGTGAAATTTTTATGTATACATATATATAAAATACACACACACACACATATATATATATATATATATATACATATACGTCTTTCATTTGAATGCCACTGATACGGTTTGAGAGAAGAACTGGGGAGGTTATTCTGATTTGTGTGTCGTTATTTAGTTTAAAGAAAACAGTTTGTAAAAGGTGTGAGGAATGTTAACTTCAAATGATGTTTTTTTACAGGTCAGACTGTATAGAATAATGAGTTAATAAATCAGTTACAGGAAATTATTGTTGTAATTAAAATAAATTTACTTTTTTACAGAGAGAAACTCAGTTTATTTTTATTTCCGCACCCACTAAATTCACTATTTGAGTCGATCAACATTATA